>VDFB02000008.1:34540259-34568247 GCA_007258455.2 Sequoia sempervirens | reverse complement strand
GATGTCTCTAAAGTTTAGAGATATATTTAATAAAGAAATAGATGATCCTGCTACAGTGACATGTGAGTCCTCAAAACTCAATGGAATGCAGATCCACCTAAAGTCTTATAAATTTGCAGAAGAGAAAAGATCTGAGATGTTAGTTGAGTCTGAAATTGCTTTGGGAAAATGGAGAACCAGGTTACAAATTACTACAATGTCAGGGAGCAAGGACATATTTGCAACTGTCACAAGATTTCGAGACTTCAGGTCTAGGATGAGGGCATAAGAAAAGGCACTGGAACATGAAGCGGTTGAAGTTCTGAAAGATGAAGAAGATGAAGCATAAAAGTGATGCATAGTTATTTTTAGCATTTCATGATACTTTCTTTAATTTTAGTTCTTTTAAGTTAAAGACTATTTTAATTTTTGGGTGTGGTTGTCTTCAAGAAACCGTTACCATAGATAATTGGTTTATGCTTTAAATATGGGTTTGGCCAATGCAGTTAGGATCTTTTGGGAAAAACTTTGATTTTCCTTATTAGAGCAAAAAATATTTTATGCTTTCAAGTTTGTTTTACAGTTATCTTTCAATATAGAAACTCATATGGTGAAGTTCATGCAGACATAATCTTTGTGTTGTGGTGTATGGATTTATTCTGTTTATTCTGAATATCTTGCCAATGGTTATCTATGTTGGTGTACTGGATGTTTAATAGATTGCATTGCTATCAAATGTTTATCTTTGAATGAATGGTTATGGTAATGGTTGAGTTCAGTTAAAGAAATTTATTAATTCTAAAGTGATTCAAGTCTTTGTGCTTTAGTTTATAGTTTGATATTGGCACGCCTTACAAAGCTTTCTTGTTAAAAGCAACTTGAATTTCTATTCATTGCATATCATAAAAGGTAGCTGCCACCTTGTAAAATAAGCAGAGAATCGGTATGAAATTTAGGTGATTTGGTAGTTTAAGCTTTTATTATTTAAGTTGTGTGGATGCCTTTATAAGTTATTTATGTTGAACTGTTAGCTCCTATTAGCTTATAAGTTATGGATGTTGAATTGTTAGCTTTATTTCAAGGAATAAATTAATATTCCTTTAAGTTATTTATCAAAGATTGTGTGAATGGAAATGCAATAGGAATTTATAAGTAGTGTGATAAGTGTTGTTCTTTAAAAACGATGCAGAATCACATATCAAATTCAATACCATGGAATACAATATAAAATATAAAATATAAAATATAAAATATCACAATTTCATGGAATACAATATAAAATATCATCAACTACAGTTTGGAATATGATTCATGAAGTGCAATGATTCATAATTTCAATTTTCATTGAATACAATATAAAATATTATCAACTACAGTTTGGAGCAATGGAAACTAATTCATGAATCATGAAGTGCAATATAAATACCTAAAAGATGCTAATTCTCTTCCATTTCCCAAACAGATTCAGGGTCCTCAAACTGACGTTCATCTTGAGATAAAGTAAAAGAGTCGTCTTGATTCGTAGTTTGCTCTTCATTTTCTTCAGCTTGTGTCTCAAATTTAACATTCATTGTGTGATTTTTGTTAATGTTAATTGTCCCAGTCCCACTGCCACTGCTAGTGCCACCAGTACCAGCCTTTGGAATTGGAGTGTTGCACAACCCGGTCCCTCTTCTTTCACATGTGGACCTCCAGATTGCGAGTGCCCTTTCAAAAGGAAAATTAAAGACATTATACACATTTCCTTTCATCCTCAAGCAATTTTCCAAATTCTTGTCTAGTTTGTTTTGTAACTTTGATTTCAAAAACCCCAATGTACTGAAAACTCTCTCATCTTCCACTGAACCCAATATCATTGTTTGACATAAATCAACAAGTTTGAAATATTCTGATATCGAATCACGCAATATTTCACAAACCTTCTTTATTGATCCCAGTTCAAAGGCCTTGTCTGAACCCATGGATTTATACTGGTCCCTCATAGCTATTGCAAAACTCCTAGATTGTTTTCTAAACTTCGCTTCATTTAAAATTCCTTCTATTTTTTGCTCATTGTATGTTATAGTTTTTGAAAATTGTTCAATCAAGATTTTTACTTGATCATGAAAATATTTTGGGTTACCTTGGTTTTCCCAAAATTGAGGATACATGATACCCATGGCTTCAAGTATTGCATGTCGAGGGAATATTTCATGAATCTCTGAGGAAAGAGATTTTTCAATTTCCTTCAAATTATCACTAATAGATTTAACAATGCCTTTAAAATCTTCCTCGTTAACAACTACTTCTCTGCTAGAGTGCTTGGCTATCTTACATTGGTACATTTGTATCTCATATCCACGTACACAAATACATAAGTTCCTGCTTGCATTAAACTATAACTAATTATCAGGATCATTCAAATCAGTAATTTTCCACCACATGAAATAATTTGGGCCTTCTTGTGTTAGATCTAGATATAGATGATCGAGGGCCAAACATGTATGTTTACGTAGATTGGAATATTCATTAATCTACATAGTTTTGTTTTGGGATTTATTTACAATATTTTTCATCACATCTAGCATGGGGAGAAACTAGCTAAAGTCAAGTGTGTCTCTATATCGCTTAACCTATGTAAGAGGTTAGGAGCTTTGTCTACTGTGCTGCGATTTTTGTACATCACTCCAATCAAGGATTGATATTTTGAAAGAACTCATTGCGTTGGTCCATGCAGGGAGATCCATCTAGTATTGACATCCTTGAGAAGCTTGTTTCTTGGTGTTATTCCCTCAGCAAAATTTTGAAATTTTGCGAAATGTTTGGGACTTTGGCAAAAGTATGCGTGGATCTTACGAACTAGATTTTCTACTTTTGATACTATAGGAAACTTGCTTACAATTTTGAATGCTAAATTAATTCCATGGGCCATGCAATGAATGCCAAGCATGTATGGTGCACAAGTAGTTTGTAACTTTGTGCAAACACCAGTCCTTTGACCTTGCATCACTGCAACTCCATCAGCTCTACACACACCAACTTTTTGGCAATTGTCAACTCATCCATACCTGCAATTTCATTCAAAGATTTCTTGACTAGTTCAAATATATTTTGCGATGTTGAACTTTCCTTCATTTTATGAACATAGAGAAGATGAGCATGGCGAACATGTCATTCTATAGTATACAAATGCATTCAGACCTAAGAAGTATTGTCTACCATAGTAACTTCACCTAAAGATAATGCAATGAAATTTGACTCTCCTACTTTCTCCTTTAAATCTTCCTTTTCAACTGCAGCAAGACAATTTTCCCATTCCCATCTAGCATTTATTGACCAATGTGAGAAGGGATAGTGAGGAACATTCAAATAAGATAATAAACCAAAATATTCTGGGTAGTCTATCATAGGACGCCCTCTAGACAAAATATGAAAAATAACACTCATCTAATTAGTTTTTGACATATTTGTTGCTTCCATTGCTTTTCCAAATTGAGCCTCAAGTGTACCTTACATGCAACAAGCTTTGAAATTCTTTGGTCATGCTCTTGATAATCCGCGACATACCTAACATCAAGACATTCTTCCTTTGATTTCCATTGTACGACTGAATATTGTTCCTTTCCATCTATGATTTGTTTTTCATAAACTTTACCAATATTCTTTTCTATAGTGTCAATCTTTAGTTGCATCGTTTTGTCTCTTCCAAATTTCCAACTACAAATCGTACATTTGGCCAATGTTGCATTTTCAATATCGTTTGGTTTCCCAATCCCCACTAGTACAATGAATGGGTACTTTGACAACCAACCAAGTTGAAAATTCCTTGTCATTTCCCACTCGCACCCCACTTTTGATTTTCCTTTTCTTTTCTTGCTCCCAACATCATCTTGATCCAAGTCAATTATCTCATTTTGGCTATTTAGGGTATCCCTTGGAACATCTTCTACAGTATTTCCATCCTCATTTGATACATTTAACTCAATGACAATCTCACCTTGACCTTTCGGTGGCGGTGAGGTATTGTGAATGCCTTCTTCATTAATATTTGGTGGAAGAGTTGATGATGTAGCTCCATCTTGACTTGATGGATCAGAAGCTTTGGCAATTCCAAAGTAAGATTGTATGGTACGTCTAAGTTTTGGGTGTTTTAATGGCCTCCCAGTCTCTTCACCACCTTGAGGAATGACAGGAGCCTTACCCTTGCTGCTCGAGTCACTCAACATATTGATCTCTCACTTCAAATAAAAATTGGAAAAAAATGTCTTGTTTAAGAAGGAAAGAGAATATAAATCCCATTCCCTACTCAATATCATCTTTAAGACTAAAGCAAGAACATAAAAGAGATAAAGAAAACTTATTATTATAACTAATGACATTATGAAGAAATGATCACTCACCTAAAATTATTATTATAACTAATGACACTATGAAGAAATGATCACTCACCTAAACTTATTATTATAACTAATGACACTATGAAGAAATGATCACTCACCTTTAAGTCTACGTTTTCAGCTTTCGTTGACTTCCGAATCGAGAAGTAGAACCTCAAAACTAAACAAAATGTGTAAGAATAAATGACACTTTTGACTGTATTTATATCAATCCATGATTCCATATTTGGGGAATTCCGCGGGATTTTTAAATGGTATATTAAAAATTTGGCGAATCCCACGTGCTTATACAACGATACGTTGTAATTTTCAAGGCAAAATGTGTCCTCAAATGTAATTATTTTTTAATGTTATTGGTGAAATAAGTCCTCATAAGCAACTATTTATAAATTTTAATTGGCGAAATGGGTCTTCACAAGCAACTATTTGTAAATTTTAATTGGTGAAATGGATCCTGATACAATGTTGCTTTAATAGTATTGGCGAATATGTAGGTGTTTTATTACACGCTTTCAGGATTCCAAGCGAAAATATTAGTTGGTCCATTTGAAATGTGTAGTTTGTTATGGCAAATTTGTTGCTTAAATATGCCTCATAAAAAAAAACTCATTGGAAAATGGAGATGCATTGGACCTATAGTTTGTAAAATCCAGGTGATTTGGACACCCTATTGGTTTGCGCAAATTCGCCAATTTTGACTTGGCCTATTTCTAGAATTCGCCTATTGGCAAAAATTCGCCACTAAAGTTTTCCCTGATTAGATGATTAATTTAGTAAGCATAAAAGGATTACTTTTAAACCATGTTAGATTCCATATTCTATTATTGTCTTGATTTTCTCATATGAGGCTAGTGAATGATTATTGATTTGGTAATGATTCGTGGATTTTGATCGAATGTTTAAGTCTTCATGTGAAGTGAATCTTAGGGGTCTTCCAGAGGCTATGGGAAGTTTTCTTCTTGATGGTATTATTTGTTATTCCCTTGTGATGACTGTTTTGAACTAAATGAATGTATGTGGTCATTAGCCTTGCATAGTATATTTACCTATGTGGTTGGAATTTGTGACTAGCGGGAAGGGTTATACCTCGCCTTGTTGTATATGTTAATGAGACATTGTGAATGTGCAAGTTTTCTTGGCTCTTTTGACTTCTTTGGGCTTCCTAGTTGCTAGTAGGGGAGTGGCTCTCAATGGGGGCCGACACACCAAGTGGCGCCTGGGTAACCCATGTGGGAGTTTCGTAAATAAATGATAACCTAAAATGAACTAGGGGGTTGGGTAGTAATCACACTAATCAAGATAAGTGAATACCTCACTCATGGATCAAGTGCTCGTATAGGCTTGAGATGAGTCGAGAAGGCCTATAATGGCAAGATCAACTACCTCGTCCTCACAAGAGGTACATTGATTCCACATAGGTTTGCATGAGGGGCCAAAGATCGGTAGAGGCTACCAGGGTAACCTAGGATGGGGGTTGGGGCCTAGGAAGATTTTCCTGGGTAACCAATGGAAAACTATGTGATGACACTCCTCCTACGACAACCTAGTATTCCCTCGCTTCTTGTTCCCCTTGGATATTTGTGTGCCTCTAGAAGTGGTGTATTGTTGTTTTATGTTGTACTAATTCATTGATTTCATGTTAGCCCTTGTGTTGTCTTATGTCTCTTGAATGAATGTGGTGGTGGGACCCTTTCGCTATCTCCTAGCACGGGGGTGGACCTTTGGGTTCCACATGCTTGGGTGGAATGCGCCTTGTACTCCATTAGGTTCCCTCTCCTTTCTCATGTTCGCAGTGACTTCTCTTGGAATTGTAGACTTCTGCTCTTGATTCAGTTAATGTGGTTTATCTTTCATATATTGTATCATAAGCTATTTTAATAGGTATTACTCTCTTGATGTATTCTCCTCATCTATTTCCGAGGAGACATTATGGCTCAAGATGTGATAATGTAATGATGTACCATTGTAATTATTGTAAACTCTCTCTCTTGTAATGATGGATGTAATTGATATTATTGTCAATTTAATGAATATTGATGTTATATTGTTAGTATAAAATGGATAATTTCATATTTTTTAATCATGTATGGTTATCTCGTATTAAATGATCTTGTAAATATGATGGTTAAATGTACCTTCTTATTGTAGATGGAATTTAATTAATGTAATGACTTTCAGTTCTATTACTTTAGTTAATGGGAATCAAGTAGTGTAGTCATGGACCTTAGAGGACTAGGTTAGAATTTGAGTTAATGTTTCATTTATAATCGTGTGATTACTGCTCTTTCAAAAAAAAAAATTGTTCCATTTTAAGTGTTAGTGTGTTGTCCTCAGGTTTCGTGGTGGGGCATTACACCTCGCCCTAAGGGGTAATATTGTTTTTTATTATAGGAAAAACAGGTTTTGAAGGGGCCTCGAAACCCTTTACAAGATAAAATGCTACTTCATCATAAAAAAAACAAAACAAGTAGCTAAAAAGTAGTCAAAAACCAACACACAAACAACCAGAAAAAAACATAGAAAATAGAACCAAACTAGAGATTCTTAAGAATTTCCACACTGCTTCAAGATCACTATCAATGATTTTATGATGGAAATTCATGACTTCCACCATCTCTTCAATAGGAATACCAACCTTAGCATTAATTTAGTCTTGTTACGGGTTCTAGTAGAAGGCCCCATCTCACTTGTCATCTTTTGTTGAGCACCACCACCAGCCATAATGTCTTTCATTCTAGAATTGTCCCCCAACCACTTCTTGGCATTCTTATTCATAAAACACAAACCCTCAACTTCATTGCACATAGCATGTTTACTAACCCCCAAAACTTTCACCAATTTTTGATTAACACACTCCAAACCTCCTTCAAGGGCAACAATCTTTTGTTTGTAGGTATTTCATATTTCATCTCGTCAGAAACCATTTTGAGAGTTTCAAATAACTGAATAACCTCTAGCTGAACCTTGTTAAATTGAGCCTAAACATTAAGCCCCTTAGAAGAAGAGGGCTCATCAACATTATTACTCGTAGCTCTAGCACGAACCTTAGTGGAATTCATCTCATGGAAAACCCATTTAAAAAGATTGAACAAGGAAAGAGATCTCTCTTTCACCATACCAAGATAATTAGGCATAATCTACCTCCTAAAGTTAAAACCATCCTTTTCCATAACGTAATCAACATGGGAATCATTGCTAGTCATATCATTCACCATGGTCTCCTTCCCTTTTTGATCAGATACAACAACACCTTTAGTCAAGTTCTACTCCAACAACTGGTCCTCAACACCCAAAAAATTTCCATCATGCTCTTGCAGCTCATCCCTCCCCAAATTCATAGGAGACTTTCTCCTCCTCAACCCCTCATTATTCTGCAACTGAGAAATAGGGGAGACCCCCAACTGATCACTATTAACCGAATCCTCCTTGCTCAAATTTACCACAACAACCTTGTTCAACTTTTTGCCACCTGAACCCTTCATAGGTTTAGACTTCAGTTGATCCCTGTTAGCCGAATCCTCCTTGCTCAAATTTCCCACAACATCCCCCTTCAGCTTTTTTCCACCCGACCCCTTCACAGGTTTAGACTTCTGGCAAGACTGAACGACCTCTTCCTCATCACCTGTATCATACTCTTCAGCTCTAGAGGGGCTAGGGGGTTGATTCTTTTTTCTTTTCTTACCTTTAGAGATGGCGAGAGAATTTGAATTAACATCCAAGGATGCATCAGACCCATGGGTATAATCTTCATCACCAGAATCATCCTCTGACCCAGTCATATACTCAACATTCTTCTTCTTCCCAACATTGGAAATATTGGGTTGAGCAGAGATAGTAAAGGCCTTAACATACTTAGAGATCAACATAATTAAACCTTCATGAAGGATAGGGTTTTTGGGATTGCGTTTATGATCTCTTATACCATTCTCCAAAGAAACCAATAAATAGAAAGGGAATGACACCTTCTTCTTATGCCTAATGGTTAAGCAAAACAAAATGATTCCTAGAAATAACAGAGAAGCAACCATCAAGGGTAAAATACCTTATTATTTCCTCCGCAACATTTCTCCAAATCACTTTAATTAAAGAACAATAATAGCAACCACATTTTCCCCTTTCCAGCTTCCTCCTCTCATCATCTTTGAAGAAAGTATCCATGGCCGGACCAGACTCATTCTTATCTCTATAGAATTTTTTCCCCTCAGTCGACAAACCAGTGATTTGAGCTATAAGATCCTTCATTATATTAAACTCCTTTCCCCCAATTTGCAGCACACGATTAAGCTATCCCTCAAGAAATTCCTGCAAAGTCTTCACATCAATCCCATGCAACCTTTCCATAAACGGGATCACTCCCCCAACTTTCAACAACTCTCATACCTTCTTATTGGCTTTCATAGTGTCATAGGATTTGGGATCATTTCTATTTTGGTCACCCCCCATAGTTACAACAAGCAAGCACCCCAACAAAAAGAAGAACTTGCAGAGGAGCCAAAGAAACCTCAAGAACTTATAGAGAAAAAAAGGAAACCTCGAGAAAACAAAGGCTCGCCGAATACCCACAATTTGTGTGGATTGGACAAGATGGAAGAGAGGAATAATGAGAAATGAATGCCTAGTCATTCAAGCCACTACCCCATCAAAATACTGCATAGCCTTTCCTCTAAGAGATTTACACCTCAGCAAGAAATGACACGTCAGGAATATGTGACAAAACCCCATCACTGAAGGACCCCTCCTCTCAACACCTTTCTGATTCATGATTAATAATTGAATGTGCTTCCATGGAAGGAGGTCCTGTTCACCCCATTCCAAATAATCATTCACCCCATAATTGGCGAAAAAATCAGCAAGCCTATTCCCCTCTCTATACACATGGGAGATGAAGCATTGATAAAATGAATCTAAAATATTTAAGGCATCATTAATTAGGCCTTCCACCATCCAAGAGGGAGGAGAAATATTCCTAATGTTATTGATAATATTGAGGGAATCACCCTCAACCCACACCTTATCATAACCTCTCAACTGAGCTAACTTCAAACCATGATAGGCTACAAAAGCTTCTGCAAAGTGGTTTGTTTGGGTTCCCAAAGGGAGCGCCACCACTAAAACAAACCTACCATTAGAATCTCTTAAAACTACCCCACAACTAACAGGACCCAAATTACCTTTAGCAACTCCATCAATATTAACTTTCACCCACCCAACAAGAGGAGCCTTCCACACCACATCCTCCCTTGAAGCTTTACCTTTGGTCAAAGGTAGAGAGATATCACATGTGACAACTTCCAATTTCGAACAACCTCATCATCCCCCTGATAAATCACCAACTTTGGGCCAACCAAAAAGGAAGTTTGAGACAAGAAATTCTCTTTAATTGCATCACAAATCTTATGAGCCAATATGATAGGCGAGAGATTAGAGTCCCTAAAGATCTTGTTGTTTCTTTCTAGCCAAATTCCCCAAGCTATATGAGCAGGATGAGGGACCAAAGTGCAACCAATGCAGGGTTCGAAGAAGTAGCCTTCCATTGCGACACTAAGTCACTGAGAGAGGATGGGAAAACCTAGCACAGACCCTAGAGAGAAAGGAAATGAGCCCATATACCACACACAAAATTGCACTCAATTAAAAGATGACTAGGGTCCTCCACCTCTTCTTCACATAAAAAAAAATGGTTAGGAAACATAAATCCCCTTCACACAAGATTATCAATTGTCATCACTTTACATTGGCATAACAACCAAAAGAAAATATTAATTTTAGGAATCAACTTGGGATTCTAAAGGGGTGCCCAAAAGGGAGTAGGACCAATAAAGGAGACTTGTAGGGAAAAAGCTGGGGAGACAGAGAAATTACCACTAGAAGAGAACCTCCACACAAACCTATCGATTAGAGCTAAAGAAGGAATGTGAATAGAAGCTAGAGCTTTTGAGAGAGTTTCCAAACCAAGATCGCAATCATGCAACCTCTTCCACGTAAAATTTCTTATGTAATCAGCCACAAAGCTACCAAAATGCAATACACAAAGATCCCTCCAAGGAAGAGCCCAGGGTTCATCTTTTAGCAGACCATTTCCAAACCACCAATTATCCCAAAATAAAATCCTTCTCCCATTTCCCAATTTCCACCTCAAACCTTTGGAAACAATATGTTTAGATTTCACCATCGCATTCCAAAGACAAGAACCAAAAGGAGGAGAAAATACCAAAGCCAAGAGAACTCTAAGACGATCCACTCCCCTGAAGTATTTACTGGAGATAATACAAGCCCATTCACTATTACCAAAAATGAGATTTCAAAACTGCTTAGCGAGTAAACCCATATTAAACTCTCTAATTTTCCTAATGCCAAGACCCCCAGCCTTCTTAGGTTTGCACAATTCATCCCATGAGCGAAGATGTAACCTCTTTCTTTCATCCACCCCAGACCAAAGGAAATTCTTCTGGATGCCTTCTAATTTATCCACAAATTTCCTTAGAATTTGAAAAGGCTAAGTGCATAGACAGGGAGATTTTGGCAAGTAGATTTCATCAATTGAATCTTCCCCACTTGGCTCAACAAAGTACCCTTCTAGCCAACTAATTTGGCATTAAACTTGTCCACCAAACCCCTCCAAAAAGAATTAGGTGCAAAATTAGAGCACAAGGGGAGACCTAAATAAGATGATGTTAATTCCCCAATCTTACACTAAAGAATTTGAGCTATTCTTTGTTGCCTATCAATAAGGGTATTAAGGAAAAAAATAGTGCTCTTAGGAAGGATAACCTTTTTTTTTCCAAAATCCAACTCATACATCTACAAAATACGTTTAACAACTTTAGCTTCTTTAATGGAAGATTCCCCAAGTATGAGTGTATCGTCCACAAATTGTTGATGAGAGAAAATCAATTTTGTGGAAGAAGGAGAAAGCCCCGCCAATTGACCAAAATTAACAAATCTCTAAATAAGTCTACCAAGCAACTCTGCCAAAATAATAAAAAGGAAGGGAGAGGTAGGATCTCCCTGTCTCAATCCCCTTGAGCAACCAAAGAAAGGTGAAGGAGACCCAATGACAAGAACAAAAAAATTGGGAGAAGAAATCAGCTGTGAAAGCAACAACACCAACTTCTCCCCAAAACTAAAGGCCTTTAAAATATTAAGCAAGAAGCCCCAATCAACACGGTCATAAGCTTTCAGGAGATCCAATTTCAAAAGAAACCTAGCCTTTTTATTCATAGATAAGGAATGAATATTCTCATGCACCACAAGAACCGAATCAAGAATTTTCCTTCCAGAACAAAGCCATTTTGTTGGATCAAAATGATTCGAGGAAGAATATTTTGAAGTCTAACCATCAACACCTTAGAGAAGATCTTGTAGACAGATTTACATAAACTAATGGGGCGAAACTCATCAAAATAGAGGCCCCCCAACTTTTTGGGGATAAGAACAATAAAAGAAGCATTAAGTTCCTTTAGGAGGTTGCCACTACCAAAGAATTCTTTCGTAGCATCCACCACATCCTTAGCCACAATATCCCAAAAGAATTGAAAGAAAAACATAGAGAACCCATCAGGGCTAGGTGCTTTGTTACCTTCAAAGGAAAAAATAGCACTCTGAATCTCCTCCCTTAAAGGCATGCAAACTAACTGCCAATTGAGATCAACCGATATAATACTAGGAATATAGGACTAAAGAAGATCCTCTTGATAGGTAGAATCAAGGCCACCATAAACTTTCAAGAGCTCAGAGAAAAAAGAAGCAGCCCACGAAATACCCTCATCCTTATCCAATAACTTATTGTTAAACCTGATAGAGTTGATGTGATTGGAGGCCCGATGTTTCAAAGTAGAGAGATGAAAGAACTTGGTGTTCCTATCCCCACTCTTCAACCACATTATTCAAGAACTCTTCTTCCAAAATTCCTCCTCTTTGGCCACAATATTATGCAACGTCAATAGAAGAACACTCTCCCTCTGAACAATATCCCCAACATCACACAAAAGTTGAATAGAATTCTGCACCAAAAGAAGCTCCTCCTTGACAACATCCTTATCCACAAAAAATTGACCAAAATACGTCTTATTCCATTTTCTAGCATTAATTTTAACATTAGCAAGTTTCTTGGCCACCCTACATATAGCAGGCTCATCCACCTAAATATCCCACCAGGAGAGAATCCTATTTTCTAGATTTGGATGAAAAGTCCACATCTTTTCAAATCTGAAGGGGAAAAATTTCCTCCTGCCTGGAAGATCCACAGAAAGAGAAAGGGGAAAATGGTCTGACCCTAGCCTAGTAAGAGCCGACAGAGAGTAGGAATAGAAAATAAGCCAGTTAGGAGACATAAGAGCCCGATCAAGCTTCACCTGAATCAAAGCATCCACTATGCGATGGTTGGACCACGTATAGGAAGCCCCTTTAAGATCCAAGTCAAGTAGAGCATTATTATTTAACAGATTCATTAAATCAAATATGCTCTCATCCACCACCTGAGAACCACCCACTTTATCAGAGTCATGTAGTGGGGTATTAAAATCCCCCATCACCAACCAGTTGGATGAAGGGTGAAGAGATTTGAACTAGCCGAGAATATCCCAAAGCCGCTTTCTAGACTTCTTGCAATTGAGAGCATAAACATTGGAGACGATCCACAAAAACTTATCACTGAAATTAGTGAAAGAGGTCGCCACATGATTATAGTCAGCAAACAAAGCCACACCCTTATTAGCCTTAGGGTTTCAAAAAGTAACAATTCCACCAAAAACTCCAATAGCCTCATAACATTACACCCCACAGTCTTTAAAAAGCTTATTTTTAATTCTATTTAGTTTATCAAACCCCATTGTAGTCTCTTGAATCAAAATGATGTTAGGTTTATGATCCCTTAGCAGATTTGATAAGAGATCTTATTTTTGAGGGTGGTTTAACCCCCTCATATTCCATGAAATATTCTTTGTGAGCATTTAGGGGAAATTCCCTTAGAGCACATCTCCAACAAGTTCCTTTGGGTACCATTAGCAATATGCAGTCTACTTTCTTTATCTGGAGAGGACTAAGATGAAGGCTAACCTCTTCCTCTCGGTTTTGAACCACAATCAAGCCTCTGACGGTTCTTAGTAGAAACTCCTTGTGAGGGGGGCTATTTCTTCCTATTCCTTCTATTAATAGAAATATAGGGAGGTTATTTCAAAGCATCATCACTCTCCTTAAGCTCAAGATTCTCAACCTCCACCCCTCCCTCAGTCGAAGGGATACCATCAATAACACCTTGAGGAGACTTCATCCCTCCCGAATCCTAGATCGCCATAGGAGACTACATCTTATCATTCACTGGGGGATTCGACACTTCATCCTCCTTAGCCTAGATCATCAAATCCATAACCTCCCCAGAATGAAGAGGGGGAACCTCCTCCAAAGAGTCCTTTAATAGATCATTCCCACCTTTCATAGCCACCTCCTCGTTCATGATGCTTTCCCCAGGGGCCAAAGGAACCAGGGCCTGAGACACCACAGGCACAACAATAGCCGCCTCACTAACATGCTCCTTAGGAGCCTCCTTAGAAGCATTCCCATGCTCCTTTTCTCTCCATTGTTTCACCACAGCTTGTGAACCTTTAGAGGGCATTTCTTTGCCCAATGGCCAACTTTTTTGCAATGAAATCAACCAAAAGGTATGGACTCAGATTCCACTGCTTGCTCCCACACCCTAAGTTTATAATTAATATTTACAACACAAGGAAGATCTGTAGACTGTTCAACATTGACACAGGAACAAGCATATACTAGTTGTTTCTTGGAGGTCATCATCTAATCAATAGAAAGAAGGGACCCAAAAGTACTTGCAATTCCTTTTAAAAACTCATCCCAGAATTCCATGGGAAGACCCGACACTCTAACCCAAACAAGGGTAGCAAAAAAAGAGCAAGAGTTGGGATTGAACCCTGTTTCCCACCTCTTAAGCAACAAGGAAGAATTCCCAATGAACCATGGGCCTCCTATTAAAGCTAAAATGAAATCATCCTCATAGTTAAAGGAGAATAAGAAGAACCCCTTTTCCATAGCAGCAACATCAACTTGACCCTTGGGATGCCCGTGATTCATACAAAACTTATAGACCAACTCAATGTGGGGATGAGGCCCCATAAACTTGCCTAGCAGAGTCATTTCCATATGTGAAACACTTTTCTCAACTATACAATCAGGAACAGAGATAGAAAATTCACGCGTTAGAACATTAGAAACACAAGCTGAGAATATCCCAAAGCCGCTTTCTAGACTTCTTGCAATTGAGAGCATAAACATTGGAGACGATCCACAAAAACTTATCACTAAAATTAGTGAAAGAGGTCGCCACATGATTATAGTCAGCAAACAAAGCCACACCCTTATTAGCCTTAGGGTTTCAAAAAGTAACAATTCCACCAAAAACTCCAACAGCCTCAGAACATTACACCCCACAGTCTTTAAAATGCTTATTTTTAATTCTATTTAGTTTATCAAACCCCATTGTAGTCTCTTGAATCAAAATGATGTTAGGTTTATGATCCCTTAGCAATTTGATAAGAGATCTTATTTTTGAGGGTGGTTTAACCCCCTCATATTCCATGAAATATTCTTTGTGAGCATTTAGGGGAAATTCCCTTAGAGAACATCTCCAACAAGTTCCTTTGGGTACCATTAGCAATATGCTGTCTACTTTCTTTATCCGGAGAGGACTAAGATGAAGGCTAACCTCTTCCTCTCGGTTTTGAACCACAATCAAGCCTCTGACGGTTCTTAGTAGAAACTCCTTGTGAGGGGGGCTATTTCTTCCTATTCCTTCTATTAATAGAAATATAGGGAGGTTATTTCAAAGCATCATCACTCTCCTTAAGCTCAAGATTCTCAACCTCCACCCCTCCCTCAGTCGAAGGGATACCATCAATAACACCTTGAGGAGACTTCATCCCTCCCGAATCCTAGATCGCCATAGGAGACTACATCTTATCATTCACTGGGGGATTCGACACTTCATCCTCCTTAGCCTAGATCATCAAATCCACAACCTCCCCAGAATGAAGAGGGGGAACCTCCTCCAAAGAGTCCTTTAATAGATCATTCCCACCTTTCATAGCCACCTCCTCGTTCATGATGCTTTCCCCAGGGGCCAAAGGAACCAGGGCCTGAGACACCACAGGCACAACAATAGCCGCCTCACTAACATGCTCCTTAGGAGCCTCCTTAGAAGCATTCCCATGCTCCTTTTCTCTCCATTGTTTCACCACAGGCTTGTGAACCTTTAGAGGGAATTTCTTTTCCCAATGGCCAACTTTTTTGCAATGAAATCAACCAAAAGGTATGGACTCATATTCCACTGCTTGCTCCCACACCCTAAGTTTATAATTAATATTTACAACACAAGGAAGATCTGTAGACTGTTCAACATTGACACAGGAACAAGCATATACTAGTCGTTTCTTGGAGGTCATCATCTAATCAATAGAAAGAAGGGACCCAAAAGTACTTGCAATTCCTTTTAAAAACTCATCCCAGAATTCCATGGGAAGACCCGACACTCTAACCCAAACAAGGGTAGCAAAAAAAGAGCAAGAGTTGGGATTGAACCCTGTTTCCCACCTCTTAAGCAACAAGGAAGAATTCCCAATGAACCATGGGCCTCCTATTAAAGCTAAAATGAAATCATCCTCGTAGTTAAAGGAGAATAAGAAGAACCCCTTTTCCATAGCAGCAACATCAACTTGACCCTTGGGATGCCCGTGATTCATACAAAACTTATAGACCAACTCAATGTGGGGATGAGGCCCCATAAACTTGCCTAGCAGAGTCATTTCCATATGTGAAACACTTTTCTCAACTATACAATCAGGAACAGAGATAGAAAATTCACGCGTTAGAACATTAGAAACACAAGCCACTAGAGGAGAAGTACTTTTACCTTTTGGCTTCATATCGAACAGGTTTGACCACTTAGGATCTGACCTCAAGAAGGACCCAACATTTTGTGTCTTATTAGACAAAATTGGACTAAAGGATTTGGAACCCGCACCCAAAAATCCACCTGATTGACCAGAGCCAGTCTTTTCAGAATTGAGATTTCCCACTTTAGAGAAGGAAAATGGGGAAGGAGCCTTCGATGCTTCTTTCCCACCAAGAGTGTCATTAGCGAGAAGAGGGGACCCACACTGCTTACCATCAACACCTAACCCACTTGACATCACCTTACCATCAGCAAGCAAACCTCCATTATCACCAGCTTCAAAATCAACATTTCCTGCCTTTGCCAAATTTGAAATTGCTCCACCACCATCACCGCCACCAAAAGAGAGCTCCATCCAATTTTGATATTAGCCAAGGTCTTGTTGGGGGGATAATATTGTTAACACATATACTAACATGAAATTAATAGAAACCCCTAATTCAACTCACATATTTATAAGATTTATTTCCCCTATAGTTACTATGATCACATGATTTGGGAGTAATTTTCTTGACAAAAGATCAACCGATCTACCTTCTAAATGAATGTTGCTCTGATATTTCTTTTTCCTTCTCTATGTTTTTATACATAATTATTTTATAAGCTGGATAAACTCAAAAAATTCCTTTTTAACTTAGAGAAATGAAATTTCAATATTTTTGCTTTTAATTTCTTGTACAAGTTCTAAATCATTGGAAGACATAGGCTTCAAAAGTAGTTTTAGAGATAAAATTATTCTTAATCACTCTAGAAACAGGTCATAGTTTAAAATGACTCCAAAATGAGACATTAAAGAGGCATACAAATCATATCTGGAGACACCTCAAAGTGTGGCTCTCAAAAGGATCTTGAGTGTGGTGTTGGAACCTAAAATTTCCTACCATTTTTTGCAAAATTTGAGGTTCCCATGATGAAAAATTTGACTTTAGTACTCAAAATACAGTTGTGAAATTTACTCCAAGGGCCTACTTTGAAAAATCACAACTCGAAGCCTCTTTAGTTTCATGCAAAACCACTTTGCAAACATGTTTATCTACCATATGTGAGTATGCACATCTGATTTCAACTTCCTGCAATTAATTTTGATAAGGTTTCAAAGTACCAAGTTGGAGGGTTCAGAAAAGGTTTGTTGGCTAGGCATAGTGTTAAATCTGCCAAACGAGTCAACTTTAGAGGATAATATTTATTTGTTGGGTGACTTTTTTGACGAATTAATTGGTGTTTCAGATTCCCCCTACATCAATATCCTTTCAGAAAAGGCTAAGTAAGCAACTTTAAACATTGACAATTTGCAATCTTGATAACTTCATGCCAATCCGTTTGATGAATATACTCCCCTATCATAGATCAACACTTTGATGCATTTTCATGGCTTTGGGATAAATTTTGATCAGTTTTTCAAAGCAATTTTGGAGGCTACTTGATTCATTTTATCACAATGAAAAAGTCTGAAAGCAAAAGGAATACCCACTGTAGTTGAGGATGCATATCAGATTCTTGATTGAACAGTTGCAAAAGGATTATAGAAGGAAAATACAAACACATATGAATGGTATTGAACTCTTTTGTCCCCTCCAAGTTTAACCTTTACAAAGGGCCATATTTTCTATAAGAAGAATGCATCCTCAAGCTCCAAACGTGATGTCATTACATCTTTTTGAAAGTCCTATAATACTCCACTCATTGATGAACTTTCACATACCAATATTATGTGCAACTTGAACCTTTTGTATTTATCAAGGAAGCAAGAATAAACAATACACTCACTCCATTGTACAAACGAGCATCCAAAGGTTTACACAATGAGCGTGTTTTTAGGATGACTTAGAAGATGAATCACAGTGGGTCCATTTATCCTTGCAGTTTCAAAATTCAAAGAGATGCAGAGGAAACACTTAAGTCACCTAACTACAAACTTACACTAAGTGTGGAATTTTACAAAATGAGCATAATAAAAGTCAGGAGTGTATGGAAAGGACTTATGGAACAATGAATATATGGGAATGAGTACATGGATCTTTATACAACCATCTATAATTTGCATACAAAGAACAGGTTTTGTTACTTAGCTGAACTCTATACAAGGCAACGATTCAATGAATGCATAAAGTCAAAGGGTAATTCAATAGGCGAAATAATGTCAAAGAGGTATGAATTTAAGAAGTTGGTGGCCCAGATCTAGAGGATGGGGGAACTCTTTGTCCAGGCTCTCTCTCTCTCTCTCGAAGATAATGGAGTGCAATGGAATCTCATAAGGAGTTATTCCATCCTCACCATGCCATTAGTGCCTACCATGAAAGCCACTACAACTATGAATCAACCTGTGCTTTCAAAATGCGCCCCGCAAAGACGTTTAGAAAGGAATGGGAGAAAATTGTTATTAGAGTTGGGCGATGAAAAGTGTTTTCAAAGAAAGAAAAGTGCTTTCTTGTGCCATAAATTACACAGATTTCACTGTAAACAATATAAATGGTGGAGGTGTTGAACAGGCATTGTACTCATGTGGCTTCCCCTACTCGGAATCATTACATCACATTATAGTATTTGTAGTTTCTCAAATAATGTTATTCGCATTTTCAAGATGCCTACAAGACAGTTTTCAGATCAATAGTTTTCTATTAGTAACACCCTTTTGATGTTCATGCTAATCGATACACCATAGATGGAGAGGAGATAACAGTTTGAAATAACAGATGTAGCATCAAGGAGATACACGCTTTCGAGTGGATCAACAAGCTAGAAGCAATGGAAAATTACTACAATGAATGAATCAACATACTTGCCTAATAGTGCTTGTCACTCGATATTATTGAAGCTTGTTACTGCAATTTTCCAGAATGAGTCATCTAAGACACCAATACACAGTCACATTGAGATATTTATAGTGTTATCTTGGCATGCTCGATCCAGGTGTGTCCTTAAGCATAATGCGTGATTTGTTGATTGAAAGAACAAGACAGAGAAGATGATGTGAATCTCTAGAAGATTGGCACGATGTACACATGGAAACCCTAAAACCGGTGCAGGAAAAAGATTTATCGGAGAGAAAATAAGTAATCGGGGTGAGTGTGTTTAAAGTCTCTTTGAAACCTCAATAAAACCCCATCAAGCAATGAAAGATCATCGAAGAGAACATATTTGAAGTCCCCTTGAAATCATAAAGTCCTTTCGATAAGACAGAGTGCAGGAAAAGATAAATAAAAGATTAAATAAAATATCATTGTGATCATGATGGAAAATGAATTCCAAAGCAAAGTGCATCAAATATTTTTATCAAAGGTGAATATAAAAGAAATTACCAAAAATTGACGGGAATAATGCAACATTGGGAAAATTATAGAACTTACGATTGGAAATTTATTGAAGGGACTTTTCAGAATCGGAGTGAAAATTTTAGATGTCTCTTCGAAATTCCGATGATAGAAAAACGTGCTTTATCGAACAGAGAAGTGACTATCGGCAAGAGAAAAGCATTGGTCTCTCCGATAAAGCGAAAAGGCAAATAGGATTAAAAAAGGAACTGCATAGTGATATATTGACATGGAGAATATGAATTTCAAAAGGATGAAGTGTATTCACCGAGGGGGTTATAAAGTGAGTGCTTATTTTACCCAAGGAACATACTGAAAATACATATGGGTAAATGCAGAATCAAATATTTTCATCAAGGGAGTTAATTGGAAATGAAAAGTATTTTGGGTAAAAACACATATGAGCAAGAGGTGAAATATTTCTACCAAAAGGTAAATGTGAGTACAAAACTGTTAGCAAAAGGAGAGATTATAATTATTATGGAAGTTAATTAAGTGCAAAGGTCGAGGAGATTAAAATTAGAATATTTTAGTTTGTTGAAGACAATTAATTAAATGAAGAGTTACACTAGATGGACATGTGAAAGGTCATAACTCTTAAAATGCAATGTATATATGTAAGGTGAAATCATATCATCAATCATTAGGATCAGTAGGAATTAGATTTTAGGATAGTAGACAGCCTATACAAAATGAATACTTTTGATGCACATTGTAAAATCCTTTGAAGCAATTTAATGGAGAAAGATTATTATAATTTGGTGATCCAATTCTGGTGTCAATTGTTTGTTGATAGGATATGATTATTTGGCTGTCTCTAGTTTAATGCTTCCTTATTATTTAAATTGTTGTCTCAAAGATCAATTTATCAAAACACATTTGTTGTTCTTGTGGTGTAATTAATTGGTTTCTTCCAAAGAATTAAATATCCTTTTAATAGATCACAGTAATATGCAAGTATTATTTAGATCAATAAGAAGAGCCCTATAATCAATAAAATTATCCCGTTGTCTCCAGTTTGATTCTATCATGTTATTCAAATCAGAAGTATATTTGATTTTTCAGGGCACACTTATTGTTTTTGTGGTGCAGGAGCACCTAATCCATCATTTGCAAATTTGATCATGTAAAGGTCTTGATATGTTGGTCATTAGGTTGAGTCTAGGGTATTTTGGAGTAATTTGAGTCTTTTTCATTTAATAAGGTCTATTGAGACCATTTCCATGTAATATGGATTAGTTTTGAGTCATTTGTGTCAAAGTGTTAAAAGTTGCAAAAATGTAAAAAAATTGTCAAAGCAAGAAATTGTAAAAATGCAACTTTTAAGAAGATGAAGGGTCATAGTATTTCAAAAGACAGCTATAGGAATTTGGGTGGTTATATTTGAATGGAATATGTATTTAAATCCTCCAAAAGGCTCGAGCATTGGTTGTTGAAGATTGTATTGAACCATCCATATCAATAACAATGTTTATTTATGCATTTTTCACTATTTTTTTGTTCTTTCCTAGAATTGTATGAACCCATATAGTGTGTAATTGCTTTGAACTTCATTAATTTATGTAGGGGCATGTATTAGCTTTCATTTGAAGCAAGTTTGAGAGTTTCTCATTGAGACTTGTGGAAGATTTCTTCCTTTTTCTGAAATAGCCTATTGAAACCCAGTCAAGTGTTTGATTGGAGTTTAAGTGAGGCCATAAGTCATTCCACCCACTATCATGGCCTGTAACTTGGTGGAATGAATTCTTACATGATAGGTTAGATTTTCCCATGGTTTAGAAGGCAGAGGAGATAAGTTGTTAGATTTGGGGTGATGCCCTAGGGAAGAACTAAGTCAGGGTTTTGTCCAAAGGTTGATGGAACTATCTGTGGGATGGTAGATTGAGTTTGTGCAGGGTATTTGAGAATTTTTGGTGGTATTGATTGAGTCAAATAAGCCCGGGTGATAGGAGTTTCAATAAACCCTTGTCATTTTCATGAAAATTGAGGGTTTTGTGATTTGATATCTTAGAGGTTAGGGTTCAAATGGATAATGGTGGAATTTGAGGTTTTGTAACCCAATCAAGGAATGTTTGTTGAGTTTTGGGGTTAACTAGTTGTTTTGTGGGCACTTCCTTTGTAAAATAGGGCTAATTGGTAGCCTAAAAACATGGGTAGTCTATAGAATCTCCATATTGTTTCAAAGAAACCTCATAGGACCTTTTGGTATGTTGTGTTAGGCCCTAAAGAGGATCTCAAAAGGTGTTTAGTTAGGTTTTGTATGGCCTTCTCTAAAAGATATCTCCAAAAAGATAGATTTTGAGAGCTACAAGCCACTAGGTGTGTGTTTGAGACAAGTTGAGTGGATAGGGTTGAAGGGGCTAGTTTCTTGTTTTGGTCTAATCAATTTGAGTTGGTTTTGGTCATCAACACCTTGCTTGTCATCAGGTGGTATCAGAGCAACATGGATTAGATATTTTTGATTGAAGAGTTGAAGAGTTGCAGATTTGAAGAAAAGTAATTGGAAGTTGAAGACACAAAACTTGTAAAGATGCCTCCTAAGAATGTTGGTGCTGCTAGAGAGTTGCAAGAGTTAAAAGAGAAACATTCCAAGCTTTTGGAGTCTCATAATGTTGTGTTGGAAAGGCTTGCTACCTTGGAAACAAAGAAGAGAAGAGATGAAGTTGAGAGTGAACCAAATGAAGAAGAAGATGAAGAGTATGAAGATGAAGATGAATAATTAGACCCTAAAAATCAGAGGATGGAAAAGTTGCTTAAGGAATTCAAAGGTGATTCACATAAGGTAAAGTTTGATTTTCCTATGTATGGTGGAAATTTGAATGAGGAAGAGTTACTTGATTGGATTACAGCCATAGACAACCACTTTGAAAGTGAAGATATTTCTAATGAGTAGAAAGTGAAGGTAGCGAAGAAAAAACTCAATGGTCATGCGCTTCTATAGTGGGATTACGAGCAAGTTGAAAGGAGAAAACAAGGTAAGTCAAGGATAGTTTATTGGAACAAGATGGTAGCAAGACTTAAAGGTAAATTTCTTCCTAAAGATTATGAAGTTCAATTGTATAAGAGATTACGAGGTTTGAAGCAAAAGGATTTAGATGTTAAGACCTATACTGATGAATTCTACAAACTAAGTATAAGGTCAGGAAGAAATGAAGATGAAGTTGAAAAAGTGGCTAGGTATCTAGGTGGCCTTAGATTAAATATACAAGATGAATTGGTTGTTACTAACCCAAAGACTGTTGAGGAATGTTTCCAATTGGCTATTAGGGTGGAAGAAAAGATAAAAAGAAGGAAAGATAAGTTTGTTAGAGGTAGAGGAAATAATGCAAGGGGAAGAGGATAAATCCCTACGTCAAGGCAGCCACATGAGGAACAAGAAGAAGCAAGTAAAGTTAAAGAGAAAGGTGCTGATGCAAGAGGAGGTTTTAGGGGCTCTAGAGGAAGAATTGGTGGAGGAAGGAATTCAAACATGTTTTTAGGAAGATGCTACAATTGCAATGAATTTGGGTATCCATCATACAAGTTCCCTGAGAAGTTTGGTGCTTCATCAAGTGGTGGTGAAAGAAGAAGTGATAAGAGGGTGCAATTGGTCCAAGAAGAAAGTGAAGGTGAAAACTCTCCTAACCTTCTTGTTGCTCTAGAGGTAGGAGAATCCTCAATGCTAAGAAGAAAATTGTTGAAGATATCCAAAGTGGAGGAACCATTACAAAGAAAAACTCTCTCCAAAACCTCATGTAAGTGCAAGAACAAGGTATGAAAAGTTGTGTTAGATTCAGGATCTACTGAGAATAGGGTATCAAGTGAAATGGTTAGTAAACTGAATTTGCAAAAGATACCTCATGAATTTCCATATAAGGTCTCTTGGTTGAATGATGAGCAATCACTTTTGGTTAATGAGCAAGATGTTGTTGAGTTTCAAATTGGTGGTTATAAAGACAAGGTAGTTTGTGACATTTTTCCCATGGATTGTTGCCACTTACTTCTTGGAAGGCCTTGGTAGTTTGACATGCATGCATTATATGATGGGAGAGAAAATAAATACACCATAAAGAAGGATGAGCATACATTTAATTTGACACCATTGGTAGAAGAAGACAAAGGAAAGGGTAAAGAGGCTAAGGATATCATGTTTGGGAAGAAGGAATTTGCAAAGGTTGAGAAAGAAGATGTGACTGCAGGTGTGAAGGTTGAATCAAAATTGAGAGATGAGTTGACAGTGAATTGGTATGCTAATGTCTTGGTTGGTACAATGGTGTGTCCTTTGGTTGGAAGCATGGTTATAGGACAAGTAGGATCTACAAATATAGTGAATTATAGTTAGGACAATACAATGATACATAAGGCTGATAGGACAGAGGGTCTGATGACAGTGATGAATGGACAAAGTGGACAGAGATCTAAGGGAAAAGATAAGTATGAAACTGAGATATAATGGAAGTCAGTTCAAGGAACCTTGGGTAAGTGTTTTTTTGTAGGCATGAAAGTAGAAACATCATCAGGTTTTGCTCAAGAAACAGGTAGAAGACAACCCATAGGTCTGATTACAAAGAAGGAGACACATCCATGTGCAAACAAGGCTAACAGTGCAGGGTATGGTACAAGAACTCAGTGTCTGAACCAAAGGATATTTGCAGACCAGAGAGTATGTGCAAATCTAGGAGGAACTGAGACAAGATAGTACTCATGTGACATGATTCATTTTTCAGGGGGGTTGTATGGTGCAGGAGCACCTAAGCCATCATTTGCAAATTTGATCATGTAAAGGTCTTGATATGTTAGTCATTAGGTTGAGTCTAGGGTGTTTTGGAGTAATTTGAGTCTTTTTCATTTAATAAGGTCTATTGAGACCATTTCCATGTAATACAAATCAGTTTTGAGTCATTTGTGTCAAAGTGTTAAAAGTTGCAAAAATGTAAAAAAGTTGTCAAAGAAAGAAATTGCAAAAATGCAACTTTTAAGAAGATGAAGGGTCATAGTATTTCAAAAGGTAGTTATAGGAGTTTGGGTGGTTATATTTTAATGGAGCATGTATTTAAAGCATCCAAAAGGATCGGGCATTGGTTGTAGAAGATTGTATTGAACCATCCATATCAATAACAATGTTTATTTATGCATTCTTCACTATTTTTATATTCTTTCCTGGAACTGTACAGACCAGTACAATGTGTAATTTATCTGAAATTCATTAATTTCTATAGGGGAATGGATTAGCTTTCATTTGAAGCAAGTTTGAGAGTTTCTCATTAAGACTTGTGGGAGATTTCTTCCTTTTTCTGAAACAACCTATTGAAACCCAGTCAAGGGTTTGATTAGAGTTTAAGTGAGGCCATAAGTCATTCTACCCACTGTCATGGCCTGTAACTCAGTGGAATGAATTCTTACATGATAGGTTAGATGTTCCCATGGTTTAGAAGGTAGAGGAGATAAGTTGTTAGATTTGGGGTGATGCCCTAGGGCAGAATTGTGTGTTTTTCAAGAGAAAATGGGGTGTTGAGTCAGGGTTTTTCCAAAAGGTTGATGAAACTATCTATGGGATGGTAGATTGAGTTTGTGCAGGGTATTTGAGAATTGTTGGTGGTATTGATTGAGTTAGATAAGCCTGGGTGATAGGAGTTTCAATAAACCCTTGTCATTTTTATGAAAATTGAGGGTTTTGTGATTTGATATCTTAGAGGCCAGGGTTCAAATGGATAATGGTGGAATTTGAGGTTTTGTAACCCAATCAAGGACTGTTTGTTGATTTTTTGGGTTAACTAGTTGTTTTGTGGGCACTTCCTTTGTAAAATAGGGCTAATTGGTGGCCTAAAAATAGGGGTAGTCTAGAAAAATCTCCATATTGTTTCAAAGAAACCTCATAGGGTCTTTTGGTATGTTGTGTTAGGCCCTAAATTGGATCTTAGAAGGTGTTTAGTTAGGATCTGTACAACCTCCTCTAAAAGATATCTCCAAAAAGACAAATTTTGAGGGCTACAAGCCACTAGGTGTGTATTTGAGACAAGTTGAGTGGATAGGGTTGAAGGGGTTGGTTTCTTGTTTTGGTTTGATCAATTTGAGTTGGTTTTGGTCATCACCACCTTGCTTTTCATCATTTTGTGTGATTTAGTTAATTGGTTCCTCTAAAGGATTAAAATTTCCTATTAATTAATCACAGTAACTTGACAAGAATCATTTGGATCGATAAGAAGATTCTAATAGTTACATTCTTGCACATTTATAAAAGGTACAAACAATCACAAGTGCCAAAAAATTTGAATTGTAGCCAGTAATTAAGTCACATATCATTCACCTCTTGACTCCATTAGCCCAATAGAA
The DNA here is from genome assembly GCA_007258455.2 of Sequoia sempervirens. NCBI lineage: Eukaryota > Viridiplantae > Streptophyta > Pinopsida > Cupressales > Cupressaceae > Sequoia > Sequoia sempervirens. The sequence continues at coordinate 34,542,304 of VDFB02000008.1, read as the reverse complement.
TTAGGCACTGGTCATACCATTTTATTTCAACATTTCATAAAACCTCATTCATACATTCACATTTCAAATTTTAGTACTAGGAGTAGGAGTAGCTAACAAGCCTTCATCTATTCCACATTTCATGCCACTGTGGGTAGATCCTTAAAACCAACTAAGTCACACTACTCTCAAATTTGCATCATTTATCAAGGTTCACCCACCTAGGTTTAGCAGAGCCTGAAGTGCAGTGAGTCATCAACCACATAGGTTAACTCCATTCGCTAGTTCAAAAACATTGTAAGTCTGACCATAGAGCTTCAAATCCTCTTAGGATTTACAACTTGCATTTTTGAGACCTAACATGTGGCTCTAAAAGAATATTATATAAGCTTTATAAAATTACCAAGCATTAGACTCTTGCTCATTGGTTTTAAGTTTATTCCTGGTATGCCATTTCCTTCTCATTAATGATCATGACTTTATTTGAAGGATATGGTTTTGATAGAGTTTATCCTAATCATAGTATATTTTTAAAGTAAATGGTGTTGACACTAGCTATGATTTCTTGATCTATAGTGTAGACATGTGGTATGTCTATTATTTTTTGAATTGGCCATAGCCTAGGTAGGAAGCAGTGGTTAGGTGATTAAATTACTGAGTGTGATTTTATTTATTAAGAGGGGTAGGTATTAATGTTTTATACTTGGTTTGAAACCATCCTCATCCCTAATAAGGTTGATTATATTATGAATTATAGAGTTGAAATTTTTGGAGGGAACCACTATTGTTGAGGTTGGTTAGACCACTAGGGATTGGAATAGGATTAGTTGGTACATTTATGGGGTTCCCAAGGGTAAGGTCCCCATTGTTGTGGCATTTGTTGTGAAGGAAATGGTGCAAACCAAGGATTAATATTCCAATTCATAGGTGACCACCATTGGAATTGACATAGGGATTGGTTATAATAAAATTTTCCATCCTACCTTTGTCCCATATAGTTGAGTTCCTCCTCTATTGGAGATACTTTCCTCTTACAACTTTTGATGGTATTGAGAAACCAACATTACTTTTTTGGGTTCTTTTTTATAGATGTGATAAATTTATGTTTTATCCAAAGGACACTCCTTGAAGAGGTACTTATTATAACATTTACAATATTATTTGACATGGATTCTAAAGTTCTATTTTTGTCCTGATCCCATCTAGTGTAATATTTATTTGTGTTGGAATTGTGTGCCTCAATCTCACAGGCTGAAACCTCTGAAAGAGAAAAGTCAGTGTGACATACTTTATGTCTGGCCGACTAGTAGTTGTGTAACCTTGTGTAATGTTCAGGTCACCGAGACCTTGTTGTTGTCTTGCCGACTGGAGCTATCGCTGTGACTCGTTATGTTCGTTGTAACCCTATGCCGACTGGGTTGGTCTTGCCGACTGTGGTTCATAGTGGTTGTCGGGGAGACTTGTGGCGACAACAGTTATCGGGGAAAGATATGAACTTTCGGCATGAAGTCTTACCGACCAGAGATGTCTCGTTGAATGGTTATACACTTGGATTCATTGGAGTAACATGAAGGCTTCGGTAAGAACTCTTAGCGATGGAGGTTTGTCTCATTGATGGTGTAGTCTGTTGTCGGTATGACTCCTGGCAAAGGATGGTCTCAGGGTGACTTGGAACCCAAGGAGTAACTCTTAGCGACGGATGAAGTCTCACCGACGGTAGGACATTTCAGTGTGACATGAAGGCTCTCCAAGACCTTGTTCCAATTTCTTGTGGTCTCGCCAATAGGTATGTTGCTTCGGTATGATCTCTTGGCGATAGCGATAGTCTCGCCGATGGGAATGCTGATGTCTATGTGACTTTTGAACATTGGTATGACCTCTCACCGAATAGCAATAGTCTTTCCGAATAGCACTACATGTGTTGGTCATCGGTATGATGCCTCAGCAATATGGTTTGTCTCGCCAACTACTTTTGAACTCAGTGTAACCTCTTGCCGAAGGTGATGACTCTGGGTGATATCAACGATTGGGATTTGTGGCATCGAGGAGACATGGTTAGTGTCTCA
>VDFB02000008.1:34335033-34540159 GCA_007258455.2 Sequoia sempervirens | reverse complement strand
TTCATCTAGAGGGAATTTAGTGATGCTTGTAGTCTCAACACCAAAGATCTCCACCCCATCATCCTTTAAATCACAATAGTTCTCTCCTTGTAGTGAATCCACAAGGTCAACCATCATGCCATAATGACCTAATCCATCATGATCCATCAAAGGAAACAAACTATCAACAATCTTGGGTGGTCCCATAAGAAAATCAACTGGTATCACCTTGTGACTAAACACCACACCTGGATCCCATACCTTATTATTGTCATCACTTGTGCTATCAAAATCAGGAGGTTTTGCATCATCCAACTCAAAGAGTGATTTAGCATCCATCTCGAACAACGGGTTATCAATAAGATGAACACTATCTTCCTCCTCTAGCTCAAACCCATCTTATTGATCCAAATCTACACATGCAACTTCTAATTTCTTTGGGAAACCCTCTAAATCAAACTCCTCTTGAAGGCTATTGAGCTCATCAATTACTTGTCTGATTTCTTTAGCTCTTTGTTCATTCTCTTGCTCCCTAAAAAGTTTTGTATCAACTAGGTGACCTTCTACCTCCATTAGTTCCATTTTAGTATTTTCTAACGTTTCTTTTGTTGAATCAAGCTCAAGAGTAAGCTCATCAACCTTTCTCTCTTCTTCTTTGAATGCACTAATGGTCTCCTTTGCAAATTCGATGGCATAATCTTGATCTTTAATCAAGTGTAAGTACTCTGATTTCACTATCTCCAAAGAGTCTTTGATAAGTTGCAAGTTCAAAGAAGCAACTCTACCCTCAACACCTTTTTGCCTGAGGATTTCAAGGATTTTGTGAGTGTTGTCAAACTTGTAAGGACTTGAATCTCTTTCTCATTGGTGACCAAGAGTTGATTCTTCAATTCGCATAACTCTCTAGGTCTTTGTTCAACCAAGTGACTTGGTTCTCCATGTAGCAAAGACTTTGAAGTTTGAAGTATCTTCATTTTCAGGAGCCATATGATCTTCAAAATCTACTTTCTCCTCACAATCACTTTGATCAAAATCCATGGCAGCACCATACTCAAGCAAAGAGTCATTACTAAGTGCTGATTTAAAATTTTCATTAGACTCCATTTCATCATGCTCTTCTATTGAACTCTCTAATAAGTTAAACTAGCGTTCTTCATGCATGGGAGATTCCCACTCAAAATTTGGATTTCCATCGCTGGAATGATGTAGATGCTCTTCATTAGGTGTTGTTTTGAAAATTTCAGTAGCATTAAACCCTTCATTAGTAGTTGCAACTCGTTCTAAAAAATCATCTGGAGCTCTACCATACATGCTTCTTGATAAAAGACATCTTATTCATGGCAAAGTTCAAATTTGGGCTCAACTTCAGAAATTTCTGCTGTTGTATTCTCAAAATTAGCAAGCTCCTTCATTATCACACAATCTTCCTTGGGCTCATCAATATTCTGTTGGAGTAAACATGTGTTGGAAGTTACTAATTCATTTGAATCATCCTCCAGATCTCCCTCCAAGTTTGATCTATTATCAAAGAATTTTTGATGTTATCTTTTCTTCTTCAACTACCTTTCCTTTGCATAATTTTGGAGATGAAGTTAGGACATCTTTATGCTCAAGTAACGAATCTTCATTAACATGCTCATCATTGAATTTTGATATCAATAAATCTGGATCCCATGGTCTTATGAATAGTTGCCCTTGATTTGGAATTGAAGGCTCCATTAATTCACCATGGATGGCTGATTTCTTCAACATATGCCAATCTGCATTATGTACTGACCACAAACTAAAATCAGCTCTTACATCAAATACACTTCCCTCAATTTTTTTTCTGAACATCAACTGGTTTCACATCTTTCTTGGGTGCTTCCCAATCATATTTTGGTCTTTCATCATCAAAATGATTGATATTACTCATCACTAATTATTGATTTGAAAATTTCAACTTTCTCCATAATAGCATTCTCTTTCGCTGAAAATTCAAGAAGGGCATTATGACAGTCTTTTTTATTAAAAACATTCTCCTCAACATTAGAGACGTTCATGCTTTCATTTTCACATGTCTTATCAACAATTGTTGATATAGAAAACTCCAAATCAGCATATTCACCAAACTTTGTATTATCAAGAAGACTTGTGCACTCTTCTTCACTTGCAGATGCATCACTTGAATCTTCTCGTTCCATCTTCTTTTCAACTTCCTCTTCAGTATTGGATGCCTCTACTTCTTCCTTAAATGTTCCCACTTCATTATCCTTGCATTGGTAACCAGTTTTCCAAGGCTCCCTATAGAGGAAGCAAATCTCTTCTCTTCTAAGATCGTTTTTGCTAGTTTCTTCAATTATTATAATTTCAGGATACTTCTAAGTTATTTGATCCAGAGTCTTTTTGTCATCTTCTTTCATACCCAGTTCCATATGCTTAGGTTTTGCAACTATTTTTAGATACTCCTTTTTAATGTCTGGGTCCATCAAATTAAATAGTTCTTATATCAACTCACACATTGACTTATAAATTGTAGACATCTTTTCAACTCTATTCTAGCAACTGTCAAAAAAATGGCACTGAAATGGATATATAGGTGTTGGTCATCAACATGCAAAGAGATATGAAGCCACTGAAACTCTATCAAATTTGTGCTGCCCTAATTTCGTCCCCTCGTCTATATAATCACCTCTTGGGCTCTCATTTCATTATCTCTATTTTGGCAACATAACAGAATGCTGTTGGAATGCTTCCAGATTTTCATTTCTACGAGTTGAAGACGAAAACCCTCACCGTTAGTCATTGGTTTCGGTGGTGAGAGATCCACCCTAGCTAGAAAGGGTGATTCTACTTCAAAGGTCACATTGGTATTCACAGATTTTTTGATTTTCACCGTTTTGAAGGCTGTAGAATGAAGATTTTCTCAGTGTTTTGATATGGGATCGGAGGTTTGGGTGTGTTTGGTGATTTGTTTCATTTTGGTGTGTGTTTGGAGGTGTTGAAACACATTTTCAGAGGTCTGATACACATTTCCAGAATTCTGGAAGTTCACCTTTTCACAGTGGCTAGAAGTGTTAATCTGCTTGTAACTCTGTTGGTGAATTAAATATTGTTCTGGGCATTGTTCCAATGGACTCTTCATTGCTGGGCGCCACATTTTGAGTGGTTATTTGCATTTTTTGGTGAAGTTTTGAATTTTAAGGAGCTGGTAGCCCCTCCCCGCCATACCATTTTAGGGTTAGGCAATTTCGGACTTTGTTTCCAGGACAGCAACTTCCAGGAACTGCAACAGCAGAATAAGGGTGTCATCTCTGATGAAATCATTGGCCAATGTGAAGGAGAATGCTAGGAGTTGATAGTTGATGCATTTGGTGATTACCCTAAGGAGTTGTATGCAATTTGCTACCTATGTATGACTGTTATCAGGTCTGCAACTACTATTACCAGGTCTGCAATTCATTTTAATAAGTCTGATTCCATTGGTTGTTTTCACCAATATATGTTGTAATGATTCAATGTGAAGATAATGCTATTTCATGGTTAATCTCCTTTCTTTCATATCTTTCAAATCTTTCAATTGAATGTTATGTTATGTTGAAAACACTTGAATGTAAACAAACCTGCAATTCACATTACACTCAGCAAACAAATCAAAAAAAAATCAGGGGTGGTTGTTACATGATCCCTTGCATGCATACGAAAGAGTCGCAGTCACAATGGATTGAGTTGAAACCGAATTTTATCCAATCATTGTTCAATTTAAACCAAAACCCAAAGCAATCGATTTAAGTAGATGTCATGACAGACCAATATCTTTAAAAAAGTTATAAATTTCAATTTAATTTATATAGAATTTACCTGTCACGTTCATTTGGACAGCGGTTCATTTCATCATTGAACTGCCTTGCATATTCCTCCTTGTTAAATATCACATTATAAATAACTTCTCCATTCCGAGCCCAAAAATAATAAAAGATAGCTGAAGCTACTGAGAGACACAGAAAGCTTCGGCCAACCACTAGTAAGTAGGCCTGAGTTTGCAAGGTGACTAGACATAGAAGATACAGAAACAATGACATAACACCACCATTTCTTATTAGCCTGCATTACAAGATAGGTTTGACATTAACACAGAACTAAGGTAAAATCTGTCTGAAATTAACTACAAACTTTACCAATCTTAACTCCCCAAACATTTACAAGAAGATGAACACAAAATGCAATTTCTTTATAGTATATCTCTTCTAGTAAAACATGCTAGTACTAACCAACCTGAATTCATTGAACTGTGCCATGGCCCCCCGCAGCATGAAAGAAAGTACAACAAAGATCAGATAGTAGAGAATTAGCAATGAATGCATAGCAATTGACCAATATGTATGAGTAAAACTGCAATTTCCTTCGTTTTGGGTAGTGGGAAAGCCATTTTGGGGAGCTGAGGGTGCTCGTGCTGTCTTAAACCTGCAATATATTCAACAAATTCAAAAAAATTCAACATTTTTTCCATAAATAACTACTGCTGTTCCCTTTAAAGACTGAAGAAGACAGATTTAGGAGAGAAAGACATATCAAAATTTTCAAAGAAAAGAATCTGCTTATCTGCTGTATATTCTCTGCATATATACATATGAGAACTAAATGTGGCTGAATACCCATGGAAACAATATATTGGAATTATACTTAATAACTCTTGATTACCTACCTATTCAATAAAGGTTTAATAAGGCGAGAAATGTGAAAAAAGTACAATGATTATCTTGCAATCTCCAGTATTTTTCTGCAGGCATTCACATGAGAAGGACTAAATGTGGTTGGTGACCCATGAAACCACACATTGTAACGTCATGTAGCAACTCTTATTACTTACCAGTTCGTTTCACCTTCAAGGAGATAAATATCAAATGAGTATGAGCATATTGCATTATGTGCTTATCTAATTCAAATGAAACTAAAATGTCTACAAAACACAAACTAAAAAGTTGATTTTCACTTCAGTGTTCCAGCGCCAAAACAAGTTGTTGATGTCATGTCCCCTTTATGGGATTAAAACAGTAAGAAGACCTCTAGCCTGTGCTCTTTCCCGTAGGCTAAAGGATTGAGGAAGGGAAAGGAAATATTGTACTATTATTTTTTAAGTTGGGCCTGATAATTCTTTATTTAACAGACAATTTAATATAATATTATAATTAAAAAAAGTATTTTTAAACATTTAATTATGATAAAAAGTATTTTGAAATACTTGGGAGGGAAATTTAGGACCCAAGGGCCTTGAAAGGGTATATGAATAAGGAGCCAATCTTCACTTCAACATCTAATTTTCATATTTGCATAGTTCATTTTGAGTTCAAGAGTTTGAAGCATTAATGTACAATGATAACATTTACACATAGGCTCAAATAAATAGGCAGCGTAAGATTTAGATTCATTCCATAGAGCTTGGAGTGCATGCACACCATCTTGTACCACAATTATTTAGCCTCTTTTTAGACTTTTCAAAGGAAGTGGAGTGTTTTAGGATAAAAGAATAAAACTTATCACTTTCATTGAATTCTTGAATTCATTTCAAGGTGTTGGCTACAATTCATCCATCATTTTCTCAAGATCGAATGTGCTCTTAATTTTCTATATTTTAAAGAAGTCATTGAACTCTTTGTGTGAATTTTCGTCAAAAAAAAAACAGAGCTCAAATAAGATTGGATGCATATTCTCATGTTTTCTCATGTTTCCTTGATAACTAGCTAAGTCCCTTACATGACTTTGTTTCATCAATTGTAGGTAGTAGTAGCTCTATATATCATGAGAAGCATTTGCAACTATAGATTCTAAAATAATTCTTATTTCATTATTTCATTATTTTATCATTTTATTTATTAATAATATTCATCATTATCTTGGGGTAGGAGGCCTAGCTCAATTGGCTAAAGCATCTTGTTGTAGGCAAGAGGTCACGAGGTCTAGTCTCCCCCCAAACCCGTGGTACCAGAGGGCGTGTTGTGTCAGCGCCACCAATTCCTACAGTCTTAAAAATAATAATAATAAATAAATAAAATAAATATTCATCATTATCTTGCTATTATTTATTATCATCCATTATTCTTCATAATCATGTCTAATTAAACAATTTTTATTATCCTCAAATTTCATCTCATTCAATTAACTAATTAATCAAAATTAGTTAACTCATCAATCTATTCAATCCATTCATCCATGGAATATGTACACTTCTTCATGCAATCAGTTCACTCCCTCATGCAATAAGTCAATTCTTCCATGCACTTACTTCACTCTTCTATGCACTTAGTTAACTATTTCATGCAAATAGTTAACTTTTCTAACTCATTCATTAAATCCAGTTTAGTAATAATCATTATTTTAATTAAAAAATTAAAGTAATTATCAACTCTTCCATGTTTGTTGCTTCTCCATATTGACTCCACAAGCCATGCAATATAAAATCAAATCTCATCCATTCAAAAATCTATAAATTTGGTTCTTCACCCACAATTTTTTTAGAACACAATCCTTGCAAACTTATATGTTAAATCTATTATCCAAATAATGCGTATGTTATATTGAAAGAATTGAGACTACCCATATGCATCTTCTGAAGCAATATCATTTGTTTTGAATTCAACAAAGGTTTCTGTGGATGCATTCCTCTCATCACTCAAACAAAGATTTACTTGGATAACCTAATTATGTTTCAAATTCTATTTTTAATGCATTTATTTGTTTTCTCTATTTTCCTTTCCTATAGCCACAACACTTGTTACCAAAAAAAAATTAAAAATTTGATGAATTATGGAAGCAAAGGTATTCAAAGTTCACAAATGTACCTTATTGCTTAGTAATGACGATATGTTTATGGTAGATTTCTTCATCTATTTGATCTCTAAATCAAATATGAAAGTTTTATGCCATGCAATGGAGAAGCCTATTATTCAAATAAAGGATATCCAAGTAAACATTTTTTTTTACTATTCTAATTAGTTGATACATAGTGTGTTTATTGTATATGTTTCCCTCTATCTTATAATGCTTTATGTTATTTTCATGTGCAAGGATCTTTGCAATCCTTGCAAATTACACACACCCTTCAACTATGGGACCATAAGTATTTATCTTTCTAAACTTGCCTTGTTGTTTATACTCTCTTTCCTATGTCAAACTTTCCAATTTGGGGGAAACTATAGAATTCAAGTCCCTAATACTTCTAGTTCTACATGATTTTTTTTTTTAGTTTAAAACTTGAAAAGGTTGAGATTTGTTGAAGATGTCTTTTTGATGTATCTCTTATTTTTTAGGTCTATATCAATAAGACTATAGAGTATACAATGGAATTCACCTCTTAATAAGAGTATAATGTTCATTTTCCAAAATTTAGATATGGTATATAGGCCCAAATATGGATTGAAAAACATCTCGTGTCTTTTGGTTTTTGTCAAATCTTTCATAAAGAGCAAGTTTATGTGACACAATCTTCTTTTTTATGATACTTAGTCTCATTGCACATATTGTGTGTTTAGTTGGTGATATTATTATTCTATGAGAAAAGAAATGGATTTGATTCCATTATTTTCTATATAAACATAATGGGTTTAAATGGAGATCAGTGTTGCAACTTGAAATTTTTATAATTTCAATCATTTAGAGTGAATTGTGAACAATCAGGGTGAAAAGTCTCACGAATGGATGCACCATATTGTTCACCACCCTAAATCCCACACTATGTTTTTTTAAGGCCTTTGGATTAAACCAACAATAGGACCCACAACAACTAGAACAACATTTGGGCCTTCGAGATTAAAGACTTTATATAGTAATTTGATATTTTGATTTAAATGAGAACTTCAACATTCATCTTCATAGCAATATTTTATTTTTAATGATCTGACTATTATGGCTTGTCTATATATTAGGTGGCAAGCATGGATGAAATATTCTCATTCGATATTGGATAAAAGAATGCTAAGCATTGTGTACATTGATCAAACATAAATTTCATGTGAAGTGTTGTGTACATTGATCAAGTCATGTAAGTGATGAAAATAGAATGATGTTAATTTTTTGTTTTGATTTATATTGAACATATATCTAGACTTTTAAAATGCCTTAAATAGAAAAAGAGATTTTATTGATTGGTCTATATGATTTTTAAACTCCATATAAATATTTGTCTATGGATTGAAAATTTTGTTTTGACTAGAAAATGTGCCAAGTTTTTAGTATATGATCCTCAACTTCATTTATTGCAAATTTAGTATAATGTTCTCAAGCATTTATTAAATGTACTAATGTATGAAAGTTAATTATAAATAATAATAATTGTAATTTATGTTTATAGATAACTCATATTTCAAGTAGATTATTTGAAATATAAATGTGTTTTACAGATTATAATCTTCTATTAGTATTCTAATATAGATGTTTTAATATTTGTAATCTAAATAATTGCACTACATAAATTAGTTCAACTTAAATACTTAAATATATAAATACAATCAATAAACACAAACTAATCTAGATTAATAATAGTTGGGATTGATAATTGTAATGAGTACTCAAATATAAGATGAAATTTCTTAGGAGTTACTTTGTTTTAAAGATAAGTCATTATCATATGAAATTTCAATGAGAAAAATATTTGACAACTTACCTATAAAAAATTAGGTAATACAAAATTACTATTTTATATAAACCAAAAAATTAAGTAAAGATAGTAAATGATAGTACAAAATTGAGATTTTTTTATATGTATGTAAAATAAAAATAATTTAATAGTAAAATATATAGTAGGCATGAGTTTTTCACAGTCCATAAAGTTAATAGAGAGTACTTTTATATTCAACTGTATGCATTTTTGCATCCAATTCAATGGACCCGTCTACTTAAACATCACCCAATTCAATGGACTCCTTTACTTAAACATCATTCAGTTCAATGATCAAATAATCAGTAATAATTTTACTCCTCATCTACATGAAAAGTTGTAAATGTCTATACTATTTTTATAACTATTAACCAATCATAGAATTAGTATTTATATTTTAAAACATTAGGAATAGAATTATCATTTATATTAACCAATCATTACCTAACATTTAATTTTCTAAATTTAACATTTTTTATTGCATTTGTAACCACGGGAATAGTTGTAACGGCCTTTTATGACAAAATCCTTCATTGGTTTCATTGTTTGATTTCTCGATGTGCTCATTGTTTCGTCTCTGGAGGAACCATAGTCGGCTCTCAGAATGGTTGACAGAGCTTCTCATACATCGTGATTTTTTTAGTCCCCTGAACAGAGGTGGTTATCATGGCCAGTCCAAGCAATTTAAGATGAGAAATCCATTTAGGAATTTGTATGTAATTGCGAACATTGGCACAGAGGAGGACAACTAGGGTTTGTTGTATTCCAGCCGTACCATTCTAAGATTTGCTGCTGTGATAATATCTACATTTTGGACTGGCATTCCTTCATTTCAGGGTATTGACAAGGTATCAATATTGTTGGAGCATACTATAGCTCGCTGCAAGCTTTTGGACAGTTGTTCCTGCATAATACCAGACCGTACCAACTCAGATATTGCTTTAAGAGGTTCTCAATTCTTTCAGCCATTTCATTCTGGTAGATATATAGTGGTTTTAATATAAATTGCAGAATTGGTTCATCCTTCATTGAACAACTCTTATTTCTAAGTCGTTTACATTTGATGTTGATGAAAGGGATATCTTCCCCCTTTGCCAGGAACTTCCCAAATTATTACAACTATACAAAGATTGCAACACAAATTTGATTTTTACTGGCAAGACAATCTTCAATTCAACAACAATTTTGCCTTATATAATCAAATACATGACAATTGTCTGCAAAAATTTATCTATTTCAATAATCTTCATAACCTAACCAGTACATCTGCATATACATAGGTTACAAGGCAGCATATCCTTTCAAGTTTCTGTTCTGCATTCATTAAATTGGTTTGTATGTATTCAAACATTCGTCTTCTTATTGCAAAGTTCAAAATAGAACACATGGGCGCAGTCCCATATCTTCTTCCACGCCCTCCTCTTAAGCTTTACGCAGCCCCTTTATATCTGTGTCCTTTGAGTTATTCACTTATCACCTTCAGCTCACACGCAAACAGCCACTTCATCATGGCATAATCTGCAATTTTTAAAAGACTGCCATTTTTTTCTTACCTGCTGCGCCCAATTCCTCCTAGGGAGCCCTTATCTTCCAAAGCAGCCTTTTGTTCAAACACACACGGGCCACCCTAGGAATCTGCTCTACGCCCTCTTCGCATCTTCACTTGGCAATTTAAAACCAAGGTAATTTCTTGTTAATTGCCTTACTAGCCCGTGGCCATTCCCTACCCTTGTGGCTTGTCTCTTTCTCTTCACCGGCAGCCCTATTCTTCCAAACCATTTGAATATAATTTATTAAAATAAAATATTAAATGTAATAATAATGGTCATTTTAGTTTTATTTAGTCATAAGATTATTTTTAGTTATTTTAGGTAGTTTTTAGTAATTTTAGTTACACTTTAGTTGTTTTAGCATTTTTTTTATTTTTGTTTTAGTTTGTTTTAATTAATGATATTTTTTTTTAGGAACATCATCTTGTAAATTTTTTTTAAAGAATTTTTTTTCCCTTTAGTAATTAAGTAATTATAAATATCAATTATCTTTTCATGGTATTAGAGCTCGTTGAACCTTATTAGTTTTAGAAATTTCTTAGATGTGGTATTTTTTTTCATTGATTTTAAAAAAAAAAAAAAATTTGTGAGCTGATTTTTTGAGAAAATTGAAATATTTTTTTGAAGGAAATCACGAATCTTTCTAAATTTGTGGTTGTTCCTTTTTTTGGAGAAGACAAAGTTTTTGTATCTGCTTGGATGTTGTTTTTGTGTCTGAAGATTTCTGGTTCATGGATCTATTCCTATGTTTTTTTTTTTTTGGTGATTTATTTGATGTTTGTGCGTTTGAGGCGAACCTGGCCTTTTTTTTGGACGGATTTTATTTCTAGAGTTGTGGTTGTTGGGTGTTTTCTTTTTGGTTGTGTTTACCTAAAAAATGTGGAGTTTTTCTCTAGATTTTGGAAGATTTCTAGAATGCTCATTGAAGTCTATGCTTGCGCCAATTTGTGAAAGGGTATTTTCAGATTTACTGGGCATCTTTTTCAGTGTTTCTAAGTGATTTTGCAAAAAATGTGTTTTCATGACAGCCTAAAGGGTTGTTTTTGAACCAGTTTTTGATAGGGTTTTCTGGTTGACAAATAAAAAATTTGCAAATAGTTTTTTTGAAAAGAGTTTTTGAAAAAATTTCTATAAAAATTTTGCAATTTTTGTTTTAGAGTTTTCGAAGGTTTTTCTAAAAAATCTTACAGTTTTTTAGCCTCTTTTCAGACGATTTTTGAAAAATCGAGAGTTGTGCCAGTTGATTGTCTAGCATTTGTGTCAACTTATCATAGTGTTACCTCGTTTTTCGTGCTTTAAAAAATGGGAGGGATGTCTTCTTTATTTATTATCATGTTGGAAAGTACGCAGAGGTTCAATGGAAAGAGTTATACTACCTGGAAGTAAAAAAAGCTCACAGTTTCCGAGTGTCGGTATCTTGATTTGATTGTTCCACGAGAAAAGATCTGTAATCGCGTAGCTGTTATGCTTCTCCAGTTATCAGTCACCAATGATATGTTTTCAAAATAATATGGGTAGACTAAGTTTAAGTTTGTACAATGATCATTAAAAGAGGGTATTAAAATATTAAATGTAATATTAATGGTCATCTTAGCTTTAGTTAGACGTAATATTACTTGTAGTTATCTTAGTTTTTAGTAACTTTAGTTACGCTTTAGTTGTTTTAGTATCTTTCTGATTTTTGTTTTAGTTAACGATAGTTTCTTTTTAAAAACATCCTCTTGTAATTTTCTTTATAAGGAGCTTTCATCTCCTTTTGTAATTAAGTAATTATGAATATCAATTATCTTTTCATAATTTAATATTTTATCACAATCCTTTTGCATTTGATTTACTCTCTTTGGTGCAACCATCCTTTAGCAAATTTTATTTTATTTTTTATTACACAATATCATTGCAATTTAAACTATTTCAAACTACTTGCCTTTGAACTTAGGTTCATGAAAACCAAAGGGAAATTCCACAACCATCAGCATATAAACACATTACTTGGTGATATGGTGATGATGATGGAACCGTGCAACATCCTTCTTTGGCGATTCTTCATAGGTTAAAACTTTGTCAGTGCTAGCATATTTAAATGTGACTTGATATTTTCTCATTAAATGTCTTTGTCACTTCCAAAGTCCTCGCATTTGCCTGCTAATCTGACCATACTATGGATTAATGCTATGAGATTTCCACAATCCATAATGCTTGTAATTTGTTATTTCTGGTTTTTGATTGTCTGAATTTTTTTCATCAACGTTTCAGATCACACTTTGTGATCCATCATCAAGATGATAGAGAGCATAAAGAGATGAATGGTGGATCTTGATGATGGATCACAGAGTGTGATCCAAAACGTTGATGCAAAAAATTTAGAAACAATCAAAATCCAGAAATAACAAATTACAAAAATACTATGGATTGCCAAAATTGAGAGAGGTCAAAACAAATCAAAATTGAAAATTACAACTGCAAATCTTTTTGGGTGATGCAGATAGCTCATTCACCCGGGATGCTCCTGCATCAAACACTTCGGGTAAGTGAAATGTTCCATGTGTTGGAAAACCCAAGAGCATTTGAAGATGCATGGAATGGTGATTCTGTGCTTATTTTTAATCTAGATCTACTCCTTGTCCATGGGAGCTTCCCCTCTTCCACTCTTTCATTCTTCACGAATACACAAACCACTGTTTTGATCACCACATTCTTTTGGGTTGATGTTTCCTTTTCCTTTACTACGTTGTTGCAACGAATCTAATCTACCCTCTCCTTTTGAAGTACACCCTTTGAAGGTTTTCACATCAACATGGTCATTATCTTCCTTTTCCTTTAAACGTTGTTTTTCAACACCACAACAGACAATGGAGTTTGATTTCCTTACTTGCTTCTCCTTCTCCTTCATAGAATTTAACACATAGTTTTGTTCATCTTTTTGGATGGTGTAAACATTCTTTCTTCCGTCATAAATAGCTTCCCAGTCAAATTGCCATGGCCTTCCCAACAACACATGACAAGTGCTCATAGGCATTACATCACACAACACTTTGTCCCTAAAAGACCCAATCTGAAAATTAATCAAACACTGTTCACTCATAGTCATATTTTATTCCTTTTGTAACCAAGAAACTTTATACCGATTCAGGTACTTACACTTTTCCAAACCTAACTTTTCTACCATCTCCTTTGAAACTAGGTTATTCATACTACCACTATCTACTATAACTTTGCAACACTTTCCTCCAGCCTTGCACATAGTTCGAAAGAGACTTTCTTTGGGATGGTTCCTCCTCAACCTCCTTCAGATTTACCAACACTCTCCTCATCATGAGAGATTCACCTTCTTCGAGTTCTGTATCACTTTCCTCATCTTGTGTCAAATGGTTTCTTATTGCACTCCTTTTATTACCTTGATTCTATACGTAACATGCCCAGGTGGGTGGGAACTATAGGGCTAGACTAGTTCTCGATTCTATACGTAACATGGGTGGGAGGGCCCCTATGTAGACTAACTTCTCCACATTGGAAACATTTACCGAGGAACTCTCTACTATTGCCACCACATCCTCTTGTTGGAAATTCCTTTTCTTTTGTGCTTTGTCTCACTTCCTTACTCCTTTTGGGCTTTGACTCCTCTTCAATCTGCTTTCCTTTGTTGTTGCTTGCTTGTCCTTTCTCTGTTGCAATCCTTCCATGATTTCTAGAATTATTCAATTGTCTTCTCGTTAGCTTTTCCTCAGCCTTCAATGCATATTGGTATGCTTCTTCCATCAAGGTAATCTTCAACATACTCATTTCATCTTGAATATTAAACTTTAAACCATTCACATACCGGGCTAGCTTCTCCCTATCAATTTTAAGCCTCCCCGCTCAAATGGTCAACTTGTAAAACTCCTTTGCGTAATCCTTTACACTCATCTCTCTCTGCTTCAAATTTTGCAATCTTTTGAATAACTCCATTTTGTAATCCCCCAGAATAAATTTGTTCCTCAACCTAATCACCATCTGATTCTATCTCGTTATTCTAGGGTCTCCATTCATTACCCGTTCCCTCTGTAATTCTCTCCACCATAACGCAACATGCCCTTTTAATTTTGTTTGAGCTAATTTTACCCTCTATGGATCTCTAATTTCTTCCAATTCAAAGTTCTAGAAAAAAATTGCACATCCATTTCGTTGTTCTTCATAATTCTTGAAAGAGCTCTAAAAAATATTTCCTGTCCAGCATCTTCTTGTTGTTCATCCTCTCTTCCCTGCTCTTCCAATTCACTTTCTTCTTCACTTATGGTGTCTCTTGTGTTTCCAACAACTATTCTCACTTCATTTCTTATATCATTTATGATATCGTCCCTTATCATCTCACGAAATCATTCCAATACCTTCTCTATCCTCGGTATTCGTCTTTGAGGTGGCATCTTGGAAGTTTCTTCAACAAACCTCACACTTTGCTTTGATCTTTGCAACAATCCTCTCAAATCCCTCACCCACAAGTCCTGGTGTAGATTGCCTCACAGTTGGCGCTCTGTCCACATGCTCAAGACCATCTGCTCTGATACCAATTGATGAAAGGGATATCTCCACCCCTTGCTAGGAATTTCCCAAATTACAACAACTATACAAAGATTGCAACACAAATTTGATTTTTACTAGCATAAAATAAACTCAATGGCAATCTTCAATTCAACAACAATTTTGCACTCATATGATCAAATAAATGACAATTGTCTACAATAAATTATCTATTTCAATAATCTTCATAAACTCTCATAGCTACACAACTAGTACATCTGCATATACATAGGTTACAAGGCAGCATATCCTTTTAAGTCTCTGTTTTGCATCCATTAAATTGGTTTGTATGTATTCAAACATTTGTCTTGCTATTGCAAAGTTCAAAATAGAACACATAATAGAACACATGGGTGCAGTCCCATATCTTCTTCATGCCCTCTTAAGATTTACGCAACCCCTTTATATCTATGTGTCTTTTGAGTTATTCACTTATCACCTTCATCTCACACGCAAACAAACCCTTCATCATGGTATAATTTGCAATTTTTAAAAGACTTCGGCATTTTTTTAACCTGTTGCACCCAACTACTCCTACGCAACCGTTATCTTCCAAAGCAACCTTTTGTTCAAACACACACGGGCCTCCCTACCAATCTGCTCTACACCCTCTTCTCAACTTCATGTGGGAATTTAAAACCAATGTAATTTCTTGCTAATTGCCTTCCAAGCCCGTGGCCATTCCTCTCACCTTCTGGCATGTCTCTTCCACTTCATGTGTAGTGCTATTCTTCCAAGCCATTTGAATGTAATTTAATATTTTATCACAATACTTGTGCATTTGATTTACTCTCTTTGGTGCAACCATCCTTTAGTGGGTTTTGTTTTGTTTTTTATTACACAATATCATTGCAATTTAAACCATTTCAAACTACTTGCCCTTGAACTCAAGTTCATGAAAACCAAAGGGAAATTTCACAACCACCAACATATAAATCCATTACTTGGTGAAATGATGATGATGATGATGGAACTGTGCAACATCCTTCTTCGGTGATTCTTCAGAGCTTAAAACTTTCCCAGTGCCGACTTTTTTAAATGTGACTTGATATTTTCTCATTGAATGTCTTCGCCACTTCCAAAGTCACATCATGTTTGCCTGCCAATCTAACCATACCATGGATTGCCAAAACTGGGAAAGGTCAAAACAAACCAAAATTGAAAATTACAACTGCAAATCTTTTTGGGTGATGCAAATAGCTCATTCACACGGGATGCTCCTGCATTAGATGTTGTTTTTCAATTGTTTGACAATATGTCTCACATTTGCCATAATTCTTAGATCTGGATATAGAGAAGTATTAGTTGCTTATCATTTGAAATTATAATCATTTATGCTTGAGTTTTTAAGTGTGAATGGCTATGTCACTTGTCCACATTGAGATCTTGATGATAAAATAGTGTGAAGATTATGCATTCTATTGTAAATTGATAAAAATCCAAAACAAAAAATTCTAGAACATCACAAAAAAGGCAACAACTATACTATTTGTAAAAAATAATGTAAAAGATGGTGTACCTATGACAATTGTAGATTTGCAACAATATTTACAAAAAAAATTGATGATAGTTTACCTGACCAAGTCATGTGTTATAGATCTCAACTAAGAGGAATTGAGGATTATTGACATGTGCAAGAATGAATTGTTAGGTATAATAACACAATTAAGAATGCCCTATTTTTTTTCATAACTTTGAGTGCAACTTATACAAAATAGTATTGTCATCAACTAATGTGAACTCAAGTCCCATCAAATTTAAGGGATGCATATAAGTGGAGAAATAGAAATACAACTGAAAATCTTCATATTGTTGCTATGTACATGTAAATTGTTTTACAAATTTTCATCATGAGATCCTATTCAATCATTGTCAAGAAAAAGATTTATGGGCATGATATTCAATTAAAACCCATATAATTGTGAATATGATTTATATGTTATCATATAATATGTACCTTTAATGGTATTGCATTGTTATTGTAGGAAGGAGTTACTATAATGATCTTCCAAGCATGAGTGTTTGGTCATATAGATAGAGGATGCATTTGATGTTAAAAAGTTAGATTGGAATAATTTGAGTGAGCTTGAAAATGTCCAAGATTTCTATGACAAATTCATAAGCGCATGTAATCCTCTTGAAGAGCATGAAAGAAATGCTTTTGTCACAATATTGAAAAGAATATTCTTGTTTAATGGACATGACTAGAATTTTGGTTGGTGATTTACTTGTAGATCACATGGATTTAGTAAATTATGTTGAATGACATACCAAATATGGTTTGGATATATGCTTGTGAAAAATTGGTTGAATCAAACTTTGTCATTACAATACTCCTTGGCAACTGTAGAGTGTAGTCAAATTGTTCATCAATAAAGATGGGCATATGAAGTATTTAGCGACATGAAATGATGAGAGGGTAAATGTTTATCCCATAAATATTTTTTTATATAAAGGGGAAACACAAATTATCACCCAATATTGTCTCATCATTTACAACATATTGCAAAATATGTAACTTTAATGTAAAAAAGAATTAAGAGAGTTATCATGACATGTTGACTAGGTTGTTCAACATAAGTTGCCTAAATGATCTTTGCATTGTGTGCATATACAGGAGGTTCCTAATTGAGACAATAGTTGAAGTAACATAGGTGCACAAGAAACATGAAATATGTTGTTAAAACTACCTCTTATTAAGTGCAGTAGATCTTTTTTCTAAATGTTGGTCAAAAGGTGCTCTAAAGTATATATTTGAACCATGATGATGATTCATCTGAAGTAAACTTTATCTATAAATATATGAAGCATCAATTAGATTATTTGTGTATAGTAAAAGTTGTAAGTTCTTAGTCATACTCTCCATATCATAGACGCGAGCAATGCAAACTATGAAATACACCAATAATTGTTAAGCTTGACTTGAATATCTTTCAATTACAAATACCTCACCTTAACATGGGGATTCTTGTTGGAGTGAGTCGTTATATAAACCATTTCTTGACATTAGACTTGATATTGGAATTGAATAAGAAGTCCTTATTCAAATATGGAGAGAGAATTAAAAATACATGGCATGTAGAGGGTACACATGTTTGTTTAAAGATTATTGATGTTGATATCTACAAAGCTTGAATTTTGTGTTGTTGATGACAATATAGAAATGGAGGAGTGACAAGTTTTGTCTAGGTTGATTCTACAAAGAGATGTTAATTTATCTAATGTTGAGTTTATTGGTCAAAGAGACTTTGACATGGAGTATAATTGGAATCATAATGAATTGACAATTTTTTTGTAAGAAACAACCACACAATTCATAGTCAACTCAATAAAAAATCTAGTTCAAAGAGCATTCCATCATCAATTGGATCCTTCAAGTAATTAGAGTGAAAAATATCACATTACATTTGATACAATCATGAGACATTTTGAACTACCTAATAGTGATGAGTCTCTTAAGATGATCATCCAAAGAAACACAAGAACAAAGAAATATTGCGTAATTGATTATATCAAGTGTGCAATGGATAGTAAGTCAAAGATGGAAAAAAAAATCCCTTGTTGCTATTTGCACAACCATGAGTTGTTACTTTCAACATATGTGCCACTACAATTCATGCATCCTTAACAATTTCTATTAAGAATATGCAACCTTTAAATGGCCAACAATTAGCTGCATTGTAGAAAGATATCAAGCATATTCAATAGATTATCATTGATTGAATGAGTTTTATAGGCCCCAAGTTGTATGTTGATATCAACAAGTGACTAAAATAATTGTTTATATCACATGGTACAAGAGATTTGTGGAAGGTCAATTATCCTTGTTGGTGATCTCTCCTATTTACCTTATGTACAATATATACCATTGTACATAGCTGACATCTATTGTATTACTATCTCTAATAACATTTGTTGGTGTATATGTATGATATTTAAGTAACCATATTTTTAATTTGTATTGTATGTGTTTGTAGGCACCATTTATGATAGAACATTATAGACTACATTCCAAATAGTTGTGACCTTGGATATGACTTTTCATGAACAAGGGCATGATCTAGAACACGTGAGATTTAAAGAAATGTTCACAAACATTAGGAATGCAATTGGAACATTTGAAGACTAAAAATCCTCATTGGTCAAACAAATATTTTAATAAGTGTTGAGTGTGTAATATTTGGTGCATATATGTATTTATACATCACAAATGGTATGACCATGATCCACAATAAGAGAATGCTAGTCACTTACCAAGCCAATTAAACAAGCATGTTTGCATATACCCAACGTATAGAATCATCAAAGGATGTTGATAATGATCATTTCGATAGAGTGGTTTTATTATGTGTTGGCCAACACATAATGGTGATGTGCAAATTGTGAGTGATATTGGCTTAGTTAATAGAGTGTTTTGTATTGCAAACAATATAGCTTATCGTCAAGTTATCCGACCACTACAAATGTCATTGTGTGTGATTTGAACTTTGATAATTATGTAGGTTGTTTGTGGGACATTACTAATTTACTAGTCAAAATTTGTTCTTCTTCCACCCATTACAAGATACAATCTACACAAATCCCTATCAAAATAGCATGGCTTTAACCATACACAACTCATAAGGGCTAATGTTGAAAAGGGCCACAAAGGGTTGATTAACATCCACCACTATATCTCAAGTTAAATCTCTCAAAACAATAAGAAAATCACCAATATTCTCATTTGAATGGTACTCTAGGATAGAAAATGCAATTATGTTAACAATAGGAAAAAATAAAGAGCATCAATTATTATCATTATCTCTATGTTGATCCTCAAGGGAAACATCTAATACATGTTTAATGCTTTTTTGTTGATTTAGATAAATCAACATAGCATTGTTAAAATAATGTTATCTTTTTATATTTACAATAATAATATATCTCTTTCAATTATGTCGATATATTTGTAATTGTTTAAAAATAATATTATGAATGTCTGTTACATCATGTAACTAACTATTTTAAATGATTTCCTACAAGGCAAAATCATGGCATTCATTTTTTGTTGTTATTATACATTTTTTTTTATAATTTAAATGTCTCTATCAAACTTTATGTATCCAATATTTGAATTGTTTACCAAGGTAAACTTTAAGAACTAGACTGCAAAAAATTCTATAGAAACCCTAGTAAATCCCTTATGTAGGGGTATAATCTTGTTGGTAATTTTTTTATAAAATTGAATTGAAGTGATAAAGTGGGTGGGTATTTTATAGAAAAAATAGATTTTAAAATGTGGGTGATTAAGAAACCAAAAGTCATGCCAATTTTCAATTGATTTGGCGAATTAAAACCTTTTTTTTTAATAAAAAATTAGGTGAAATTGGAACCTAACTTTTATATAAATTTTTAAGAGAAGACAAATTAAATTAAATTTCTCATAAATTTGAACTGAGACAGATTAAGCATAAATTTTAATTGTCTAATGGAAAATTAAGTCTAATTTTTCATAAATATTTAATTAGATGGTGAAGTAAGCCTAAATTTCTCATAAATTTGTAATTGAGGTGGCAAATTAAGACTAAGTTTCACATAAATTTTAATTGGGGTTGCATATTAAGTTTAAATTTTTATGACTTAGTAATCAAGTGGCAAATCAAAATATAAATTAGTAATTAAGGTGGTGAACTAAAACATAAAATGCCCATGAAGTTATAATTGAGGTGTTGAAAGAGAAAGTAAAATTCTTAGATAATTAAAGGGGTGGATAAGTACCAAAATGTCTTGATAACTATAATTTATAACTAAGGTTGGTAAAATACAAATCCAATATAACTCTTAGGGATTGCATATATCATGTTGGATTTACATACAAGGAGCATAATTTAATTAAAATTATAAATATGATATTAATTTTAAACCATAGACATTAATGAGTTCTTAGATATGAGGCCTTTGACCAACAAATACTCTAAAGATTAGTTACAAGATATATTTATTTAATAACACCATCTTTAATAAAAATAATGATATTGTTGACGTATCATAAATAATATTCACTTGATACTACAAGTCAAAAAATAGTTGGTTACAAGCAATCTTCAATTGGTTGATTGTGGTCAATGAATGGTCATTATGAACATTTTGATTTAGTTCAATTACCAATTACATTATGAAGAGGTAACTCATTGCACACATGGCCAATAATTATAATATTGCCCTACCTCTTCTCTTTCATCATCTAGAAAACTCTTTGAGCCCTAGAAATATTAGCCTTCATCAATTTTTTAATGGAGTCACTTTTCTTCTTGCATGCTCTTCACAAAGAGGTGGCTTTCCATGGACCCATCTATAGAAGTTGCTTGAACTTTGTTTTTAAATCCCCCTCACTCTAAATCATGAAGGGCATTAAGGAAGTCACTAACATCAACTACTTGGAACTTGACACAAGGAGTCATGTAAATTCTAATGTACCTTCATATTTCTAATTGAATTTTTTATGGCTTAATCAATCCATGGTGGCAATGGTATAAGATTTTGAAATGTTTGTACAACCATAACACAAACTTGGGTTGAATACAATGGAAAAAATGGAATAGTAATTTCTATTTGAAAATATACTGGTGTTCAAGGATGAATTTAGAGATGTAGCTTCTATGGGGTCACTACATGGGTTGGAGTGGAGAATCATGAGGCTCACCCATAATCTCCTCATAGTTTGGAAGTCCTCAAAGCTAGCTATTTGAAAATTGTAGCTAGGGGAGGTGTTAGAATTTTGGATGAACTATGCACTTCTTTTGTCACTTGTCACCTCTTTGCAGTTAAGAGTCCATTCAAGCTTGCCCAATAGGCAACAAAACTTCTTTAAGCATAACACAAAATACCAATGGCAATAGAGTTGTCTAGAATCAAGGGAGTCTAATTTTTTGGTCTAGCATTTCTAGAAATATTGCAATTATCTCATCTTTTTTGTTCTTGGTATGGTAATCATGTAAATTGGTTGTATGCAATGTAATAGTATTGTTTGGCCACGATAGGATGTTTCATCTAACAAACAATGAACTCATGCAATCTTTTTCTCATATATGATACAAGTGTAGGGGCCCTCTCCCCTCTAACTAATTAAAAAATATAAAAAACCTTAAATTTTCCATCAAGTGGTGGTGAAGAAGATTTATGTTAAGAGCAATTATAGGAAATATTTCTTTTTACAAAGAATTAACTTACTACTAGAATGTTATATGCTTGATGAATGGTCGATCACTCCATAACTTATCCACTAGAATTCATTATTCCCAATAAAAAACTTATTAGAATAGTAATGAAAACAATAATATAATCAAACATGCTTACAAAAACACTATTAAAGTGAATAAAGTTCATAAATCCATACATCTAAACAAGCCTCAACACACAATTAAAACTTGGTGAAAATAATAAATGTGTATTCATCAATTGACTATTCATGTAGCAACTATCTATACACCCATAGCAACTTCTAAATGAAACAACATAGGTTATTCAATTAATATACTTGTAGCAACTATCTCAATCACTTTATCCTTTGTAACCTACATCATCTTCATGGGTTTTATTTTATATGTAAATCTATATAGACTATACAACACTTCTAAATAATGTTCCCCTCTATCCATAATATTTGGATCTCTCTCCATGTCGTCATACCTATACTTCTCTTACCCTATTTTTGTTTTTCCTTAGAAAAATGAGAAATTCTCTAAGTATATGAATTGGGGTTTCATTCTTTATCATCAACTAAAATAAAATTATGCAAATACAACTTCATGACATTTTTTTTAAGTTGAACTCTTCTTAAATAAAATTCACACAATATTACAAGTGTATCTAGTTTTTTTTTTAGAATCCTTCAATCACTCTTTGTACTTGTAGCTTGTAAAACTATTCATGTAGCCATAATACATGCACTCGCAGAGGGGACCTACACTATAACATTTTGGTGGAAAGCATTCAAATCATTTGAACTTTTCCCTTAAAAACTTAATTTTCTTGGTTTAATTTTTTATGACCAGTTTAGATCTTTTTATAATTGTTATAATTTATCCTTTTGATTGGTATAGACAATGAACCGATCATGTTTTAATTTATCCAATTTGCTCTCATGTTCCCTGACAAGAGTTGTTTATTTAGCATTTTCCTACATTATAGTACCTTCTAATTATGTAACTTCATTTTTAATTGCTCTTATTTCATCTTCTTGTTTCTTGATCAACATATGGTCCTACTCTAGCTCCATTATATATATATATATAGTAGACTTTTTAACCCCTTCTATAGGCATATCCTCTTCAATTTCTTTAGCAACAATGTCCATTAATTCTTCTCCCCGTTCTACCATAAATGCCTTTACTTCAAGTATCTCTAATATAGGTTCTCCTACCACAAATTCCTTTGCTATAGGCATTTCTACTTTAGGGTTCTCCACAATAGAATCTCTAGCTACATGTGTTCTTTTTTTCTTAGTTCTCCATGCCATCTTTTCTTCCAAAATATCCACCTATAAATCAAATTGACCTTCTTTCTCCAATTATGTAGCTAGTTTACCAACCAAAGTTATTAAATTATTAAATCCCACATATTACTAGATTATGTTTTGAAGAAGGGGATTTTGGTTGGGCTTCATCCTTAGATTTAGACTCTCCTATCAAAAATAGTCACCTCCTTCACCTTCAACTATCTCATGATGTAGTTATAGAAGGCCCTCTTTATCTCCTAGAGCAATAGCTAGAGGTATATTATCTACTTCAATACTTGCATCATGCTCAAGGGAAAGGTCATCTTCTACAACATTTTCCCCTTGTGTGATAGGTGTTGCAAGGAACACTTCCCAAATTAATTGGGCTTGTTTTCATTTCAAGGCCTTTTTATCACCAACTTAATTAACCCATGATGAACCAAGTACTCGGGTTTCACATTTTGCACTTATAAGGCATTTTACTCAAGAATTTGAATAAAAATATGGAACATTCATAATTTTTTGATGCCGCAATGAACCATTAAATGAAAATGAGAACTCTTAATATATGTACACCTTTCCTCACAAGTCATACTAGATGATAGAATATGCCACTTTTTACCATAGCTTTGGTAGAGGAGTTTGTAGGATGCCTTAACTATGCACCATTGCAGTTCACTCTCTCAGCTTCAAAAACACCTTGCAAATGCTTTCTAAATATGATCTACCAAAAATAAAATATTGCTCCCTTGTGTTAAACAACCTTGTTGCCATTGTGAGCAATTCCACATCAAAAGGAAATCCAAAGCACCTCATCACAATTTTATCCTCCTAGAATCCCTAGCAAAAGCTAAGGCTACCCAGTCATCTAATCCTTGCAATCATTTGAGAAGTGTTCTTCAATCTCCCATCTTAAAAATATGATAAATATTTAGTTTTTCCTTCAATTGGTCAACACCATTTTACTCTTTTCAATTACATGCCCACCATTGATTATGTAGAAACCTTCCCAACACCACCCTACGCAATGTGTTTCCACACCCTAGTGTTGTTATTAATGCCTATTGCTATAAGCAACATGTATAATTATGGTTACAAGGGTTTTAAGGGGGTTTTATTTTATGCCAAGATATCAAATGTGTGTAAAAATGGCAAGACCAATTACAATAGGCAACTATCAAGGTGTTGTAATGAATTGACATGGTGGACCATAAATACGTGGAACTTTACCCCAACTAGAGCTGAACCATCTAAGAATTTTCTACATGCATCTACTACAAGAAACATGAGGAGAACACCTTTACAACTTGTTAGTCTCTAAAAATAACATGCCCTAGTTTTAAACTAGGGTCACTCTTTATATTTTACAATAATAGGATCCAATAATCATACACATGTCTTTGTCGATCAATGTACAAATGTGATTATAAATATGGTTTTCCCATAAACCCACTAGATCCAAGCTAATCATAAATTAAAATTGATTCACTTACACCCATCCAACATTTTAAGTTTTCATGTTTTAAACGTTTACAGACCCATAACACCTTATCTACAATGATTAATCAATGGTTTGCATCTAAAATCTTAAATTGTTAGTTGGACTTATGATGTTGTTTGTACTCCATTTATTCAATAATTCAAGTTCAAATACCTAGTTCAATCTACAAGCTCAAGGTTTGTTCTAAGAAGTTACTAGACTTGAGTGTACAATAAAGTTAATTTTACTTGCTCTATTAAATTAAAAAATTTAATTATTTACCTCCAAGTTGTTTTCAAACACAACAATACTTCATTATTTTGATTAGACTTATGACTCACATCCACATTTTGTTAAGATGGCCTTTTGTTTAAAAGAAACAGTTACTTGGCGAGATATGAGATGTTTCTAATTCCTAATCAAACTTGAGTGTACAATTAAGATAATTTGACAGCTCTATCACACCAAAATTTAAAGTATTTACCTCTATTTTTTTGACATAAAAATTCTTCATTAGTTTCGTTAACCTTATGACTTACATATGCATTTTATTAAGATGGCTTGCTTATTTAAAAGAAAAGGTAAAGGTCAATTTGGAGATGTTTCTAATTTTTGATACATCCACTCACTCATGTACAAAAAACTTGGGTTGTTTTTAAATCTAGTTTTTGGATCCATCCACCTTTATTATATACAATCTATAGCTATTTCATATCCACTATCATTTTAAGTGCCTTAAAACCTAAAGCCTAGAAACCTAAAAAGACAAACATTAAATAAAGAAAAAGTTGCTACCAATTCTTAACGTTAAATTGGAATGATGAGGGAACGATGAGGGAACAAGGCTCCAACAAACTAGAGTATGACACATGGGTACATAATTGATATGAGTGCCAATAGGTACTTTATTGAGGATGGGTTTTAAATATTTTTATTTTCAATGTTAAAAAATAATCTTGATTGTGCATGTCATATTTATGAGTTAAATCTTTACCAATATTTGATTGAATTTATTAGGCTCCTAAGTTAATTGATTAAATTAAATTTAATGAAAATTTAAGCCTTATGCTTATATTGCTTTTACAAAAACCTAGACAAATTTACATAAAAAAATTCATGCACTGAAGTTGGAATGATGAAGTATAGTATACTAACACAAAATATACATGCAAAGATTTATACTTTAACACCTTGTACCATATCTTTGTGAACTAGTTGAAAGATGAAGATAAGGTCACCATATTAGGATAGATTAGGGGTTCCTATTTGCACAAGGTTATAGGTAGGTTTAATGCATTTTCATGTTGAGACCTCCTAATCGATATATTTGCATTATACACAATAGAAGGAGATGTTATATGTAACGTTTATAAAGAACCCCATATTCATGTTAAACCTAGAGGCCTTTCATGAAATGATTCATCTTCCACAACCAACATTGTAGTATAATGCATCAATTATAAAATAATGGATAAAGGAAAATGACATTTTGGACACCTTACATAACTAGGTTGGTTTTGAAGTGGGTATACCTCCATGCAACAAGTTGGCAGAGAACTCAATTAACATGTTTGGAGAATATGTGAAGGATGCCATGGTTCTAATGTGTAAGTTATTTGGGCATAAGGATCCCACCCACTTGAATGCAACCTAGGTTCTATTATTACATATGATTCTAGAGAAGGAGGCCATCCCAAACTATCAGGATTTAATTTGTACCACCTTGAAGCAACAATTCTCAAAAGCCTACGTAGGACAAGATTTTACATGGTTTTGTATCTCATCGATACAATATGTGTGACTCTATGGATTTCCACCTTCATTGATTAATTAGTG
Source organism: Sequoia sempervirens (assembly GCA_007258455.2). Classification (NCBI taxonomy): domain Eukaryota; kingdom Viridiplantae; phylum Streptophyta; class Pinopsida; order Cupressales; family Cupressaceae; genus Sequoia; species Sequoia sempervirens. The sequence continues at coordinate 34,513,652 of VDFB02000008.1, read as the reverse complement.
ATCTAGTTCCAAGATTCCTATACATGTGATTTTTAAGGAGCTTTATTAAAATTATTATGAGAATTAGATTGGAGTAATTAGTGACAAGTTCCACCCTATCAAAAGAATCCATAAGAAGCCTATGGCTCATATGAATCCTATACTAGAAGAAGAACTTAAGGCAAAAAGGATACTAGCTTTGTGATCTACCCAAAACATGCTTTTATAGTGGTTGAAGGTACACTCATTAGTCCTCAAATTATGAACAAGTTTGTGCCCCCAAAGATTGCCAAGTTTGAAATTTGTTTGTAGTTATCTAATTTCATTGCATTAGTTTTAAGTAGAAGAAAAACAAGGAGCATTCCTACTACACTATTACTTATGGTTGAAACATACACTTTCATGTTGATTCCCAAAATTGGGCATAAGGTTAAATATTTTGGCTTTGATCAAGCACCTCATAGGTGTTATGATCCAAAGGGTAGAATTAGATAGTTCTCATGTATGAGAAAGTTAATAATTTTGTGGGCTGCAATCTTAATATTGATGACCAACAAAGTTATCAATTGCAAAGAGATACCCAATCTATAGAATTGGTTTTTTATTGCCTCAAAGTAGTGAATAACAACTCAAATGGCATGGTAGCTACTAATTGTAAGTTAGCAACAAATTATAACATCAAAGCACTTTTAAAAGGTTGAGTATTAATATAGCCTATTTGAGGGCTACAAGAAGAGAAGGGTAGGTGACCCATAGTAACCTCTAGTAAAGCTATAGGTATATCTATGGTGTTAGGGAAACCTATAGTATCATTCTATATATATGTGATTATTTTATTATCTTTGTAATATAGCTTAGTCATATTAATACTTTTATTCAAATTATAATATAGCTCATCAAACAATGAATAGTAGCCACATGAATGCTAGCATATCACAGCTTTAGGGGTTACAAGCTTAAGTTTGGTGATCATTAGAGCCATGAATTGTAAAGAAATACCACATCCATAAAAACAATTGTCGATTGTCTCCAAGCAAGAAAGAACAAGTTAAATGATAATATAACTATTAGTTGCAAGTCAATGATGATTTATAATAATGTTGTTTTTCAAATGTTTAAGTAATCCTTTATGGCCTATCAGAGGTAAGAGTAGACTAGCTGGACTAAGATCTACAAAGGACTAATTTTGAAAAGTTAGTTGTCGATTGAAAGGTAGTGATATTGAGAAAAAACCATCAACATGGAGACAAAATAATAAGTATAAATGTTGAGTCTAAACTCTCAATGTTAAGGAATCAATAGTAAAATAAAACAAAAATATATAGTAGTCTCCCAAATGCTTGTAAAAATCTCCTAGGAATTTATTTGGAAGTAAATAGAACATGGACTTTACTCAACCAATAACCCACAACCATTGATATAGTCTACATAAAAATAAATAAAAAATAAAAAATAAAGAAAAAATTAAATGTAGGTCTATGCAATGAATCAATGATAATATTTTATATCAATATTAACACATGAGAAATATGTAATCAAAAGCACACAAGTCTAGGAAATTAGGACATTTATATCAATATGAACACATGAGAAATATGTAGGTCTATATGAGAAATATTTTTATAAAATAATCAAACAATATACAATACAAAATATAATGCAAATTGAAAATTAAGTATGATACTTCTCTAATATGAATGGAAGACTGAAGTAGAATTGTAGCCCTTGTACATTCACCATTTTTTAAGGAAGTACCCTCGCATCCCACAATTGACACTCGATCGTCTAAACCCTAAATCTAGAAATCACAAATTCTCAATGTGAGAAATAGATGGAGTGAATGTGTAATGAGTGAATGGAGAATTTTTTTATTTAAATATAAATCTACAATCACACTAAAGTTTTTGTCATTTAGCCCACAAAAATAATAATTTTTGCATAAGTGATTAAACAAATTAACCCTAAATTACCTATACTTATGTAGCAATGACAAATATTTACCCTAAAGTGCTTATAATTACATGGTGATAATACAAGCTTTCCTAAAATTCCTATAATTGCATGGGAATTAAATAAATTTCCCTAAATTGATTGTAATTTCATTAGTGATCACATCGTCCTTTTCCCTTAATTGCTTATTTTTTTTGGTGATCACACCACCCCTTCTCCCTAAATTAGCAATAATGATGGAGGCAATGTCATAGAGTTTGAGAACAAGTTAATGTAAAATGTTGAGCAATTAGACAATTATTAGACCCATCTATGAAAATTTGCCTCTATAATATCTTGGGGTGACCAAACTCGATTAAATAACTTGACTATTTATTACATTTTCTACAAAATATGAAATATATTCTAGAGTGGTCTAATGTTATGTACATAAAAATAATATCAAATTTGGGAGAAAGCATATGCCATCAAACATGTTCTATTCATCCTTTTTAGACCCTTAAGAACAAAAATTTGCCAATTGACCATAAATTACCACTTAAAATTTCCCTATTGTATGCTCATTTTTACTATAGTCTTGCATTATTGAACAATTAGTCAATAGAAGGAAAAAATCATAAGGGTAATTAATGATGTTTATCACAAAAATTAAGTGCAAAAGCTAAGTGGATTTGTGTTTAATTTTTTTACAAAATTCAAGTTCAATTATCTTATTTTATGATTATACATAACAATATAAGACATACAATTTCTTTGTAGCTATGCAAAATATTATTTATTCAACTAATTTAAAATGAAGAAATACAATATTTGTAGAATCAATTATATAATTGTAGACACCTAGAATTTGACCTTACCCAACTACGCCTAATTTTAGCCTATCCTAAGCCATTAATTAAATAAATATTCCCTCGCTTTATCTTAAGTCCTTAATAAATAAATATTTATTATTTATTTAATTATTTTTCCCTTCACTTGATCATTTTAATTAAATAAATATTTATTATTTAATTAATTAATTTCACTTTATCCCTCAATCCTTATCCATTTAATCATAGCCATTGATTCCATTCACATGGATTACAATCTAAACTTGTCATTATGTGACAAGTGTCCCCTTCAAATGACTAACTAAGGCTTTGTCTAGATTCATTGAACCTAAACACTTCCCAAAAGTCAAGCTAACTTTCCATCGCATCCCTTCATTTTATACTACACCTCTTAATCCTAGCCATTCACATAAGGATGTTGCCCTAATGCACATCTTAAACCTAGCCCTTATCTCTCATGTGACACTTCTCATATGACTAAACTTTGATCCAAACCATAATCCTCAACCAATCCTAGCCATCCATCACTCAATGCATCTTGGCCTTTGATTTCTCTCATGGAAATTCTATAAATGAGAGGCCTCTCACCCCATTTGTAAGAATCTAATCTTATACTACTGTTATGATGTTCAAATTTTTATTGAATCATCTTAATCATAACATCATGATGTTGGTTTGATAAACAACCACATTCCATCTATTAAAAGCATATTGATAGGCTTTGGGTGCATCCTATTCTAGCTCAATCATGGAGTTTGAGGGTGATTTGAGGTAAAAATTTATGTGTTTATGTATTCATCTTGTTTCTTTCACTTTACTTCATTTTCTTATCCTCAATAATGTCAAAAATTAGCACTTATATTTTTTATAAATGAGTCATACTACTGTGAATAGTAGGTTTAATTTGATATACATGGTTGTACGTTGAGAAATTTAAAATTAGAACCGATGCATGCACATCATACTATAAACATGTTTGACAATAACAATCAAATGGAATTAATAAATTTAATCCTACTTTATTGGCTTTGTTGTTACATACACCTTATCTTTTGTTGTACACATAATTCAAAGTTCTATCACAAACCATATATTGATATGATGAATGACTATTTCATTGAAAATGTTATAAAAACATCACATGTTAATAAGTTATTTATTAATTATAGCGAACTATTCCTTTAACATTGCAAAAGAAAATAAATAGAAAAAATTTGGAGGAAAGAATATGGACAATAACTTATACGATTTTCTTGGATAATAACTTATATGTTTGCTGTTTTGTTGTTGACCAACTATTTTTACATTGACATTTTGTTATAGTTGAGTTTTAAAAATCCCATAAAAACCTATTAACCCCTTTGATAAAAAACTTATATGATTTTCTTAAACTTGAAACTGGTTTTATTTACATGTTTACATTTTGATATTTAATAATCGTTAAAACAAAAATAAAAGTTCATAATAAATGTAGAAGTGTGTCTATCTTGACTATGAATTCATTTGACATCACTAAAGTTTGATAAATGATGGTATGCATAGCACAAAAAAACAAAAAAGACTGAAAAATATATCAGAAAGCTTTACATGAATTCGAAGAGTATTTGGCAACTCACCTGATGGGATGCTTCACGGATGCACATATGCAAAGGATGATTGTCGGTGAGAGCAGGCCCACAAGTTTTATCAGACTAGATTTCACAGATTTGGCACCCTTTTTCAAGTTGAAGATGGTGTGTAGAACAATCAGTCGCACATTCAAGCAGTTGAGCCATAAAGAGAACCCAAAGCAGGTTTGAAGCCAAAAAGTCCAGAGAGTGCAAAAAGCGCAAATAGAATGACGTTTTCGTCCTGGATTATTGACAACAATTGTTGCCACAATACATAGCAATCCTCCCACAGAGCTCAGCACAGTTAAGTAGACACTCTTGGTCTTGATAGGTCTATACTGCCTATTGCAGAGTAACACAATGTTCCCCAAAATGAATGGAATGCAAGCTATGCCTATCACAGCAGTGACAAAAATGTCCCAAAATGTCCATGGTGGATCATTTCTTCCTTCAAAATTTTCCATTCTTTGAATTGCTTAAACAAAACTGACTTGAATCTTGTTCTCCATTCAGTGGATTAAGTGTGGTCTTCCATATAGGTTTGCCTTGATGGGGTAAAAGCCTTCGCCCCAAATTTGTGTATCATGTCCTGAGCACAAATGAGAGGGGACCTATGATAAGGTAAGCCTTCTTATAATAAGCTGATCCAGAAACCAAATCCTGCCAAGTTCTGGTTTTAGCTGGTCTCACATATAAATTTGACGTATTCCCATCTCAGAAGAGCAGCATGTCCATCCCATCAATTAGGCAAGTTCCCTAACTCCAAGCTTAGGTGAATTGTCTCCTGAGATCAAACGAAATTATCTCCTGAGATCAAATGAGATAACAGCAACCAGATGTAAAACTTATTAGAATCTGATTCCAAGCTCAAAGCATGGCTTCTTGCTTTGTTCAGTCTCACTTATGAGTACATAATTGTCAAAAGTACAGGATGTCAAGCAAAGTTCCCGGTGTCAAATTTAGGCCTATTTAATGTGAGCAAAATGAATCTGATGGGCAACCGAAAGAGTGATTAGACCTCACCAATATGTACACCATTATTACCAGAATGCAAAACATGTACCCCTCATTACAGTAACCATTACCCTTGTCACAAGTAGACCTGCAAACTCAATATCACAATCTGAAGTGAATTCCTAAAAGGCGCCAAATTGTGAAGATTGAAAAAATGATCAAAGGGTTGTAGTTCGATTGGTTGAACACAATTGGTGAGGATGATGGTATGTTTCTTGATTACGCCATCCACCAAGGTTCAAATTCTTGGAGGTATGACATAAGGGAGGAGGCCAAAATTGTGCCTCAAGTGATTTTGGTGAAATAGATATCCCTCAGACTTTGACTCTCAGCAGAGGAGATATCCGCGTAGACTTGTGCCCCATGTATGATAGTAAAACAAACATGTGAATGATTTAAAATCCTCCATCAAATAAAAATAAAATCTAACCTAGAGATGATTAAACTATTGAAAGACATAAATAATGGACCCAAGTTTGAATCTCTGACTTCAACAACTCATGTGACCAGAAATTATAAAGACCAAAGATTTAAGAACTTCACAAATAGGATCCCTACCAGTACTGATTCCTCCATATTAAAGAAAGAGGGGAAGGGACAAGGTTTCTATGAGAATTGAACTGTAAACGTTTGTGTAGGAGTAAAGCTTGCTGCTGAGCCAAGATACTAATCCCACTTTGTCTACTTAAAGTTAATAGAAATAAACTTTGGTTTTCAAAAACTAAGTGACGTATCTCAAGTGGGTTTCTGTATCAATCACATGGAAATAGACCATAAATCATGACATTTAACTCGTTTTCCCTCCAATTTCTCTACGGATAAACACTGGTGCCCACAACAGAAAAAAAAAAATCATTCAGATAATCTCATACCTCTTGCCTTTTTAGTTGTGGGCATTCTTCGCATAAACTTAAATTGCTTCGGAAATCCGTCGGAGATATTTATCAGGCCATAGTCATCAACAGGGTCTTCTCGGGAATGGGTTTTGAAATCTGAAACTAACTGGGCTTTTACCATAACAATAACGAACCCTTGGGTCGACTGGGCTTTCAAAATCAGGACTTTCGCTTGAAAGTATGACAGGCCATGTTTCTTCACCCATTTAATTTTGATCTGTTTGGAAGGCTCCCAGAAATTGGTAGCTACATGGCTCTGAAAAGAGATTTTTCGAAGAACATTCAATCACATGATTCCAGTCAATTGCTAACCAGTTGAAATGACGTCATTTGTCAGAGACATATCGTGTTGCATTCGAATCGGTTTTTTTGTCTGCTTATTCATAAATATCATCCACCTCAAAACTTTAAGGTTAAGTAAGATTGTTTCAGGTTTGTTTTTCAATTACATTAAGTGGTTCATCATCCAAATTTAATTTTGAATTTTTTTTATATAAATAAATAGTAAAATTGTTATTGATTGTTTAACCATTAACTCTTCTTTAATTTTGATTACTATTCCTTTAACATGATTAGAGATTCTTACAATCAATTTTATGACTAGAAAATCTTTATATCAAGACTTTTAACGTCGAACCAAAATTTTATTAAAAGCTAATGTTAATGTAAAGAAAATACAATCTTACATTTATATTAATTTACATTACTTATATATATATAGGGTATTTAGTTTTAGAATTGATGTGGATGAACAAATTTGATGTAATATAAATTATAATGATTTAATATAATAAAAAAATGATATCCTTGTTTTGTGAGTTGTTTGGAATCCCATGTATGAGTATTTTTTTCATGTCAATCCCATAGATCTAGGTTGTTTCTGCAAGCATAGATTTTCTCTATAACTCATTAAAAAACTATGAAATATATCTCACACTTTTACTCCTCAATTTTTTTTATTCTCTACTCCTTGTTGATTATTGTGAGTTAAAGGTATTTAGAAATGCCTTGAGGATGTTGTTTGATACTAGGATCAAGTTCTCCTATGTCGACTTCTTAGAATGGCCGACTTAATGACCTTAGATAATGTTGGCAAACAACAAACAAACATGCAAATGTCCTGTGTTGTGAATTACAATGTAGATGGTTTTTTTGATGCTTCAATTGAGGTGCTCTTATGAAGAATGCTCCTTGTATGCTCTAAGAATTTGAAGATTATTGAATGATTCTATGATGTGAATTTATGGCCAAATGAATGTCTTTAAATATCACCACATAACATTATCCACACGAACCATCATTCTCTAAGGAATCACTCAAACCCTTCAAAATTTGAACTTGGTTCAAGTGAGAAAATGGTTATTGAAGGTCAGTGGGGAGCGCATGCAACCTCCCCTTCCTCCCATTCAATAATTAGTAAGACTATTGGCGGTACTTTAGGTGGTGTGATGTCCTTGAATTGGTATGAGGTGGTCAAATCATCAAAAAATCAACTAACGTCCATGTTGTTTCTAAAGTGCATGTTGTTCCAAAGTTGTCTGTGTCACTAGAAGGTCCTACCTTGAAACAATCTAATTACACTATGGATGAAATAATAGCTAAAATAGAGAATGATATTATTGGTAATTTCTTCTCTTTTCATCATAATATCAATTTAGTTAAAAAATGGGCTTTTAAAAAATGGAGACTTAAAGGACATATTTTAGTCAATGTATTGTCTAGTGGTATCTTTCTTTTTATTTTTCCCTTTGGGAAGATCTACTTAGGGTTCTTGCAAATGCCATGTGGTTCTATAGAAAGATTAGTCTTTTATTTTGTACATGGAATCCTTATTTTGGGTGTTTCTTGGAATATTATGTAGGAGTGTGATTTTTTTCAACTTGATCCCATAGATATAGGCCACTTCCACTAGCACATATTTTTTTGATAACTTGTTTATCTAATGTAATAAATCACAAACTTTTACTTGTCAAAATGTTCTATTATCCACTCCTTACCAATTGTTATGAGTTAGATGTATTTAGAAATACCTTGATGATGTATTTGATCACTAGGATCAAGTTCCCCCTACTTCAACTCTCCAAAATGGCCAAATTTATGACCTTAGCAAATGTCGACAAACAATAAGTAAACATGAAAATGGCATAGGATGTGAACTCTAATGTAGATTGATTCTTTTTAGTGTTCTAATTGAGGTGCTCCTATGAAGAATTATCCTTGTATGCTCAAGGAATCCAAATGATTACTAAATGATTCTAGGATGTGAATTAATGCCCAAATGGATGTCTTTAAATATCACCACATAATTTTAATCACACAAAACATGTGCCAAGTTGCCTCATGGAGTGAATGAAATGTGTAGGAGTTGACAAATTTTAAATTTTCTTTTTTCTAATTCAAGGGTCAATTCCATGGGGTGCAAGATTGATCATGTGCCATGAGATTAGATTGGGATAATGAAATGCTAATATCAATGCACTTGGAGAGAATGTCTAGATATGAAGGGCAATAATAGGAATAATAAATGGGTAAAGCATGAAAATATGAGTGGGTACAAATAATGTAAGGTCAAATGTTTGAGTAAGTTTAAATGGATAGGGGCACAATGAGTAGCCTAGGAATGATCCAAAACTAGCACAAGATTGTGATATTTGTTTATATGTAATTAAATTAAGACACTCTCAAAATGTGAATAAAACTAAATGGGAATCGACATGGCCACACAAATTCATTATTACATTTAGCCACTTTGAGTTGCATATGAATCATTGTATGAACGTGTATCTCAAAGAAAACACTCACACACATGCATGAAAATAAATACCCAAAACTAAAAAGAATACTACATCCAAATAATGTAACAGACCCCACTAAATCTCATCTTGTGGTCTTTATCCTTGACATGTGTGCTCCATGGGAACCTTTGAAACAAAGTGCAATGAGTAGCTTATATCTCACAAATAAAAATAAACACAAAATACAAAAATTGTTGAACTATCTAAGAAAATTGAAAAGTAGGAACTATAGGGAGGAGTAAGGTTAGGAAATTTTGACCATATAAAAAGTGATACATCATATTATTGTGTGATATATTAGACACTACCACATCATGTGGTGAAGCTTCATCTCAACATAATGATGAATCTATGTGTAGCATTCATAACCACTTGAAAGATCAATATAGGAATGCTAGTGTCAATATTTGTACCCCTCCAATTGGTTACATACATTGTGTGAAAGGAATTGGAGGGGGGAAATAGTACACACAAGTAAATATTATTTAAGGACAAACATTTAAGTATATAACTCATGCAAAGTAATGTATTGATGGAGATCATATACCCTTACAATTTCACATTATTTTTTGAGCTCACTTTGGCGTCTATCTCCCTTAGTGTCTGTATAGCTCATTTTAGCTTTCCCCCCATGGTGCCAAGGCTTCACTTATTGTCATCATATTTCTCAGAGCTAATGTCACGGATGGTATGATTATGTCATTTCCTAGCATTTGGAACTTTGTGAACAAACACTAGTGTGATATGTAGATGTCTATGTGATGCGTTAGAGTCTCATGATAGTTCATCATTCTATAGTCATTTCCAAGTTTTTCTTGTTGGAGTTGATAGTGAACCCCATAGCTCCCAAAAATCACCTACTTGTAACCAAAATGCCTATCACATGTATGAGAGATCAAAACAACTTATGTTCTATACAACCAAGAGAGAAGAGATTGATCCATAAAAGCATATGATATGTCTTTTGTATTGAATAAGGAATACTTGGATAAATGATTGCAATGAAGGATCAATCCTTCTAAAAGGAAAATTCAAACCCTATATGAGGATTTGATTAGATTGTGAAAATTGTCTTAATCTCATGCAATGAGACAACTTAACCTATAAATAGCCCAATCTAATAATAAAAAAACACTTTTAAGTTTAGCTTAAGTGAATAAAGTAATAAGGGACCTAATAATTGATTAATGATTAATTAATTATTAAGTGATGTCTTAATTACTGCAACACCCCCCTTAAGATCAAATTTAAAGAGAAACTGAAAAATTGTGATGAAGAATGTAATGATGGATGCATGGATGGGTCCCTGCAATAAGACCTAATGAGGTACCCATTTACAAACAAATGAATCTCTGATAGCTAGAAAGGAGAAAAGTGCATGGGAAAAAAATCCTCTCTAAAAGAGAAATAAATAATGCACAAGTGAAAGAAGGATAGTTGGAGGACTCAATGTGACCCCCTCAAGGACCGCTTCTATCATACAAGTACAATAAATGTTCCCTAGTAGGAGAGAGAAAATAAGGATATGAACTCCCCCATAAAGAAAGAGCTCGTGTGTACCAATGATGAATGCCTAAAGACAAAACATGATTGACTGCCTACAAATAACATGTATCCCCTTAGGAAGAAACAAGTCCATTGGTGATTGGTGAAGTTAATCCCAAAAGATGGGTGAATCAAGAATCCAAATTGAAATAATGTGTCTTTCAAAAGTTCTCAAGTGTCCACATGTTGGAAAGAGATGATGTCAATCCATAAACCCATGAATAATGATGTAGAACAAGATCCAAAGATGATGAAGATGATGGGCCAAGATCAAAAGCATACACAATTAAATCCAAAATCTTGCTCTACATTTTCATGGACTATGGAAAACTCATACCAATGATGATATGGTTATCAACAAAGGGGAGATGAATGTCCTCAAAGTAATACTCCAAATCTACAATATAAGACTCTATGAACAAGGATGATGTGTTTGTAAAATACAAATCCCAAGTAGTTATATGTATGGAACAAGATGAAATTCATGATGTGTTGAACCAATAGGGGCCAAAGATGTGGCAATGTCAAAGATGTGGCAGTATCAAGCTAATCAGGAACAACAAAAGATGATGTTTTAATCTCAGTCTGAAGATTGGGAATAGGAAGACAAGTCTTTGAACCATCAAAATAAGAAAGACCTGTAATATACTCAAGCTCCTCTAAAGTATCATCATCAAAGGGTAGGAAATTTGCATCTTCAAGAGGAATGAGACAATTTATAGTAGGATCCTCTGCATATGGAGAGATATGAGGGTCTCCATGGATCTCTCAAAGTTGAGTCTAAATTTTGTGGATACAATCAATGTTGGATACAACACACATAGTGTCAAGATCAACACTAGAACAAGTCACTCCTACAACATGATCATTGATAATACCCCATGTTGAATAATTCCCTAGTGTATCTAGTGTAGGTATGAGTCCATAAAGATAAGGAAAAAGTTCAAGCCACTCGAGATGTGCCAGGATTTCGTGTCGCTAAGACTCATATTTATCCTTTTTTAGGATGAACAAAAAAAACCATGATACTTTCTCAAATGAAAAAATCAGAGACTAAAAACCTCAGTCTATGTAAAGCAAATCAAATGATGTCATCTCACACAAACAAATCCTTTCCAAGTGCCAAGGTATAAAATGTACTTTGGATAGATTTTGGAAAAAGTGCATGCATGGATCTGAAGAGCTCTGAAATATATTTCCATTGTCATTGGAATTGTGAAAATTGAAGATATAGACGAAAAGTTATGAGCTCGGAAGAAAAAATGAAGATCTAACTTTGATTGAGAATAAAATAAATCAGCAACAAAATTTGATGATGAAACATACACCACTAGAAAGTACTTAGAACCAGTTTTTCGACAATATCTTGTTTTCCAAAGTTCAACACTGTATTCCCAAGTTATGCCAAAAAGAAAAAAAATAGCTCCTTTAGGGAAGATTAGGGCTAGGATGGGGGCTTGGAGGGGTCGTACGGCTATTGATGTTACACTGACGTCAAAAAATATTTGCCAGAACATTCCCTCTAACTGAAAAATTTTACTAGTTCTCGAGAAAATGGAGGTTCCCCAGAATATTCTAGAAACACGATGGAATTCTATGCAAGATTCCGGTCGCCTAGATTCTACAAGGGTGACAATATATTTCAACTAATCTAGGAATATTCTTCAATCCTATTAGCTAGATATTTAATTTCTTGTCTATTATGTAGGGTGTTGATTTTGTTTCGTTGTTGGCGATAGTTTCACATCATCAGGTGACAAAACAAGGGTCGCCAATGATTGTAAAGTTGCCAATAGGCTTAAAAAGGTGTGCCACCAATTTTAAAGGGTCCAAAGAGCAATGCAAGGATTTGTACCTCATGCCCAATGACATACCTTTTTTTACTTTTTTATTTTTGCTTTTTCTATTTTAAAAAAAAACTTTTAAACCAAAAAAAAGTTAAACAATGATTTTTTGAAACCTACACCTATACTGTGAAATGACCTATGTGGGTCAAAAAATATGTTTTATGGTCATATGACTATGCAAATTTTTCGTCAAGATCTGTGCAGGCTAAAAAAAATTATTTTTTTCCAACGACTCATATTTGAGCAAATTGACAGGCATTCTTAAGGTTTTTGATCATTTTGGACTCAACACTAATGCTTGTTTCGCCTCAATATAAGCCAATTTTTCCCTCAAGGATGGATCTCTCAAAATTTGGATAGGAAGTCACATATTTGGTGCTTTGATACCATGTTAGAGTTGATAGTGAACCCCACATGTCCCAAAAATCACTTGCAACCAAAATGCCTATCACCTATGAGAGATCAAAGCAACTGATTTGCTTTGCAACCAAGAGAGAAGAAATTGATCCACAAAAGCATCTGATATGCCTTCTATATTCAATAATGAATACTTGGATAAATGATTACAATGAAGGATCAATCCTTATAAAAGGAAAAATAAAACCCTAGATGAGGATTTGATTAGATTGTGCCAAGTGTCTTAATCTCATGTAATGAGACAAATTAACCTATAAATAGCCCAATCTAATATAAAAAAAGCAATCCTAAGTTAATCTTAAGTGAATAAAGTAATAAGGGACCTAATAATTAATTTATGATCAAGTGATGTCCTAATTACTCTAACATGTATTTCCCTACCACCTCCCATATTATAGGTAACCATTATGGAGTGAACTTGAATGACTATCTAGCTCCCAAATTTCTTCCTCCATTCCATATATTTTGATTCTATCTTGTTCTCTCTGGAAGCATTCTTCATTCCCTCTTCCAATTTTTTACTCAATCTTGGCATTCCACCATTGTTATCATATTAATGAGCATTATTATCAACATTATTGAATCATATGTGAAACTCCAACATTCAATTAATCTCTTGGGAAAGCTTAGTAACATTCTAAAATAATGTTCTTTCCTTTGTTATTTTCATCAAGCTTGAGATGTGATGTGGATTGTGATTTTTTTCTAGGTTTTCTTCTTCATTTTACTATTGTAGAATCCTAGTTCTTCTCAACTCTGGCACTTGGGAGCTCATTTTCCTACTCAATAGCATTCTTATTTACAAGTTAATTCCCTCTATTTTTATATGTCATTTCTCTTTCAATTCTAGACATACTTAGGATGGGAGCACACACTCTATTTGATCATTTCAATATATTTCTTGTTGTTGAGGTTGGAAAACCAAAATAAGGGCTTGACCATTCTTGGCAAGCTCCTAAATAGCCCTAAAGTATTTTATTTTACATAGATATGGGTTATTTTCAAAGAAGATGTCTAATCACATAGGGGTTTGGTGAAAATTTTTGTTGCTTGTTAATTTTTTTATTTTTATTTGAATAGATTAGTTAAATCTTGTTATTTTTGTTTCTCTTTTTACTTGGTGATTTTCTTGGTAGTTTTTATTTCATTTTAATGTATATTGGATGCAATTTTCAAGAAAGAATGGAACTCAAGTCACTCTCACAGTATGGAGCACAATGCAATGAACAAATTTCAATGCTGTGTTAGCATCCAAACTAGAGAAATTCATATTTCTTTCCTAGGTTCTTCTTTACTTTTTGTTCACATTTCATTTTTTAGCTTAATAAATATATAAATTTATATTCTATAGATTAGAAATATTTTCCTTTCTATTGATATTTTATCTTGTTTAGAAAACTCTAATCTTTCAAGGGTAAAAAATACTATAACACCATTCTCCAAGGCAAATAAAGGAGAAAAATGGAGCTATGCTAGGGAAATTTGTATGTGTGATGGTTTCTAAATTCATTTGATTTAGTTTGCTTTATTTGCTTCATTGATTATGATATTTTGATTGTGAATGCTTGTGTTTATTATTTGTCATTCAATTTCATAATTGAATTTCTAGGTCATACACTTTCAATGGACTAAATACTCTTTGATGGTCATATTTCTTGACTTCTTCACCCTTGTGACATTGATGGCATCTAGTACCCAAATAGATGACACTTTACTATTTTTGAACCCAATGAATACATGACAAGTGTCATTGTAGTTGAAATCTCCAAGGTGCAATTGTTTGATCCATGTTTTATGTTGACATGTGGCATAGTTTCTCATGTATCCTTCCATCCACATGTTCATTGACCATACTAACCGCCTATTTGTGTGCAATAAATTAAATTGGAATTGATCTTGACACTAGTAAAAAATTCAACTCCTACTAGAAAGAGATGAGAGATTTGTTATCCCTATCACTGTTAGTGTCTTTACGAAAACATATATCTTAAACACCTCTCAAAAATTAAAAAAACATCTCAAGAAGGATTATTATGAAGCACATAGACACACTTTACCCACCTTGTGTAGAAACAAGCAATTATTGTAGCACACTTGCAAGGAAGATATATTCTACTTTTTTCCTTCACAAGTGATGCCCTCCTTGTCCTACTTGAGATAATCCTCCTTGAAACCCTTCTATGCAAGTATCTCTCTTATTTTTCTAAAATTCTTGAAGGATATGGACTATCTCATCATGAGTATAATATGTAGATATTTTAAAATAGCCTATTTTGTCTTAAAATTAGGCTCTAATAAGATTATATGCTTAATAAAAATGAGACCATTTGCTATCATTTAATTATTATCCTTCAAATTTCCATCTAATATGTTTTTTTTTAGATTGCAGGAATCGGGTAGTACAACCCCCTATAAACTGTAGTGCACTTGGTAAACTTTTTAATGTGATCGGCGGTGCTGGCGCGACACGCCCTCTGGTACCACGAGGGTGGGGGAGACTAGACCTCATGACCAACCTCCTACAACAAGAAAGATTTAGCCAATCGAGCTAGGGCCCCCGCCCCAAATTTACATCTAATATGTTAGTAAAAAGTGTATATTTAGATAATTCTATCATGATATAATCCCATTCTTTTTGTTGACACACAAGCCATGTTGGTTGAGGAAAAACATTAAGCTATCATAATTTTACTTAGCTACTTATCCACTCCAAATTACATGTTGTTTGAACTTTTCCAAAACATGCATGGTGAAAAAAATTTCTTGTGGAAACCAATATGATGGTAGCTTGATCTCAAACTAAATTATAAAATAAATTGCCCCATACAGTTTAGTGCCAAATTCATCAATCTTAGGAATAGGAAATCTAATTATCATATTTCTTAATAGTTTATAGTTGATGCACATCATCACAGAGCCATTTTTCCTTAACAAATTCCACTCATGCAATACATGTGTTAGAACTAGTGTGATATATTCTAAGAAACTTGTTAATAACCTTCTACATCTATGTATTATGCATCCTCAGTTGGTAGTAAGGAATGAGCATGACATGATCAAATCCTAGTTTCAACTCCATAATGAATTGGAATCTTTTATTATTTGGAAATCATGGAGGCATATTATTGAACACTATGCTATGATGATTTAAAGATGTCTAAATATTAGAATGAGTAATGTGTTGCTTACTAGAAAATGAAATGGCATGCATACCTTCCATCACTAATAAATTTTTTTCCATGCCAACTTGACCTTTACAAAAATCCCTCTTAGTTGTAGCTACTCTTGTTGATCCATCTGAGTTCTAAGACATATTTTCTAGATTTAAAATTTGGATCCACTAATGATTTTGTGAAAACTCACTAAGAGAGTACAATCCTTACATATCTGTAACTATGTTGGTTTTCACTACATAGGGTTCAAAACATACTTCATGTTCATCTATGGATACATTGAGTTATCTAATTATCTAGGTGTAGGGAATGATGGATTTATCAACAACAATGATATTCAAACCATAAAAAAATTCAGCCTTTTGTGCTTCATAATGTCCTCTATTTGGAATCCTTTGGTTATAGTGCAAGGATCCCTCACAATCTTGCATGAGCAATATACAACTTGAGAGAAAGGATCCCCATTCCATTTTTTATAGTTGTATGCTTCACCTTTTCATCACTATTTGAATACTTCCTGTTATTACAAGAACTTTGCAATACTTTGGAATGAAACCAATATAATAACTCTTTGTTGCTGTTATCCTCCTTATTTCTAAAGTTATAATCAAAAGGGAATTGAAGGTTTTTACCTTATTTTTCTAACTAGGCCATGTTGAGATATTTGTATAGCTATTTCATTCTTAAAATGAGGACCATCAAAGGAGAAAGAGCTCACTAAAGCATCATTAACAAGTTAATGCTCATCAATATGGTTATCTTGTAGATCATCATCATGTGTCAATGGCTCCCTCTTTTCATTATTTGGTAAATTAACATGTGTTTGGAGGATATTATTTAAAATCATTAGAATAAACTTCTAAATTATCAAATCTTCATATTCAACATGTAATTCCAGTTTCTCATTGAATTCATTAAGAGTAACACTTTCTTGATGTGAGTGTTTACTATAAATTACTAGAATACTCTTTTCAGTTAAGGAACCTTTACCTTCAACATCCAATATCAATTCTTTCTTTTTTTTTTGAGCATGATGAACATTTGGTTTAGTTCTTTATTCCTTCTACAAGGGAATTTTCTCTAGCTCATGTCAAATGATCGATTTCTCCCTAGCTTATTGTGGCTTTGTTTCATATATTTCTTCTTTTTGTGAGAATATTTTCTTTAGCTCACGCTCAATGATATTTCCCTTAGCAAACTTTGTGTATTTGGTTTTAATTTTTCTTTTTGTACTTTAAATCTTCTTTTTAGTCATATTGGCCTCTTTCACTCCACCACTTTCTAAGAAAATTCAAGAACTAGTCAAAAGTTATTGTAAATTTAAAAGCATTAGACTTCCTTTGATATTATCCAAAATTTATCTATGAATCTCTTCTATAGAGGAATTTTTTAGGTTCCAGCATTGCTTCTTCTCTTTGTAAGAATGTGATTCTAGATGGTTTTGCAATGAGACAACCCACTGGTTGATTACTTGCAAAAAAGAATTTCCTTCCTTGTGGAGTTTTGGCTAGAATTAGATTCTACCTTCTATTTTAAGGTTGCAACCTTTGCTCCAATATATTTTTCAAATAATCATAGATTTTCTATAGCCACATTATTCTATCAATAAAATGATAAACTTTGCTTCTAGTTATCTATTTGAGATTTAAATAATCTTCCCTTGATTCACCTTGCAATATGGCAAGATCAAAGATTTGTAGATACCCAATCCAAGAGGGAGTGGGGATCAAGGAGATCAAAATAATGGTACAATTGAGGATTAGGGATTGGGAACACAATATACCCTATACAAAAATAAAAGAAATAAGAAACCCAAAGGCTTGCATAATTGGAAGTAGTAATAGAGTGGGGATCAAGGTTCAAGGTTTTGAGATGTCAAATGCTCTTAAGACGTGTTCATAGGGAAATATCTAGAGGATCTTAATCTAATAGAGGTACAAATTTAGGGATATCTAATACTACAAGGATTGGGGATGGGGAATACCAATTGCTTCAACGTAGTTGCAAGGAGAGAAGTGGAACTTTGGATTTTTTATAGTTAAATAAAAGAGGGGGTTTGATGAGTGGGGAAGCAAAGGGAAGGGTATTGAGGTAAGGAAAAACTTGGAAATCCACTTGAGGTGAGGAAACAAGGAAATGAGTGTACGGGGAATGAAAGGAAGGCATGATAGTATACACAAGTCTAAAATCCCACCCAAATTATGAAAGTGATCCAAACACTTCAAAACTTATATGAATTAGAAAGGGGGCATTACATAGGACCCTTAAAAAAGACCATGGGAACAACCTAGAAAGAGGGCATATATTACTAGGATGAGTTAGGGAAGGGACACAAGGTTAAAACATCACAAAAATGCATATAAACAAGCTCAAACTAAAATAGACATAAAATTACAATAATGAAGTTACAAGGTATACATTTTCCATTGTTTCATTCCCCCTAGTTTAGTAAACTTACAATAGGCTACTTTAGGGAAAATTTTCTTAAGTAAGAGTACAATAACATAAATCATGAAATGTAAAGGATACTTGATACCAAAAATGATAGATATTGGTCTTTAACTTTATCTTTAATCTTTATTTTGGTCTTACATCTATTCCTACAAAGCACCAAAGGAAAGTAGTCATTGTATGCCAACAAAACAAACTAAGATAAGAAATAAAAAGGAATTAATATCATAATTAGGATTCAACATATTTATACAATAAAAATAAATGATTTCTAAACATTGATTGGAACACATCTTAAAATTGCATATGAACAAACCTAAACTTAACCACTTATATTTACAGAAGAGATATATGAAGATCTTCTCCCTAATAAAATTAAAGGATGGAAGTGCGATAGTGACCCATGGCAAATAATTGAATAGATATGTTAACAATAATTAAATAGAAATTGGAGGAATAGGATAATGAAATGGTAATGAGAGTTATCAAGGGGCCATTTGTAAAAAGGGCTAAACTAGAACAATGATAAATTGTTATTGATAATGATTAAAAATTGGAAACTTGGTGATTTGTTAAGAGCCACCCTATGGATTGAGATAGTAGTTGACACCACAAAAACTAGAACCTAATTTAGAAATTTGGTAGGAGCCACCCTATGTCTACAGATGGTATTCAACCTTATGAAAAATGGATATTTATATGTTGATTTGGTAGGAGTCATCTCATGGCTAAAGATGGTAGTTGACACTATGAAAATCAAATACTATCATCAATGGTTATAAGGTAATTACCTAATTAGATAAACATGCCTAGATAATTTACTTGTAATGAGATGATTGGTCATCATCAAGGTCAAATGGAAATTATCACACGTCGATGGAATATATAATCATCAATGTAAAATGGAAATTATCAAATGTATGAAGGATAAAATATGAGTCGTGTAGAATACATGCTCAGGTCTTAAGTTAATTGGAAAAAGAGTTAAATGAGTAGAGATATTCAACATAAGGTTAAATGAATATGGATAATACTACTAGGGATGAAGATGATAAATGAAATGGTCCAAGGTCATGCCTCTAGGAGGACTATGAGGGAAGTAATTGTCATATGCCCTCAATTGATGATGTGATATATCAATGGGAAAGGGGAACATCATGGTAATGTCCCCAAGAGCGGTGAAATAATGTGATAGTAAAAATGAGGGACTATGAGAAAGATAGTAATGGTTCATAATTATATGACAATAATGAGCACAAGAAAGGGAGACACAAAATTTATTCCCCCAAGAGTGATAAATGTGATAAATTATTGGGATATTGGTAGATAGGTTGATGATGAAGTGTAGAAAGGGGGACTACTAATGCCGCGCCTCCAAGGACAATCTAAGTGATGAACCACTAGGAGATATCAAAAGATAAATCAATGATGGTATTAGAAAGTGAACTCTAGGGTCATACCCCCAAGGATGGTTGATATAGGCCAAGCTCTAGCATAGGTGATAAGTGATAAGATGAGAGAAGGAGAAATTTTTTTACCAACACCAATATGAATCAACTCAAATGAGGCAATAGAAACCCAAAATAGATGTCATATGATACCAAGAAATGCTTAGAAAAGGAAATCCAAAGACACATAAGAGCTCAATCAAGGAATCATGAATGGGAACATAAATTGATTTAATAAAATGTGCTAGCAATTAAAAAATATGAAGGAATCATCATCATGCTATTTGGTTGAAGTCAATACTAATAGTAAAATGTAATAATGGTTGTTTGGATCATCATTCTCAAATTAATAGTAGTAGGATAGGGTTCAAACATGTGACAAGGAAGAAACAACAAGGCATAAAATGGAAAATTACAATAGTAAAATTGATAGAGGAAATAGTGAAAAAAGAAGCTCAATAAATATGAAGTCCAAAAACAATGAAATATTGAGCTTCTAACACATTCAAGTTCAAGAACTTGGATCAAAGGATTTCAAAAGAACTTCCTAAGTTTATGCACTGTCGAATAAGAAATTTTATTTTTCTATCTTTGTTTTATATGAACTTTGTAGGATGGAATGGAGGGTAATATGATAAATGTGGAAATGAAATGAGATTGTGAAAAGGGTATGGATCATAGTGGTAGCTCACCATGCATTGCACTAAGTATTTGGTCATTATGGGCTTTGGAATTTGAGGGGGGTGAGGGAATAATCAATTGTATGGGGATTGAGAGATGGATGTGTGGAGTGGATATGCTTAAGCAAATGCACACTTTCAAGTAATGGGTAAGAGATGAGGAAAATAAAATATCCTAGCTCAATGGTCAATCATAAATGATTCATAGTGGGCTAACAACAATGATATGGAATGTTTTGGGAATAAGATAATTAAGAGACCTTAAGCTTGGTAGAGTGATTTTTCTCTAATTTTATAAGGCCTTTAAGTTGCTTTGATATAGTTTTTAATTATGTTTCTCAATATTGCATGATTTTTTGTAATTATTTTGTTAATATCCCTATGATTTAACCCCATGTAACTGCTAAAATACAAGGTATTATCACCAAAGCTTAGACCAAATAGTTATGGATGATTCCTTTTACTTTTTCACTATTTTTGGATATCACCCCCATGACCTAACCTCATGTAACTAATAATATGAAAGGGCTCATAATAAAACATTAGATAAGGTGGTGATTAAAATTTCTTCTAACTTTTGAATTTTTACATTCTTATTACCAATATTTGTGGTTGTTGATAATTTTATATGCATTCATGGAGGTGGTGGAGTTGGCAGTGGTAGTTACAAACCTAATTTTAGCATACCTCTCAACTTAGGTGTGAGAATTGAGTAGTGAAGCATCTTGAATGTTATTGGTGGGTTTCATATGTGTTGGGAGATGATTTTAAATACCTAAATCTTGGGATATGGGCCATTGTGGAGGAGTTACAAATCAAAGATTTCATCCTTTTTTTTTTTTATTCGTAAGATTAGGTATTATATTAAAATATCAAAACATTATAGTGTCCACCACACAAGGGAATGTAGATCACCGCCCAAGACAAACCAACTAACCAAACATCCTAGTTAACAACCACACAGGGTCAAGTAACATAGTAATCCCAAAATGTGGGAAACATATACAAAAATCCCACCAACCCTAAACCATAAAAACTGAGAATTAACTACCAACCATGCTGAAAATAAACAACTAACAACCTTAATTTACTAGAACTAGCCTAATCCAGAAAGCCATTGACAGCAACAAAAGACTTGAAATCTGGAACCCCACTGCGACCGAATGAATGCTCAAGCTTAAACTCTTGCAGAAGATAGTTTGTGCCCACCACCGCAACTTGTTTGTGTTCTACCAGAGCCATCCCCTTCAAGTCGAGTATGAAGGGGTAATATTTCACCACTTCACCGGGTTTGTAGGAGGGAAAGTCACGAGGCCGTGGCACACCCATCCCTGGGAAGGAAATTGCAATAATTTCTTCCAAATCAACCAACCATTCCACATAGAAGAGTCGCTTCACCAAAGCCTCTGCGTCCTTCTTAGCCATCCTAATCTCCAGCAAAACAACCAAGAATCTGGAAGTGATGTGAGTATCTACCCACACAGATTCACAGTTCCTAATGAAGCATTTTCCCAAAACCATTTTCACTGCAGTGAGAATGAGCGGATCAAATTTCTTCAACATCCGCTTAAGCCGCTGATCAAAGACCACGCCACAAAAATCCATCTCCCGAACCGAGCTATCCAATTGAATTGGAGTATCAACACCAATATTGGTTAATGTCTCTATAAACATCTTAACAACAAACTTAGAGCGTTCACCCATTGCAAACACAAACACAAACCCTTAACAATGCCACACAAGAGCTCAAAGATGTTTACATGTAGAGAGAAAACTACCCAACAACCAGGTATTAAAACTCTAATGGAGGTGGAGGTCTAATCAAGATATAATGAAAGTGTCATGTGCTAAAACCTGTCGTGCCAAGAACCAGCCCGTCCAACTCATGAAAGCCACCAATTTGCATGATTTAGTCCTTTCAACGAGTCCCTAGGACAAATTTGAGGTGACAACATAATCCTCCAGATGGTGGGCTTTGTATAACGCCTTAATCTCCCATCATTACGCTACTAGCATGACCAATATGATGTCAATGGAGCCCACCACATCCCAAACCTCGCCACATCATCATGTGCCAACCACATCCATCAATGTGGCAAAGAAGCAGTTAAGTTGACTGTATTCCCTGGCCCACCCACACCAAGTGTGTGGGTAAGGCGCCCACCCATCCACCCACAAGATTTCATCTAGTGTTAGTGTTAAGTTTATTTTTCTATTAATGACTTATTAGGAGTTACATTTACTATTCTTGGAAGAGCCTCTTCATTTTGGGTAAAGGAGTTTTTGTATTTTACTATTTTTTGATGGTACATTGTTTTGAAAAATCATTTGGGGTATTCTTATCCCATTTCTCTATAAATTAGAGGTTTGAGATAGCAATTTTAATGAGATTGTTTTATAGGTAAACATGTGCTACCAAAGTGTTAATAGATTTTAGTGTGTTGATGTATCTCTCCTTTGAAAGTTAATATATATACTTGTCCTCTTTCTCATGTATATTTTTTCTCAAAAGAATTTATCCACATAAATCGTCACTTATGGTTAAGCTCATTTATCTCTTATTACTTCTTTTACAATCACATAATATTTATCATATGTCAATTCTTGTAAATTAAAAAAATTCATATTTGTATACACTTTCAAAAGATTTTATTGTAGTAATTTCTCTTTATAAATTGACACATAGGGCTTCCCAATAATGCAAGGAAGGGATTCCATACAAATTCATGTCATTAGTCCATATCAATGGCTAAGTTCATTTTCATTGGCATAATGTTATATTATATGTTGAGCACCACCTTTCTTAAAGGGGGCAATGCTAGTTAAATTATTAATTACTAATACCATTTAGTGTGCTCTCCATGATTTACAAAGGGTGAAGATTTTTCCTTTCTCCAAGATCACATGCATCATCTAATTTTTCATCACAAGCTAATCCAAATGCTCATAGGATATGTGACCATTCTTTTATATAGATATTCATCATGATGATCTAGAGTTGCATGGTATTCAATCTATGGATTCCCTAAATCATGCTCACATTATTCTTTAACTTGTAAACCTATTGGTTTTATCCATTGCTCTACCAAAATTAAAATTTACAATAACCAATCTCACATTTAAGGCCAAAAAAATTCAGCCTACATGATGCATAGCAGTGGAAACCCACCCACCCATTGTTCTAGGGTATTGTACTGCATAAAAAAATTTAATGGGATTTGTACTAGAAACCTACATAATAGACCACATCTACTAGTAGGAGAATTTATGGTGCTAAAATTGCAGACATATCATGATCTCCTTAACTAGCCCACATAATCCCTCTACTATTTCATGGGAAAATGTACCATTATGGGTTGGCTCTTTCTACAAATACTAGCTTGTGTGCCCATTTCTAGTTTACATGAATTTTTTATATGTGAGCTATTAAGCCTGATGTGAAACTAAGTCATATGTTGAGTGAAATTAGTAGTTCAGATTTTTAGCTTGATGCTTAATCTTGATCTTGACATCTGTAGACATATATAAGGGAGCCTTTGTGTATGTTTCCAAAGGGTTTATATTCATGTAATGGTTAAGTGGATGATAAAATTAATATAAGAATCAAGTTATTGTTTGAGTGATTCTAAGACTTGTATTTTCTTATTTGTTAAGTATTATGTGTGTATGCTCATCTATTGATCATTATATTTTGAGCTATTAAGAACTAATTTGGTTCTAATAATATATCTATTCGATGTGAGCCTCTTCATACTTTATTTGATTTCTACAATCTCTTACCTTTTTCTTTCATTTACTTTAGGCTTAAGTTAGCATATTAGATAAGGAAACAACCTTCTATTTCTAGAGATTAACTTACTAGTTGTAACCCATAGTAATTGGTCTTTCTAATTATTGATGGTCATGTGTGGTACATTGATCTAGATCAAGACCAAATACCAAGTCAACAGACTCCTCACCAATTGACTTATTTTCTTTCTTCATGGATCAAAGAATGAAATCTATGGTATTATAGTTAGAAGACCACCTTTTCCCATCTCAATGGGACCTTATAGTTTTTTTTGAAAGGTTTTGATTTAGCTAGAGATATAGTAGGAATAAGGCACAATGTGTATATAAAAATAACTTAGGGAAAATGGAAACCAATTTAGATACCCTACTATTCAATTTTACTCTCTAGGCTAGCATGTAAAACCTTGGTCCCTAACTTTTATGGCTCATAAAAACTAGAAAATTCACCCAACAATAATATAGCAATTCATAATTAGTAAAAAGGGGAAAATATTAAATACCAAGTTGTGCAGGTTACCTTTTTGTAAATCCTTATTCTTGATTCAATAATAGTGGTAAAGAACATAGGGCACATTTAGGTGGAAAAAGGCTCTATATTCATGTAGTGCAAGCGATTTTTATTTTAACAAGAAAAATGAAATTTGCAAGGCTTATTAATGATGGTTGAAACAATTGTGTTGAATGTGAGGTGATGTGATATTAGTTCTAGATATTTTGAATTTACTTTTTAAAAAACGTCTCATCTATTTGCAAGGAGAAATGATATGTTCATAAATAATTATGGCCACAAAGAAGTAACCTTCTTGCAACCAAAAATAATGGAATACATAAGTTGTAATGTAATGTATAAGTTGAAATATTTAAGTAATTGTCTTAAAATGACTTGGTCATCATAGATGGATGCTTACATAGATCCAATTAAGAACTCATCAAATAATGAATAATAGTTACTTAGTGAATCTCGATACATCATAGTAATGACAATAAGGCTAGCATTATTGGCTTTGGGGGTTGCAGGCTTAAGGTTGGCGACCAATAGAGTAGTTAACTACAAAGTAAGACCGAATCCTAAAATCATTTTTTTAATATCTCAAAGTGGAAAAGAACAACTTAAATGACATGGTAACTACTAATTCTAAGTCAAAAATCAAATATAACAATCAAACACTTTTTAAATATTTAGTATTAATATAACATTTTAATAAACTAAATGAAAAGAAGGGTAGATAAATTGAAGTAAAATTTTCTTTTCTCTAAATATAGCAACTACCTATACAGTTGTAACACCTTGTAGATGACCTATAGTATCCTCTAGTAAAGCTAGAGGTAGATTTATGGTGTATGAGAAACTTATAGCATCATTAAATATATTTATCACTACATTATTGGGTCTTTATAAGAGAGCTGAGCCATCTTAATTTTTATATTCATATTATATCATATAGGTCATAAAATAATGAACAATAACAATGCAAATGCTAGTATATCATAGTAATATATAAAATGTTGTGGGAAGCTTCATGTTGGTGATTGACAAACCATTAATTGTTAGGAAAGACCTCATCAATAGAACCAATTGTTGATTGTCTCCAAGTAGCAAAGGATGAGTTAAATGGCATGGTGATTTTCAACTGCAAGTCAATAATGAATTATAACAATAAAGCAAATTTTTAAGTTTAAGTATTAACAAAGAATTTTTGTAGCTTGTAGAAGGTGATAGTAGATCGATTATACTAGGACCTACAAAGGAAACATTTCATAAAGTTGGTTTCCAATTGAAATGTATTGGCATTGAGACAAAACCATTGACATGGAGATAGACCATGTGCGAATGTATGTATAGACTCTAAATTTCAAGGATTCAATAGTAAAACAATACAAAATCTCATAATCCTTTGGTTCGAAATAGAACATGGAATTAACCAATAGCCCATGACCATTGATATAGTCTACATAAAAAATTAAAAAAACAATAAAAAAAAAATATGCTAAGTCTATGCAATGAATCAATGATAATATTTTATATTGATATCAACACATGAAAAGTATACAATTAAAAATGTGTAGGTCTAGGAAATGATAACATTTTTATAAATATTAACACAACAAATATGTAGGTCTACATGAGAAATACAATTAAATAGAGATTAATCAAACAATGTACAACACAAAATGTAATGTTAATTAAAACTTAAGGATACTATTTCTTTATAACTCGCTAAGAATGTGAGATTAAAGTAGAGTCGCAACCTTTATCTATTCACCAACTTTTGAGAAAGCACCATCTCATCTCACAAATAGCAATGGATTGACTAAACCCTAAATCTAGAAATTACAAATTTTTAATATGAGAAATGGATGAAGTGAATGCATAACAAGTGAATGGAATTTTTTTTTCTTAAGTAGAAATCCATAGTCACACTAAGTTTTTAGTCATCTAGCCCACCAAAATGTAGTTACTTTTGCATAGGTGATTAAACATATTAACCCTAATGTACCTATAATTTTGTGGCAATGACACACATTTTCCCTAAAGCACCTATAATTGCATGGTGATAAGTTATGTTTTTCTCTAAAATGCCTATAATTATATAAATTTCCCTAAATTAACTATAATTTTATTGATGATCATGCCACACATTGCCCTAAACTAGAAACAATGGTAGGAGTGATGCCACAAAATTTAAGAACAAATTAATGCAAAAAGGTGGTGATTGAACTATAATTGGACCCAAATTAAAAGTTACATCTATAATATTATAGTGATGGTGTCCAAACTAGATATAATATCACGACAATCTAATGTTATTCTAAAAATTATAAAATTTATTTTACGATAATCTAAAGCTACATACACGAAAAAAATTAACTTGGGAAAAAGTATATGCCACCAAATGTGTTCTATTCATCATTTTCTAGACCCCAAATAACAAAAAATTAGCAAGTGGTGACAAATTATTACTAAAAAATTCCTTGTTGTATGCTCATATTTTTTAAATCTTATATTATTGATCAACTAGTTGATAGAATGAAAAAACCATAAGGGTAATGATGTTTATCGCATAAATTAAGTGCAAAAGATAAGTGAATTTGTATTTGATTTTTTTTTAGTAAAGTTGATTTCAATTATCTTTGTTTATGATTATACCAAATGTATAGTAGTATAAGACTTAAACAATTTTTTTGTGGCTATGTAAAATGTTATCTATTTCAACTAATTAGTGAAGAAATGTAGAATTAGATATATAATGTCAAAAAATAACGCTTTTAGCTTTTGTGAATGAGCCATAGATTTAGTTTGAGATACATAAATGTGTGCATGAGATGAAGTCGAACAGAATTAATAAATTTAATCCTACTTTATTGGCTTCATTGTTACCCACACCTTGTGTTTTGTTGTACATATAGTTCAAAATTCTATAACAAACAATTTATTGACATTGTGAGTGACTATTCATTAAATATTATGCACACATTACATATCAATAAGCCATTTATGAATTATAATGAAGAATTCATTTAACACTAGAGAATAGAAAAGTTAGACACTTTTTGGAAGAAAAAATATGGATAAAAACTTATGATTTTCTTGACTTGAAACTAATCTTTTTTGCGTGCTTAAGATTTTGATGCGTAATAAGTGTCAAGACAAACATGTAAGTTCATAACAAATGTGAGTATGTCCCCTATCTGACATTACTAAACTATGTATTTTCATATTACTATAATATAACCAAAAAAATTATAAATATCTATGCCTTAATTTTAAAAAACTATGAAAAATATATGAGAAAGCTTTAGATGAATTTGACAAGTATTTGGGACTCACCTGGAGGGATGCTTCACAGATGCACATATGCAAACGATAAAGATCGGTGAGAGCACGCCCACAAGTTTTATCAGATTAGACTTCATGCCTTTGGCGCCCTTTTTCAAGTTGAAGATACTGTGCAGAACAATCAGTCGCACATTCAAACAGTTGAGCCATAAAGAATACCCAAAACAGGCTTGAAGCCAAAGAGTCCAGAAAGTGCAGAATGCCCAACTAGAATCACGATTTCTCCCTGAATTATAGAAAACAATTGTCGATGCGACCCATATCAATCCACCCACAGAACTGAGCACAGTTAAGTACACACTCTTGGTCTTGATGGGTCTGTAATGCCTATTGCAGAGTAACACAATATTCCCCAGAATGAATGGAATGCAAGCTATGCCTATCAAAGCAGCTACCAGAAAGTCCCAAAATGACCATGGTGGATCATTTCTATCTTCAAAACCTTCCATTCTTTGAAATGCTTAAATATAACTGACTTGAATTTTTTCTCGATTCAGGGGATTAAGTGGGGTCTTCCATATAGGTTTGCTTTGTTGGGGTAAAACCCTTTGCCCCAAATTTGTGTACCTTGTCCTGAGCACAAATGAGAGGAGACCTATGATAAGGTAAGCCTCCTTATGAAAAGCTGATCCAGAAATCAAATCCTGCCTTTTGGTTTTAACTGGATTCACAAATAAATTTGACTTTTGTCCATCTCAGAAGAGCAGTATGTCCTCCTCATCAATTAGGCAACTTCCCTGTAGCTTAGGTGAATTATCTCCCGAGATCAAATGAGATAACAGCAACCAAAAACTATTTGAACCTGATTCCAAGATCAAAGGATGGCTTCTTGCTTTGTCCAAGCTCAAAGCAAATGGGTTTTGAAATCTGATTTCAAGCTCAAGGCATGGCTTTTTGCTTTGTCCAAGCTGTGGCTTCTTGCTTTGTCGAGCTCAAAGTAAATGGATTTTGAAATATGTTTGGAAGAACAGAGCAAATGGGTTTTCCAAATATAATTCGAAAAACAAAGCAAATGGATTTTGAAATCTGATTTCAAGCTCAAACCATGGCTACTTGCTTTGTTCAGGCTCTAAGCAAAATAGGTTTTGAAATCTGATTCCAAGAACAAAGCGAATGGGTTTTGAAATCTGATTTCAAGCTCAAAGCATGGCTATTTGCTTTGTCCAAGCTCTAATCAAAATGGGTTTTGAAATCTGATTTCAAGCTCAAAGCATGGCTATTTGCTTTGTCCAAGCTCTAATCAAAATGGGTTTTGAAATCTGATTCCAAGAACAAAGCGAATGAATTTTGAAATCTGATTTCAAACTGAAAGCATGGCTACTTGCTTTTTCCAAGCTCTAAGCAAAATGGGCTTTGAAATCTGATTTCAAAACAAAGCCAATAGGTTTTGAAATCTGATTTCAGGCTCATAGCAGCTTCTTGCTTTGTCCAAGCTCAAGGCAAATGGGTTTTGAAATCTGAAACTGACTGGGCTTGTACCAGAACTAAACATGAATTTCACTCCATTTATTACGTGGCCCATTGAAAGAATGACAGGCCGTTTTTCTTCACCCTAATAATTCTGGTCTGTTTGGAAGGATCTCACAAATTCAACCACGTGATTCTCGTCATTGCTTTAAGCAATTAAGGTGGTGTGACTTGTGTTGGACCGAGTTGCATTGAAATGGGTCTTGTGTGAAATATCACATGCAAATTTTGCAGTCGTGGATGAAAAGGGTTCTCTAGAGGGTCTAGGTTCTATTCACGGAGAGTCTTGGGATGTAATATCACCAATTTTAACAGTCAAAGATTGATTAATTTTGGTCAATAAATATTATCATGTTTTAGTATACATGAGTACAAATATTTAATTGAAGTATTTTAGATGCGTGTTTGATTTTGACCATTCCTTCTAGAATAACACCATCACATGTGTTTTACAATCTGACTAGAGAATCTTTATATCTAGATTTTCAATGTTAAACCAAAATTTTATTAAAGTATACTACTAAAAAGAAAAACAATCTTGCCTTATATGAATTTATGTTAATTAAATAGAGGTTATATGATAAACTAAAGAATTAATATTTTTTTTGAAAAGTAAATATGTAGGATTAGGATTAGTAGTTTTAGAATTGATGTGGATTAATAAATTTGATGTAATATAGATTTTAATGATTTAATACAAAAAAAATTGATATCCTTGTTTTGTGTGTTGCTTGGAATCCTTTACAGGAGTGTGATTATTTTTCAAGTCAATTTTATAGATCTTCATCACTTCCATAGGCAAAGATATGCTTTAGGAGTTGTTAATTTGGTATATTAAATCTCACACTTCTACTTCTCAATTTGTTTTATTCTTTACTCCTTGCTAATTTTTGCAAGTTAGAGGTATTTAGAAATGACTTGAGGATGTTGTTGGATTACTAGAGTCAAGTTCTCTTAAGTCAACCCCCTGCAATGATCAACTTTATGACCTTAGCAAATGATAGCAAATAACATAAAAACATGCAAATATCCTAAGATGTGAATTCTAATGCAGATAGACTATTTTTTGTGATCCTATGAAGAATGCTACTTATATGCTCTAGGAATTTGAATGATTATTGGATGATGCTAGGATGTGAAATACTTTTTGAATGTATCTTTAAATACCACCACATAACAATAATTACAAAAAAACATGTACCAAGTTGGCTTATGAAGAGAATGCAATGTGAAAGAGTCCTTATATTTCTAGAATAAATCTCAATTTGGTTTGTATGTCTAAATTCATTTCTTAGGGTAGAATTACTCTTAGTTTAGGTTTCCAATCCCCTATTATAGATATCCTTAAAACCTTGACTTGAATTAACAAGATAAATCATTTATTAAAGTGGGAGGTTCAATGATACTCAATCCCTTTTTGGCGCTATTGTGAGGGTCCTAGGTGTTATTATGGGGATCATTGGGAAAAATCCTAACAACATAAAAACACTACCACACAAACCGGTAAAAAATTATGCGTGAAACAAATTTAGAGGAGGATGAATCACCCAAATCCATGGAAGCTTCACAAGCACCTGAAGCAACGTAAATTTTCACGCTTGACAATTTCACACTAGGTTTAGCTCCCCCTTATGTGTCTAGACCCAATTGTGCTCTTAATTTTCTCATTTTATGGTCATCTTAGGAAAATCAAAATTAAATTAGGAATTTACTATTTAATATTTATTTAACGACACTTAAAGACCCAAAATAGGTCTAGACTACAACTCTAGCGCCCCCTTCCAACCTATTTTTCCCCCAATTTAAATACGTCATTGTTGGTATTTTAACATTTACAAATCCAATTTTATTTTTCATCTTTTGATAATTAATTTTGCAGGAAAATGAACTAATGCATATAAATACAAATCGTTTTCACCATTTAAAATCTTAATAAATCTAATGAAATCATAGTGAATTGATTGAGCAATTGAGCATCCTACAAAACATTCAAGAGCATAATTAGCAGTGTTTACAATACTTAATATCAGTCAAGATTCATGTTAGCTATGCATCAAGTTTATATGTGAATTTGTTCATGTTTTATGTTCATTTATTTTGTGAGTACCAACACTTGTAGGACTTTCAATCAAGCAATCAATTCTCCTTGGATGAGATGAGTAAAATGAATTCAATCCATCAAGGAAAGCATATATGAGTGGTAAGTTATATATGCATATATATATATATATCTGTGTATACACACATATACACACAGTCGGCCATAATATAGGTGCATTATTGCTATAAAATTACATTTGCTCATCATTCGTGTGTGTATATATATGTATACAAATATGTATATGTATATATACATATATATACACAAAAGTGACCATGATAAAGTTGCAACAAAGCTTCATTAAACAAGGAAATCATTACTTGTGCACATAAGCTATTTAAACAAAAAAATATTGCAAGAAAAACCAGAAAAATCTTGCAATGCATAGTTACTCCGTGTGTGAGGTTGGAACACAACCTCACCTGCATAGCCAAAGTTAAATGGTTTCCTTATAGTGAATGTGGTGTTGATAAACACAAAAAGCTCAAGAAATGCATCACCAGTATTCGCCCATGGCCTCACCACTGTCGGTGTCCATCCTAACCAGAGTTGGTTATCAATGCAACTGCTCAAAGTGAAAATGTTTTCATGAATGGATGTTTCGTGAACCTAAAGCAAGACCAAGCGAATGGTGTGCATGCGGAGGTGGTAGGCATTAAGACCAACGGCGGAGGAATGTCTAGCAGTTAATACGCATTTACTAGGACTGTAATGAGCCAGTAATGGTGTGGCGCCAACCCACCATCGGTGATACAGATGTTCATTATCGATTGATGACACAATTTAAGACATTTTTTACAGTTTTTGAAAAACACCCCGAAAACATCAGAAAACATGTTCAAATTTCGCAAAAAAAATAAAAGGGAGGTGCCAGCTCTCAACAGCCAAGGGACATGACAAATTTTTTTTGTCCAACTCTAACACTGCTGACATAGACCCCTCACTCAACATCTCCCTACCCACCATCGACTCCTCTCCCTTATTGTAAGTCTCCGATCTGCTGATAACGATTACTAAATGCAATATGAAAATGTCTGAACTTTGGCGTCATGTCGGTGTCGCAGGGTTTCCCTACTTAAAAATAAAAAGAAGTGCCCTGCATACTAATCCTGAATCTCTGTATGACGGTTACGAAAGAGGTTATCTGTCTTGTGTGCACAAGTAAGAGATTGACGTGCAAAAAAGTGTAAACGCTTTTAGATTATGAAACTGCAAATGTTATACTTATTTGGTGCAAGTTCCGTGTGTAAGAACTTATCACTGAATGGGTCCCACACATTCACCTGTCAACCGTCATCTTATTCACATGAATTGCATGATCCCCCTCATTCCCTTCATTTTCTATATAAGATCTCTTGGTGGAAGGAATTTATGAGTATTGGGACTTCTGAAATAATGTTTACTCTTTCTTTTGCTAGGTTGGTGTTGGTCTTTGCAGGCTTAATTAGTGCACAGATTGCAGCAGCTGCCATTCATGAAACTGTGGAAGCAATTGACTACCAAGATGCATTGGAAAAGGCCATTCTTTTCTTTGAAGGACAGCGCTCTGGAAAGCTCCCTTCAAATCAACGAGTTAAATGGAGGGGAGACTCTGCTCTTGCAGATGGCAGCCTTGGAAATGTAATCTCGAAAATGCATATAACAACAAATTTTAAATCAACGAGTTAAATGAATTGTTTTTAGATTTGATTTTGTAAGTTTTTTTTCTGAATGTTTTGTATCGAATTTTATAATCTATCATCAGAAAGCAAGAGAAGGAAAATGATAATTTTTTATTCTTGATGATGAATCATAGAGTTTGATCCAAAGCATGACAATGGATCATGGAGTTTGAAGGGAAACATCTAAGAAAAATTATTTCTCTTCTCTTACTTTCTGATTCCTGACAAAAGATCATGGAACTTTATCTTAAATATCGTTGAAAGACACACAATTAAATTCAGAAACAATTCATGTTAACTTTTATTTCAAATGAATTTCAATTGAATTCTTTAGCTTAACTTATTTTAATGTGATAACACTGAGTATTACGTAATGGTTTCTCATATTTTTTATTCCTTTCTACACTTTTACACATTGAGTGGTTACACGGCAAAATTTTGAGCTAAGAACATCTTGATGACAGCTCTGTCTGTTGTGAAATCATGGTGCAGGTGGATTTGAGTGGTGGTTACTATGATGCAGGAGATAATGTGAAATTTGTATGGCCCATGTCCTTCACAGTCACCGTGCTTTCTTGGGCAGCAGTGCAAAATAAACCTCAGTTATCTCAGGCAGAACAACTGAATAACATGCTTCAAGCAATTCGCTGGGGAACAGATTTCATAATGAAGGCTCACACAAGTCCTACCACACTATGGACTCAGGTTCGTTATCAGCTGTAACTGCTCACATTCTTATAACACTGCTAATTCGTAAATGTGTAATTGAATTTAATCAAATAAAGGGTTAAGATTGCAGTTCTATTTAAATATAGAATTGTTCAGCCGTTAAGCAATTAATGATAATTATTCTATTTTTATTAGATTAATAAAAATTCACCTTTTAACGGTTAGGACGGTTTGATGTTGAATAATAGAAAAGATTATATTAGTAAGGTGTTCAACAGCTTACATCTGCTGTGCTCAATACCTGCTTAAAGCTAGCCCACAGTCCATATCAGTATTGTTTTTTCTTTATGGATTATTATGATTTGGTTAAAACAATACATTTTAAACTTTGATTTGATTAGGTGGTTTATTTCAAATCAATCTTCTAACAGGCCGGGTCTGTAATTTAAGAAAAGCTACTTAAACATGTCAAAACTTAAAGTGTGCTGTTACTAACAACACTCCATTAATTTTTCCTTTTTATATATTTGGAAGCAGGTGAGTGATGGGAACAATGATCATGGATGTTGGGAGCGACCAGAGGACATGGACACAACACGCACGTTATACAAGATCAGCTCATCTTCTCCTGGATCAGAAGTGGCTGCAGATGCTTCTGCAGCTCTGTCATCTGCAGCCATTGTTTGGAGAAACTATAACTCTTCCTACGCTGCAAAATTACTTATTTTTTCTCAATCTGTGAGTGTAAATTTCAAACAAGATTGTTTCAACATAACAAACTTTTCATAAATTGGCCTCATATAAGAGCCTGTGTTATACCATTGCAGCTCTTCAACTTTGCCAATAAATACCGGGGGTCCTATTCAGCTTCTTGCCCTTTCTATTGCTCCTACTCAGGCTACAACGTATGTATTAGTGTGCAGATATGGAAATCTACAGTTCAAACTATAAAGAAAACTATGTTGAATGTGAATGTAATTAGATGTATTATATGGTGAGCAGGACGAACTGCTGTGGGCGGCAGCATAGCTTTACAAATCGACAAATGATCAAACCTACTTAAAATTTGTTGTGGATAACCAAGGGTGGAGTCAGACAGTGTCTGAATTTAGTTGGGATAACAAATTTGCAGGTGCCCAATTGCTCTTGGCAGAGGTAATCAATTCATATCCATTAGCTCTATTTATTTCCCAGTCATTGATTTATTATCCAATATAACACACGAGCTTCTGTAACAGGATTTTTTATCTGGTCAGAAATCCTTGGAGAAGTATAAATCCGGCGCAGTCTCGTTCATCTGTGCCTAACTGCCAACAAGTCCTACAAAACAAATTACAACTACACCAGGTAATAAAAAAAATGCTCATGTTGACGTGAGGAAATCAAATTACAGAGCGCTCCCCTCAACTATTCTATTCAAATAGCCACCTAAAAGCCAGCCTTTTAGGGCAAGAATTAAATACCACACCATGTTTGCAATCAAATAGTAATAATCTATTACATTGTTATCTCTCGAATATAAGTTTTTTAGGTTTTTTTTTTTAAATATGTTAAACGTTTATTAAAAATAAGAATATCATATTATTATCTTTTTTATATTATTTATAGGAAATAAGTCATTTGGATAAAAAATGGATTGGTCACAAAGGAGTCTGTGGTTAGTAATTTGATGGTAGAACACTTCAACGGAAAATAAAAGGTCCTAGGTTCATGTTCTAACTGGTTCATGAAAAGATTAACATGGCATCAAAGTCAGGTCAAGGTAGGAGCCCCAAGCATCTATAAAGTGGCATAAGAGGGGTGTTGGAAATAAGCTACACCCAGACCAAAGATAGACTAGCCACAAAGGGACCAATAGTTCAATGATAGAACTCTCCAACAGCAAATGGAGGGTCCAAGGTTTGTGTCTTAGCTAGTCCATGAAAAGCTCTTGATGCTACTTTATAGTTAGATATTCTTTTACTACAATCTTGAGCAATGTTTAAGGTGAACACCTTGCAACATGTCATTTTTTTCATATTTCTTTTTTAGCATATTAAATGTACTCAATGAGTTTGACTCGTAAAACTACGCAGTTGAATCCTTATGGCAATATCACAATTTGACACACTGTGGAAAATACATCCTACTTACCAATTGATCAGCTAAAAGGGCTCTATAATGAATGGTTCATAAGGCACAACACTTGTTGAAGGTTTTACAAGTGGGGTTGCAAGCTAAGTGGGCTTAACCAAGTAGGGAAAACTCTGTGGTTAAGCGCACTTGAGCTGGAGTAGTACTGGAATGGATGACCTCCCGAAAGGCCCAATGCTTCACCTCTATGAGCATCACCTAGATGCAATGAGTGCTAAGTGGACCATTCATTATCATGAGAGATGGGTTCTTGTGAACCACTACTCATGAAACATGTGTCAATGAGTTTGACTTGCAAAACTACATGGTTGAACCTTGATAGTAATATCACAAATGCATTATTATTCTGATACATAAATAGTGCAAAGGCTTTTTCACAATAGAAGAGAGGATCTAGTAGTTGAGAATCTTAATTTCCCACCTCCCAAAATCATACATGGCAATGTCGAATCATTCTCAATTTTTAAAATAGCTTATTTAGTAAGGCCCTTACTTATAACTAAGGTTTGACCTGTCCACATTATCAAATATGATGCCATATCAACATGCTTTTTATTGAGGTGTTCAAAAGACTCAAAATAAAAGTAGATTGATAGTTGTGCATTAAGTCATGTTATATTTGTGCAGTGACATGAAATCACAAGATTTGTTGCTTTTTAGATCTAAAGAATACATTTCATGCAATTTATGAACACTTATAATCAACACAAACAACTTTAAAATCACAAGTACTAATACTATACTATTAAAAATATTAAGTAATAAATCAACAAATACTATCACAACTATTTTAACATTCTCAATCAGTCTCTCCTCAAAGATGCAGAACAAGAATCTTGAATGCATGCAAGCTTTCTACAATTAAAAGTGCTTTTCTTTTAAGAGTTTTTTTAATGTTCTCTCCAGTAATTTGTGAGGTACACTTACCCAGCAATCGAAATGGAATGTGCAGGGGGACTTCTATTTGTAAGAGATAGCAGCAATTTACAGTACGTAAACAGTGCTACATTTGCAATGCTTGTATATTCCAACATTATCGAAGTTGCAAAGGTCTCTTCCATATCCTGTGGTAGTGTGTCATTCAAGTCTTCTGATATTCGACGTTTTGCTAAAAGCCAGGTTCTTCACACATAGACTTCTGACTCATTCCATATTCCATCTGAAGCTAGAATTTGGAATTCTAATTTTTAATTTAATCTTCCATCCTAGTGAATGAATGATTGTAGGGTGAAGCATCTTTTTTCTAAGAAATAGATGTTAATTATTTTTCTTTACATTTCTATACCAGGTTGATTACATCCTAGGTAAGAACCCATTGAATATGTCCTATATGGTAGGTATGGGAAGCAAATACCCACAACAGCTTCACCACAGAGGGGCCTCCATTCCATCAATCCATGTGATGCCCAACAAGGTAGGTTGCAACGAGGGATCCTCAGAGTGGTACAACAAAGATTCACCCAATCCCAATGTGCACATAGGTGCAATTGTAGGAGGACCAAGTTCAGATGACAATTTCAGTGACAAGAGATCAGATTACAGCCATTTGGAGCCAACTACATACATTAATGCACCTTTTGTTGGCTCCCTCGCTGCCAGGCTCTCACCCCATCTATATCTTAATGCCCACCATCAAAATGCGTATGTAGCTCATGATACTTGACTCTACTTACATCTTATGAAGCTCAATAGTTATAAAATAAATTTAACTTTCAGAATTATGTTAATGTACCATACATTTTATTTTTGTCTATGTCATTGTAATGATGATTTATGTCTTGTACAGAGGCTGATGCGATGGGTTATTTATTGGGCAATGTCTATTCAAGTATCAAAATGTATATTTGATGTCTTTATTAGTTAATTGAAAATAAAAATAGATTGTTTTTTTTTAATTTTTAATTAATTAATAATATGATCATGATACATTTTATATCTAGATAGGCAGTACATATGCAATGAAACAGTGGTCACAGAGGTTCTTCGTGATCAATGGTTTCATAATGTTTTGAAGCTCTAGTATTACTACTAAAGTCTTTGAATTCTATGTTTTAATAAAATAAATAAAATCTAAGTTCATCACCCTTTGAATTATTTATGGGAAACTTGTTATTTAAGCAGAAAGTCTTTATTTTGATAGATTATCATAAAGTTTTGAATATCTTTATGTACGTTCAAAGAAATTTGGTAAACTAAAAACATATTAAACTCGTATAGTTCATGAAGAGATAATTAACTTCATTTTTCTCGGGAATACGTATAATGCAGCAATCAAACTTCTTAATGTGGAATTTACATGTTTGCAGAATTGATAAGAAATATTTTAAGATAAAACCAAATGGATAAAAATCCATTCAAGTTGGTTGCTTGCAAATAGTTAATGAGATTCCCATACTAATTGATAGTATTATGTTCTTTAATTGATGGTGTTATGTTATTTTTTATTCGCATTTGTTATATAGGATTATGTCATCTTAATTTTTGTGAGGTTTTTTAAGTAGATGATTGAAATTTAGAGTTTTCAAAAAATATTGTGTTTTGATTTTATTAATATTTTAAATTATATTCTATGAATTAATATTATTATAAGAGAAAAATTATAAAAAGATCATAATATTAGTTTAATATAAAATGATAAAAAATATTTAAGACATAAAATCCAAAGAAAGGGGTTAGAAAATATATAGAAAACTTAATTTTTAATTCTTATATGAAATGAGAGGCTTTTTATTCTCAAGTCAAGCTTTAATGAGTTATGGGTCAAACCACAATAGTGGTTTACAATTGAGATGAGGAAGGAAATTTCCTTTTTTTTTCCTTTTGCCATAGTCGACTGGTTCGGTCGAACTCAATGGTTCGGCTGAACAACATTATATGTTCGACCGAACACCCAAACCCTAAAAAAAAATAAAAAATAAGGGGTTCGGTCGAACATGGGTTCGACTGAACCCCTTAAAAAAAAACAAAAAAAAACAGTGAATGTCACTGTCATTTTCGCCTTCTATCATTGCTTTCCCTGTGCTTACATGTGTGCGGCGAACCGAACGTGATTGCAAACGGTGACGACTTCATCTCTCTGGCGAACACAAATTCAACTTCATCTTTCCAAAGTTCATCAACCCAACTTGCATATCGAGCACCAAGTTTGAAAAAATTTGAATTTCGTAGAGTTGAAAATGCATTTGTTTGTTGAATTTCGAAACCCTAAATGTGAAATTTTGCAAATTTGTTGAATGGAAACTACATTTGTTTGAACGTTTCTAAACTCTTTTCAACATACATTATTTCGACGATACATTTCTACTCTGTCGAAAAATTAACATGCCCTGTCTATGCTTCCACATTTTGCATACATTTCTACCAGGGCACCTCCAATTTATTTGAGGCATTATATCAAATAGTTCATTAAAAAATTTATTTGAGGCATTATATCAAACAATTCATGGTAATTTTTGATGGAGTATGATAGAAATAGTGTTTGCATTGTATGCACCCTATATCAAACAATTCATTAACAAATTTATTTGAGGCATTATATCAAACAGTTCATGGTAATTTTTGATGGAGTATGATAGAAATAGTGTTTCCATTGTATGCACCCTATATCAAACAGTTCATTAACAAATTTATTTGAGGCATTATATCAAAAACACTATTGGAAATTTATTTGAGGCATTATAGCAAAAACACTATTTATATCATACTCCATCAAAAACACTATTGAAAATTTATTTGAGGCATTATATCAAATAGTTCATGGTATAAAGTTTAGGGTGCATACAATGGAAACTTGGATAAAATTCTTCATATTTTGCCTTTGAGTCTTATGACATTACTCCAAAAATGGTTGGTGAACTAAATGTATGAATCGAAGAATAAATTTAGAGGAAAGAAACTAGATTGTTTGAATGAAATGTATAATAAAATAGTTCTATTAGGATTAGAAGGAATGAAGATATTATTAAATTTTCTAGTACAAGACTATTAAATAAATATTACAAAAGCTAATTGACAAAAATGGTACTAATATGCACACATAGCTTGTCCCAAC
Organism: Sequoia sempervirens; assembly: GCA_007258455.2. Classification (NCBI taxonomy): domain Eukaryota; kingdom Viridiplantae; phylum Streptophyta; class Pinopsida; order Cupressales; family Cupressaceae; genus Sequoia; species Sequoia sempervirens. The sequence continues at coordinate 34,473,305 of VDFB02000008.1, read as the reverse complement.
ATTATGGGCATATTGTACTAGAATACAAACTCCCATTAGGCTTACTCTTTAGTTTATGAAATGGAGGCCATAATGCCTCTTGAGCTTAAGATTCTATCATTATGTATCTCCCTTAGTGATAGCATTGATGATCACACATATCAAGAACACCAATTACAAGAGTTTGAGACCTTGGATAAACAATAAGTAAACTCATTATACTTGATCTATGTACATATACCAAAGATAATTAATGAAAAAATAAAAATGGTGTTGTCCAATGAGCTTTACCATGAGGGGAACTCATCCTTCATATAAATCTAAATATAATCCAAATTTCATAGAAGTATTTTTTTTGGTAAATTTTGACCCAATTGGATTAGTCCTTTTACCATTATTCCCTAGTTCAACACTTGTGCATTTGGTTTTTCACTCCCAATTGAAAATATATGAAATAACCAGATAATATCATGCATTTTAAATTATACTATTGTTGATCCTATTGTATGTGGGAAATGGTGCTTACTCATCACATATTACCTTTCTTATACCCATTTCACCTAATGATATTTATTGTGTTATCCTTTCCATCTAGGGACAATTAGATTTACATATACCTTCACAATCACATCATTATCTATTTACACTTACATGATTATTTGTCAACATGGTCCCTCATAATTGATTATGACATGATATTTATCAAGCCAATTAGATCTATGTTACTTCATCACTTGGATAGGGATTCATTGTTTATGATCCTCACCCACTACATATATATGCTCCTCATCACATTATCTCCCCCATATAGGGGAAAAATCATTTTTAAATGCACCTTCATGACCGTATTTTACACTATTACATTTGAATGAGCTAACTATGTTATTAAGAGTCATCTTAACCCATTGAGGAGAATTAGGCATTATACTTATTAGAAAAATATAAAAATATGTCCACTTTACTATATATATATATTTAAAACTATTCTAAGTCATATATCTATGTTGAAACTATTAAAAATTAAATTACATAAATCAATTTTAAATTTGTACAAAGAAATAAATGACTTTGACTAAGAGCGAATATTTAAAATATAGCTATCCTCTTTGCAAAATCCAATTTGATTTGAGATATTTATGGACAAAAAATATGGATGAGCATGAGGTAAGTAAGAAAGAATAACCTTAATTTATATCTTCCCTCATCAAATAATTTCACGTTTAAAGAGTTTCTTAAGGCATATCCAATTATGAAAAACTATTATATACTTGTTATAACTATATTAAAGTATATCATGAATAAATTGAAAGGATAAAGAGTAAATCACTAAAAACACATACATAAATCATAGAAGTAAATTGATTAATATAAGGAGATTCAAGTGGTTGGATAATTTTTTCCAAGGAGTGGAAGAGGTTAAGAAGGAACCATCAAATAAATATAATATTTTAAATACTTTAAAAGAAAAATACATTTCTCCCTACTCTAAATTGAAATGGTATTCCCTCTAAGATGATAATAATTGAAAAAGAAGAAAATAATCATTATGAAGATCAAGTACCATTGATAAGTTTTAAGAGATCAAATAAAATATTCAACAACAAAAGAAAAAAGAGAAAATAGTTAATGCTCAAGAAACAACTACAACCAAGCTACTATGTTATAAATTCTCCTCTTATGTAGTCTTCATTTCCCTATAAATTGCACCTCCTTGTACAAATTAGCTATTGATCACCATATTAGTGAAACAAATTTAACATTTTGAAATGGTTAAACATTATTATTATTTTTATTTGTATAAGTATAATTATTATGGGTTCATTTCTCCTCTCCTACTCTTCCTAATAAGGTTCTATTTTACAAGCCTCATATAAATGTTAGGGTTCTAACTTCTAAAAATTGAATAGTGTCAACTTAATCTCATTAGACAATGCTCCCCTAGTATTAATGGGGCCAACTTTTTATCTATCAAACTCGGCTATGTTTACATTGAATAAGAATTTGATACCTTTATCATGATACTTGAACTAAGATATCTTGGCTCTAATTTTAGTCATTTTATCTAAAAATTATTGGTGACATATCCATTCGTGTTTAGTTTTAATCATTTATTATTGCAATTAATTATTACAAGGAGATTCTTGAAGCTTGTATTCCATCCCCACCATTTTTATTCTAAATATTTGACATTTTCTTTCAACTTAAAGTCTAAATTTTATCCTTAATGGTATACATGCTTTTCAATTAGAGTATCCTCTAGTAAAAATAGAAACATTAATAGTGTGGTTATCAAAGAGTGTCTAGGGATGCACACATCACTATTATTAATAAATTATAAGATTGTAAGAAATGTTTATGGAAGAAATAACTATCTAATAGAGAATATAATGTATTAGTGCATATCTAACTATTACATATTTTAAATAAAGCCCCTTTAAAATCTATCTTATTGCCATTTAATGAGTCAACTAGGTTCAAAATTATTTTCATCTTATTCCCCCAAAATTCATCACCTTTACAACAAAACTTGATTTCATCTAATTTATCTTATTTATTCTCAAATCATATTAAAAGCACCACCTTAAACTCTAAGAAATATTTGGTAACTTATTTATTTTATCTTCATTTCTAGAAAGGGGTGTGAAGGGGATTTAGAACCTTTTAAAGTTTCTTTCAAAATAACTAGGAAGATTGTATTCATTGCCTTTCTTGTTGCTTTTAGGATTAAAGTGTTATGAATGTTGTGCCTTCATTCTTAAAAATTCTTATATCAACTCATTTAGCATTTCCATGATCTTTTTATATGGGAAAGGTCAACATACAATGAGGTAGACACTTTCCATTTTTTTAATTCCTTAATTAGTTCTTTCTAGGGAAACTTTTAGTCTTTTCGAACACCTTACAAAAATATGATAAATGTGTGATTATTTTTCTTTCCACTTTATAAATTTTTGATGTGCTTGGATATATAATTGAGACTCATAATGTACAATGATAAAAATTTAGTATATATGAAAGAAATATTTTTGAGACATCAAACTACCATTCTACATAACTCTCACATGGAAATAAGAATATTATTTTATTTTAACTAAAGAAATTGTGTGTACTCTATCTTGAAAATTACTAATTAATTTTGAATTATATACTTATAATTTAAAATAAGAGCATCCTTTGTAACATGGAATAGATAGGTTAATTTTAATGAAATAAAATATGTTTTTATATTAAGAAAAATTTACAAATATATGGAACTCATACATCAAGAGAAATTGACTAAGATGTAACTCTGTATATGAGAATTAAGATGCTCGAATAATTTATATACCTTCTTTCAATAATTAACATTAGAAATTAATACTTGGTTCATATTGTATACCCACCTCCCAATGGTCTTGGAATGGATGCATTTAGATGGAGAAGGATTTCAAAAGGCTCATGGTACTTGTGGACCCCTCAAAGGCATGATATATAACACATGAACTTTATTTATGAAATTTGGTCTTTTGTTGTTGGCTTCTAGTATGAATGTTATCTATACTTGGTGGAATTCTTAGTTGAGACTCTCAATCTTCCATTGTTGGTTTCTAGTGTGATTATACAATATGCTTGCCAAACTGTATTAATTTCTAATGTTAATTATTCAAAGAAGGTTTTGTTTCATAAGAAGAGACCTATGTTCACATATTCCAAGGCATGTTATTATCCACAATGCATAATACTTCTTCACATCTCTACCAAGTTCTAAACAGATACATATCTGCCATTTCCATGGAGGAGATTGATGATTTTAAAAGAAAATATCATGCCATTTCTTTCTTGAGAAGTCATGTTTGCATTCATGATTTGCAACTTCCATGATCTTCATCCAAAAAGAAATTATGTTGTCGTTATGTGCCTGATATTAAAACAAATCAAAACCTTCATTTGAGCATCATCACCAACAAAAGAAAGCTCGGTTAATGGCTTTCAGCATGTTGGTGGAAAATCTGCATCTTTTTGCAAGTGGCTTCCTAGCTTATCAGTCTTATGTTTAGTAAGGTTTTGTAATCTCCACTATGTTATGTATCCGGGTCACGGGTATATCTAGTATGGTGTCTTCTTTTGGGTATTTTGGGTGCATAGGAGAATGTGCATATGTACTGATGTATTCAACCAATGTGCTTTTGTAACATTGTAATCAGACAATTGGTCATTTGTACTAGGACCTCATTGGTCTTTTTGATATTTTGTAAAATTTGTTACTCGGACTGCAACTGGGGGTTTTCTTGCTAGTTCTTTCCCGTTAGTATGTCCGCCTGAACCAGATATATGTAAAATATTATACATAAATAAAATTATAAGTGGTCTCCCACTTTTTCTTAAAAAAAAAAGTTCTTGTAAATGTCCACATCTTTTTCCTTGACACAGTTGCTATTTCTTAAAAAAATTCTTATGATTTTTCATAATGTTGGTCAATACTTTATTGTAAATATTCTATAGTCATGCTCTTAAATGTCATAAGAATATGTCATAAGAGGGTTTCATCTTATAAAGCTATAATAATATTATATGCATTTAGAACATCTTAGACACCTCCCTTGAAGCATTCAACAAATGACAAATAACTACCAACACAAAGTGAGATGCCTCATTTCCTAATATGAGGACAAAATAATAAATCAAAATATTAGGATGCAAGGTTGACCCACCTTTCCCAATACTTGGCTAAGTTTATCATCTATTGAGGAGTGGATCCCAACAACAATTGTGCTTAGTGCTTACAGTTACTAATCCAAGGAATACCTATTCATTTTTTCTTTATTGTACATGCCTAATGACTCCTCATCTCAAGTTAAATTGTGGGAATGGATTTTTATGCCCTCCCTATGACTAAATGGCTACAAGGAGGTGAATATGATATGGTGGAAAAAACCAAGATACAAGTTGGTTTAGTTCTCATAAACTCTCTAAAAAATAATTGAATTCCTACATCCTAACTAGAAATACCATGAGGGGTTTAGATCCCATTTTAGACAAAAAATATTCTTATATTGATCACTAGTTCACTTGGACCAACTAAAGAGATGGTGAACTAAGGGAAACTTAGTTGTATTGATAGATTAAAACTTAGTTATTTCTCTTTCCATTGTCCCCTCTCCACCAAACACCCTTATTTAAGTAGATTCTATTTTAAACCTATCTCACATATCACCTCCCAATTCTTTAAACTTTTCAAACTTCTTATTCCTCATATCTAATAATCTATCCTTCAAGCTCAACACTTCCCACCTCAATCAAATTGATCACCTTGCTTCCCTAATATCCCTTTGGTTGATGTTCCTAGACCTCATCAAAATGGTAAGTGGATACAATTGTGGAATGATGCGATTAAATCTATTGCACTACCTTACTATGATCTTACAATAAGAATATGGCTAGAAAGAGATCTAGAATGGAAAAAAAATATGGATCCAAATAGAAAAAAAAAACTTGTTTTGGCTTTAACACTTACTAATAACTTTTCTACAATGAGTGGTTGCTTCTGTTGAAATAAAACTTAGAAGATTTGAACTTAATTGTGGTAGAGGATCTCAATTAAGAGATAGGCTACATTGGATGAAAGTGTAACGCCCCGACTTAGTTACGTTATAACAAAGAGCAAAAACAAAGTTAACAGAATAATTTATTTTTTATTTGTTTACACATATGTTATAAAGTTTACCAAGACGTTGTTACATAAACTTAATAATTAAACTCAACACATTGATCATCAACAAAAGTACAAATTTGATTTCATGTAAGATCCAGTTTATAAAACTATATACAATCAAATATCCCAAATGTCCATTTTACATAAAGCAAGATTTCAAAGAATCTCCATACATCAAAGGTGGTACAACCAGTACACTCTTATACAAGAGATAAATTTACAAAACATATAGTGTTCATCTGACATCTGATACAATATCCACAAACAAGCTCTGCATCAACAGTCACGAACAAAGTAGTAACTGGAACCTGTTGCAAGCATAGGATCAACTGCAAGAAAGTTCTAAGAAAGGTGTAGCACGGTTTCCTCCCGACCACGTGGAACCCAAAGGTCCACTCCCTCCGTGTTAGGAGATACTGACAGGTCCACAAACAATGCAGATAGAACATCACATTTACAGGATTTACATTTCACAATACGACATAACGTTTGCAAAACAAAACGGATAAAATCACAGTATCAAGTTACATTAAATTGAAATCTCGACAAAAGGAAACACCATCATGATATAGACTAAGAGAGTGTCATCACATTGTCGGGATAGGTTACCCTGGTGAATCTTCCTAGACTACCGGCCCTCTCCAAGAGTTACCCTGGTAGCCTCTACCGATTCCCGGCCCCTATGCAGACTAATGCGGTGTCGTTACATCTTTCAAGAGGACAAGATGGCGACTTGCCATTCCAGGCCTTCTCAGCCTTTTCTCAACCTAAACGAGCGTTAAGAAGTAGGCGAGGCATACTATTATCTGATTTAGTGTTTAGAACTACCCAACCCCTAATATATTAGTTAGGTTATCACTTAATTAACACACCTACGTTAGGTTACCCAGACAATCACTATAGGATTTCGGCCCCTAACGCAAGCCACTCTCTCTATAACATGACTCAACATAAAACCAGTCTAGGGGATGCTATCAAGCACATAAATCAAAACCAGAATGTTTACATCCTTCACTAGAGGCAAATCACAATCTCTAGGATGTCACTTCGAAAAAACCACAAAATAATACAAAGCTATACCCCCATGTAAAACAATTGTAATATGAGCAATATGATCAATACGTCAAACACTTAACAACTCTTTTTTTTTTTTTTAACCTTTAAAGAAAATAAAGTAATCATCATTATCATCATGGATTCATTCGCAACCAATAGTTTCATTTAATCATTCTCAGTGAAATTACAATTTTCTAATAAACAAACTTTTGAGAATATCATAAATTAAAGTGTACTAAGTTTACAATATGAATCTCATTTAACTACTTTTGATGAAATAAAAAATAATAATCATTTCAAAGTTGTGTGAATACACTCTCAAATTGAGGTTTAACAAATTTCATTAAATAACGAATATACTTTATATAGACTATAAATGTTATTGTTTTACTAATACTTCCAAAATATAGTTTTTTTTTTCTAATACTATATTATTATAACAACATAAATTATTTATATAATGGAATTCTAATACTTAAAAATTATAAGAAATAATATAAATTCTAAACTTAAGGTACTATACGATTTAATCCAACTAATATTTTTTGCTTATTCTTTTTCTAATATTAGAAAGATTTAAAAATATGATTGATTTGTCATAAAGAATCTGCCACTGTAATTCTTAACATGATGACTTGTAACTAAGTCAAATACTAACAACTAGTTTCGTGCTTTCACTGGTAGAAGAAAAAGTGTATACTCTAATACAGGGATTCCTTTTCATGCAAAAGATATTTCCTTCTATATTTTAACGGTGAAAGAATCGGTTGAGTATGCGTCTGATGGTCATCTACCTTTACACGGCCATGCATAAAATTTACGGATATTCCTGAAACAATTGAGGACTCTCACAGCAGAAAACAAAACTATAGTATAAATCATGGACAGAGGAGAATAGGAGGACGCGGTAATAAATTACACAGGAATATCAGAGAAAGTAAGACGCAGAAATCACAAGGTGGACTCATGCAGTTATCTCACATCAAGTTACAGGCAAAAACTCGCGCCTTAATAAGAAGTCTATGCCATAAAAAGAAAGAATCATTTCTCGTATATATATATATCCTAAATCTGTCGACACAATCCTTATAACAGCAAAGAGTATCGAATAAAAAGATTAGGTGTTGAAGATAATTGTGCACAGTTTAAACATTACTCTGAAGATTCCTATACTTATTTTTTCAATGATCTGATTTATAGGTTTATAATAGAGGTTCGCCTTATTGGAGGAAAGACTACAGACATTGTCTTAATATAAAACTTTTGGTTTAAGATTATACAGAATCTGCATGAATTTCATTAGATGAGAATTACTACGGTAAACAAAGTAAATCGACAACCAGATATGCTCCACAATCTACAGCCAATGGATCAAGTACCTTAATTTAACTACCACGCCCTACTTCCTTTAAGTGTATCAACAAGAATAGATGATAATAGATCAGGACGGATCTATATAAATCAAAATACTCTAGGATAAACCAAAATTTCGACCACCATATCAATAACATAATAAAATTGTGGAACAAGATGAGGGCATGGGAAAATAATATTCTATAAAGAACTGTATTGATTAAAAATCTTTTCAAGAATCAAAATATTACATGAACACGGGTATTCTAATTTCAATAAATTATAAGATGGCAGAATATTTAAGGATATGAAACGGTATTACAGTAGTTTGTATGACATCTATTATCTGGACACATGAAATGAATAACACTGATCACTCTTAATAATTCATAAGATTGGAAACCCTCAAAACTATCGACACCAATTGTTTACAAGAGGTTAATATTCTAATTAGCTATAGGCTGGCCCTGATTCATACGGCAGGAAGATTCTAAATACGGCAGGAGTTTAGGCAAATCAAGCTTAAGAACCAAAATATGACATTGCATCCAATTTATATACATATTTTTCTAATTGAATTATGTTGCATGTGCAGGTTCAGTAAAGTGAATTTCTACAATAAATTTCCAGAAATTAAATACAAGAACTTGAAATCAGAAGAGAACTTGTTAAAACTCGAAAACTAGCTGAAAAACAATCCTTTGAAAACTTTTGTCAAACCCACTAGTCAAATCACCAAATTTCAATGAAGAATTTGCAATGAACTCAGCTTCAAAATTACGCTTCAAAACAAAATCCTAAAGAAAAACTCTTCTGAAACAATTGTTGTACTGAAATTTTGCTAAAAAGTTGTTGCCGTAAAATTCTTCCTGTGAATGTATGCACACTCCCCAAAATCCCCCTTTTTGATATTAATTCATGCAATTCACTTTCAATCACAAAACTTAACTGACAGATCAATTTGCATTGTAAATAACTCATTCAGTTCAACTCATTCTTAAAATATCAGAACAAACCTTTAACAGACAATCAGAGATTCATAACTCGTCAAAAATATCTTGTTTTAAAAATATCTATTTCACACAATTCAATTTGCACAATTAAAACAACAATAATATTATTTTAATTAAAATATTGCAAAGAAATAACTTATTTAATTTAACTTAATAAATTAAATCATTAACGTTGGTTAAACATTAATAAACATTTAATAAAATTAAATATTATATTCGCAAACACAAAACAATATATATTTGAACATGACAAGACAAACTGGGCTATATGGGGTAACACAGAGATACTCGTTCAAAAATGAACGATGGTTTTAAAAAGGACCTGTCAATACCTCCGACAACATATTTATAATGAATTAGGGTACACTCAGACCTGACAAGCAGGTGGAGCTGTTACCCGGTACCTATGTCTGCAGGAAAACATCAAGGTTAAAACATGTATATATAAACTCATGTTAGAAAACACACCGTGAATAAGAATTGCAGCGTAGCAGGGTACTCACGAATGAGTAATGCTACTCTGTCTTATCCACCGACACAAACGAGCAAGATCAATCATATACAATCATATCAACATGATAACATAAGCAATAAACATAACCAATAAGCCATATCATGAATGAATCTATCACAGTATCATCGAACCAACATAACCAAATAACCAGGATGTCAATGTATCATCCGCTAAATCAAAACAACATAGTATCCAAAATCAACTCAGCATCTAACAAGCAAAATCAAACTAAACAAGATGTCTAAACCTGGAGGGACACTACAGAAAGGATATAAGGAATACAAATTATTTTTTAGTTATCTCGAACATATTTACATTCTCGAGAGTGGATAATATCTATCGTTGATCAAGAGAGGTAGTTCCATGATGACTATAATGATATTAAATCTATTTTCCTCCAACATTACAAATAATTTTTAATTGATCTAGTTGAAGGAGATCCGTGCGTCAAGATATAGTGAAAAATTATGGGCATAACAATTATATATTTTTTAACATATATAAAATGTATGGTTGGATTAGTGAGATATTTATAACAAGTACATGCAATATGAAGTCAAACTTTATTAGATTTGATTCTTAATAAATTAGTTTTAACGATTCAATTTATAGCTTTATGCAATCTATAAGTTTAAATAGTTTAATTAGTTTTAACGATTCAATTTATAGCTTTATTCAATTTAACGATTCATCCTCTTTATGAGATTCTTATGGAATATTGATATTCTAGTGTGAATTCTTAATTTTAGACATATCTTAACTAGATAAATTTAGGTTCAATGAAGGCAATAGAACTTTTTTTCACTTACATAATCCTATTTTGAAGTTCATTTATGTTAACAACTATTAGATTAAATATTTTTATCCCCAATTATTTTCAAATAATTTTATACTAATCTTTGTATTCTTATTCTTCTTCATCGCTTCATTTAAATTTGAACTACTAAGGATGCTTAAGTAATATAGATTATAGTTGTCTTCCAGCTCTTTTTAAATTGTTAATGGTGCGAAAATATTATTGATGAGTAGATGAATTATAACTATTTTAGATTTGGTATTCGCTTTTATCTAGATATATTATTTACCAAAGTCTCATTGCTCTTTAGGTGTACTACATATATATAACATGGAAAATGTAGATCTGTTCCAATTCAAGCATGATTCTTTGTTTGCAAATTAGTAATGAGATTAAAAATTAGATTCATTAGCATGGTAAAACCCGGATATAGTGAACCATGGCGCTATTATCAGAGGTCTAGAAAAAAACTAAAAGATGAACTGAGAGGACTAGTATATTCTCAAGTAGAGTGATCGCTATTCTTTCTCGCATGCGGAAGAAGTACATGGTGTATGCTCCCCTTAAACAAATACAAGATAGTGTCATCAAAGAAATGAGAACTACACTTTTATTTCCATCTTTATCAAATGTGCTGTAAGGTTGGGGATACCAGTCACTAGATGTGTTGATCATGCTATGGCCTCATTGATCTACTCCATGATTTCAAGAAATGTATCTATACCTCAAACAATGACCGATTCCATTGTATTTTGTTCAATAGTTGTATGCTGAGGTCCATTTGGGCCTCAAAGTTAACTACCTAGACATTCCACCATAGCTGGTCAGGGGGCGTGGTAGGATTGCTGATAGGCCCACCTATCGTTGAGCAGATATACCTCCCCCAATGTTCAGGGTATTGGTTGGTGACAGGTCTCCTGCTCTCACCCCAACTCTAGCCCCCATAGCAAATGAGGTTGTCGTTGCTTCCCAAAAGGAAGCAATTGAGACTATAGGTGACATTGCGGCTGCCACCACTAGGATATCTGATGATCATGTAGGTCAATATTTGATGTCCAGACATTTTCAATCCACTCCATTTTCAGCACAGTGGACCACCATGGATCCTTTTACGGTGGTCGGCATCCCTACTCCTACACAACTTGATGCACCAATGTGGATATGTCACGATGACCCCATTGTCAGCTGAGAATCTATTGATGTTGCCACTTGCATCAGATAATGGAATCCAGAGCATGTTAGAGATCATTTGAGACATAGAGGTCCTTCGCCTCCCGTGATCCCATCACTCTCAAATGAAAGCACTAGCAAGATCGTGATCCACCATGTTCATTCCAAGAACTGTGTATGAGTATGGTTTTACCTATATGTTGATTGGTTCTAGTTCATCATCACGATGCCATATCACTCCTTCATAGTCCTCTCACATTCATGGCTGAGGCAATGGCATGGATAGGATCAGATGGATGCGTATGCTGATTCGCTGCTTGACCGCTTGGTGATGCAGGAGGTGACCAGAGAGACTTAGGTCATCCGATATCGATGATATTCATGTATGTGTGCATGCTGTTTCAATTTTTTTCATTATTATTATTTTTTTACCAGATATTCATGTAAGTTGATATATATATATATATATATATATATGTATATATATTGTTGGTTGTGGATATACTTCCTATCACTCCTAGCCTTGGTCCGTGATCGCGTGTGCATGACTTACGTGACTGTGGATGAAACTAACGCCAATGGGACATGTGAGTTTTCATTTTATATAATCACATGTATATGTACATGCACATTTATGTATGGCTAGATCTAGATTGATATTTAAAATACAAGTCTATTTAAAAATAACTTTCATAAAATTTATTTAATATAAATTATATGTATTTAACACATCCTATACACAATTTTATTTGCAGGGCTCAGCACATCCATCAAAGCAAGACCGTTCTCATTCAGATGGCCATTCGACTAGGAGTAGACATTCATATTAGGCCATGCACACTAGATTTTTGATCTTTACCACATGCATTTGCTTATACATGATGATCTTTAGTATTTGAGATTTGATGATCTCTAACTTACATTTGCTTATATGATATACATGTACATTTTCTTATTTGTTGATCTTTAGTATTCAACATTTGATGATCTTTAATTTACATTTTTCTTTTATGATATGTACATATATTTTCTTATATGATATATACATACATTTTCCTCCTTGCTTATAATATGTGTTATGTTTATATGTATTAAATCTGTTTACATGTATGTACATGTGTTTGCTTATGGTTTAACCATGTTTACACATAATATATGTATGCATTTTCTTTAAATATTCAATATACATACATAGTTTCTTATTTTATGATCTCTTACAACTTATATTTCCTTATATTCAATATACATTTGATCTCTAGTAGAATTTTAGGGAAATCAATGCCACTTTATAATTAAGTTCATTCATACATCACAATAATTTTTTTTTTTAAATGACTTAAGCAACATGAACCATTGAGTTGAGGATGATTTAATCTTTTGACAAGTAACTGAAATTCAACTAAATATAATTAAGAAAACTAACTAAATTATACCCTATTATACGCTGACAAGTAACTTGAAATTCAATTCAAATATAATGAAGAAAAATTTAATCTAAATTATACTCTATTATACATTTTTACAAGTAACTTGAAATTTAATTCAAATATAATTAAGAAAATTTAATTCAAATTATACCTCTATTATACATTTTTGACAACTAACATAATTCTAAAATTACTAGATATGTTGTGCATATCTATGAATTAAATAACAACAAACTCCACAATGAAATAACTTGTTTGTTTACTACTTGATTCATTTAAACTAGGATCTAGTTATTCCATGTACACTAGAATAATTTTTTTCCCATCCTGGATATGCATATAAATAGAAGCTTATTTTTCATTATTCTGGATATCAAATTGCAAGATTAATTGTCATTTATATCACTTGGAGCGCAGATTTTGGAGAACTTTTTGCACATTTATCAAGGAGGCAAATATTGGAGCTCGACAACTTTTCATTTTTATCAATCAAGGAAAAATTTGGAGGATAATTTAACTAAGTTGGTAGAGGACTTGTTTTGAGTCATCTTTAAGTTGAAGAAGAAAATGGGACAACAAAGAAAAAGAAAAAATGTGTCTCAACGAAAATTGTCAAAAGAAGAAGAAAATAAGAGGCATGAACAAAACTTTGAAAATTATCATAGAAAGAAACAAGGTACATGCTTGTTTCTTCTCTCTCTCACTCTCAAGTGTGTGTTTAAAATTGTATGTGCATACATTTTGCATTGGCTTTCTTATTAAAATTAGAAATGTTTAATGTATGACCATTTTTCAACTTACAATACCCCAACTTAAAATGTACTCTTAAACTAAAATATTGTACATTAAATCCTTCCCTACAAACCTTGCACTTATCTTTTACCAATACCTTTTTTTAATGTTTTTGTCATCACATTGTCATTGTTGAGTATTGCATCTACACAATTTTCTCTTTACTTTGTTCATGAAGAAAATGATAGTGTACTTCAATACATGCTTAGTTCTCCAATGAAACCTTAAATTTTGTGTCCCTCACTATGCCACTTTTATTTTCATAATTTTTCAACCAAATTAATTATTTTATGGCTTTTCAAATTCCTATATATTCTAACTTTGCACTTTGAAAGAAACCAATATTTTTTCTTAATTATTCATGAAACTACACCTTCATGTACAATGAAGTAGCATTCTAATGTTGATATTTGGTGATCAACATCCCTATCCAATCTATATCACATTATAATTAGCTTAAGATTTTTATAAACTCCCATTGAATTTAATCTAATGATCAATAGTTCCTTAAAAATATTTTTAAAATATTTTAATGAATTCCCAATTCTAAGCTCTAGAATTATTTGAAAAATAGAACTCAAATTATACTTAAAGCCAATGCAATGTTAGGTTTTCTAGAGAATAAACACATGCATAAGACAAAACTCGTTATATGGTGCCATGAATAATTATTTTATTTTCATCACTTCAATGTTCAAATTATTTTATGTTTTATGCCTAGGGATTCTCAAGTCGGAGTCGAGCTAAATCTAGATATTGGATCAAACGTAATCCGTTGAAGAACACAGGACCCCCCTCTCCCTCTCCTCTATACCCTTAACCAACCTTAAACTCCAAACCTTGTAGCACCCCTACCCTTTATCTCTCCCACTCCTCCGTCTCAAGTCTATCCTCCTACCCTCCCTCCCCACCCCAACCCTCAACCCCAGGACCCCACCATCTCAAGTCCCTCCCTCCTACACCCTCTCCTCTCTCCCCTCTACCCTTAACCCTTAAACCCTAAACCCTAAACCCTATAAGTACCCCTACCCTTTATCTCTCTCCCACTCCCCCCTCTCTCTCTCTCTCTCAAGTCTCTCCCTCCTACCCCCACTCTCCCTTTCTCTACCATTCCCTCCATATCTCTCTCTCAAGTCATAATTTAAAACGAATATCATTTATATTTATATTAATATTAAAAATTAATTTTTAATAGAGGGGGTTCGACTGAACATGTTTAGAATGTTCAACCGAACCCCATCCAAATCTATTTTTTTATTGTATTTTAAATGGGTTCAATGAATCCATGGTTTGGTCGTGAATCATTCGATCGACATTATTTTTTTGTTTGGATCAACCCACTTATTTTCACCCACATCCTCTCAGACCAAAATTGCTTTAATTTTGGCGCTCAAGCTCAATTTGAGAATGAAAATGGAGGAGATCCCTAAAACTCCAATTGGTATCAGGTTGCCCTCAAAACAAGCTATCCAACAAATATAATTTTAATATGTTTTGATTATATTATCTATTTTTTTTTTAATTTTTATTAAATATAGGTTTTTCACAGAAAACAAAACTCTATGTTCTACACATGTGGAAAAATAGAAGATTATGAATTTTTTTTTTAAAATATGAGTGCACCAGATATTGGAGTCCTTGAATCAACAAAAAAAAAAAAAATTTGATACATACAAAGAAAAAGTTGGCGCGCTATAATACGTTTATAACCAATTGTAATTGATTTTGACTTTGAACCTGATTAAAGAAAAAGATTCAATAAAAAATATCTAACCAAGTGGAAGCACTATATATGAAGTTACAAATCTAAATTCAAGAATTAGAATTTTATCTTTCAAGGAAAAAAAGTTATGTGTTATACAGTGTGCGTCACTTTTTAAAAATGTTGTTTTTTGAAAAAAACCAATTTTCGTGGGATATGGAAAAAGAAGTGCAATCTGATTCCAAAAATTTTTAAAAAAATATTTCTAGAATCTACAGAAAAAATGTGACAAGACTCTATTTTGCATCATCTTCAAATTCCTCACGGTTTAACCGATATAGGTGCTCGAATGTGAAGATTTAGTTTTAAAAAAAAAATCAGTGTCCAGTTTGGCCAAAAATTGTAAACCACTATTGTGGGATCACCCTTATCTTAAAACATTTTATAAACATTCAATTTTGAAATAACTCTTAAAGGAAGATGGATGAAACAATAATATTAGGGGAAAAAATTAAAAAGTAATTTAATTTTAATCCATAAAATAAAATGATAAACTAAAATAAAATTGGTATTAAAAATACATAAGAGAGAAAACATGTCAAGAAATAAGTGGAACTTATGTTTAAGGATGTCGAGATGAATTTTTGCGAGTGTCTCAAACCTAATCCTTCAAATTTGTTTAGATTGAGGGTGTGTTTGTTGATTTCAATCATTTCCCTTAAGATTATTTTCAAGTAAAGTTGCTAAGTTAAGAGGGATATGGTGTCTACTCTCAAAAGAATACTCCACAAGGAAAAGTTCATGACACATCCATGTTTAATCTCAACAATGCATTCTTTGATCATATTTTGAATATATTAGTCAATTTCCTTAATGTTAGGGGTGTCACATGAGCACTCTATCTTTTATATGCTCTAGAATTAAAAAAAAGAGTCATTTATGATCTTTCACAAGAAAGATAATATTCTCATTTTCTTATAAGGTTGGAAAGAAATCCTAATGCCTTTCTTCTTAATTTTTTTGAGTTTGTGTTGGATACAACTTCCACATAAGCAAGAAATGTCAAAAATATGTCAATGGAGCATTAAAATAATTTAAATCTTGCAAACCTTTTTGGCTTGGTTATGGCTCTAGAGATGTGTTTCCTACTATACCTAGTTAAGTTTTTTTTTTTTTTTTTTAAGTGGGATATTTCCAACAAGTGTTTTAAGGATACCTTTTTTTTGGGAAAGATGGAAATAACACAAAGTAGAAGTTAGAGAACTATGCGACTAGATGTTCCATACTCTTTTTAGACCATGGATCCAACAAGTTCCCTAAGGAGAAGAATGTGAAGGAAGGGAAATTGATTATCGTGTTCTAGCTCCATCCTAAATATATACACTCCATAGCATTTTTAAAATGGATGTG
This sequence comes from Sequoia sempervirens, assembly GCA_007258455.2. Taxonomy (NCBI): domain Eukaryota; kingdom Viridiplantae; phylum Streptophyta; class Pinopsida; order Cupressales; family Cupressaceae; genus Sequoia; species Sequoia sempervirens. The sequence continues at coordinate 34,456,401 of VDFB02000008.1, read as the reverse complement.
AAACTCCTCAAGTGTGTCATTACCATATTTTCAACTTAAGTTTGTGGCATCCATGTAGTACCTTCACCATCTATCAGAACCAACCCCTGTGAGAGGTCATGTGGAAAGAAGTTCCTAATTATATCAACCACACATCTTCTAATGCATGTGTTGTCAAGGCTACGACAAAAGCATCTACATCATCGTGGGAGGATTTTTCAGAGTACACTAGTAGAATTTGGAAAATAAATGACTATGTGACTAGAAAAATTAGTCACGACAACTAAAAATGACAAAATTCTAATCATTTTTTGCAACACAACTATAAATGACTAATTTGATCATCGCAAGTGACTATTTGATCATAAGTGGAAAATAAAGTGGAAATTAATAAAAAAGAAGTGAAAGACTATTTTTTTTTTGGGTGCCAAACAATGAAAAAGGGAATTTTCATTTCCTTACGTGCCAAACAATGAAAAATAGATTTTTCAGTTGAAGTGTCTATTGAGCAAGATTTTTATTTTGCTGGTTGGAAGAATTCCAAATATTGTTCAAGAGCATGGCGTAGAACCAGCAGTTGGTTACACCATCATCTATCCACGTTGTTGAGAAGATATGGGATAAAGGCACGTTGAGTTTGCTCTGAAGAAACCTTTCTTTGTTGGCTTTGAATTCATCCACACTACAGAGATTCACAAGGGTTTGAAGACCCATTGCATGCATGAGGACATTTTCCAAGGCTTTGAGGACAGATCATGCCCACGTTGAGATAATATTTGAGGTTTTCTTGGAATCCTTCATCCTCACATCTTGCCAGGTATACTCTATGTCGTTACGATTTTTAGTTTTGTTTGAAGTTTCGAGGAAGATCTTTTGTGTCTCCTTATGAAGGTTTTATCCCTATCATAAGCCCAAACTAGGAAGTCAAAGATCATAAATTAGGAAAACAACCACCTTCATAGGTGATACTTTCATATCAGAATGCATAGATCTTTTGATAAGATCACAGGCCATGATATGTTTAAGACATGACAGTAGTCTCATTGTTGAAGTTTCAATGGACAGATTTTTCTTTTCTTGTTTGTACTGACAACCTTAACTATTTCCTCATCTTGTGTTTCTGAGAAGACAAGGCAATGTTCTTTTCTTCACTGCTTGCATTGTGAAGAGGTTTTTTTCTATTTAGAAGCTCTTTCTCTTCCATAATCGAGCTAGGGTTTGAATTATGTTTATGAGAATGCATATTGAATGTTTCCTTTTAGATCTCTGCGTTGAATGACAATGCACCAATAAGAGATGATTGAGACGATAATGTCAAACACTGGTTTGATGCATTCTAAGAGTGACTTCGTGAGCAGAGCAGATAATTATGCTTTTTGTGTGTTTAATGATGGCAGTCCCTTGAAGATATTAGTGCTATTATGATTGTAGAATAATGACCTTGTTCAAGAGGCAGTGGCTATGCAAAGACAAGAAGGGTATAGTGTTTTCAGATGCAAAGAAGTGTCAAAGCATGAAGGCATGTGATATTCTTTGTGTAGGCATGTTTTTCCATTCATGATATGTAGGAAAAACCATAGGGTTTTAGGTCACATTGATATTTTCCTAATGCAAGGATAGTCATCATGGAAGTAGGAAAAGCTTAAGGATATAGGTCCTAAGCTGTGTAAGAATGGTGAATTGAACTGATGAACAATGGACAATGTATTATACATGGAAATCTATGAATGAAGACAACGTTGAGTAACACTTTCATGAGGATTTTATGTCAAGGAGGTAGGGATCCATTACCTTAGGGCTCCCAAATGCATGACCACATGCAATTTTGAGCTCCCTGTTGAAAACACAATTGCAATGACCTTTGGTAGTCATGAGAACAATTTACAGAGAGCAAAGCTTTGCTTAAGAGCATTATGATAGGGTTATAGTATCCTTATACAAAGTGTAACTTTTCTCTTCCTCCATTTTATTTTCTAGTGGCCTTGGTGATGGTTAAGTGTTGAGGAGATGATAGTGTTATGTTCCATAGGGACAATGAAAACATTGCCATGAATTGACTATACAAAGGAGACCAAGGTATGCATGTCAAATCTCGAGAAATATCATGTATTGGGAGGAAGAGTATTCATTATTTGAGGTGTCAAATGCAAGGAAGTGAGCAGTAGCAAGTTCCCTATTGAAAGCACAATGCAATGACAATCAAATTTCATACATAATGCAGATCTTAAGACTTAGTTCATTATTAATAGAGTTATGGCATGAATATAATATAGGGATCTCAAGCCTATAAGTCATAAAGGGTGCATTATTGTGCTATTGATTCATAACAGTGGCAGATATGAAAAACATGGTTTATCTGCATAATATATAGTTTGACATAAGGAAAAATCCCTTAGAAGAGATTGAGTGTGGATTATGGAACTCAAGGTTTACTATGATCAAGGTTAAAGAGAGAGTTAGATCTATTTAAAAACCACTATCACAAAGATGTTAATATGCCGTATCATCATTCATATGCAAAACCCTAAGGAACCATGCAAGTAAGGAGCCTATCAATAAACAAGTGGAGCCACTATGAGATACTTTAATGTGGATGTCATAAGCATTTTGTATGAGTTTCTAGGGTTAGAAAGGCAATGAGGATTTAACCTTAATGGTTTCACAAGATCAAACCCTACCTAGTGTGCATAGTAATAGATCATCATGAATGATGAAATATTGTAGGTATAGTGAAATGAGACAAAGGAATCATCCTTGAAGTGGCAGTGATTTCATGACAATTGCACCATTCAATGAGTAGTGGCATATATTTCATTGTTGATGTTGAGGGCAGTCCTTGCTTAGTTTCCACTATTGGTGTTTGATGGCAATGCCTTACTAGCCAACATAAGGTCTATAGCATTATGTGGTTGACTATAACTAAGCAAGATTTGGATTGAAAACATAGTAGCAAGTTTCTTATTAAAAATGCAGTTATCATAATGATCAGGCATAATGAGGAACCATCCTAGATGGTACAAATTTACTGTCACAGTGAAAAGTTAGGGAAGACAGTTCATAAGAGGGCTACACTATTGAGAAGTCTACAGATCTATGAAGGAAACAGATTCAACGATGATGAAGGCATGTCTATAGAAGGAGAAAAATAGTAGGTTTGTGGAGAATGCTATCTCAATCATTAGAGGAAGATCACAAAAGATAAAGTGTGGAAATCAAGTCTCAAGAGCACAATACATTCTTGGTGCTTTGTGTTTTGTTTCTTGGCATTTCATCTATTTTGTTATGCCTTGTGAGGAGTGTTGGGTGTGTCCCAATTTTCTTGTTCCATTTGAGGTATCACATGGTAGTATGTGTTTGTGATTGCAAAAATTCTTTAAATCCACGTGATTATTTATAGTGCTAGAGGGAATTTGTGGCATTGAATGGTATGACAGCTAGAATGATTGTTCATGAGATGGAAGAGTATTGGCATAAGGCAGTCTTAAGGCCCAAAAGAGCTACATGATGGTGTTTTATCATATATGACAATGCACATTTTCAGTTAGGTTATTCTTCTCTGCCACACATGTTGCAAGGGGTTTGTTTTCAAGCAACCCTGAGCCTTGAGTATGATATTTTACTTAAGAAGACAGTAAGGAATAACCCCTTATGTTATTTTTTCATTCAAATCTTGGATAATGCAGGGGTAGTTGACTGTGAATGGGTTGTCATGAAGACCTAAATGAGCAGCAAATCTCAATAGGGCAGTTTAAGATGCATGATGGATAGAGGGATTTTTAGTGGAAAAAATGTAAGGTACAGTGATAGGCTCCCTCTTGATTGATCGCAGTCAAAAGTATTGTTGTAGGTATGGGTGTACCTTTAATTCATGACATGAGTTCAGTGGACTGACAAAGGAAAAAATGTTTTTGCAACAAAGGAAGATAGTCTTTATCAAATTTATGCTATCACTATTTGAGGTGTAGACAATGGAATTGAGTGAAGGATTTTTCTTGATAAAGATTTTTGTTGCATTTTGATCCTGAAGATGTATTGCAAGAGTGCCTATTTAATTGCAATAACAGAGCATGACAATCTCCATGATTTTAAATGCAACATATCTATATGTGGTTGTCCCCATCATCATTTCTCTGTGCATTAAGGAGGCAGTTGATTTGATATTGTAGTGTCTTAAGGCTCATGAAACAAGGTTTAGTGACAGTTGCAAAGGCACATCTACTGTGCAAGGAATTAAAGGCAGTCACAATGTTTAGAGAGGAAGATACCTAAAGACCCTTAGAGCCAAACAAATAGCAATTATTTGAAATATTTTAGGACAATGACTTAATACTATGTTGAAAGTCAACATGGAATCATATGAAGTGGTAGTCCTAACACCACTTTCCCTGCATTAAAGAGACAATAAACTATTGGATTTGTAGTGTCAAAAGGATTGACAAGCAAGGTAAGGACAATTTTCAATGTTTTAAGGGTAGTGACTATGCAAATCCAAGTGAAGGGGTAGTGACCTTTCATTGTACATAGATACCATGGAACAAAGCACTTGGTATTGACATTGACAATAATGGTTTCAAGGAATTGTGTTTGACCACATTTCATTTAACTTGTTTGTTTCTTAGGTTGGTCTCTATAACCATTAGAGAAAGTGTTTTTTCTTCTGAGTTGGTTCTTAAATTTGAGAAAAGTAAATTTACTCTTAGAACTTATTCCAAATTATGTCATTCAATGGGGTGAATTGAATATAGAGTTGACTATATTCCTTATGATACAAAAATCAGTTATTGTCTATGCATTTTTTGTTTTAGGCTCTATTGGGATTCAAATTGTGTGTGTTGCAAGTATTCTTTGGAAATATGGTACACCAAACATAAGATAACAAAATAATGATTATTGGAATTTTATACAAATATGGAAGGCATGATACCTTTCTTGTTGAGGTACTTCAATCCTTTGGTCTTTCTTCATATTCTTATGTTTGTTTTGGAAGGTCAAAGCATGAAATATCTTTAAATCAAGAGCGATATGCTATTGTGTGCAGTTGATGGATCAAATGGAAGCTCTTAGTCACGACATGGAAGTAGGAGCAGAGGAGGTTCTAAAAATTATAGATCCCAAGCATATAAAGATGGGGAGTAGAAAATACTACAGATACATAGGCTCTCTCACAACTCCTCCATGTACATAAGGAGTCATCTTGATCATTGTAGATAAGGTAAGGATTGAAGAGAACATACAAATATTTCATTGATTTTTTAGGCTTTTCCCCATTATTGTTGACCTGACTTGAAGAGTTTGCGGGAGAGTGGGAACCCTTGCTCTCCCATAAACTCTTAAAGTTAGGCCAGTTGTAATGCGGGAAAGCCTAAAAAATTAATGAAACAATTTGATTGCCTTGTCTATGCTTCAACATTTTCATGTATGTCCAACAAGGCACTTTTAACTACAACATATGACAAAAAAATCTTTGTTGTTATGCTTTGATGGATGTCCCTTTGTTATTACTGGATATCTAATGTAGTGCACATTATTTTAGTGCAAATGGGTATTTTTCAGATTCTTTCATTTAGCATCACCAATATTCTCCACAATAACATCAATTGTCACTGTTTAAAATGATGGAAATGGTTCACATCTCTTAGAACAATTTCTCTTGCAACAATCTTGGAGATGAATTTAGATGAAGTGTGAAAATTAGAACATACTCAAAGGTTCTTAACAACTCTAATAGTTGTACCAAGGTCCATGTGTTTAACAAACCAAATGCAATTGCTAACTTTTCACTATGGTGGCAGATAAATTATTCTTTTTTCTTCTATTCCACAACATTAAGTAAAAGTATTGAATCTAGATATACCTTGTTGACTTCATTTGCCAAGCCAATTTCTCCAATTTTGCATAGATCTCCCATGTTTGTGGATGTGATATGTCTCCTACACAAAAAGCATGTACCATTTTATGCCCTTCAATCCAACTACATGCAAGTATCTTTTAATTCCTCTATATTTCATCAATCTCCTTACTATTTGAACCTCACCACACTTGCCCGCTTTTGCACAAATGTTTTAGATAAGAACATAAGTTGCAGAATTTTTAGGATCCAACTAAAAAAGTAGTGTTTATGGAATACTTGGCCTATATTCATATATGATCCACTTCTATGATGTTGAAAAGACAAAGAACTTTCTTATGTTTGATTGCTCTATATTTCAAAAAAAAAAGATTGGAAGTTGCAACAACATCCTAAAAAGCTTTTGTGCTATTTGCAAGTTCCTTCAGAGCAGGAGCAATTGAGAACACGCCATTTTATTTCTCAATAAATTTAGTTGTAATGGAATAAATAGATGGTTCTTTTTGTTTGTTGAATTCTACATGTTTCTCAATTTAATTTTTTTGATGTCAAGTTGAGAAAATCTTCTTATACCAGGCTTCATTTCATAAGTTGTGTTTGTTTACTTGTTACATGGATTAAAATTTTCCTTTCTGTATTAGAAGGGTACATTCAAAATGTTGAAATTTTCATCTAGGGTTATTCAAGCTTTATCTAAGATTCCTCTCAAAATCTTTTCAACAAGGCAATTCACAGTCATATGAATAAGAGGATCTTTGTTAATGAATAATGGGGCAGTGACTTGAGTGGTTGATAATCTCATGGCTTGGGAGGGTTTCCAAGGTTCCAAGGGCATAGTGGAAGCTATTTGTGATGGGTTACATACTAATGACCTATGAAGGGTTTGCATATTTGATAATAGTCATGGGTAAGGTTGTACCATTCATGACAAGGTTGTTCACAGTACCATCAAGAGTTCAATATTGTAATGGGGCAGTGGTTGGGAGGAATTACAACCATAATATATGAATACTTGTCTTCATTTAAACCCTAGACAGTGTAGTGACTAGTGAATATTGTCTCCAATTGATAGTCACCTATATGTTGATGAATGATGATTCAAATAACCATATATTTTGACAAAAAATTCCAAAGAGAAGAAGGATTGTTTTTACATAGACATCAATTGTAGCAAATGTAGCCATGGATAAACATTTTCAAGCATATTGTTTGAGAGACAGTTAGTAGCTTGTCAAGATGTAGTCAAATAGAGTTGGCAATGCCAAACACAAGTTCAAGTGTGCCCTTATGCTTGGAGGAAAAAATTCATCATTTTGAATGCATAAATAGTGAGCAGTTCTAATTTCCTATTGAAGGTATAATGCTTTGGTAACCTAGTTTCATGGATTTGTCTTGGTGAATCAAGTGATTGGTTGTAAATAGCATTGGCAGACAGTTTATGGTTGATGTTGCTCAAGGATAGTTTCAGTCCTTATTCAAAACCTTGTAACAAGATGGTCATTGAGGTTGTTGGAAGGCATGTCAAGTGGTAGTCTGCAAGTCTATGAGCAAGGATATCAGGTGCATGATTGAAAAAGACAGTCAAACCATGGAAATTCATAGTTCATTCCAAGTAGCACTTTTCAATTTATCATTTATTTTGTCTATTTGTCTTTACTTGACCAAGAGTAAGCACTCTTTACATCATCATAGCCATTGTGAAGGAGAAAACACAAAAATGGAGTTCGACTTAGGCAAGCCCCTATATGACACAACTCTTTCTCTCCTCTCTTGTGTGCAGGTGATAGATTTGAATAAGATTTGGGAAAGAATTAAAAAACTAACTGTAAGATCAAGCATTCAAGCCTTTTATGTCAAAAAATTAGGGCTTGAGGTATTAATCATCAACATACAAAGTTCTAAAGATAAGTCTAGAAAGGAAGAACCTACAAACTATGACCATCTAAGATCTAGTTTTTTATTCCTAAGATTTGTACTTCTTGGTCTATGGTGCTAGCACCCCTATCTAGCTAGGTTGTGCCCAAATTCGTATGCTAGGTTCCTCTATCTCTACACTCTATTTTGTAACGCATGCCTGTATTTCTCTATAATTACATTAGTTTTTGTAGCTTAATAGTTGACCTAGGTACACATTTGCATTATCAAATCAAGTTAACCATTAATAAATCATTCCCCAACCCATAAAAGAACTAAAACCCTTATCCACCATTATGGCTCTTCCATAGAGGTTAGTAGCCAAGTGGGTGTTTGTGATAATTTTTGGTTCCTTTCTAATATGATGTAGGAGGAAGTGTTATTTAGACCCTAGATCCTTTTTTCTCACATCATAGGGCCAAACCTCCTAGTCTAAAGAGAGTCATACCCTTAGAATAACAAAAGTCAAGAAGAAAGTTCCCAAATAACCCAAGAAATTAGTCAACCATGTGATCTTAGTTTTAAGGAAATAATATAAAATAATGATAACAAACATGTAGAGAATAAGATGGAAAGAACATTCACCTACCCTATTACTTAAAATTGTGATGAAGAAGATCATAAGAAAAAAAATCCCCTTACATATTCCCTTCCTTTAGAGGTATGGATTTTAAGGATCTAGACTAATTTCGTTTCAAATTTAAATTCCTATATCAAACATATGACTACAAAATTGATAATAAAAAAAATCAAGATATTTGTCTCAACATTGCAGGACTTAGCCACACACTGATTCACGAGAGTTAGTATAGGATTTATTAACTGATGATATAAAATGGAAATTATGTTTTTGGATAAGTATCAATATTTTTGATGGGTTAATAAAGGAAGGAGGAAGTTTTCTGCATGAAACAAAGAGATGGTGGAAGTATGGAGGACTATTTAGAGTGCTTCCTCTGTTTTTAATGATGGTGTGGATATCTTTTGAGTCTATAAATCAATAAAATATTATTTTGAGAGGTCTAATAGAAGAATCTTGAATGGCCTTCAACCTTATGGGAAAGGGTGATGCTAGTAATCTTAGTCTCCCTGACATCTCAAGATTGTGTAAAAAATATTTCTCATATTCCAAAATAAGGGGAAGAAATAGGAAATTCAAGAATACAAAGGTCAATTAAAAAATACAGTAGTTGATGGAGAAAAAATTATGAATTTAAAATTGATTTTTTTTTTTCAAATAAATACTACGCTAAATGGGATCAAGACAAAAATAAAACTTTAGAATCCATGTCAAATAATATTGTAAATGTTAGAATAAGTACCTCTTCAAGGAATGTCCTTTGGATAAAACATAAATTTATCACATCTATAAAAAAGAACCCAAAAAAGTAATGTGGGTTTCTCAATACCATCAAAATTTTTAAGAGGAAAATATCTCCAATAGAGGAGGAACTCAACTATATGGGACAAAGGTAGGATGGAAAATTTTCTTATAACCAATCCCTATGTCAGTTCCAATGGTGGTCACCTATGAATTGGAATATTAATCCTTGGTTTGCACCATGTCCTTCACAACAAATGCCACAAAAATGGGGACCTTACCCTTGGGAACCCCATAAATGTACCAACTAATCCTATTCCAATCCCTAGTGGTCTGACCAACCTCAACAATAGTGGTTCCCTCCAAACATCTCAACTCTATAATTCATAATATAATCAACCTTATTAGGGATGAGGATGGTTTCAAAACTAGTATAGAACATTAATACCTACCCCTCTTAATAAATAAAATCACACTCATAGTAATTTAATCACCTAACCACTGCTTCCTGCCTAGGCTATGGCCAATTCAAAAAATAATACCTGCATACCACATGTCTACACTATAGATCAAGAAATCATAGCTAGTGTCAACACCATTTACTTTAAAAATATACTATGATTAGGATAAACTCTACCAAAACCGTATCCTTCAAATAAAGTCATGATCATTAATGAGAAGGAAATGGCACACCAAGAATAAACTTAAAACCAATGAACAAGAGTCTAATGCTTGGTAATTTTATGATGCTTATCTAATATTATTTTAGAGCCACATGTTAGGTCTCAAAAATGCAAGTTGTAAATCCTAAGGGGATTTGAAGCTCTATGGTCAGACTTACAACGTTTTTGAACTAGCGAATGGAGTTAACCTATGTGGTTGATGACTCCCTACACTTCAGGCTCTGCTAAACCTAGGTGGGTGAACCTTGATAAATGATGCAGATTTGAGAGTAGTGTGACTTAGTTGGTTTTAAGGATCTAATCACAGTGGCATGAAATGTGGAATAGATGAAGGCTTGTTAGCTACTCCTACTCCTAGTACTAAAATTTGAAATGTGAATGTATGAATGAGGTTTTATGAAATGTGGAAATAAAATGGTATGACCAGTGCCTAATTCTATTGGGCTAATGGAGTCAAGAGGTGAATGATATGTGACTTAATTATTGGCTACAATTTGAATTTTTTGGCACTTGTGATTGTTTGTACCTTGTATAAACGTGCAAGAATGTAACTATCAGACTCTTCTTATCAATCCAAATGATTCTTGTCAAGTTACTGTGATTAATTAATAGGAAATTTTAATCCTTTAGAGGAACTAATTAACTAAATCACACAAAATGATGACAAGCAAGGTGGTGATGACCAAAACCAACTCAAATTGATCAAACCAAAACAAGAAACCAACCCCTTCAACCCTATCCACTCAACTTGTCTCAAACACACACCTAGTGGCTTGTAGCCCTCAAAATTTGTCTTTTTGGATATATATTTTAGAGAAGGCCATATAGATCCTAAATAAACACCTTCTAAGATAATCTTTAGGGCCTAACATAACATACCAAAAGATCCTATGAGGTTTCTTTGAAACAATATGGAGATTTTATAGACTGCCCCTATTTTTAAGCCACCAATTAGCCCTATTTTACAAAGGAAGTGCCCACAAAACAACTAGTTAACCCCAAAAATAAAAAAAAAGTCCTTGATTGGCTTACAAAACCTCAAATTCCACCATTATCCATTTGAACCCTGACCTCTAAGATATAAAATCACAAAACCCTCAATTTTCATAAAAATGACAAGGGTTTATTGAAACTCCTATCACCTGGGCTTATCTGACTCAATCAATACCACCAACAATTCTCAAATACCCTACACAAACTCAATATACCATCCCACAGACAGTTCCATCAACCTTTGGACAAAACCCTGACTCAACACCCCATTTTCACTTGAAAAACACACAGTTCTGCCCTAGGGCATCACCCCAAATCTAACAACTTATCTCCTCTGCCTTCTAAACCATGGGAACATCTAACCTATCATGTAAGAAGTCATTCTACTGAGTTATAGGTCATGACAGTGGGTGGAATGACTTATGGCCTCACTTAAACTCTAATCAAATCCTTGATTGGGTTTCAATAGGTTGTTTCAGAAAAAGGAAGAAATCTCCCACAAGTCTCAGTGAGAAACTCTCAAACTTGCTTCAAATGAAAGCTAATCCATTCCCCTATAGAAATTAATGAATTTAAGAGAAATTGCACACTGTACGGGTCCGTACAGTTCCAGGAAAGAACAGAAAAATAGTGAAAAATGCAAAAATAAATGTTGTTATTGATATGGATGGTTCAATACAATCTTCAACAACCAATGCTCAAGTATTTTGGAGGCTTTAAATACATATTCCATTCAAATCTAACCACCCAAACTCATATATAATACCTTTTGAAATACTATGACCCTTCATCTTCTTAAAAGTTGCATTTTTGCAATTTCTTGCTTTGACAACTTTTTTACATTTTTGCAACTTTTAACACTTTGACACAAATGACTCAAAATTGATTTGTATTACATGGAAATGGTCTCAATAGACCTTATTAAATGAAAAATACTCAAATTACTCCAAAATACCCTAGACTCAACCTAATGACCAACATATCAAGACCTTTACATGATCAAATTTGCAAATGATGGCTTAGGTGCTCCTGCACCATACAACCCCCTTGAAAAATGACTCATGTCACACGAGTACTATCTTGTCTCAGTTCCTCCTAGATTTGCACATACTCTCTGGACTGCAAATCTCCTTTGGTTCAGACACTGAGTTCTTGTACCATACCCTGCACTCTTAACCTTGTTTGCACATGGATGTGTCTCCTTCTTTGCAATCAGACTTGTGGGTTGTCTTCTACCCATTTCTTGAGCAAAACATGATGATGTTTCTACCTTCATGCCTACAAAAAAACACTTACCTAGGGTTCCTTGAACTAACTTCCATTTTATCTCAGATTCATACTTATCTTTGCCCTTAGATCTATGTCCACTCTGTCCATTCATCACTGTCATCAGACCCTCTATCCTATCAACCTTATGTATCATTGTACTGTCCTAACTATAATTCACTGTATTTATAGATCCTACTTGTCCTATAACCATGATTCCAACCAAATGACACACCATTGTACCAACCAAGAGATTAGCATACCAAATCACTGTCAAATCATCTCTCAATTTTGATTCAACCTTCACACCTATAGTCACATCTTCTTTCTTAACCTTTGCAAATTCCTTCTTCCCAAACATGATCACCTTAGCCTCTTTACCCTTGCCTTTGTCTTCTTCTACCAATGGTTTTAAAGTAAATGTATGCTCATCCTTCTTTATGGTGTATGTATTTTCTCATCCATCATATAATGCATGCATGTCAAACTACCAAGGCCTTCCAAGAATTAAGTGGCAACATTCCATGGGAAAAATGTCACAAACTACCTTGTCTTTATAATTACCAATTTGAAACTCAACAACAGCTTGCTCATTAACCAAAAGTGATTGCTCATCATTCAACCAAGACACCTTATATGGAAATTCATGAGGTATCTTTTGCAAATTCAGTTTACTAACCATTTCACTTGATACCATATTCTCAGTAGATCTTGAATCTATGAAAACTTTGCATACCTTGTTCTTTCACTTACATGAGGTTTTGGAGAGAGTTTTTCTTTGTAATGGTTCCTCCACTTTGGATATCTTCAACAATTTTCTTCTTAGCATCGAGGATTCTCCTACCTCTGGAGTAGCAAGAAGGCTAGGAGAGTTTTCACCTTCACTTTCTTCTTGGACCAATTGCACCCTCTTATCACTTCTTCTTTTACCACCACTTGGTGAAGCACCAAACTTCTCAGGGCACTTGTATGATGGATGCCCAAATTCATTGCAATTGTAGCATCTTCCTAAAAACATGTTTGAATTCCTTCCTCCAATTCTTCCTCTAGAGCCCCTAAAACCTCCTCTTGCATCAACACCTTGCTCTTTACCTTTACTTGCTTCTTCTTGTTCCTCATGTGGCTACCTTGACGTAGGGATTTATCCTCTCCCTCTTGTATTATTGTCTCTACCTCTAACAAACTTATCTTTCCTTCTTTTTATCTTTTCTTCCACCCTAATAGCCAATTGGAAACATTCCTCAACAGTCTTTGGGTTAGCAACAACCAATTCATCTTGTATATTTAATCTAAGGCCACATAGATACCTAGCCACTTTTTCAACTTCATCTTCATTTCTTCCTAACCTTATACTTATTTTGTAGAATTCATCAGTATAGGTCTTAACATCTAAATCCTTTTGCTTCAAACCTCGTAATCTCTTATACAATTGAACTTCATAATCTTTAGGAAGAAATTTACCTTTAAGTCTTGCTACCATCTTGTTCCAGTAAACTATCCTTGACTTACCTTGTTTTCTCCTTTCAGCTTGCTCGTAGTCCCACCATAGAAGTGCATGACCATTGAGTCTTGTCTTTGCTACCTTCACTTTCTGCTCATCAGAAATATCTTCACTTTCAAAGGGGTTTTCCATGGCTGCAATCCAATCAAGTAACTCTTCCTCATTCAAATTTACACCATACATAAGCAAATCAACCTTTACCCTATGTGAATCACCTTTTACTGCCTTAAGCAACTTTTCCATCCTCTGATTTTTAGGGTCTAATTCTTCATCTTCATCTTCATACTCTTCATCTTCTTCTTCATCTAGTTCACTCTCAACTTCATCTCTTCTCTTCTTTGTTTCCAAGGTAGCAAGCCTTTCCAACACAGCAAATATGAGACTCAAAAATCTTGGAATGCTTCTCTTTTAACTCCTATAGCTCTCTAGCAGCACCAACATTCTTAGGAGGCATCTTTACAAGTTTTGTGTCTTCAACTTCCAAGTACTTTTCTTCAAATCTGCAACTCTTCAATCAAAAAGATCTAATCCCCGTTGCTTTGATACCACCTGATGAAAAGCAAGGTGGTGATGACCAAAACCAACTCAAATTGATCATACCAAAACAAGAAACCAGCCCCTTCAACCCTATCCACTCAACTTGTCTCAAACACACACCTACTGGCTTGTAGCCCTCAAAATCTATCTTTTTGGAGATATCTTTTAGATAAGGCCATACAAAGCCTAACTAAACACCTTCTTAGATCCTCTTTAGGGCCTAACACAATGTACCAAAAGGTCCTATGAGGTTTCTTTGAAACAATATGGACATTCTATAGACTACCCATGTTTTTAGGCTACCAATTAGCCCTATTTTACAAAGGAAGTGCCCACAAAACAACTAGTTAACCCCAAAACTCAACAAACAGTCCTTGATTGGGTTACAAAACCTCAAATTCCACCATTATCCATTTGAACCCTGACCTCTAAGATATCAAATCACAAAACCCTCAATTTTCATGAAAATGACAAGGGTTTATTGAAACTCCTATCACCCGGGCTTATCTAACTCAATCAATACCACCAACAATTCCCAAATACCCTGCACAAACTCAATCTACCATCCCACAGATAGTTCCATCAACCTTTGGACAAAACCCTGAATCAACACCCCATTTTCACTTGAAAAACACACAGTTCTTCCCTAGGGCATCACCCCAAATCTAACAACTTATCTCCTCTGCCTTCTAAACCATGGGAACATATAACCTATCATGTAAGAATTCATTCCACCGAGTTACAGGCCATGACAGTGGGTGGAATGACTTATGGCCTCACTTAAACTCTAATCAAATGCTTGACTGGGTTTCAATAGGCTATTTCAGAAAAAGGAAGAAATCTTCCACAAGTATCAATGAGAAACTCTCAAACTTGCTTCACATGAAAGCTAATACATGCCCCTACAGAAATTAATGAAGTTTAGAGAAATTACACACTATATGGGTTTGTACAATTCTAGGAAAGAACAGAAAAATAGTGAAAAATGCATAAATAAATGTTGTTATTGATATGGATGGTTCAATACAATCTTCAACAACCAATGCTCGAGCCTTTTGGAGGATTTAAATACATATTCCATTCAAATATAACCACCCAAATTCCTATAGCTTCCTTTTGAAATACTATGACCCTTCATCTTCTTAAAAGTTGCATTTTTGCAATTTCTTGCTTTGACAAGTTTTTTACATTTTTGCAACTTTTAACACTTTGACACAAATGACTCAAAACTAATCCTTATTACATGGCAATGGTCTCAATAGACCTTATTAAATGAAAAAGACTCAAATTACTCCAAAATACCCTAGACTCAACCTAATGACCAACATATCAAGACCTTTACATGATCAAATTTGCAAATGATGGATTAGGTGCTCCTGCACCACAAAAGCAATAAGTGTGCCCTGACAAATCAAATATACTTCTGATTTGAATAACATGATATAATCAAACTGGAGATAGCGTGATAATTTTATTGATTATAGGGCTCTTCTTATCGATCTAAATAATACTTGCAAATTACTGTGATCTATTAAAAGGATATTTAATTCTTTGGAAGAAACCAATTAATTACACTACACAAGAACACCAAATGTGTTTTGATAAATTGATCTTTGAGACAACAATTTAAATAATAAGGAAGCATTAAACTAGAGACAAATCGTATCCTATCAACAGACAATTGACACTAGAATTGGATCACCAAATTATAATATTCTTTCTCCATTAAATTGCTTCAAAGGATTTTACAATGTGCATAAGAAGTATTCATTTTGTATAGTCTATCTACTATCCTAAAATCTAATTCCTACTGATCCTAATGATTGATGATATGATTTCACCTTAGATATATACATTTCATTTTTAGGGTTACGACCCTTCACACGTGTGCAACTCTTCATTTAATTAATTGTCTTAAACATACTAAATTATTCTAATTTTAATCTCCTCGACCTTTGCACTTAATTAACTTCCATAATAATTATAATCTCTCCTTTTGCTGGCAGTTTCATACTCACATTTACCTTTTGGTAGAAATATTTCACCTTTTGCTTGTATGCGTTTTTACCTAAAAAATATCCTTTAAGAAAAACAACTACTCGTACCTTGATGAAAATATTTCATTCTGCATTTACCCGTATGTATTTTCAATATGTTCCTTGGGTAAAATAAGCACTCACTTTATAACCCCCTCGGTGAAATGCACTTCATCCTTTTGAAATTCATATTCTCCACGTCAATATTACTATAATCACAATGCAGTTCCTTTTTTAATCCTTATTTTCCTTTTCGCTTTATCAGAGAGACCAATGCTTTTCTCTTGTCGATAGTCACTTCTCTGTTCGATAAATTACATTTTTTCTGTCCATCAGAATTTCGAAGAGACATCTAAAATTTTCACTCCGATTCTAAAAAGTCCCTTTGATAAATTTCCAATTGTAAGTGCTATAATTTTCCCAATGCTGCATTATTCCCATCATTTTTTGGTAATTTCTTTTATATTCACCTTTGATAAAAATATTTGATGCACTTTGCTTTGGAATTCATTTTCCATCATGATCACAATGATATTTTATTTAATCTTTAATTTATCTTTTCCTGCATTTTGTCTTATCGAAAGGACTTTATGATTTCAAGGGGACTTCAAACATGTTCTCTCCGATATTCCATATCTCTTTGATGATCTTTCATTGCTTGATGGGGTTTTATTGAGGTTTCAAAGAGACTTTAAACACACTCACCCCGATTACTTATTTTCTCTCCGATAAATCTTTTTCCTGCACCGGTTTTGTTCATCGTGCCAATATTCTAGAGATTCACATCATCTAGAATAATATCGAGTGACAAGCACTATTAGGCAAGTATGTTGATGTAGGAAACAGGGGAGAGGACACAGCAGACTAAAATGACAAACACAGATTATATTAGATAATCAAAACACATTACAGTGATTCTTACAAACACCTTATGAGCTGCTGCTCATTCTTAACATACTATCATTATAACTTGGAGCTTCTGCTCCTTCACAAACATACAGCCATACAACTTCTGACTCCTTACAGCTCTGCGGAGCTGGACTCCATCTGGGAGTGAATAACAACATTGCATCCGCCTCTATTTATAGAGGTCTTTGAGTTTTCTAGAATACAGAACAGTAAAATCACATGCATGGTCTGGAGGTCGGTGGCAGAAGAGTCTAGAAGTTTGACCACGTGGGAGAAATTATTCACCAACAGTTGAGTCATTCACTGTAGTAATTTTCCATTGCTTCTAGCTTGTTGATCCACTCCAAAGTGTGTATCTCCTTGATGCTACATCTGCTATTTCAAACTATTATCTCCTCTCCATCTATGGTGTATCAATTAACAACATCAAAGGGGTGTTACTAATAGAAAACTATTGATCTAAAAACTGTCTTGTAGGCATCTTGAAAATGCGAATAACATTATTTGAGAAACTAAAAATACTATAATGTGATGTAATGATTTCAAGTAGGGGAAGCCACATGAGTACAATGCTCGTTCAACACCTCCACCATTTAAATTGTTTACAGTGAAATCTGTGTAATTTATGGCACGGGAAAGCACTTTTCTTTCTCTGAAAACACTTTTCATCGCCCAACTCTAATAACAATTTTCTCCCATTCCTTTCTAAACATCTTTGTGGGGCACATTTTGAAAGCACGGGTTGATTCATAGTTGGAGCGGCTTTCATGGTAAGCACTAATGGCATGGTGAGGACGGAATAACTCTTCTTATGAGATTCCATCGCCCTCCATTATCTGAGAGAGAGAGAGAGACTGGACAAAGAGTTCCCCCATCCTCTAGATCTGGGCCACCCAACTTCTTAAATTCATACCTCTTTGACATTATTTCGCCTATTGAATTACCCTTTGACTTTATGCATTCATTGAATTGTTGCCTTGTATAGAGTTCAGCTGAGTAACAAAACTTGTTCTTTATACGTAAATTAATATAGATGGTTGTATAACGATCCATGTACTCATTCCCATATATTCACTGTTCCATAAGTCCTTTCCATACGCTCCTAAATTTTATTATGCTCATTTTATAAAATTCCACGCTCAGTTTAAGTTTGTAGTTAGGTGACTTAAGTGTTTCCTCCGCATCTCTTTGAATGCTGAAACTTCAAGGATAAATGGTCCCATTGTGATTCAGATCTTCTAAGTCATTCTGAAAACACGCTCGTTGTGTAAACCTTTGGATTCTTTTTTGTACAATGGAGTGAGTGTATTGGTTATTCTTGCTTCCTTGATAAATACAAAAGGTTCAAGTTGCCCATAATATTGGTATGTGAAAACTCATCAATGAGTGGAATATTATAGGACTTTCAAAAATATGTAATGACATCACGTTTTGAGCTTGAGGATGCATTCTTCTGATAGCAAATCTAGCCCTTTGTAAATGTCAAACTTGGAGGGGAAAAAAGAGTTCAATACACAACATTCATATGTGTCACGATTTTCCTTCTATAATCCTTTCGCAATTGTTCAATCAAGAATCTGATATGCATCCTCAACTATAGTGGGTATTCCTTTTTCTTTCTGACCTTTTAATTGTGATAAAATGAGTCAAGTAGCCTCCAAAATTGCTTTGAAAAACTGATCGAAATTTCTCCCAGAGCCACGAAAATGCATTGAAGTGTTGATCTATGATAGGGGAGTATGTTCGTCAAATGGATTAGCACGAAGTTATTAGGATTGGAAATTGTCAATGTTCAAAGTTGCTTACTTAGCCTTTTTTGCAAACTACTCCTTTCAAACCCAACTGAAACTCACCAACTTGTCACTTTGTAAAAATATCAAATTTGATTCTAGGAAGCCGCCACCCTAGGGATTAACATTTAGGTCAAATGAACTTGTGTGCAAAAAGGGTTTTTAATCAATCCATCTCCTTCACAAGATATTGAATGTCAAAGAGTCCTCTGTGAACAGTTCTGGAAATGCAGATGTCAAAAACTGTGTAGAATACATTTGGTTTAGATTTTGGAAAAATAGCAAATGAGATGTTGGGACCCTAAAAATTGGCATGAAAGGATATTAATGTGGGGGGAATTTGAAACACCAATCAGTTCATCAAACAAGTCACCCAGCGAATAAATATTATCCTCTAAAGTTGACCCTTTTGGCAAATTTAACACTATGCAGCCAACAAACCTTTTCTGAACCCGCCAACTTGGTACTTTGAAACCTTGTCAAAATTGATTATAGGAAGCTGAAATCATATGTGCACACTCACATATGGTAGATAAACATTTTTGCAAAGTGGTTTTGCATGAAACTGAAGAGGTTTCGAGTTGTGATTTTTCAAAGTAGGCCCTTGGAGCAGATTTCACAACTATATTTTGAGCATTGAAGTCAAAGTTTTCATCTTGGGAACCTCAAATTTTGCAAAAAATGGTAGGAAATTTTGGGTTCCAACTCCACACTCAAGATCCTTTTGAGAGCCACAATTTGAGGTGTCTCCAAATATGATTTTTATGCCTCTTTAATGTCTCATTCTGGAGTCATTTTAAACTATGACCCATTTCTAGAGTGATTAAGAATAATTTTATCTCCAAAACCACTTTTGAAGCCTATGTCTTCCAATGATTTAGAACTTGTACAAGAAATTAAAAGGAAAAATATTGAAATTACATTGCTCTAAGTTAAAAAGAAATTTTTTGAGTTTATCCAACTTATAAAATAATTATGTATAAAAACACAAAGAAGGAAAAAAAAATAGCATAGCACCATTCATTTAGAAGGTAGATTGGTTGATCTTTTGTCAAGAAAATTACTCCCAGATCATGTGATCATAGTAACTATAGGGGAAATAAATATTGTAAATATGTAAGTTGAATTAGGGGTTTCTATTAATGTCATGTTAGTATATGTGTTAACTATAGTATCCCCCTAACACGACCTTGGCTAATATCAAAACTAGATGGAGCTCTCATCTAGTGGCGGTGATGGTAGTGGAGCAATTTCAAATTTGGCGAAGGCGGGAAACATTGATTCTGAAGCTGGCGATAATGGCGGTTTGCTTGCTGATGGTAAGGTGATGTCAAGTGGGTTAGGTGTTGATGGTAAGCAGTCTGGGTCCCCTCTTCTCGCTAATGAGACTCTTGGTGGGAAAGAAGCATTGAAGGTTCCTTCCCCCTTGTCCTCTAAAGTGGGGAATCTCAATTCTGGAAAGACTGGCTCTGGTCAATCAAGTGGATTTTTGGGTGCGGGTTCCAAATCCTTTGGTCTGGTCTTGTCTGATAAGACAGAAAAATGTTGGGTCCTTCTCGGGGTCAAATCCTAAGTGGTCAAACCTCTTCAGTATGAAGCCAAAAGGTAAAATTACTTCTCCTCTGGTGGCTTGTGTTTCTAATGTTCTAACAAGCGAATTTTCTATCTCTATTCCTAATTGTATAGTCAAGAAGAGTGTTTCACATATGGAAATGAATCTGTTGGGCAAGTTTATGGGGCCTCATCCCCACATTGAGTTGATTTGTAAGTTGTGTATGAATCATTGGCATCCCAAGGGTCAAGTTGATGTTGCTGCTATGACAAAGGGGTTCTCCTCATTCTCCTTTAATTACGAGGATGATTTCATTTTAGCTTTAATGGGAGGTCCATGGTTCATTGGGAAGTCTTCCTTGTTGCTTAAGATGTGGGAAATGAGGTTCAATCCCAACTCTTGCTCTTTTTTGGCTGCCCCTGTTTGGGTTAGACTACCAGGTCTTCCCATGGAATTCTCAGATGAGGAAGTTTTCAAAGGAATTGCAAGTACTTTTGGGTCCCTTCTTTCTATTGATCAGATGATGACCTCCAAGAAACAAATGGTCTATTCTCATATCTATGTCGATGTTGAACAGTCTGCAGATCTTCCTTCTGTTGTAAAGATTAATTCTAAACTCAGGGTGTGGGAGAAAGTGGTGGAATTTGAGTCCATATCTTTTGCCTTCTTTCATTGCAAAAAATTTGGCCATTGGGTGAAGAAATGCCCTCTGAAGGTTCACAAGCCCATGGTGAAACAATGGAGAGAAAAGGAGCATAGGAATGCTTCTAAGGAGGCTCCTAAGGAGCATGCTAGTGAGGCTGCTACTACTATGCCTATGGTGTCTCAAGCCTTGATTCCTTTGGTCCCTGGGGAAAGCATCGTGAACAGGGAGGTGGCTATGAAAGGTTGGAATGATCTATTAAAGGACTCTTTAGAGGAGTTGCCCCCTCTTCATTCTAAGGAGGTTGTGGATTTGATGATCCAGGCTAAGGAGGATGAAGTGTCGAATCCCCCAATGAGTGATAAGATGCAGTCTTCTTTGGCTATCCAGGATTCAAGAGGGATGAATTCTCCTCAGGGTGTTATTGATGTTATCCCTTCGATTGAGGGAGGCGCAGAGGTTGAGGATCTTGAGCTTAAGGAGAGTGATGATGCCTTGAAAGAACCTCCCTATATTCTTGTTAAAGGAAGGAACAGGAAGAAATAGTCCCCCCCGCTGGGAGTTTCTACTAAGAACTATCAGAGGCCTGATTGTGGTTCGGAGTCGAGAGGAAGAGGTCGTCCCTCATCTTAGTCCTCTTGGGATAAAGAAAGTAGACTGGATATTATTGATGGTACCCAGAGGAACTTGTTGCATATGTGCTCTAAAGGCACTTCCCCTAAATGCTCATGAAGATTATTTCATGGAATATGAAGGCATTAAACCACCCTCACAAATAGGATCTCTTATCAAATCTGCTAAGGGATCATAAACCTGACATCATTTTGATTCAAGAGACTAAAATGGGGTTTGATAAACTGAGAAGAATTAAAAATAAGCTTTTTAAAGAATGTGGGATGCAATGTTATGAGGTTGCTGGAGCTTTTGGTGGAATTTTTACTTTTTTGAACCCTAAGGCTATTAAGGGTGTGGCTTTGTTTGTTGAATATAATCATGTGGTGACCCATTTCACTAATGTCAGTGATAAGTTTTCATGGATCCTCTCCAATATTTATGGATCCCCTTCAAATTTGAAAAGATGTGGACTTGTCATCCGGATCTGAAATATAGGATTCTCTCCTAGTGGGATATTTAGGTGGATGGGTATGCTATGTGTAGGGTGGCCAAGAAACTTGCTAATGTTAAAATCAATGTTAGAAGATGGAATAAGACATCTTCTGGTCAATTTTTTGTGGATAACGATGTTCTCAAGGAGCAGCTTGTGGTGCAAAATTCTATTCAAATTTTGGGTGATGTTGGGGATCTTGTTCAGAGGGAGAGTGTTCTTCTACTGAGGTTGCATAATATTGTGGCCAAAAAGGAGGAATTTTGGAAGCAAAGGTCCCAAATAATGTGGTTAAAGAGTGGGGATAAGAACACCAAGTTATTTCATCTCTCTACTTTGAAACGTCAATTCTCCAATCACATCAACTCTATTAGGTTTAACAATTAGTTGTTAGATAAGGATGAGGATATTTCGTGGGCTACTTCTTCTTTTTTCTCTGAGCTCTTAAAAACTAACGGTGGCCTTGATTCTACAATTCAAGAGGATCTTCTTCAAGATATTCCTAGTATTATCTTGGTTGATCTCAATCAACAATTAGTTCCCATTCCTTCGGAGGAGGAGATTCAGAGTGCTATTTTTTCCTTTGAAGGTAACAAAGTTCCTGGTCCTGATGGGTTCCCTATGTTTCTTTTTCAGTCCTTTTGGTATATTGTGGCTAAGGATGTGGTGGATGCTACAAAATAATTCTTTGGTAGTTGCATCCTCCTAAAGGAACTTAATGCTTCTTTTATTGTTCTTATCCCCAAAAATTTGGGGTCCCTCTCTTTTGATGAGTTTCACCCCATTAGTTTATGTAAATTTTTCTACAGGATCTTCTCTAAGATGTTTGTGGTTAGATTTTAGAAGATTCTTCCTCAAATCATTTCGATCCGGAAAACTGGCTTTGTTCCTACAAGGAAAATTCTTGATTAAGTTCTTATGGTGCATGAGAATATTCATTCCTTATCTGTGAATACAAAGGATAGGTTTCTCTTTAAATTGGATCTCCTAAAATCTTATGACCATGTTGATTGGGGATTCTTACTTAAGATATTAAAGGCCTTTGGTTTTGGGGAGAAGCTAGTGTTGTTGGTTTCACAGCTGATTTCTTCTCCCAATTTTTGTGTTCTTGTCATTGGGTCTCCTTCACCTTTCTTTGGTTTCTCGAGGGGATTGAGATAGGGAGATCCTATCTCTCCCTTCCTTTTTATTATTTTGGCGGAGTCGCTTGGAAAACTTATTCATAGATTTATTAATTATGGTCAGTTGGTGGGGCTTTCTCCTTCTTCCACAAATCTGATTTTCTCTCATCAACAATTTGTGGATGATACACTCATACTTGGGGAATCTTCCATTAAAGAAGCTAAAGCTAAATGTAGTATGCAGATGTATGAGTTGGCTTCTGGACAAAAGGTTAGCCTTCCTAAGAGCACTATTTTTTCCTTAATACTCCTATTGATAGGCAACAAAGAATAGCTTGGATTCTTCAGTGTAAGATTGGGGAATTACCTTCATCTTATTTAGGTCTCCCCTTGTGCTCTAATTCTATGCCTGATTCTTTTTGGAGGGGTTTGGTGGAGAAGTTTACTAAAAATTAGCTGGTTGGAAGGGTGCTTTGTTGATCCAAGTGAAGGAGATTCAATTGATCAAATATACTTTCCAAAATATCCCTATCTATGCACTTAGCCTTTTTTAAATGTTGAGGAAATTTGTGGATAAATTAGAAGGCATCCAAAAGAATTTCCTTTGGTCTAGGGTAGAATAAAAAAATAGGTTACATCTTCTCTCTTGGGATGAAATGTTCAAACCTAAGAAGGCTAGGGGTCTTGGCATTCAAAAAATCAGAGAGTTTAATATGGATTTACTCGCTAAGCAGCTTTGGAATCTCATTTTTGGTAATAGTGAATGGGCCCGTATTATCTCCAGTAAATACCTCAGGGGAGTGGATCATCTTAGAGATCTCTTGGCTTCGGTATTTTCTCCTCCTTTTGGTTCTTGTCTTTGGAATGTGATGGTGAAATCTAAACATATTGTTTCCAAAGGTTTGAGGTAACAATTAGGAAATGGGAGAAGGATTTTGTTTTGGGATGATTGGTGGTTTGGAAATGGTCTGCTAAAAGATGAACCCTGGGCTCTTCCTTGGAGGGATCTTTGTGTTTTGCATTTTGGTAGCTTTGTGGCTAATTACATAAGTAATGGTACGTGGAAGAGGTTGCATGATTTTGATCCTGGTTTGGAAACTCTCTCAAAAGCTTTGGCTTCTATTCACATTCCTTCTTTAGCTCTGATGGATAGGTTTGTGTGGAGGTTCTCTTCTAGTGGTAATTTCTTTGTCTCCTCGACTTTTTCCCTGTAAGTCTCTTTTATTGGTCCCACTCCCATTTGGACGTCCCTTTGGAATCCTAAGTTGATTCTTAAAATTAATATTTTGTTTTGGCTATTCTTCCAATGTAAAGTGCTGACAATTGATAATCTTGTGCGAAGGAGCTTTATGTTTCCTAACTACTATTTTTTATGTGAAGAAGAGGCGAAGGACCCTGGTCATCTTTTAATTGGGTGCAAGTTTGTGTGTGGTATTTGGGCTCATGTCCTTTCTCTCTGGGTTCTGTGTTGGGTTTTCCCGTCCTCTCTTAGTGACTTAGTGTCGCAATGGAAGGCTCCTTCTTCGAACCCTACGTTGGTTGCACTTTGGTCCCTCATCCAGCCTCATATGGCTTAGGGAATTTGGCTGGAAAGAAACAAAAAGATCTTTAGGGACTCTACTCTCTCGCCTATTAAATTGGCTCATAAGGTTTGTGATGCAATTAAAGAGAATTTCTTGTCTCAGAATTTCTTTATGGTTGGACCGAAGTTGGTGATTTCTCAGGGGGATGATGAGGTTGTTCAAAATTGGAAGCTATCATGTGATATCTCTCTGCCTTTGACCAAAGGTAAAGCTTTAAGGGAGGATGTGGTGTGGAAGGCTCTTCTTGCTAGGTAGGTGAAAGTTAATATTGATGGAGCTGCTAAAGGTAATCTAGGTCTTGCTGGTTGTGGGGGAGTGTTAAGAGATTCTAATGGTAGGTTTGTTTCCGCAGTTGCGCTCCCTTTGGGAACCCAGACAAACCATTTTGTGGAAGCTTTTGTAGCCTATCATGGCTTGAAGTTAGCTTAGTCAAGAGGTTATGATAAGGTGTGGGTTGAGGGTGATTCCCTCAATATTATCAATAACCTTAGGAAGATCTATCCTCCCTCTTGGATGGTGGAAGGCCTAATTAATGATGCCTTAAATATTTTAGATTCATTTTATCAGCGCTTCATCTCCCATGTGTATAGAGAGGGGAATAGGCTTGCTTATTTTTTCACCAATTATGGGGTGAATGATTATTTGGAATGGGTTGAACATGACCTCCTTCCCTTGGAAGCATTTTCAATTATTAATCATGAATCACAAAGGTGTTGAGAGGAGGGGTCCTTCAATGATGGGGTTTGTCACATGTTCCTGACGTGTCATTTCTTGTTGAGGTGTAAATCTCTTAGAGGAAAGGCTATGCGGTATTCTGATGGGGTGGTGGCTTGAATGACTAGGCATTCATTTCTCATTATTCCTCTCTTCCATCTTGTCCAATCCACATAGATTGTGGGTATTCGATGAGCCTTTGTTTTCTCGAGGCTTCCCTTTTTCTCTATAAGTTCTCGAGGTTTCTTTGGCTCCTCTACAAGTTCTTATTTTTGTTGCGGTGTTTGTTTTTTGCAACTATGGGGGGTGACTGAAATAGAACTGAGCCCAAATCCTGTGACACTATGAAAGTCAATACTTGAAGGTATGGGAGTTGTTGGAAGCTGGGGGAGTGACCCCATATATGGAAAAGTTGTGTGGGAATGATGTGAAGACTTCACAAGAATTTCTTGAGGGTTGGATTAATCATGTGTTGCAAATTGGGGGAAAGGAGTTTAATAGATCATGGAGGATCTTATAGCTCAAATCATTGGTTTGTTGACTAAAGGGGGAAAATTCTCTAGAGATAAGAATGAATCTTGTCTAGCCATGGATACTTTCTTCAAAGATGATGAGAGGAGGAAGCTGGAAAGGGAAAAATGTGGTGGCTATTATCGTTCTTCAATAAAAGAGATTTGGAGAGATGTTGTGGAGGAAATAATGAGGTATTTTACCCTCGATGGTTGCTTCTCTGTTATTTCTAGGCATCATTTTGTTTTAACCATTTTAGGCATAAGAAGAAGGTGGTGTTCCCTTTCTATTTACTAGTTTCTTTGGAGAATGGTATAAGAGATCATAAACACAATCCCAAAAACCCTATCCTTCATGAAGGTTTAATTATGTTGATCTCTGAGTATGTTAAGGCCTTTACTATCTTTTCTCAACCCAATATTTCCAATGTTGGGAAGAAGAAGAAGAATCTTGAGTATGTGACTAGGTCAGAGGATGATTCCGGTGATGAAGATTATACCCCTAGGTCTGATGCATCCTTAGATTTTAATTTAGAATCTCTTGCCATCTTTGAAGGTAAGAAAAGAAAAAAGAATCAACCCCCTAGCCCCTCTAGGGCTGAACAGTATGATACGGGTGATGAGGAAGAGGTGGTTCAGTCCTGCTTGAAGTCTAAACCTGTGAAGGGGTCGGGTGGAAAAAAGTTGAAGGGGGTTGTTGTGGGAAATTTGAGCAAGGAGGATTTGGTTAACATGGATCAGCTGAAGTATAAACCTATGAAGGGTTCAGGAGGAAAAAATTTGAAGGGGGATGCTGTGGGAAATTTGAGCAAGGAGGATTCGGTTAGCAAGGGTCGGCTGGGGGTCTCCCCTATTTCTCAGTTGCATAATAATGATGGGTTAAGGAGGAGATATTCTCGTATGAATACGGGGAGGGATGAGTTGCAGGAGCATAATGGCAATTTGTTGGGTGTTGAGGACCAATTGTTGGAGCAGAACTTGAATAAAGGTGTTGATGTATCTGGTCAAAAAGGGAAGGAGACCATGGTGAATGATACGACTAGCAATGATTCCCTAGTTGATTATGTTGT
This sequence comes from Sequoia sempervirens, assembly GCA_007258455.2. NCBI lineage: Eukaryota > Viridiplantae > Streptophyta > Pinopsida > Cupressales > Cupressaceae > Sequoia > Sequoia sempervirens. Next base: position 34,429,327 of record VDFB02000008.1, on the reverse strand, counting down.
GGAAAAGGATGGTTTTAACTTTAGGATGGAGATTATGCCTAACTATCTTGGTATGGTGAAAGAGAGCTCTCTTTCCTTGTTCAAGATTTTTAAATGGTTTTTCCATGAGATGAATTCCACTAATGTTTGGGTTAGAGCTATGAGTAATAATGCTGATGAGCCCTCTTCTTCTAAGGGGCCTAATTTCCAGGCTCAAGTTAATAAGGTTCATCTCGAGGTTAATCAGTTATTTGACACTCTCAAAATGGTTGTTGACAATATGATCAATATGAAAAATACCTATGAACAAAAGATTGTTGCCCTTGAAGGAGGTTTGGAGTGTATCAATCAAAAATTGGAGAAGGTTCTGGAGGTTAGTAAACATGCTATGTGCAATGAAGCTGAGGGTTTGTGTTTGTTGAATATGAAGGCCAAGAAGTGGTTGGGGGACAATTTTGGAATGAAAGACATGATGGTGGTGGTGCTTAGCAAAAGATGACAAGTGAGACGGGGCCTTTTGCTAAAACCTGTAACAAGACCAAATTAAATGCTAAGGCTGGTATTCCTATTGAAGACGTGGTGGAAGTCATGAATGTCCATCAGAAAATCATTGATAGTGATCTTGAAGTGGCGTGGACATTCTTAAGAATCTCTAGTTTGGTTATGTTTTTGTGCTTTTTTCTAGTTGTTTGTGTGTTGGTTTTTGGCTACTTTTTAGCTACTTGTTCTATTTTTTATTTTATGATGAAGCAACAGTTTATCTTGTAAAGGATTTTGGGGCCCCTTCAAAACCTATTTTTCCTATAATCTAAAACAATATTATCCCTCGAGCCGAGGGGCCAGAGCTCAATTTCCTAAAACATCTTGTTGTAGGAAGGAGGTCACGAGGTCTAGTCTCCCCCCATCCCCATGGTATTAGAGGGAGTGCCATGTCAGCATTACCGTTCATGTGGAAAATTTTTACCAAGTGCATTGCATTTTATAGAGGGCTACCTGATTGCTACAGTCTAAAAAAGCAACATTATCCCTCATTAGATTATAACCCACTAGAAAAATCCTCTAAATGATTGATCAATTAGTTGTTATTTCCAATGGTGTAGTTGAATATGTTCTAGCTATAATTGAATCATGAAATTATCTAATAGAATCTCTGATCCTTCAACCATGGATCCTTAATAATACTCCATTAATTTTGGGTAGACCATCACTAGTAGTTGTTGCTACCTTCATAGACTTTAGGTAAGGAGATAGTGCCATCTCCAATATAATTGGTTTCAAGAAGATATATCTATACCCACCTACAAAAAATTCAATAGAATTGGATACTAATTATGGATTGATGAACTAGATAAGGAGGGTGATGCATAAAAAAAATGACTTCCTTAGCCATGGTTACTATAAAATAGCATGTTAAAAAACTAAAGGATGATCTAGAATGGTATGGTGATGAGGAATATGAGGACACTTAGTTTCACATATAGTAGGGTACTTTCTAATATCCTTTCACTTTCCCTTAAAAAATGTTTTTGATTAGAGATAAAAAAAAAATTGAAGGGACTCGAAACCCCTTACAAAAAGAATGATCCTATAGAATAAGCAAGACAACACAAGAAACCAACTATCAGTAGAGAAAACCATAAAAAACAACAGCCTACTATAAATTCTTCAAGATATTTGCAACTTCCAAATCTTGGGAGACAATGTGCTCATGCATATCCACCACCTCAGCTAGCTCTTTAGTCGGGATCTCCAAAGGTTTCTTGGTCTTACTCTGAGTATGGATACTCAGACCTATACCTGTAGTAGCACCTTGATTGTCTTTAGTCAAATCCACCTTAGCACCAGCAACCTCCTTCAGCTAACCAGACAACTCCCCTTTCCAATTCCTTACTTTTTCATTAAGAAATTTAAGACCTTGAACATTATTGTGAAGCACAATCTAACTAACTTTGACCATTTTCTCAAGATTGTCATACACTTTAAAAGTATTTTCCTCCAAAACAAATATTTTGGATTCAAAGTATTTCATAATCAATACATCATTTATCACGTCCTTGAGAATACTCAGCATTCTATTGCATTGATCATAGTCTCTAACATACTTCTCTTTGTTGATGTTCTTATCATCTTTATTGATCATGGAGTGAAATTTTACATTGATTTGATTAACCTTAGTGAAATACCATTTAAACAGTCTTAAAAAAATGGCAGTTCCATCCTTAGCCATACTGAGAACATTATCAAGTTCTTTGTTGCAGTTAAAAATGTTGGTATCATCTGATAGGTCAACAGAGGGATCATTTAGGATCCCCTATTGCGTGTCATCAAGCATAATAGCCTTACCTTTTTCTTTTCCAAAAATCTCACTAGTAAGTTTAATTTTGGGTCTAGGTCCCTCCATAACATCAATTGAAGCAGTCTTGAACTAAGCAACATCCTCATCCACAGACCTCCCCTCCACATTCCCGTCTCTATCCTCCTCATTCCTAGAATTCATTTTCTTCTTAACCTCCAACGTATCATGTCCCTTATTGATCTGATGAGCATCCTCATCCACAAACCTTTCATCCACATTCCCTTCACTAGCCTCCCCCACATTACCATATTTCATTTTCTTCTTAGTAGAAACATGTCCCTTATTGATGTCCATCCTTTTATGACTAGAAGGAGGCTCTATAACAATATCCTTGGAAATAGAACTTGTAGCCTCCTTAACATTTTTACCCTCATTACTAACAAGTGGAGGACACATCCTTTTAACAGGTTGGGGATCCAAAACAAAACCATCATTTGGGTCTTTGGTAGATCTCAAAACCTTCCTATTAAAGGAAAGGGAGGGATCACCATCATCATTACCAGTCTGGGAACCCCTAGAACAAGAATATTGGGGTTTCTTCTTCAACTTTTTGTTAGGCTTAGGGTCAAAGTTGGCAGGGGGTTCTAAGAACACTTCCATCGACTCATCCACAAATCCCTCCTCTTCCTACTCCTCACCATCTAAATCCACACCAATATCATACCCCAAAAATTGCTTAGCTTTCTTAACAATATGGGTTTTAGACAATTTCTCAGGCTCTTCAGGAATATAGGACTTAGCATATTCCATTATCAACAAAATCATAACCTCATATTAGGGTTCCTAGGGCCCTTTCTATGTTCTTTAGTCCTATTCTCTAGAGAAACCAACATATAGTAGGGAAAATAGATTAACTTTTTATGTCTAAAGTGATTCAAGAGGGTGAAATGATAACCAAACTAAGCTAAAAATATACCATCCAAAGATAAGTACATCATCAAGGCAATGATTGTGTCAACCTAAATAGGCTTGATCAACTTCCTATCGTACCCACCACAAGCCACTTTGAGCAGTCTATCCCTCTCATTATCTTTAAAAAAGAGTTTCATGGTGGCATTTGAGGCATTCCTATCTCTAAAAAAAAAATTCTCATTGGTGGGAAGGCATGTTATCCTACCAATAAGCTCCTTGGTGATGTCAAATTCCATCCCATAAACTCTAAGAACTCTATCCTTCCAACCAAACACAAATGCATTAGAAATTTTTGATTCAAATCCATGCAGCTTCTCCATGTAAGGGGTAACACCACCTTCCATCAAAATTATCTAAACCTTCTCATTACTCTTAGTAAATTCACAAGGAACTAGTTCAATCCCACTTCTATCTCCCCCCATGGAAGCAAAAACCATAGCAAAATGGTGCAATGAAAAATAGCAAAAAATGAAAACAATGTACTCTTCCAAAAACAAGAAAAAAGCCTTCTTAGCGAACCCATAATTCATGTAGGACTAACTTCAAAAAGATAATTGAACATAATAATTTGTAAATGCATGTCCTTCCCATAATTACCATAATTATTAATGGGAGTCGATCTAAACTCAATGAGGAGATCTTTAGCACTAATCATGTGATTATATTTCACCTTGTGACACTACCTAGACCACAAAGTTAGCACCATCTTATAATGACTAAATTTCATGATTAAGAATACTTTTAGCTTCAAGGGGTAGGGGACCGTTCAAATCCCATTCACTAGGTCCAAAATTAAACCCTAAATTAGCAAAACAATCAGCAAGCCTATTTCTTTCATGAAAGATATGTCAGATATAACACATCTCAAAGGAGTTTATAATGGAAATAGCATCTCTAATGATGTTCTCAATGGACCAACTTGGGGGTTGATCTTTGTTAAGAAATTTAATAATATTCAAAAAGCCTCCTTCCAACTAGACCTTCTTGAAGCCTTTAGACTGGGCAAGTTCAAACCATGATAGGTTGCAGTTGCTTCCACAAAGTGGTTTGTCTAGGTTCCCAAAGGGTGTTGAATTCATGCAAGACAACTGAGAGGAGGGTGAATTAGTTGTACATTAAAACATCAAAACACTCATAAACATTCAGATCCTTATCAACTTTATTAACACTTAATCTATTAGAATGGTTTAGCATGAAAGCAAATGAAAAAACTGAAACACATCAATACCATGCACAATAGAACACCAAATTTATGTGGAAAACCCAAGTGAAAAACCATGGTGAGGATTAGCTCACAATATAAAATAATTTCAACACTGAATAAAAAAAGCTCACTACCAGATTACATAAAATAAGAAAGAAGAATGTTATAGTAAGAAATCCATCTCAATGCAATAGAAAATTCCACCACAACATCACCAATACATTCACAGTCTCTTTAAAGATTGTAGACACCTTCTTCTCACTACTTCTAGTAGTCTAACTCATTGAATTTTTCACATATCTTCACAAATTCACACCTCACAACTCTAGAATTTGCATTATACAACTCACTCACACAATTCTCCATCAACTCATCACTTATTTATACCATCTTCAACCTTGAGAACTTTCTCCAAGGTTGACTATGCACCTCAACCATGCAAATTCAAATTAGATTGGAACTAAGAATTCCCATGGTTGAAAGGAATGAAAGCAGACCACACCACACCTTAACTCGATCCTAACTGCATTAATACATGTCATGCCATGCTTTCACAATCACCAAAGCAAAATTCACAATTAGTGTAAACACGTCAGGTCAGTCAAACCTATGTAAACACCATTAACATTTAAATAAACACTTCATCAAATCCAAATATGACTCACAGACCACACACAACACATGAATACAATCAAGAACATTCCAGAAACACCCAAAAAATCCAACAAATTCCTTCGCAACAACTTTCACTTGAAGAATGTACACACCCAATACACTCAAACAACCTTCCATACTATGTTACTCAAGAAACAAACTTCTGAAGCACCAAACCATGAACAACTTTGACTATAGGTAGATATGATCATTATCAGCGCATTTCCAGAATCACAGGACCATAAACCAAACTGTAGAGAAATGTGGAGCAAAACCATTTCTCCTAGACACCACTGCAATATATAGTTCACACACTGGTGAACATAACTCTATTTGTACAATGATCCAAACCAAAAAATTATGGATATGGAACCTTTGAACACCTTTGACCAACATATCCAAACCACATAATCAATTCTTCAACACAAAATAAATGTAGAGTAAAACTAGAACACAACTCTGTATACCAAAACACTTCTACAACACACTATTTCCTTTTTTATTCAAATTTTCTCAAAAATACTTCGAAACCAAGCACCAAAGATACATACTCATCATCTTCATCACTTTTTCATCATTTAGAGACACATACTCATCATCTTCAAAAATTTATCATCATTACTAAACCAATAGCATCCACAAATAAAAGCTTATCAAAGCAACACCAGAGGTTGACACCACTAACGCTTACTAATGACAATATAATGCAACTAATCAAAGCATCACCAGTTGACATTAATGACAACACAAACAATCTCCCCTAAGCTTGTTGACACCAAACTTCTTGAAATCAATGACAACACCAACTACTCATAGTTGCAACAATCTCCCTTTTTGTCATTGATGGCAACACATGATGTGAAAAACCATCAACAACAAACATAATAGCTCTGATTACCAGCATGTTGCTCCATGACAACTCTTTCTCTCTTTTTCTCACATTAATCTCTCAACTACACTATTCTCTCCCTCTTTTTCAACTAAACATTTTTCACATAGCTTCCTCTCCCCTTTTGATATCAATGGAAAAGGGAAACATATATGCATTTATTTCTCCCTTTGACATCAAACATACATACTTTCTCTTTTTACTGCTATGCATACTCCCCCTTAGGAGCACACAACAAACTTTACTAACTAGCAACTACTGCACATATCCTTTGACACATATGAAAAAGGACAACACCAACCTGCACCAACACTTAGTCCCCCTAACTGCAAAACCAATAAAGTGACAACCTACTGCCCCTAAGAGGTAGCCTCCAACATCAATCCAGAACAAAGAATGAATCTTGAAATCCATTGGACTAATGCATATCCTTATGCATCTATTTCAAAGGAGGGGCAATAACCCCTAAATTTTCCCAAAGATACTCAAAAGTGTCCTTAGGAAGAGCCTTACTGAATATGTCATCAATCTAATCCTTTGTAGGCACATACTCAAGCTTCACTTCATTCTTTGCAACCTTTTGTCTCAAAAATTGATACAAGGTTGAGATATGTTTTTTCCTTGAGTGCATCACCAAATTATTTGAAATGTTAATGGAACTTGTATTATCACATAAGATAGAAATTGGTTCATCATATACCACCCTGACATGCTTCAAGGTTTGCCTCATCCACAACACCTGTGTGTAGCAAGATGTTGCTGCAATGTATTCTACCTCTATTATAGACAAAGACATTGAATATTGCTTCTTGCTCAACCAAGACACCAATCTACATCCAAGAAAGAATGCACCACCACTTGTACTTTTCATGTCATCCACACAACCTACCCAATCAACATCTATATAAGCACTCAGATAAAAATCAGTATCCTTTGGCTACCATAAGCCATGTTTCAGAGTGCCCTTCAAGTATCTAAATATCCTCTTCACTTTTGCAACATGTGGCTCTCTAGGATATTCTTGAAATCTAGCCATAAGACAAACTGCATGCATGATATATGGTCTAGTAATAGTTAGATATGGTAGTTCTCCAATCATTGATTTATACTTGCTTTGATTAGCCTTAAGATATTTATATTCTTACTTAGCTTGCAACCAGTAACCATAGGATTACATACCAGTTTAGAATCTTCCATTCTGAACTTCAACATTTCCTTGACATACTTTGATTGTGAAATGAATATATCTTTTTCTATCTAATTGATTTGCAACCCAAGGAAGAAATTCATCTCCCTAAACATAGACATCTTGAACTCCTTCTGCATCTCTTATGAAATTTTTTTGCACATAGATTCATTTCCTCTAAATAGTGTATCATCAACAACATCTATAATCAAGATTTGATCTTTTTCAACTTTGAAATAAAGATTACTATCTATAGTACCTTTACTGAAAACTTCTTGTATTAATTACTTATCCAACCTTGCATACCAAACTCTAGGAGCTTGCTTCAATCCATATAATGCCTTCTTCAATTTGTAGACCATATCCGGTTTGTCTGATAACTAAAATCCTTTTGGTTGTTCAATGTATACCTCTTCTTCGAACTAACCATTCAAGAAATCAGACTTCACATCCATATGATAAACCTTGAAATCTTTATGTGCTGAAAAAGCCAAAAACATCCTACTAGCTTCCATTCTTGCCATCGAAGAAAATGTATCTTCAAAATATATACTTTCTACTTGTGATTTTCCCTTACACACAAGCCTTGCCTTGTTTCCTACCACTTTTCCATTCTCATTCAGTTTTCTCCTAAATACCCACTTAGTTCTAATTACACTCTTTTTTGTTGGTCTTAGGACAAGTTCCCAAGTTGGATTATTCTCAATCTGCATTAGTTCTTCTTCCATAGACTTGATCCAATACTCATCCTTGCATGCTTCAATCATTATTTTTGGTTCAATTTTAGAGAGTAAGCATAGGTTTACATGTTCTTCAGTCATAGCATCTTTTCTTCTCATCAACACACCCTTGCTTTTTGTCACCAATGATTTGATCTTCAAAATCATTCTTTTTCACATACTTAGGATTCTTAGGGATCCTTTCTGGAGCTTCTTCCTTTTCAATCTGAACTTCCTTCTCCTTGTCTTCATCTCTATCATTTTCTATGCAAGAGGACTCATCTAATTCAATCCATCTATCACCACATAATTCTTTTGTAAGTCTTCATCCACTTTGACATTTGCACTCTCAATAATCTTCTTCAATATCTTGTTGTAACACCGATAATCTTTGCTTCTTGTAGAATATATAAGGAAGATACCTTCATTAGATATTGTATCAAATTTTCCTAAGTTCTCTTCATCTCTTCTAATATATCACTTGCTTCCAAACACTTTGAAATATTTGACAGTAGGAATCCTTCCATACCACAACTCATAGGGAGTCTTTGCACTATTTTCTCTTGCTTGAACTATGTTAAGAATGTAGACAATAGTATTAATTTATTCTCTCCAATAGACTTTTGGTAGGTTTGCCTCTTTCATCATTGCTCTTGCAGCTTCCTTAACAGTATTATTCTTTCTTTCAACCACTCCATTCTACTGTGGAGTCCTAGGGGTAGATAAATTCCTCTTTATCTAATAATTCTCACAAAAACTATTAAACTCATTGGAGGTGAACTCTCCACCTCTTCAGACCTCAAACACTTGATTTTCATATCCATTTTATTCTCAACCATAAATTTGAATGCTTTGAACTTATTTAGAGCTTCTAATTTTTCTTTGAGAAAAGTAACCCCTATCATCCTAGAATAATCATCAATTAATAGCATGAAATACCTCTCACCTTGAAAAATTCTTACTCTTATAGGGATACAAAGGTTTATATGTACCAACTTTAACAATCCAATAGTAGATTTTTCTTTCACTTTAAATCTTGCTTCCTTCCAAGTTTGACATTCTTTGTAGACAACATTGATAGGCTTTGTAATCCTTTCTAGATCTCTCCAACTTGAATTGAATTGATCCTCACTAGGAAATCAAAATTAATATGACACATCCTTCTATGCCATATCCAACTTTCATTAATTTGAGTTATAAAGCAGTGACCATTAGCACCTTTAAACAAACAAACATTTCCATTTATCCTTCTTTCAGTAGCAACCACAATTCCGAAGCCTTTTTTGTTCTCACATCCATCATCCTGAAACATAAGATTTTATCCTTTGCTATACATTTGTCCAACACTCAAAAGGTTATGTATCGAACCTTTAACACAAAGAACATCATCTGTATTATGCTTTCCATCAAAACTAATTGAACCTTTTCCACATATCTTAGTAGATGTATCATCACCAAACTTTACTAGACCTCCTTCATATTTCTCAAGTTTAACAAATTTACTTTTGTCCATGGTCATATGATTTGAGCATCCACTATCAATAATCCAATAGTTCTTCTCCTCTCTAGCATGAAAACAAATCACCATAGTTCCTTCAATGTTATTACCTGCTTCCGGAGCACTTTCCTTAACACATCTCTCAAAGTTAGTAGAATTAGTTCCATCTTTAATAGCCATGAACAAGCATTCACTATCCTCATCATCTGCATAATCAAATTCATCATCAAATATGATAGCATCTTCTCTAACATAATAACTTTTCTTAATTGCTTTACCTTTGATTTCTTCATTTTTTTCATTTAAAGCTTTGTTTGGACATCTTGAAGCATAATGGAAAATCTTACCACAACTAAAATATTTGAAAGGAAACTTACCTCTATATTTACTAGTACCCTTTTTCATTTTCCTCACAAAGTTTCCTTCAACATCATCAAGATTCTCTTGATTTGATTCTTCAGTCTTTTATAATTTTCTAGCCTTAAAAAGCAATCTCAACTTTCGTATCATTTGTACCAAATTCTCTCATTTCAAAATTAGATATAGCACCATATAACCTATCTCTAAAATATTTGCTTAAATCTTGAACTTCCTCAATAACATAAACTTTTTGACTATAAGATTTAGGCAGAGTTCTTAGTATCTTCTTTACCACTTCCTCTTCTTCAAGATTGAGTTGACAACTTTTTCCACCTTTTGAATGTAGCTTGTAGTATTTTCATCTTTAGACATCCTCAGGTTCTCAAATGTGATCTTTAAATTCTGCATCTTAGCTTGCTTGACCTTAACATTTGAGCCTTCATATATACTTTCCAATTTTTCCTAGATATCTTTAGCAGATTTCAAATGCATAACTTTCACAAGTTTAATGTTAGAAAGACCACTTAAAAGAGAATACCTTGCTTTGCCATTATTTTCATAGGCCTTGATCTCATCATCAGTGCTCACACCACCAGTAGGCATAGTATATCCAGTCTCAATAGACTTCCAAACTCCAAATCCAAGAGATACCAAGAAACCTTCCATCCTTGTCTTCCAAAAGCCATAGTTTGTTCCATCAAACAAAGGAGCATCCCTCTTGTGTGCTATCCTAGATCTACCTCAAGCGGTTAAGCTTTCTTCCAAGGAACCTTGCTCTGATACCAATTGTTGAATGCACACAAGCCAATTGAGAAGGGGGTGAATCAGTTATACATTAAAACATCAAAACCCTCATAAACATTCTAATCCTTATCAACTAAATTATTAACCCTTAATTAGTTAGAATGATTTAGCATGAAAGGAAATAGTAGAAACTGAAACACATCAACACGATACACAATAGAACACGAAATTTATGTTGAAAACCCAAGAAGGGGAAAACCATGGTGAGGATTAGCTTACAATATAAAGTAATTACAACACCAAATACTTTTCTACTAGAGGGCTCACTACCAAAGGCTCACTGCTAGATTACAAAAAAGAATAAAGAAGAATGTTACAATGAGAAATCCATCTCAATGCAATAGAATAGTCCACCACACATCACCAATACATTCACAGTCTCTATGAAGATTGTAGACACCTTTTGCTCACTACTTCCAGTAGTCAACTCATTGAAGTTTGCACTACTCTTCACAAATTCACACTTCACAACTCTGTAATTCACATCATACAACTCACTCACACAATTCTCCAACTCATCACTTATTTATACCATCTTCAACCTTGAAAACTTTCTCCAAGGTCGGCTATGCACCTCAACTGTGTAAATCCAAATTAGGTCAAAACTAAGCATCCCCATGGTGGAAAGAAATGAAATCGAACCACACCACAGCTTAACTCGATCCTAAATACATTCATACATGTCATGTCATGCTTTCACTGTCACCAAAAAAAAATTGTAATTAGTGTAAATACCCAAGGTCGATTGAACCTATGTAAACACCATTAAAATTTAAGTACACACTTCCTCAAATCCAAAAATGACTCACGCATCACACAAAACACTTGAATACAATCTAGAACATTCCACAAATACCTTGAAATCCAAAAAATTCCTTCGCAACAACTTTCACTTGAAGAATGTACACACCCAGTACACTCAAACAGCCGTACATACTCTGTTACTCAAGAAAAGAACTTCTAAAGCACCAAACCACAAACAAATTTGACTATAGGTCGATATGATCATTATCAAAAAACTTCCAAAATTGCAAGAATAGAAACCAAACTGCAGAGAAATGCAGAGCAAACCATTTCTCCTAGACACCACTGCAATATATAGTTCACACACTGGTGAACACAACTCTATCTGTACGATGATCCAAACCAAGAAATTTTAGATATATAACCTCTAAAAACCTTTGATCAGCATATCTGAACCACATAAGAAAATATTCAACACAAAAGAAATGCAAAGCACAACCAGAACACAATTTTGTATACTAGAACACCTCTACAACACATTATTTCCTCTTTTATTTAAATTTTCTCAAAAGCACTTGGAAACCAAGCACCAAAGACACATACTCATCATCTTCAACACTTTATCATCATCTAGAGACACATACTCATCATCTTCAACACTTTCTCATCATTACTAATCCAATAACATCCACAAGCAAAGGCTTACCAAAGCAACTCCAGAGGTTGACACTAGTAACACTTAGTAATGATAACATAATGCAACTAATCAAAGCATCACCAATTGAAATTAATGAAAACATAAACAATATCCCCCAAGCTTGTTGACACCAAACTTCTTGACATCAATGACAACACCAACTACTCATACTTGTAACAAAGGGAGCACCATTGTAAAAAGAAACCTACCATTAGAGTCACGCAACACTCCCCCATAGCCAGCAGATCTCATGTTATTCCAAGAGGTAATAACTTTTTCAAAGACATAACTACCTTCCATATGATTCAACCTTATTATTTATTTTCAAACACTTCTATGAGTGAAAAATCAATTTCTTCAATCCATTTGTGAAAAAAATAAATCATAGCTTTTCCAAAGGAAAATATAAATATAAATATTTTTTTGTTAGACCACCAAGAACTTAAACCATTTGATATTCTCATTTCAAATATCAAATATTTTGATTGGGAATACAAATATATGAACGAATCCACCCCAAAATTTGATATCATTAAATTTACATAAAATATGAGACATCCATTAGGAAACCTCAACATAGACTAAACCCAACAATTAGGAAAGTGGCTAATACTAAAATAGAATATTTTTTGTAGGTAGAATTCATCTACATTGTTTCAGTTATTCAACGGGCATCAACCCTTATCATTATTCCTAAAATAATGGTAAATGATGAATTTCTATGGATTATCGGGAACTAAACAATAACATGTAGATATTAATTCCCCTTACTATTCATTGATCAAGTTCTATGTAACTTGGTTAAACAAATATATTTTTCTTTCCTCAATGGATTCAATGGGTATAATCAGATTTAGGTGGCTCTTGAAGATTAGGATAAAACTACATTTATCCATCCATGAGGAACCTTTTCCTATAGAGTTCTTCCCTTTGGGTGTACATTGCACCAACCACTTTCTAATGAGTTTTACTTCTCATATTTATTGAATTGATGACTAAATGTATTGAATTTTATATGGATGATTATTATGTTCATGAAAAAAAAATATAGAACCATCCATAATTTGGACAAAGTTATTACCTATTGTGAGAAACATTAATTGTCCCCTAGCAATAAAAATTCCTAATAATGGTCAATCAACACATTATTTAAGACACCACATTTTTTAGGATATCAAAGTATATTTGAATAAAATTGAGGTCATAGCAAAGTTATACCCCGCTAAAATAAAAATTGATGTCATGAGTTTCTTTGGATAGGATATTATAGAAAATTTAGAGAGATTTTGTTAAGATTACTATGCCTATATTTTACCTTCTATATAAATACATTAATTTTTTATGAACTAATTATTGTCAAAAAACTTGACATGATAAAAGAAAAACTCACTTTCACTCTCATCCTGAGAGGTCCTAATTGAAATTTTCCCATTCTACATTCACATAGATTATTTTAATGATGCATAGGAATAGTTTTATGGTAAAAAGATGAAGAAAAAATAAAGTGTACAATTTACTCTATTAAAAATAAATTAACTAAACTATACAACTATGAGATAATTTATTGCTATAGTATATGCTATCAATAAATTATGCCACTACATTAAAAGATATAAAGTAATTTATCACTTAACAACTAAATAATTGATGAACATGGTTATGGTGAGTGGAAGTATTTTTAGATGGATACTAATTTTACAGGAATTCAATGTGACAATAATTGATCTAAGCTCATCAAATCAATGTTGTTGATTTCTTCTCAAGAATATTTTTGTAGGGAACAATCATGAGCCAATTAAGGAAATTTCTAGATGAACATTTATTCTCTATCTCCACACATAGACCTTGGTTGGCTGACACAACTAATTACTTAACTAAAAGTAATTTTTCATGTAGAATTTTCCATGTAGATTCACTCTAAATAAAGAAAAAAAATTATTAAAAAAGTGCAATATTTAAATGAATCAACCCCATATTATTTAAATATGATCATGACCTTGTATTATGTATATTTGTGTGGGTGGATGAATTCTATAATGTCCAATGAGTTTGACATGATAAACCATTAAGAGGAAACTATTTGAATTGAAAAAAAAACTCATAAAATTCTTGGTGTTGGTTATTATTGGTCATCCTTGGATAAGGATGTCAAACACTATATAAAGAAATGCAATCAATTTCAATGAATGGGTAAACCTACCCCCTTCAATGAGATACATATCCATCCTCAAGTGATTCTCAAATAATTTAATAAATTGGAATTGAATTTTATTGTACCAATCAAATCATTATCCTAGGGGAAAGATTACATTCTTGTGTGTATGGATTATATTACCAAATGGATAGAAGTTCAAGCTTTGAAGGTTTATTAAGAAGGGAAAGTTGTTAATTTCTTGTATGAAAAATATTACTAAGGTTTAAGGCACATAGATCTATTGTTTTTTTTATCAAGTACAATAGTTCATATCCAATTTCATCCAATCCTTCATAGAATAATACTAGATCAAGCACATAAAATCTTCTCCTTACCACTCATAGGCATACGGAAAATTGGAGATCATAAATAAAAAGATGGAAAATATCCTCACAAAATAAATGTTATCCAATAAGAATATTAATTAACAAAATTAAATTACATAGTATAGGTCTACAACAATACTTAAAAATCAACCATGAGACTCACTCCCTATGACTTAGTTTTTGGTAAAAATATCATTCTTCCAATTGAATGTGAGTTTTAAAAATCAAGAAAAATGATAGAGGTTGGGCTTGACTTAATGAAGGTATAGCATGACTAGGAACTATAATTGAAGGATTTAGAGGAGGTAATAATATAGATGCTATATAATAAAATAAACTCATTTATTAGTATTAGAAACTAAGACATGATCAACACATTAGAAAAAGGAATTCAAGAAAGGAGACTGGGCTCTACTATTTGACTGTCGATATAAGGATTTAATGGAAATATTTACACTCACTTAATGGGCCCATATGAGATAAAATAAATATTTTATAATATAATATATGACTAATACCAATTAACAAAGATACCAAAACTTTATTGGTAAATGAGGATTAGTTACATTTGTATCAACACATAATGACCAAGGAGGATTTCATAAAAAAATATTGTCTTAATTAGATTTTTTTATGCGAAGGGTTCTTCGTCTTCCATGACAATTATTTTTGATAAAAAAAAATAAAGTAGGAGAGTCAAAAATTAGTAAATAGAGAAGTCAAAAACTAGTAAATGGACAAAACTTTTCAAAAGGATATTTTAAGGCCTTCTTGTTAGCTACTCTACAGTTCACTTTTGTTGATTTCCTCTAAAATTAACTTTATTCATTACATGTAGATTTTTTGTTATTCCATACTTTAGATTTCACTTTTGTTTGTTTCCTCTATATTTTTCTTTAGCCTATGCTCCACAATTCACCTTTTTTTTTTCCTCTAGAGTTTTCTTTAGCGTATGTTTTAGAGTCTGCATGTTCTCACAACTCCAAGATTTCACTTTATATTCATTACTCTAGAGCCTTCCTTTTAATAGTCTTTAGAGTTAATCCATCTTCTTCAATAACTTTGGAGTATATTTTTAGCAATAAATATAAATCCCTCTTTAGCAAAAAATATAGGGCATCCCTTCAATGGTAATTTTAGGACCATCTTTATTAAGAACTTAATAGTATCCTTTCCATGATAAATTTTTAGCCTTCTTAAATAGAAACTCTAGAGTATACTTTCAATAATAAATTTGGAGCCTTCTTCAACAACAACTCTAGAGTATCCTTTCAACGTAACTTTAGAGTATTCCCTTAGCAATATCTCTAGAGTTTTCTTTTTTGATATCTCTAAAATATTAAAGTTAATGATATATTTAGAGTCTTGTTTTGATGATATCTCTAGAAAATTGTTCAATGGTAATTTTGGAACCTTCTTTAATTAATTTTAATAGTTTGAAATCTCTTCCATTCTTCTCTTGCAATGAATGAAAATCCTTAGCCATTAATTAGTTTAGAGTCTCTTTTCTCTATTCGATTTTCTTACTCAATTTGTTGTAACAAAACCCTTATTTGATAGAATATCTAGGTCACCATAATTTTTTGGAAGCATGCATGTGCCAAATATCAATATTGATATAGAAACTCAAGGACAACCAAGTATATAGCCAAGTATGTATCTTGATTATTTTAAGTTTAATAATTTATTTTTTCACTATTATTAGAACCACATAAACTTTAACCAACCATATTTACTCACAAAAAGAGAAACCATCCATAATTTTCAAATCCAATAATTTTATTGACATACCCAAGGATGTGAAATTATGGAAAGACCAAATCTAAACTCAAATATTACACATTTATCATCATATGTTTCACGTGTATAATAATTATGATCCCATCCTTGCCACTACCTTCTTATGCTTTGGATTTTCCCACATCACCTTACCTTGCAAATAATAATTCAACATTCTTCTATGCAAACACAACCAAGAAACCCTCATTCAACCAATTCTATAGTGTGTATTTATCTCAAGTATGTTACACCACCACACACAACACATAATTGAAAAATGGGGTAAAAAGAAAATAGTAGAGTTAGATTATGCAAATTTGTTACGAGAAAATACAGAGGTAGTAAAACTATTTAGAGCATCAAGATAGTTAAATTTTCTTCAAAATTTGAGGGATATAGTGAGAAAACTATTGACGAGTTCATTCACAACTTAAAAATTCTCACTCTATGGCTTGTAGAAGAAAAATTAAGGTAAACCTCATTGTGATTACTACTATTTTAGAATGCATGTGGAAGGATAGGAAATTTCCCACACTAGGGTAACATCATATAGTGAGTTGGTTAGAACCTTCATAAGGAGGGAGAACTTGTACCTCATTTAATAATAGTATAAAAGGAAGGAAAATAAAAGGAATAAATATGAAAGTCTTATAAAGCCATGGATGATTGTAATAATATAGATAATGAAATAATTCACTTAGGAAGGCTGACACAGAACTATGGTTGGACCTAGCTTACAGATGATCAACCACATCAGGCATGAAATAGAGAAGGAAAATGTGAAGGTGAACCTACCTATGTATCTCCTTACCCCCTAATAAGTGGTAGGTTTTTTGAAGCTCCATGACCTTAGTCAATTACTTTATAAAAACTACTTCTTAAAAAATCCAATTGGGGAATAAAAATGAAAAAAATAGTATGGAAACAAGAGAGATAAAGAAAAATATCAAAATAATCATAAAAAATCACAACTTTACCCAAAAGTAACCATTACTCGAAGGATAAGTTTATGAGGAATAAACTAAATATAGGGAAGAAAAATTTACACCTAAAAAGATAGCGAGGTAGTTTCCCTCTGGTGCTTAAGTAGGAGGGATAGAAGTCATCATTTCTAACTATAAGGAATAAATTGGATAGCCAAAATAAATTAAAGAAGAAGCTCATTCCACTTTGGAGAAGAAAAAGGTACCAAACGAAAGTACCACCTTCTACCATCTGTAAAGAAGAGAAGGTGGCTCCTAAAACCATCCAGAGCCTAGCATGGTCAAGCAATCTAGAGGATTTCTTCAAATATATTCATGTAATGGAGTGAATTTTCACCCCTCGCAAATTCCCCATTTACGCCCCTTTACCTTAGAAAAATCAAACTTGAAGATGTTATTTCACCTCATCCATTCGCTTTCCACCCACTTGGCGGTTTTTTGTAGTGTTGGTGGGGGAATTTCTGTCAAGGATGCTAGCGCAGCACATGGACATCTACGCAGTGCGCTGCCATCCTGACAGAATTTTCACTTCTAGAATTTGCAAAGGTGTTACACTTCTCCATTGGTGATGAAGTGCAACACCCCTACACCCTTGACTGACCTCAAACAACTATTTTGGGCTCTCGTTCACCTTCAAAACATCTTCTTCTTCATTCATTTCATCTTCTTGAACTTCACTTGATCACACTCACCTCTACACACTTCATTTCATATCATTCTCCACCATTTTTGAATCTCCAAGTCGACACTCTACTAGTTTCACTCCTCACGTTGTTTCAGAAACATTGGCATCTACAAGCTTGCAAGCTCACATCTCCCTTCACGTGCTTGAGGGCATCTTGTGGGGGAGGTGATATCCATTTTACTTAGCATCGTTATTTGATTTACGTAGCATATTATTGTTAGCATTGCTTGTTATTCTTCATTTTGGTGCTTTCTTTATCATACTTTCTCTATTGTGGCTATCTTGGCTATCTGTGGAGGTGGGAACATCAAAACGGGGGTTTGACTATGGCAAGCCCTGAAACATCCCCAACATTTTTCCCTATTCTTCTGTGTGTACAGGTATGTTTGTGTGGAGCTTGTGGGAGGCTAGACTGACCATAAATTTGATTCTCGTCACCTTTGCTCTTGTCAAATTCTCTCTTAAGTTAAAGTACTCTTCTCATCATTTCAATAGTTTAGTTGTTTTATGTTTTTCGTCATCGCTTAAACTGCATTTATCAGGTTCTTAGTGGATTCCCTGTTAGTTTAAATTGTACTTTGTTCTCTCTATCCGTATGGACACCAACACCCAACTGGGATGCCAACGCACTACACTATCATCCATCTTCTACGCTAGAGTCCTTTGGCAGAGAGTTGCCTAGGATATAGTCTAGGCCTAGGAATTTTCTCACTTGGTTTCCTAAACTCTCGAATTAATAAAGGGATTGTGATAGATGAATTGTCCTTCCTTTTCACGCTCTCAAACATTAAGCTTACCTTAAACAATCCTTTAGTGTGAGGTAGATCATGGAAGCTGATTGTTCTAGACCCTCTTGTGACCTAGGGTCTTGAGCAGTTAGTCCCCCTCTTCTACATTTTGGTGAATCTGACGTGAAACTTGTAATATCCATTTATTTGTGTTAAGGTTCTCTCGTGTCCACATAAGCAGTGGACTTGTGCGTTGTGACACTTTATGAGCTTCACAACTCAGTCTACAACTTTTGGATACATTGTTAGAAGGAGTGCATGACAAAAACATTTAGAGATGGACTTTACAAGGGTCACTACGACTCTTGCCTCACAAGAGATGATGTTGACAACAAAGATGAGTTTCTTCGATAAAAATACTCATGCCCCTACTCCTCTTGTCTCTCCTTCAGCTTTTCCTTTGGATGAGAACGAAGTCGTTCCTATTCCTATAGAGCACCTATTGGCTTTGGATAGGAGGATATTGGATCTCGCAAATCACTTGGGGAGAGACCAAAGCATGGCTAGGTCTACTAGGGTTGTTAATGAAATCAGATATATGCTAGAAAAGGGTCAGGTAGGCATAAAGTTTCTTCGTGGCCTTATCAATTTAATGGAAGCATATGTCCCTTCTTACAACCCTAGGTCAAGTATTACCCGAGGTGATGTGCTTGATGCTTATGAAAGACAAATTGGTGTCTCGATGCCTATGCCATTGGTACGCTTGGCTGAAACGTGCCCTTATGTCAACATCTTCATTCCTGATCTGCCTCCTATTGTCAAAGCGAGTATAGTACCCCTTGGATTCAACATTCTTCTTCTTGGAGGCAGCTTTGTCCTTGGCAATGGGATTTACAGCAGAATGTGAGCTAGTGGTCCTGGTATGTCTAGTGGCTCCGATGGTGGTCATGGAAGTGGGTCCAGTGGTGGCTACGGTGGTGGCTTTGACGGTGGCCTTGGCGGTGGCTCTGGTGGTGGTCATGACGATGGCCCTAGCGATGGATCTACGGTGGTATTGGTGGTGGCTCTAGTGGTAGCTCCACTAGTCCTGTGTCTTCATCTGAACCTGTTTTGAATGCTTTGCTTCAAAATATGGGTCAAATGCATAACCAACTAGCCAGTTTGTCCCAAGCCTTTTCCCAGCCTATCTTTTAGCTTTTCTTCCGACATAGTCCTTTGTCAGTGATGATCTTGAATACTCCCTTTCCTCAAGGGATGGAAATTCCTAAGTTTGAGAAGTATGGTGGTAAAGGAGACCCTCAAGCACACATTTCATCTTTTAACGCGATGTGTACAAACTTCTTTCACCACGATGCTCTGATGGCCAAATTTTTCCTTCGATCTCTCAAAGATATAGCACTAGAATGGTATTGTTCTTTTCCTGACAACTCTATATTCTCAAACAATCAACTTGTTAATCAATTTCTTCGACAATTCTAGGCTAACATCAGGTCGAAGATGACCTTCTCGGATCTCATCTAATGTAAGCAAGGAGAGCATGAGAAGATTACTGATTTCATTTCTCAATACCAAGCACTATTTTCACAAATCTCTTACCTGCTAACCGAATTAGATGTACAAAAGGTGTTCATAGGAAACTTGTAGTGACCTTGGTAGGAGAAGTTTTCCTTAATAAAGTATCCTTCTTTCACACATCTGTGTGCAAAATTGTGAGAGTATCAGTAGACGGTTGTTCAATTTGGGGAATCTTCCTTATGCTCCCATCCCAAAGAAAGATCTATATTATCAATTTCAAGAAAAGGAAAATTTGTTGTAAATGTAGTCACCACATCTAATGACAAAGGCCTCAAGCACAACAAAAATTTCACAAAACTATCTGACTCTTATTCTTCTATTTTGTAAAAACTATTAAAGGATAAAGTTATAACATTGGAAGATCCTTGACCTCTTAGAGAGCCTTATACTAACTGGTATGATGGAAATGTGTTTTTCCAGTACCATTGTGTTCATGGGCATGATACTGAACATTGTATGCACCTACATTATGAGATACAAGATCACATTGATGACGGTACCATCCACCTTGATCGTAAAAACTAAAATGTGAACAAGTTAGTGGCTAAGGCGAATAGTGAATTGTAGTTTTATACATATTCGTTTCTATCTCACTCTACGAATTTAATTAATGATCCTTCTAGTGATTCTCCCGAGGCCTTGACATACATAAATGTGGTTTCATTTACTCATAGTCCTCCCCCTCAACCTACAACTAGCTCACCTTATGTAACTTTTATATTGCAGGACTTACCCATGAATAACAAAACATTTCCTTTATATATTCATGCTCATGTCAATGGAAACATTGTGACAGTAGTCCTTGTGGACCCCGTGAGTCACATGAATGTTATTACAGACGAGACTCTTTTTTTGAATTCCTTATAGAGGGGGGACTATGAGAAGATGAAAACCACTATACGTACTCATGATGACCTCTCTCTTGCCCATTTTGGCTCTATAACTCTTTTCATCCTAGTAGGACCTAGGACTGTGAATACCACCTTTGATGTCATTCTAGAATCCAACTTGTTCAAGGTGAAGCTAGGCATCCCTTGGATAGTTTTCATGAAAGGAGTCGCTTCTATTATTCATAAGTGTCTAAAATTCTCTCACGGATGTGCAACAAATGTCATGCACGAAACTGGGTATCAGCCATTGGTATCTTGGTGGGGTTATTCATTGGATCATTTTTGGCCCAACTCGGTTGGTCTGCTTCCTCCAAGAACGGACCTGCTTTATCAAAATTATGTTAAGTACAAGAACGGGGGAAAAGTGTAGCCGAGAATGACTTACCTTGTAGCACAACAGTAGGTTGCTTCTTTCTCACAAAAGGGGAAGGGGAAGCCTGCTTGTGCTCAAGGCCCTTATCCCTCTTCCTTTATAGTTCCACCTGCCTTTGCCTCTCACCCCACTGCAACACCTTTGACTTCTACTCCTATGCATTTTTTGGGGAGTCTGATGGTGCCCGATTGGCGGAAGGCCAAGTGTTAGGTGTTTTACCTTCCTGTCTTACCCACGATGCCTTGGCCCGTCATGTATGGTAATGGAAAGGGTCCTTGTGGAGTTGCCTCTACATCTCAACCTTCGCATCCTCCTACTGCTCCTACACCTAAGATAGTGAATGGGAAGAGGCCCGCCACTGAGGTGCTCAAGTCTGGTCCCTTGTTTGTTGTTGCATCTGGTCTTGTTCCTGTCCAGGAGTCACTCCCTCTGCCATAAACTATTGTGATGGATACTCCAATGACTGAACAAGAGCCTCCTATTGTTCCTCAGGGTGCAGCCTTTACCTCCTGGAGTTGAAGAAGTCACCTTGCACATGAGCATAAGCGTCGGAGGAAGGCTTTGGCTGCTGAGTAGGCTGCCTTGCAGAAGGAGGAAGGGGAGCCAAGAGCTCCTGCTTTGGCATCTTCTGATGTGTCCTCCTCTTCTACCCTTCCTGCTTTAGTTCCCTCCGCCTTAATCTTGTTTTTGGCTCCCCCTACGAGCATGAATGATACTCACTCTAAGAGGGTGCAAGTATTCATTTCTCCTTTGGTTGAGCCTCCTCTTCTGATGTCCCTTCCAAACATCCCACCTTTTTCAAAACCCATGGACATGTTGAATACCTTGGTGGTGTCCGCTATAGTTTTCTTCTCTTCCTCCTTGCAAGCCTTTTGCTTCATCTATGGGGATCTCACATCCTCTGATAAAACATAAGTTTGAGGATGCCCCTACTTACAATAGGGGTCAAAAGAAAGGATCACCTTCTTAGGAAGTTGGCTCTATGTTGGCTTGCATCATCCTAGTGACAAAGGCAGCCTTGACATCCCCAGAGTTTGTCACTACCCCCGAGTCCTTCAATGAGGTCGATAGTGGATCTCGAGCACCTCCTTCATCGCCTGCTCAGTTAACACATGACACTCCCATAAAGTGCATGTTTAACTCTATAGATAATGTCTTGGCTCTGTTAGTGATTTTTGTGAGATTGGTGAAGTTTACCTCATAGGAATTGAGTGAATAAGACCTCGAGGATCCCTCTTCCTTAGCTCTTGTCATAGGAGAGTTAGAGGATACCCCCTTATTTTCCCACCCTTGCAGGCTCATTTGTCCTCCCCTTACAGTGATCTAGATTGGGGGAACGATGACCTCTTGGTTGATGAGGACTAGGGGGCACCTCTTCTTTATCTATAGATTATATTTTGTGTGTTTGTTGTGTTCCCCCATGCTTGTTTTATGTGTTCCTAGAGGACCCTTGTCACCCTCATAGGTGCTTGGATACAAAAGTGTTTTTTGTGTCATAACACTTCTTCTATTTGTCACATCATTCTTCTCTTTGTTGTGCCTTGATTTTCAACAATTGGGGATGATGCAAAGTGTTGGGGGAATTTAGGCCTCCCTTCCATGTTGACCTAATTTTTATTTTTATTTTTGTCTTCACATAAATTTCTTCATATGGTTTGATATAGTAGGGGGTTGATGATAGTTTATTTATATATTATTATATCTATCTATTTATATTTATGAGCAACTTTGACCTTGAAATATCAGATCCCCCTGTCTCTTGTTCACTGTCCTTGTTTGTCTTTTCTTTTTATCTTTCTCTCTTCTTTGCATGACAACATTACCACGGTTACATATCATCATGTTTCGCAAGCCACAACATCACTTTCATTCTTGCTTTTATCTCCTTACCTAATTTCATGTGCCTCTAAGTTTAGCACACACCATCCTAAGGGGGGGCTATCATACTGGTCCAATTTTTAGGTGTATTCGGTGGCCAATGAATCCCTCGCTAAAAATCCTTCATTTTTCAAAAATTACATTCTTCAACATGGATTCCTAGCGGAATCTTTCTTTCATTATGGATTCATAAGATAGAATCTGAAAAATTTCCTTTGAGAAGGGAGTACTTTTTCTGATGAAGAAGTCTGAAAACTTGCCCTTGCGAGGGAGTATTCTTTCTTTCAAATTCCTTGATGAAAGGAATCTTTTAGAAGGATTCTTTGATGATAGAGTCATTGGAAAAAAATTCTATATTTTTTCAAAAAATTCTATCACTTTCAAACAAAGCATCCCTTGAGTGGACCCCTTTTCCTTTGAAGGGTTCTTGAGGGACCCCTTTGAAATCTTCTCCTTCAATTGTTGATTATCTTCTTGTTTGCCTATGTTGCTTTTTGTTATCTAACATGTTTTGTCTATGGATTAACATGTTGCTTTGCAAGGGCACCTGTGAAGCTACTTTTCAATTGACCTTACAGGACTAAGTACCTATAAGGCCCCATCAGACTCTGTGAAGCCTCTCACATCTGGCTCCCTTCAGGACTGAGCACCTGGGGGCACGTCCTTTACAATTTTGAGGACCTGTGAAGCACTTACATCCTACGGGATCTATTTTTTCAACTCTATAGGACCAACCACCTGCAAAGCCCTTTTTTTCACCCTTTCATAAGTCTACAAACCTACAATGCATTTTTTTCAACTCTCCTCAGGACCGAATACCTGTGGATCCATCTCCTCTTTATGTACTTTTGGGTGTTTTAGATTGCAGTTTGCTTCCTAGATGGCTCAGGTATACTTTCTTGAAACTCTTTTGATCTAATTTACCTTGCATTTGGTAGCACATATGCTCGCTAAAGTGGGGGAAAATGTAATGGAGTGAATTTGCACCCCTCACAAATTCTCCATTTATGCCCCTTTACGTTAGAAAAATCAAAGCCAAAGATGTTATTCCACCTCATCCATCCACTTTCCATCCACTTGGTAGTTGTCTGTAGTGTCGATGGGAGAATTTCTATTAAGGACGCTAGCATGGCATGCGAATGTTTGCATGGCACATTGTCATCTTGATAAGATTCCCACCTCTAGAATTTGTAGAGGTGTTACACTTCTCCATTAGCAATGAAGCATAACACCCTTGCACCCTTGATTGACCTCAAATGACTCTTTTGGGCTCCCATTCACCTTTAAAACATCTTCTTCATTCAATTCATCTTCTTGAACTTCACTTGATCACACTCACCTCTACACACTTCATTTCACAACATTCTCCACCATGTTTGAAGCTCCAAGTCAACACTCTGCTATTTTCACTCCTCTCGTTGTTGCGACAACGTTGGAATCTGCAAGCTTGCGAGCCCACATCTCCCTTCACATGCTTGAGGGCATCTTGTTGGGGAGGTGATATCCATTTTACTTAGCATCGTTATTTGAATTATGTAGCATATTGTTGTTAGCATTGCTTGGTATTCTTCCTTTCAATGCTTTATTTATTATACTTTCTCTATTGTTGCTATCTTGGTTGTCCATGGAGGTGGGAACACTGAAATAGGGGTTTGACTATGGCAAGCCCCCAAACAGCCCTAACATTTTTCCCCGTTCTACTCTATGTAGGTACATTTGTTCATGTGGAGCTTGTAAGAGGTTGGACCGATCGTAAGTTTGATTCTTGTTACCTTTTCTCTTGTCAAATTCTATCTCTTAAGTTAAAGTACTCTTCTCGTCATTTCAATAGTTTAGTTGTTTTATGTTTTTCGTCATCGCATAAACTACATTTATTAGGTTTTTAGTGAATTCCCCATTAGTTTAAATTGTACTTTGTACTCTATGTCTGTACGGATGCCAGTGCCTGACTGGGACGCCAATGTGTTGCACTATCCTCTGTTTTTTGTGCAGGAGTCCTTTGGTAGAGAGCTGCCTAGGATACAATCTAGGCTCAAGAATTTTCTCACCCGATTTCCTAAACTCTTGGGTTAATAAAGGGATAGTGATAGATTAGTTTTCCTTCCTTTTCACCCTCTCAAACATTAAGCTTACCTTAAACAATACTTTAGAGTGAGGTAGATCAGGGAAGCTGATTATTTTGGACCCTCTCGTGACCTAGGGTCCTAAGCAGTCGGTCCCCCTCCTCTACAATTCATATATTTGATCAAGAGTAATCAATTCTAGGGATTTCATCTCCTTAACAATGTAGCATAAAGAGAGGATAAATTCCTCTCAATATATTGAGAGCCCTCTTTGCTAGATATCAATGAAGGGTAAAGCATCCCTATAGACGATGGATCTAGATTAAGAATCAAAGTTCCCTATTGAGAATCAAGAGATCCTCTAGGTATCACCCTTTTCCAAAGTTGAACTCTTAATTTCTTGATAAGAAAAATAAATAGATACATTAAAATATTTTTTCTAATAAAGACTCCATAGTTATTCTTTTGTTATACTTGAAAACTCAGAAAATCATCTCGGTAGGAAGCTCTTTCTATAAGAGATGATAAAATTGGGGCATTGATAAAATAATTGGCGAGTTCTCTCACAACCTTGCATAGTAAAATTCAATAAGAAAAATTCAAATTGACAATTGCAAATGATAAAATTTGTAAGCTAGAAGAAGAATTGATAGAATGACACATTTCCCCTACAAAAGATAATATGATATGAATTAATCCTCTAAAATTTAAAATCTTGAATGTACACATTCCTCAAATTTTGTAGACATGGATAACCTATTTTCATTTTATAAAGCATGTGGGGCATGTAAATATAGGGTTGAAGGCTTAATCAATAATTCTCCAAATAAGAAATAGGGAATTAGAAAAGAATTCAACTAAAGCTTTCAATATAGGAGAATCCCTATTGAACTATAAAAAAAATTGTAGGGTAGACAACATGTTACTAAGAGAATACTTTTTAAAATGGAAATTTATAAGTATGCCACATGGTTTTCCACATGATTTTATTGATGATAAACATCTTTTGTAGGCATATAAAATGAGCTCCCTTGAACATTATAAATTTATAGTACATGATATTTTCACCCACATATACCTCCTTCATGTTATAGATTTTATGATACACCCTTTTTCATGAAAAGTGCAAATATGCTAATTCATCTCACCCCTCAAGAATAAGTTGCATGACAAGAGAGAATGAATGACTAAAATGCATAGAAAAAAGTAGCAAGGTTACTAATGAGGTACTAGAACCCTAAAATAGAGGAATTTATAAGAGCACTCACAAATACTACCTCCTATCCTACCATGACAGAAGAATACATTGAACCTGTAATTCCCTTCCAAAGAATATAAAAATAAATTAACTAAACCTAAAAGGAAATAAGACTAATAAAAGATAAATATTGTTTCCTCTAGTCAACTCATCTTTTAGCATAACCAATAAGGGAGAACACAATTAATATATGTTATGATCTTTACATCAAGCAAGAAAAAAATTTAAATGCAAATATTAGAAGATAGAACCATGGCCGAGTTAAATGCTTGATCTCAAGATAACAAACCTACATATTTGGTAACAAACAACCAGGTATGACTTGGCTGCAATACCCTTCCCAAGATTTGTCTAATTAATCACAACAAAATAACTAAATTTTTAAGAAAGATTAATTGAATAAGAAATAAAAGATAGTATTCTTACATTTAATCTAAAATAATCTTAATGATATAATAACAATATGATGAAGCCTTTTCCTCTACAATTAGACAAATGAATTATTTAACTGATTAGATAATTTTGTATTACAAACCAATGATAAAATTTTACGAGAGAAAGATAAGAGAAACAATATTGAAAATGCTAGTATCTTTAGGAAATTATTATTAATAGATATATACCATACAATATCTATGTACAAGTTAATTAGCATTAAACTGACAAACAATCTTTTATGTAAATGTATATTATGTATATACATATTTATATTTTCAATTAATGCATATTCTACCATTACATAAATACTTGCATATTTTAACAAACCTGTTAGAAAACTAAATTCATATAACCACACCAAATAACAAATATAACCATACACAAACATATACGATCAGACATAAAGAAGAAACATTTTGAAATGAGGATGCAAAGCATGATATGCAAATAACCAAGAATCTCAAGCTTAATCATTTGGAAAAACATAATACAATTCAAGTTCTAATTTATTATTAATAACTACGTGAACTTCTACCATTTGAAGATTCATTCAATAAATATTGCAGCTTCATTGATAAAATTAATTAAACAACTACTTTGACGGAAGATTTAGAGATGAATATACAAATGAACCAAAATACTCACAAGATAAGTCGATAGAGTGCATAGATAGATAAGTAACTGTTTAGGAGCGATTGTAAAGCAAGGTTACATCAAGATCACAGTCACCCAAACTGGAAATAAAGAAAATAATAATAGAATTGTTGCCCAAAAGTTAATCGATACTTGCTATGCTAAAGATGGAAATCAATTTTCTGAGCACATTAATAATACATTTAATACACCCATTCTACAGTTTCGCGGCCAAGAAGAGAATATTAATCTACAATGATTTAAAAGAACTGTTACAAAGATTAGCATGAAGTTATGTTTTAGCAGCAGTGCATAATGGAGGTGGCAACAAATTGATGTGCATGATTCAAGGCTATCATATTTTGAGTTCAAAGAAATATCATGACAGCAATTGGAAGCTATATTTTAGTCTTTAATAACAACAATCATTCAAATACACAAAGGAAACAGCGAGAAAGACAATCATTCAAACTCAATGATATGAAGCATTTGTGATAATGACCTTATGCTTGCAATATAAATATTCATAGATGTCGGTTTACATATCCATGGCAGAATAGCATTTCAAGTTTCTATACAAAAGAAAACGCATATCAAAAGAATCCATCTTTAATACATAGAATTTTTATAGCTTTTTTTAACATAAACAAAATATCAACAATTATATTCAATGGTTTTTAAAAAAAAACATTATAAACCGAATACATTGATTCACATACCAACGTTGTCCCATAAACAAGTACAGTATTTGTGCAAACTACAAAAAACAATGTGCAGTTTTCAGTAATAACCAGAGTTAACAGAGATTCACAGAGACTCCATTCAATCAACAATTCTAAATGCATCTTTATTACAATAATGACCTCATATATTAACATTTCTTCAGCAAACCTAGTTGACGCTTTTAGAAACTTGCAACACTGAATAGAGCAGCCCAATTCTGCTCACCTCCCAACTATAGGACTGAAAATTCCAACCCAAGCAGGAGACAAAGTCCATTTGCACAACTCAAAAAAATAACAAAAAAACATAAACAAAGACTCACTCATGAAGAATCCTGATCACAGAATTCTTGCAAAGGGGGAGAAGGGGGATTCCCTTCCCTCTTTGGGTGCAACATCTTTTCAATTTAAACATACAACTTCATAATCAACACATAATTCTTCCATTCACAACACCTCCACAAAAAACCACTCTAGAACCAGATTCTTCCATTCACAACACCTCCACAACCAATTTTTTCTACTCACAATACCTCCACAACCAACCACTCCAAAATCCTACCAACACACAACTCCTTTCACTGCATATATACACATTTTATCAAAAATCCTCAAGAGAGGCTCCATGCCCTTCTCAACCCCAAAAGAAGGAGGCTCTCAACCCTCAAGCGAGATCCGCTCCTTATACACACCCAAGCCCCCATCACACAAACAATATTCTTCACAAAACAGAAAAATAACATAAATTTTCTCAATACAACAAAATCTATCATACATTCAATAACTACATCAAAATTTTCAAATCAAAACACAAAGCATACCTTGGTTGTCCAAGTTAGGATCATCCCAATAACTAGAGCAAAGTAATCAATCCCTTCTCTCTGTTAATTCCCTCCTACCACCAATTTCTTTCAGCCAATACCCAAAAAGCAACAATCTTCACACACCCATTGAATTTCTAGAAATGAAGAAAAGTAGTAAAAAGAATTGAGAGAACAACCATACTAATTCCCTCTTAAAATAGAATTCCTCCCAATTGTACAAGACATCTGGTTTTTGATCTGCATTGGTTCGAATTGAAGATTTTTGTTCTACAATTCTAAGGTAATTTTTTTCGATATGAAAGGAGTCTAAATCCAAATTTTCATGCCTTTTGGCCCTCTAGTGTAGAAGTTATGAATGACAGTACATCGAGTTTTCCAGTGATAGTGCTTCTTGTGTAGAGTGTATGTTTTGATAATTCCACTCTTCATCGCAAAATAATATTTTTTCTGGTGGATTTTTGGAAGTATTTATAGGTGTTAGTTGCATCTAAGTTCCAAGTGGCATGAAGATTGGAGGTCCACGTGTCATTTTGAGGATGATCAGTTGGTGAATTTTGATGATTAGGTCACCAGCGATGCCGACCTGATATGTTTAAGGTTATGCAGATTTTAAATAAGTATTGATTTTTTATGTGGGAGCTATTATAGGTCGACCCCAACCTAATTGATGTGTTACAAGTTTTAAATTAAGGTGTGAAGTGTGTATGGTTGAATGCTAAGCTGACAAGTTATGTTATGTTTTGCATGATACATCTTATTAGGCCAACCTAATTGATGTTGCAAAGGTTTGAAAATATAATGGGTATAAGTATAAGATCATTTTAGTATTATAGAGTGATGATTCAAGTGTAGTTGATGCAAATTGTGCAAATGTGATGCAAATTGTGCAAATGTGGTGCAAGTTCAAAGTAGAGCGGAGTGTTAGAGCAGAGCGCTATGAAGTGTTTAAACTCTATATATCGAGCTTCAATGGAACTATAATTCTTGCATATTTTAGATGTAATTATAGTAGTTCAGATCTTGGCGGTGTGCCATCCCTCTTCTATCTATCTTTCTTTCATTTTGTGTGCAGTGAGTCCACCTGCATTGAGCATTTCTATAATATGTTGTAACTGTTTATAATATAGTATTAGCTAATCCTTACTGTGGTTTTTCTCTTTTTGGGTTTTTCATGTAAAATATTTGGTGTTCATGTTGATGAGTCCAAATAATGACTCATTTTTGTTAGGGTTTATCATATGTTTGTTATTGTTACTATGGGATTTTAGCACCTAGTTTTTTATTAACGATAAATAGGTTTTGAAGGGTACTTGAAACCCTGAACAAAAAAGACAGTGGCAGTAAAGATAAAATAGTAAATTGCCCACCCAAAAGCAACAAAAAATTAGCTTATTAACAGACCATTAGTAGACTAAAACAGCCAACACGAAAAATAGAAAGACACACCACACGACCATTAGAGTAGTTCTTTAAGCATTTTTTCCGCATCCAAATCCTTAGACGCTAGCTTGTCATGCATCTCCATGATTTCCTCAACATCCCGAGCAGGGTCCTTTTTACCTTTCTTTGTTTTCCTCCCAGTACGCACACTCGGACCAACCTCCAAATCGGTAGTTGCATGTCCATCCAAGCATCCTCCCCACGATCCATAGCCGCATGGTCATGAAATAGTCCCTTCCCAGTCAATTCCTTCGCCTTCTGATTGAGGAAAATCATACCTTCAGCCAAGGCCTCCAACTTCTCTTTGCTAATGTTTATGATCATGTCCAAATCCCTACGAAGTTTTATGTCCTGTCTTTCCAGCATAGCCACCCTCAGACCATAATCACTCTTCAAACTATCAAGCTCATCCACCACAAAACCCACACTGGCATTTAAAGATCTAGTAAGCCCAAAAATAGACTCCTTCTCCTTAAGATTGTGCAGAGTAGAAATGTTACAATGGGAAATGGTGTCATGCTTGTTGTGGAGATCTTACACCTCTTGGACAAGCCACATAAGCAGATTAAAAGAAATAGCTTCCCCTTCTTTAACCATACTCGACACCTAAGCAAAATCCACCGCTCCCCAAAACACACCCCTATCCTAGTGTGAACCAACCGGAGGATCCTCCTCATGCACACCCTCATAGAAAAGCTTGGCCTTTCCCCTATCCTTGGATGCAGACACCTGAGCAGAGTCCTCCAGATTGACCACCGAATTCCTCTTATCATCCACAGGGGACCCACCAATCCTAGAATCATCACCTTGAATATTTCCCGCCACCTCCTGAAATTTATCATCCACATCCTTTGCATGGCCCTTAGACCTCTTACGAGTAGAACCCTCAATAGCACCCTCCATCACCTTCAACTTGTGTTTAGCATGCAGGTTAGCCTTGGAAGTTGAGGGATTAACACCACTCGTCGATGGCGTATAATCCAGATCGGTAGCATAGCCATTGGACCAACCCTCCGACTCCTCCTCCAACTCTGTATGCTCTGAATCCTGAATTTCTTCAATCCTACATTTCACACTTCCTTTCCCCTTCTTTTTAGAAACAAGGGATTGAGGGGTTCTAACAATGCAATTTTCTTTGATAAACTCAGCAACATCAAACCCTCATGCAAAAAGGGATTTCTAGGGTTTTTCCTAAAATTTGAAACACCCTCTTCTAGAGACATCAACAGGTAAAAAGGGAAAGACACCAGCTTACCATGGCGAAAGTGGTTGAGCAACACAAAGTGATGACCATACAGCATTGTATATCTACCATCAAGAGTGAAGTAACACATCAACGCCACTGTAACCTCCTGCCAAATTGGTTTAATCTTGGTTCTATCATAGTCCCCGCAATCCAAACAAACCATTTTAGCCCTTTCTCTATCATGGAGAAAATTTTGTTTGGCCGACTACGAAATATTTTTATCCCTATAAATTTTCTTCCTTCCATTGATATACCTGTGACCTCAACAATAAAATCTTCATTAATGGTAGTATCCCTACCAAACATACTTAGCACACAGCCATGCCAAGCATCGACAAACTCCTTGGACACAAAGGACTTAAAGCCATTCAATCTCTCCATGAAGGGAGTAACACCACCTCTCTGCAAGATTGCCCAAACGTTAGCATTGGCTCTAGTTTCATCACAATACAAAGGCTTCGTTTGACACCTATCCCCACCCATCATCGAATTATTAGCAAAAGGAAAGCACAGCGGAAAAAAGCCAATAGCAATCGCCAGAAAAACACCCAGAAAGCATGTGAGGCTATCGAGGGCAGTACCAATGGAAATAATGAGGAGGATACTTAAACAACTTAGTTGAAGGAGGCCACAAATTCCAATGAGCGTCAGCTGAGCGAAAATTCTAATTGTAGATAGGAAAAATCGATCAGATTTACTATAATGAAAACAATAAATCTAATTAGATCCTATCAAGCACAATAGAGTACGAGACAACATGAAAATCAAAATAAGAAGCAAAAATGCAAACCGATGTCCATGTTAAACTCGGTTTATCTCCATTGCTCTTCTCCACCTGCACAAGAATGCAAGATTTTGAAGGTTGATTTGTTGGAGGAATGTTGGTTGCTCAACTCAGCAGCATAACGACTTGATATGATGACAAATGGAGAATGATAGAAACAGTTGAAAGATGGAGGAATGATTTTGACAGAATGAGGATGTCTGAAGAAGATCGATCAAAATGGCTTGTGAAAGGTTAGATTTATAGATTTTCGATGTGGACAGAGATAAGATTTGATAAGATTGATAAAGATTTGATTTTTGTTTTATTTGATCAAAGAGGAAATAAAACAAGATAAGATAAGATTGTAAAAAGATAGAAGGATTCCCTTTCCTGTTTTAAAGGAAATAAGTCTTAAAAAAGACGAGAAGGATAATTGATGAATTATCTAATTAAATTAATTAATTAGATACACATGAGTTCAGTTTTGGAAAGAAAGCGAGAAGATTTTTTTAGGATTTTATTAATTAAATAAATTTTTTATTTATTTAATTAATGTTGGATTTACGATTTCACTAATTAAATAATATAAATTATTTAATTAACATTAGAAGAATTAATAGAAATGATTTAATTAATTAAATAATATAAACATTAGAGGAATGGATGGAAATGATTTAATTAATTAAATAATATAAATTATTTAATTAACATTAGAGGAATTGATGAATTATGCATAGGAAGGAAATAAATGAAATTAGTAAAATAAATAAGATTTATTTAACTAATTAGATGATGACATGGGTACCTAGGGAAAAACATGATACAAGGTGTCAAAATGATGCAATGTTGTGACAAGGTATCGTAAGAGGACAATTTTTTGATGTCTACATTTTTCCCCTCTTTGAGATGATGTTTGAAATGATGAGATTTGTGTCGAGTAACATCATTTCAAAGAAGTTAAGGTATGGATAGAGGAAAATGGTTAATGATAGAAAAATAGGATGATGGAATGATGATGCCCCCTCGAAAGGATAGGCGAGTTGAACAAACACGGGTAGGCTCTCGAAATGAAATGATAAAGAGAGGGATAAGACAAATGATGCAAGATAGGAAGTGGATGAAGGAGGTGAATGATACGTTATGCTGCAATGAAAGTGAGCAACTATGATGTTTGATTTAGCACTAGACGTTATGCACCAAGATATAAGGACCAAGGTGATAATGTGTCTCATGCCCCAGTGTAATAC
This sequence comes from Sequoia sempervirens, assembly GCA_007258455.2. Taxonomy (NCBI): domain Eukaryota; kingdom Viridiplantae; phylum Streptophyta; class Pinopsida; order Cupressales; family Cupressaceae; genus Sequoia; species Sequoia sempervirens. The sequence goes on along the minus strand of VDFB02000008.1, from coordinate 34,395,277 downwards.
AACCTTGTCTAGACATATGAGGAAGTAAACTTAGAGCATTAAAGTCCTAATGCACAAAAGGTATGATGTGACCTTAGATGCAAAGGATAGTGCAAAAAGCTACTCCAACATACACAAGATATGAATATTAGCCGGAATGATACAGATAGGATACAAATGCAAGATAAAATGATAACACACACAAGCAAGCAAGCATGCATGCACAAATGACACAAAAACAAACAAGGAATTGCCCCTGTCAAGCTGTAAATCGTTGATTGATTGATTGATTGATTGATGATGATGATAGTGTTGTCATTGTGAGGAGCGGCATGTCCCTAGATCAACACAAGGATGATGATAATTGATTTATTGACTTTGATTTGGTTTATGACAAGATTAGGATCAAGAACAAAGGATGCAATTAGATAATTTGACAAGATTGATTGACTTGATTGGTATGTATTAAGGATTGACTTGCATTTGGATTATTGCTTGGAATGATTTGATGGATTTGATTGGATGCAATGGTTTTGATGAAGATGATTGATTTGGTTGAATGGTTGAATGATTGGATTGAGGAATTGATTGGATTGGAATGATTTTGATGATAATGATTAGATTGATGAGAAGTGATGTGGTTTGATTTTATTGCTTCGATTTTGTTGGATATTTGATTTTTTTGTATTTTTGGGGATATTTTGAATTTATTTTTATTTTTGAAATGTTTTGAATTTTTTTGTATTTTTGAAATGTTTTAATTTTTTGGATTTTGAAATGTTTGATTTTTGTATTTTGAAATGTTTTGATTTTTGTATTTTTGAAATGTTTTGATTTTTGGATTTTTGAAATATTTTGAATTTTTTGTATTTTTGAAATGTTTTATTTTTTTGTATTTTTGAAATGTTTTGATTTTTTTGTGTTTTTGAAATGTTTTGAATTTTCTTGGATTTTTGAAATGTTTTGAAGGTTTCAAAGGATTAAAATTTGAATAGCCTTTGTGCTAAAGACTAATGACAAGGGGAAAACCAAGTCTAGGTGCAAGGAGATAGATGAGATTGATGGATGAAAGGGTGGGTGATGGGAAAAGGGATAAAAGGATCATGATATATGGATGGATGAAAAGGATAGGTCATATTGAATGGAATGGATGTATGCATCATAAGAGAGCAAGGATTGTGATTTCCAAAGACTATGTCGCATAGGAATAACATGCCCCATTCTAGGTACAATACTTAGGATTTTTCTAGACAAAGCTTATGACAATAGGATAATGATAGGCTCATTTGGAAGGATGAGGTATGTCAAGAAATACTCAAAACATGTTTCAACATTTTTCCCCTATGTCTTCATCAAGATCAAAAGCAGAGTGGTGGATAAGTGGACTTAATATGATAAGTCTGTATGATGGCTAAAGATGGTAGGTAGGATGGAAATGATATGATATAAAAATGATAGGTTGGATAGATAAGACATTGTGCCCCCAAGTGTAAGTGACATAGAAGATCAACCTACACATGGCGTCTGTTTGCGAGGTTTTCATCATGGTACTTATCCAGGGCACCTGTTTACTAGGTTTTCACCGTTGGACGAAAGGATTTCTCTTTACTTTTTTTTTCTTTTCTTTTCTTTTTTGTTTATTTTGAATTTTTGGATAGGAGAAGGGGAGTATGGATAGGAGGGACTCAAGTGTCTAGTTTTGTGAAAGGTGATAGTCCCACTAGATGGATGTCATTGCATGGACCATGTCAAATGTCATTATGCTCATAGATGTTGGTAAGAGATGACATGAAAGGGATGGATTAGGTAGATGGCGGATTATGAAAGGCTTATGCAAGAATGGATGGGGAATAGTGGATGATGATGTGGATTGAATAGGACTTATACAAAAGATGAATGGGGAGGCTTAGCCAAAAGCATGGACCATAGGAAGATGGTGGGGGAGATATGTAGGATAATGAGTGAAGGATGAGGAGATGGAGGTATGTGGAATTGTTGTGAAATGGAAGGGAATCGTGACCAATGGTTGCACACATTGTGATAAACGTTGAAGCTTTTGATGTGGATGGGGTGTAGGAAGCAATGGAGATGTTTGCTTAGGAGGTGGTGGATGTAGTGATTTTGGTACCCACATAGACTTAGTATCTTTATGACTTTTATTTTGCTTGTGGGTTTTAGGAATTTGAGACTCTTGAATAGAGTGGTAATGTGAGGTGGAAGTGGATGGTTGGGATTTTTGTGATGTAGATGCCTCATTTGATTTGCTTTCTTTTTGCTTAGGTACCCAAGCCAATTTAGTTTTGGCCTTTACTTTTGGAGGTATGGGCTTATATAGCTTGTTTGGCTTTGACTTTGTGCAATTGTATGCTAAGGCATTAGGACCTTTAGAAATTTTGACTTTATGTGTAGAGGCATCCACATTTTTATTTTGGAATCCCTTGGGTTTGGTGGAATGAGTGGAAGCTTCATGTTTATACAATGTGTGCATTTGTTGGGCATGATTAAGAATGTTAGGGTATTTATGGATAAATGGATAAGAGGATTGAATGGTAGGAATATTAGGTGTTGGAAGTAATGGTGGTAAAATGGATTGAGGGATATTAGGAGTTGGAAGCAATGGTGGTAGAGTGGATGGTGGAAAGTGTATAGTCACATGCTTTTGACATTTGTAGGATGACGGTGGTGGAATGGAAACATATGTTTTAGGTGTACGATAGGCTATATGATGGAAAGTGGACTTAGTTTGCATGGAGGAAGTACCGACATCTTTAGGTTGTTGTCCTTGGGGTGTGTTTCCAAGCCCATAAGAGCGTGGAGGGACTTTGACATGGATGGGCTCCAAAATATCTTGTTCATGAAGGTCTAGAAATTTACCTTGGTGGTTCATGTTTTGGAGTGTGCAATGGACAATGGGACTAGGTGTAGGTGAAACACTAGACACGAGTTCCTTATTGGATGGAGAAAATGACGCAATGGAAGATAATGGTTTTTGTTGTTCTAAGGAGGAACATTCATGAATGAGGGTGGAAAGACCAATAGGATATGATGGAGGACTTGCAATGGGGTCAATAATGGGTGATGGGGGATCATTAGGATCTTGATTAGCATTTTGTTCACTTAGATCCAATGTATTTGTTTGATCTTCTATGTGTGCTTGGGAGGCATATGTCTCATCAAGGGAAGTGGATTTTTGTGCATCATGGATGGGTGAGGTGGAAAGCTCTTGACCATGGAATACATAAAGTTGGCTAAGAGGATCATCATGGTCTTCTTGATCATAAAAGGGGTCTTGATCAAAGATGAAAGATTGATCATGAATAGTATTAGGTATGTTATGAATGGAATCATTGGGAAGGTGTGGATCTTTATGTGGATGAGGGGGTAATGTTTCCGCATGTTTAGGATTGTGCTCTTGAAATACCTCATGACTTATTCGAATGGAGGTGGAAAGGGATTTCTCATGGAGAGACTTGTCATGTTCTTAATGGTCAACAACATAGGAGCATGATAGAGGGTGACTTGGACTTACGAGGGGAGACTCTGGAATTGGCTCAAGGGTTTGTGGATGACATGGTTGGCTTGAAGGACTTGGCATGATGTTTGATGACTCTTTTGTATGTTAAAGAATATGAGTTGGATGACATGGCGACGGTTGATTCCTTGCTCGTAGCCCTTGGGTCACATCCTTTGGATGTGTAGGGGTGGAAGGTGTTGGCTTAGGGTTTTGATTTTGATTGGATGATGGTATGATAAAGTTATAGGGTGCATGTGCTAGATTGGTATTCCCCTTGTCAATGGTTGCATTAGAACATGAGGAAGTTTGGCCTTGTTGCAAGGTAGAACTTAAAGTCACATGTGTTTGTCATGATGTGGCTTGATAGGTTGATGTGGCATTGACATGCAAAGAAGTGGATGGATTAGATTGGTATGAGGTGGAAGGGTGATAATGAATGGATAGGGGATGACGTTGTGGTTGCTGGATTTGACAAGTGGCAATGAATTGATTGGCTTGAGCTAGGAGGTGTTGGATTTTAGGTGATTTAATTTGTTGAAAATTTTGGAAGAGGGTTTGAAAGCTTTGTATGGTTTGGTGGTCTAGGGGTTGGGGTATTTGGTGAAGTGTCTGAAGGAGGTTTCGAAGTTGGGACGCTAGGGATTTGTGTTCGAATGTGGGCATGGTGTCACACATGTGTGTAAGCTCTTGCACATCAATTTGTTCCTCAAAGTATGCAACATAGTTCATGTCATCATTAGCGGTGGTAGGAGAAGCCCCTCAAAGTCTAATTTTATGTTTTGGTTTTGTTTCATGATTTGAACTAGAGAAAGAGACTCCTTGAATTATGACTTCAGGCTTAGGTTTTGTCTCATGATTTGGCCTAGAGGGATAGCCCCCTTGAATTATGATTTTGGGCTTATGATTAGGATTGGGCTTGTTTATGATTATGACCATTTTGACAAGTGGTGACTAGGACTGGGTCGGTGATGGTGATGATGTGGAATGATTAGATTGGATGACTTGATTGATTAGGATGAAATGGATAGGATGTGAATGTGTTGGAAGAACGTGTAGAGTGACTTGTCTTTATGTGTTTGGTGTCTAGCTTGATTTGGAAAGGTTTAAATGAATGATCACACATGCACACACATGAATCACACACGCAAGACACATAAGCAAGTTTGAATTTGAAATTATGAATGTGATTATTAAGCACACACTTGAAGAAGATACATCAACAAGTCCTAGAACTAGTCAAGTGGGTATGGCCAATTAGGTCTCAAGCTAATCTGCACAAGGTTGACTAAGGATGATTTGAAAGCAAAATCCTGCCACACAGCCGGGAGAAAGGGGTAACCCACCCTTCACCTTCACTTCCCAAAGGTATAAAGTTCTTTGGAGCTTAGCCAAGAGTGACAAGATTTTAACTCTCAAACAAGTGTGTCTTTCGATTCACACTTCGATTGAGGTCGTCCCCGAGGGTGATGAAATCCCCTAGCAGGCCTCCTACGAAGGGTTTGACAAAAGCAAACCAAGTGAGGTGTTTGTGATCACACACACACTTGATTCACACTCGCAAAGATTAATTTCCCTTAGATTAGAAATGAAATGTGTGTAAAACAGTTCAAGCACTTGTTCTTTTTAACCCCAAATCAAGATGTGTGATTGAAGAAAAAAATTGTTTTAAGCCCAATTTCAAATATGTGATCAAACAAGATTGATTTTCTTCCCAAAATTGAAATGTGTTGACAAGCAATGATTAATGAGAAATGAAAGATTAGAATGTATGCACCTGATTATTCGCTTTCCAATTTGATGCATGTATGACTAATGCCAACATTGTTCCAACTCCTTAGATCCCCCTGAAAGTCACCAAGACAAGAAGAAATACAGACTTGCAAGCTAAAAATGAGATTAGGCCAAAAACATGTAATCTATTAAAAATCCAAACTTAAATTAAAATAAATAAATCTAAACTAGATTAAAAAAGTTAAAAATCTAAGTTAAATTAGAAAATGGAAATCCAACAAAATTTAAAAATTTAAAAATCTAAGTTAAATTAGAAATCTAAGTTACAAATCTAATCTAAAATCTAAAATCTAATAAAAATCTAATTTAAAAACTTCTAACCTAAGATCTAAAATTTAATAATAAAAAAACTAATTTAAAAATTCTAACCGAAAATAAAATCTAATTAAAAAAAACTAATTTAAAAATCTAATTTTAAAAATTCTAATCGAAAATCTAAAATTTAATTAAAAATCTAATTAAAAACTAATTTAAAAAGTCTAACAAAAATCTAAAATCTAATTAAAAAATCTAATTAAAAAAAACTAATTTAAAAAGTCTAACCAAAAATCTAAAATCTAATTAAAAAATCTAACCTAATATCTAAAATCTAATAAAAAAACTAATTGAAAAACTAATTTAAAAATTCTAACCTAAAATCTAAAATATACTAATAATTGAATAAAAATCTAAAAAAAGAAAGATCTAATTAAAACTAAAGTAATTTCTAATGTTAAGCTATCAAAAGCATTCTCAAAGTATTTCCATTAACTTACCTCTATGAAAAGCCATCCTTTATGATAAGATTTGCAAGATATTATTACTTCTTTCGTATGGAAATAAAATGGGAGATTTTAGGCAGCGATCTTTTATTCCAAAGAAGCGAGCTAAGGCCAAAACCACGCACTACAATGGGACTGAAAATGGATGCTAGGGAAGACGCCTATGTGGATGAGTCTTTATCCTCAAATGTTGCTTATTCCAAACACCCAAGCGCTCGCTGATGGAATACAGTGCTCAGAAAGGATATCATTGACAGTGATAGGCAGTGTACTATAGCGGTAGGTTAATGATATAGGCGAGGACAGTGATAGACAATGATAGGCGAGGAGGAGCCGAGAGGAGTTGAATGTGTAGACCTCGACATACCAAATGAGGACTTTTTGTTGATTGTAAAGGAGGAGTCACTTGATAAGGTTCACCAAATGTAGATAGGCAAAATCGATCAGATTTAGTATAATGAAAACAATAAATCTATTTAGATCCTATCAAGCACAATAGAGTATGAGACAACATGAAAATCAAAATAAGAAGCACAAACGCAAACCGATCTCCACGTTAAACTCGGTTTATCTCCATTGCTCTTCTCCACCTGCACAAGAATGCAAGATTTTGAAGGTTGATTTGTTGGAGGAATGTTGGTTGCTCAACTAAGCAGCATAACGACTTGATATGATGACAAATGGAGAATGATAGAAACAGATGAAAGATGGAGGAATGATTTTGACAGAATGAGGATGTTTGAAGAAGATCGATCAAAATGGCTTGTGAAAGGTTAGATTTATAGATTTTCGATGTGGACAGAGATAAGATTTGATAAGATTGATAAGGATTTGATTTTTGTTTTATTTGATCAAAGAGGAAATAAAACAAGATAAGATAAGATTGTAAAAAGATAGAAGGATTCCCTTTCTTGTTTTAAAAGAAATAAATCTTAAAAAAGATGAGAAGGATAATTGATGAATTATCTAATTAAATTAATTAATTAGATACACATGAGTTCAGTTTTGGAAAGAAAGCGAGAAGATTTTTTAGGATTTTATTAATTAAATAATTTATTTATTTATTTAATTAATGTTGGATTTATGATTTCATTAATTAAATAATATAAATTATTTAATTAACATTAGAAGAATTAATAGAAATGATTTAATTAATTAAATAATATAAACATTAGAGGAATGGATGGAAATGATTTAATTAATTAAATAATATAAATTATTTAATTAACATTAGAGGAATTGATGAATTATGCATAGGAAGGAAATAAATGAAATTAGTCAAATAAATAAAGATTTATTTAACTAATTAGATGATGACATGGGTACCTAGGGCAAAACATGATACAAGGTGTCGAAATGATGCAATGTTGTGACAAGGTATCGTAAGAGGACAATTTTTTGATGTCTACACTAATAAAACTACAAACTTCATGATACCCACGCAAACCAAAGGAGGTGGGCAAACACAAAAAATTAACAAAGATCATTATGAATGAGGTTCCTTAAATCAATAGGAAGGACATCATCCTCCCTCCACGATCTTGTCGATGTCACTCTATAATTCGCTAGCCAATTAGCGACAACATTTTCCTCTCTATAGGCATGAGAAATATATATTTCTTCAAATTCGCCACTTAAATAAATGGCATCCGAAATAAAATTATCAATAGACCAAGAAGGGGGAGATTTTTTCTTAAGGCAATTAACAATGTTTAACGAATCACCTTTTATCCTAATTTTAGAGATCCTCATATCCCTAGCCAGTTTAATACTATGATAGGCAGTCGCTGCTTCAGCAAGGTGGTTTGTTTGGATTCCCAAAGGGAGTGCCACCACTGAAACAAACCTACCATTGTGATCTCTCAACACTCCCCCATACCCAGCAGGACCCAGATTGCCTTTAGCTAAACCATCAAAGTTGATTTTGAACCACCCAAAAGGAGGGGGAAACCAAACCACCCCATCCCTCGCTAGATTGGCCTTCTTCAGGGGTTTGAAAATGTCAAAGGAAAGTTTCCAATTGGTCGCCACCACAGCATCATAATCTGAAACCAACACTCTTCCAGGAATATCAATTTTGTCCACCACCAACATCAAATTCTCCTTAATAGAGGAAACAATTTTTAAGAAAAGGGAAAGAGGAGAGAGGGAAGCATCTCTAAAAATCCTATTGTTCCTCTCCTTCCATAACCCCCAAAAAATATGCTGCAACATGGGCGACCAAAGAAGCTTCAGAGAAGGATTTGAAGGAGCATGCCATTGGAGCCACAAATCTCATACTGAAGCAGGAAAAATCCACACCACAAGCCACATATTGAGAAAAAGGGACCAAACTTCCCAAGCATAGTTGCAACCAATATTAAACAAATGAGAACTATCCTCTGCATCCATCATACAAAGGTAGCACCTATTAGGCATGGAGAACCCCCGTTTCCACAAATTGTTAATAGTAAGAATCTTATCCTGCACCATTAACCACAGAAAGATATTAATCTTAGGTATCAGCTGTGGATTCCACACTAGGCCCCATGGCGGCTTAGGGCCCAAAATATCATTACATGACTTGAACGTAGAGACCACCAAGAAGGCTCCACTCGGGAGCCTATTCCAAATCACCTTATCCCTTTGAAGAGAGACAGGGATGTGAATTTTGGAGAACTCATTAAAAAGATCCACCAGCTTAGGGAACACCTCATGAATCTTTCTCCATTCCCCATTGACAATGTAGTCTGCCACATGACTCCCAAATTCATGAATGCACAAGTCCCTCCAAGGATTCGCCCAATGAGAATCATGCAAAGGACAATGCCCAAACCACCAATCATCCCAAAAGAGAATATCCATGCCATCCCCAACCACCCAGAATAAACTAGCAGAAATCACCCCTCTCAATTTGGACAGCGAGTTCCAAAAGAAGGACCCAAAAGGAGGAGAGAAGTCCTTACTCAGAAATTCCTAAAATTTATCCACTTGAGGAAGATATTTAGAAGCCAAAATTTGCACCCAATCCTTCTCACCACAAAGGAAATGCCAGAGTTGCTTGGCCATAAGAGCCAAATTGAAGGGCTTAATCTTGTGTAGACCCAGACCTCCTTGACTTTTAGACCGGTACACCTCCCATGAGACTAAACTCAATCTCTTTTTAACCTCCACACCAGACCAAAGAAACTTTCTCTGGATACTCTCAATTTGCTCCCAAAATTTATGAGGCATCTGAAAGAGACTGAGAACATACACAAGTAGATTCTGTAAAGTAGACTTGATGAGCACCAACTTACCAGCCTGACTAAGCAACGCACCTTTCCATCCAACCAACTTTGCATTAAATTTATTAATCAGTCCATTCCAGAAGGAGTGATAAGATGAAGTGGCTCCAAGTGGAAACCCAAGGTAGGTTGAAGGAAGAGAACCCACGAAACATTAAAGGATACCAACAATTCTCTGCACCCTCCTTTTAGGAGTGTTAAGGAAGAAGATCGTGCTCTTAGGGAGGCTCACCAATTGGCTCGACGCCGCCTCATACTTCTACAGGATCGCCTTAATAGCTCTAGCTTCCACAATAGAAGCCTCACCCAAGATCAAGGTGTCATCAACAAACTGTTGATGCACATAAGAGGGCGAGGAAGAAGAAGGTTTCAATCCCTTCAGGGCACCTGAGGAAAGCTTTAATTGCAGCGATCTACCCAGAGTCTCATACATCATAATACTTTATATGTTATTTCCCTAAACTTATGAACTTTGGGCATGAACTTATCCCTGTAACTTTTGATGGTATTTGACCTGCTATGTGATATATCTATATTAATTTTACATGTGATTGAATGAATGTTATTCTAAGGTGATTATGGATATACAATTTTCTTATGCACGCTAAGGTCATAATGTAGGTTCACATTAAGATGCAGATATAAATGAAGCTTGCAAGGTGGAAGAAGTTCATGCCAATTGGTCGGTTACTAAAGGAGTCAAAAAGATGGGCATTAAAGAGGTCAATGGAGGGAAACTTCCAACTTGTGTGGAAGTTATAACTTACCTTTAAATGACCATGTCTATTAGTTGAGTAGATTTAAGAGGTGTTGCTATGCTGGATCCTTGTTGAGGCAAGACTGGTTTGACTAAATCTGGCGCATGCATAACCTCCTCCCTCTTTTTCATGCTGTCAATAAATGGCATCCTCCTAGTTTGTTGAAGTCGACTACCCAGGTAGTTAGGGTTAGTTAGAAGCTTTCCTTCTATAAATAATGATTAGATGTTACTCTTCTGGAAGTTGGATGTTCTGATATTGTACTTTGATTTTTAGTTTCAAGGAATACAATCATGTTGTTGTTATGATGTATCAATGTTTCCAATGAATAAAATGATAGTTTGATTTTTTGTATCTAAGTTAGTTTAGGGAAGACTCATTCAAGGGGCCCACTTGGTGAGAATTCCATCCATTTAGTTTAGTAGTTACTCTTTTGTTCAATAATTAGTTATAGTCTTAGCAGTTGTTTGTTCCTGCAACCATTAGAACTTTGTTATGTGTTTGTTCTTGCAACCAAGGCAAACAGAATAACTTCTTGCCTATTTGTTGAGATTTCTATTTGTCCTTCATTTCAATTCAGTTTAGTTGTTGATTCATGCTCAATACTTATGCTAATTCCTTTCAAGCATTCTACTTTCAATACTACTTCCTTTCTAGCTATAAGATAAGGATGACTACAATTGAGTCCTAGTGCATAGACAGTGCTGACCCATTTCAAGTTCGCATCCCTGGGTTGATAATGAAATGAACCTTCATTATGAGAAAGATAACTACTTAGTGTAGATATTTAATCTCTAAGTTATAGCTTTAAGGGATTAGTTATTAAACCATTAGAGGAGGCCAACATTTTTGGCGTCATTGTCGAGGATGGTGTCAAACTAGGAAGTTCTTCAGAGTCATTTCCAGTTTCTTTCTTGTTTTTAGTCTCTTTGAAGTTTGTTTTTAGCATACCCTTCATTTGAATAAAGTAATGATCTGCTATTCTTTCACCAATTCTTTGTTTGAGTTGGTTGATATTGAGTTAATACCGCATTTATAGAGGCAGGAGAAGAGATGCTCTAGGGAGATTCCTTCCTAATGACCCTAATCCTAATAACCAGCTAGTTGAGTTTCAAAATTTTCCAAGAGATGAAGAAGAAGAAGAGGCAAATCCTTTCGTTGATGCATTTCCCAATTTGACCATTTCTGAAACTTCCTCTCAAGAGCAAGCTGCCTAAAATCTTATTGTGAATCCATTTACTTTGACAATCCATCAAGAAATTATGGCTGGCCAAAACCAAAATAGACCTAACCAACCATCTTTTCTATTCCCTATCACTCACCAGAATGACGTTGATAACCTCAAGAACATCCATGCTTCAGTTCTCCGTAGATTCTATGGGCTTGTAACAAAGGACCCTGACACTTTCTTGTTTGAATTTGATATCCTTTGTAGAAGTTATGATTACACTACTGATGCTCATAGGCTTAAATTGTTTCCTACTACCTTGAAGGAAGCTGCATTAAGATGGTTTATGGGCTTAGGTAGGAATACTATAGAGACTTGGGATGATATGAAAACAAAGTTTCTTGAGAAGTATAAATAATACTATAGAGGCAGTGATATGATAGGAGATGATATCTTCAAGATGCATCAGAAGGAGGATGAATGTTTGGAGGACTATATTTCAAGGTTCCTATTTTGTCTACAGAAATCCCCACATCATGCACTCAATGAAGAGTCTCAAAAGTTTCTCTTCCTTAGGGGGATTAATGAAAATTGCACTGATGCTCTGGACTTGATAGCAAGAGGAGATATTACCCAAGTTCCCTGGGATGATATTAATAAGATATGTCAGAATTACTGCAGGGCAGCTATAAAGAAAGGAAGAGGTTACCAATCTTCTATGGGTAAATCCTCCACTAATGGAGTTTCAAGGATGGAAATCACTCATTTCTTGGCAGATTTCAAGCAGGATATCATAAACAATATGGCCACTCAACTAGATACACTTCAAGCAAAGAAGAAACATGAGGAGGTAGAGGAAATGTTCGCAGAATATTGTCATCATTGCAGGCAAAAGAAGGACTGCAGATGAAAAATGGTAGCCAACATTGACAACAAGAAAATTCCACCAGAATTTAGGCCAATTAAAGGTGATGATGATCAGGTTTTCTACATTGCACAAATAAGGCCATGGGCTCCAAGACAAGGTATGCTACCAGATCCATTATCTTTTAGTGGACCTTATTTGAATTCTTATGTATCTGGTAATCAATGGAAACCCCCGTACCCATCAAACTTTGGAGGCTATCCACCTCAACCTTGGAACAACCCTCCAAATACTTGGCCCAATTACCAAAACTCTCCACCTCAGTGGTATCAATTCCAAGGGAATTGGTAGCAACCTATAGGAAACTAGAAATAAACACCCCAATGGAGGAGAGGATAGCAATGGCCAAACCAGACAATTGGTTACATGCAGTCGCCTCCATAGCTTCAACAGCCTGTCATAATTCCTCCTCCTCCTAACTCAAACTCTAACACACCTAGACCTACTCAGTTACCAACTCAACCCACACCTAACCCAAACAACAAACAACAACAACAGCCAGTTTACTCTGCAGATCCTAACCAATTTCCTGCATATATTGTGAGTGTGAGTGATATTCATCTATGTTCAGGAACTACTTTGTCATCCCCTTCCACTCCTATTATAACAAAGCTTCCTATGGAAGAGGAGGAGCATCCAAATTTATCTGATATCCCTGCTCAGTCAAGTGTGCCCAAGAATCCTGAACCAATTCGACAATCTGATCAAGACCCACCATTTCCTCGAAGGTTAGAAGTTGTTAAATAAAAGGCAGAAAAGGAAGAAACAACCTTTGATATTCTAGATCAATTAAAACACATATGTGTCAAGATACCTTTTTTCCAGGCCATAAAAGATGTCCCCATATATAGTAAGGCAATTAAGGAAGCATGTCTCAAAAAGCCAGGGAGGAAAAAGGACCCCACCACCATTCATGTGGTAGGGCAGTTGGCAGATATCATGCTTGGGAAAGTAACTATTCCTAAATATACTAACCTAGGTAGTCCTGCAGTTGGAATTATTATAAATGGAATCCAAGTAAAGAATTCTCTAATAGACTTGGGAGCAGCTATCAATGTGATGACTAAGGATATCCTACAACAACTGAATGCTACAAATATGACACCTACTCCTACTATCCTACAGCTTGCTGACAGTTCCACTGTCAAACTAGATGGTATAGTAGAAGACCTTGTTGTTACTCTAGACTCTTGGGAATATCCAATAAATTTCATGATCCTTTCCCCTAAAGCTACATTAGGAGGGTATCCCATTATTTTGGGAAGGTTGTGGTTAGATACAACAGATGCTTACATTGAATGTCGGTCAAGGGACATGACTATTTCTTATGGGAGAAGCACTAAAAATCTTATCCTTTATCCTCTTGCTCAACCATCCCATGATATGGACAACCCCATCTGGCCACATGTTAGAAAAGAGGCCGAGGAGGTCAATTCAATGGCACAACTCATGATGATAGGCAAAAGTCCTTTCATGCAGCTTTAGGAAGAAGATGAAATATTATCTCATATAATTCAGAACCATTGGGAAGTGCACGAAGAACCACCCACTCATGAATCTAGTTCTACATGTCCATTGTAGATACTTTTGCCAACTTCTCCTACACCTGAATTTCCTACAGCAACAGATATGCTTCATATTGTTACCACATGAATTAAAAATTCCAAGTATAAGCGAAACAACCATGATTGAGTTGACCACACAAGTACAAGTTTCATAGGGGAAACATTTGAATATTAATAACAAGCTTAGTCAAGAGCAGCAGTTGTCCCTAACAAACCTGTTAAATTTGCATCAACGTGCATTTGCATGGGATTACCATGACATGAAAGGATTAGATCCCTAACTCTGTACTCATAGGATCTACATTAGAGATTACTTCACACTAGTAAGACAACCACAAAGGAGAATCAACCCTGCATCGAGGGAGATTGTGAAAGGAGAACTACAAAAGTTATTGGATGCAGGATGTAGCTACCCTATCTTAGATAGCCAATGGGTGTCCCCTTTGGTAATTGTACCTAAAAAGGGAGGTAAATGGAGAACTTGTGTTGACTATAGAGAACTAAACTCTGCCACTAAAAAGGATCACTTTCCCCTTCCTTTTATAGACCAAGTATTGGATTCACTTGCAAGTAAGCAGTAGTTTTCCTTCTTAGATGGATTCAGTGGTTATAATCAGATATAGATTGCACCTGAAGATCAGGAGAAGACAACTTTCACATGTCCTTGGGGGACTTATGCCTATTTTGTACTCCCATTTGGTCTATGCAATGCACCTGCAACCTTCCAATGAGCAATCATTAGAATATGCTCTGATATTTCACATGATTGTATGGAGATCTACATGGATGATTTCACTATTTATGGTACTAATTTTGCATAAGCATTAGAAAACCTAAGAAATGTTTTGTAGAGATGTGAGGACCATAATTTGTCCTTGAACAGTGAGAAATGCTTTATGATGATGCAGGAAGGAGTGGTCCTTGGCCATTATATCTCTCAGAAAGGAATTCAAGTGGACCCAGCCAAAATTGAGGTAATTACCAATCTTTCTATTCTTGTCAAGCAAAAAGATGTTAGAAGTTTTTCGGGACATGTAGGATACTATAGACGCTTCATAAAAGATTTCAGTAAGATGGCAACATCACTTTATAATATTTTAACTAAATATGTCGAGTTCCAGTGGACAGAGGATTGTGATAAAGCATTCTTTGATTTAAAAATAGCATTAACCCATGCTCTTGTGCTCAAAGGCCCTAATTGGGGACTCCCTTTCCATTTTCACATAGATGCATATGATTATGCTATAGGGGTTGTCTTAGGACAAAAAGAGGGAGCAATAGAGAATGCAATCTACTTTGTTAGCAAGAACCTACAAGGGGCTGAGTTTAACTACACAGTGATAGAGAAGGAGATGTTGGCAGTCAGTTATGCTCTCAACAAGTTCATGCATTATATCACATGATACCAGATCTTCTTCCATATAGACCATGCAGCCATAAAATACCTTATGAACAAGCCATTGATTTCAGGAAGGTTAGCAAGGCGGTTGTTGTTAATGCAAGAATTTGATATCACCATTATAGACAAGCCAGGTAAGGAAAATGTTGTGGAAAATTTTCTCTCCAGATTGACTACATCAGAGGACACTTTAGTCCTTGATGACTGCTTTCCTGATGAACATTTTTTCTCCATCAGTGTGCACACACCTTGGTATGCAGATATAGCCAATTATTTGGTCACGGGAAGAGTTCCCACTCATTTCTCTCCAAAAGAGCGAAGGGTTCTTATTGAGAAAACTTTTCCATTCTCATGGATAGTAGGTTGTTTATTCTATACTGGACCAGATCATGTGATGAGAAGATGTGTAAGAGAGGATGAAACTTATGATAGACTACATGCATGCCATAATGAGCCCTGTGGGGGACACTTTGCAGCTAAGAGAACAACCGTGAAGATTCTCAATATAGGGTATTACTGGCCTACACTTCATAAGGATGTAGACAAGTACACTAGGAAGTGTGATAGGTGTCAAAGGATAAGCCGACCAACTAAATCAGATGAGATGCATCCATACCCTCAAGTAGTTATCACACCATTTGATAAGTGGGGACTTGATTTTGTAGGTCCAATTGATCCACCATCAAATGAAAAATCTTACATCTTGGTTTGTACTAATTATGTGACTAAATGGGTTGAGGTCAAAGCCATGAAACATGTTAGGGACAATAAAGTTGCAGAATTCCTCTATGAAGAAATCTTCACATGCTATGGAGTTCCTATAGAGATAGTCATAGATCAAGGGGCTCAGTTCACATCCACTCTTGTCACAGCATTGGCGAATGAGTATAATGTCAGGCATAGAAAATATACACCCTATCACCCTCAAGTCAATGGCCAGTCTTAGGTGACAAATAGGGAAATAGAATCTATTATGACCAAAATAGTAGCAATCCATAGAAAAGATTGGGAAAATTGGTTTTCATAACTTTTCTGGGCCTATAGAACCACTTGGAAAACCACCACTGGTTTTACTCCCTTTAAACTATTATATGGAAAAACAGCAATGATGCCTATAGAGTTTGAACACAAAACTCTTAGAACAACGCTAGACCTTGGAATAGATATATCTGAGGCATAGAAGGATAGGGTTATGCAACTAAATTCCCTAGATGAGATGAGGAAATCAACTCTCCACCATATTGAGATGGTACAGAACCAAAGAGTTAGATGGCATGATAAATACATCAAAGAAAAGAAGTTCTAGGTAGGTGACTGGGCACTTCTTATGATTCTAGTTATAAAGAACACTTAGGAAAACTCCAAACCCGGTGGTTGGGACCATATGAGATTGCAGAGGTCTTCTCCAATGTTGTTGTTCAACTTACAACAATTGATCCTGTCAGGTTCAAGCTCCTGGTCAATGGTCATTGTCTCAGGCTATACCATAAACCTGCCTCAAAATAGGAGTTCATGCAGCAATTTATTGAATACCAGAACTTTGAAGTTCTTATGGTTGAAAGAAGTGGACCTAGTGTCCAACCTTCTGGCTAGTCAAAGGTACGCATGCAACCATAATAAAAATTTCCACTTTGTGTGGGAATTCATTTCTCCATCAATAAAACTACCCGCCCATTCATCTCCATCCCCTCTCTCTCTTCCACATCACTCCACCATCACTTCACTCTACCATCACTTCATTTAATAGCTCAACTGTACTTTTTTTGTGACTAGTACTTCCTTCCACATTCTTTGGAAAAGACATTCCAACTTTTCAGGTACGTGCATAATGACTTAATGTATATTAATTACCTTGCATGCATTTGTTTGATTATTGTACTTTAATATTGATATTTCACATAGCAAATCCTGTTAGCATGCCATGTTATATCATAATTCCATTCCAGCTTGTGTGGACACATGCTTTTATTTAGGTTGGGGGGGAAGTGTGAACCAAAGTGTCATACATGTCATTAGTCATATTTCATATGCCAGCATGTCAGTAAATTTGAAATGATGTAGTTGAAGTGACGTTCTACATGCATGATATGACATTAAGTCATTGTCATTTTCTTTGATAATACCCCTCCTTTATGTCTTTTTAACTACCTTATTCAGAATCATAATTCCACTAAAAAGGTAAAATTGAAGAGGTCATATGACATTGGTGTTAGTATTGGTGAGAATTGCAGGAAGTAGAAGAGAATTTGGTTTTTCAGAAGAAGGATTGCAGGAAAGAATTCTTTATAGAGGTGTTTTCCAGAGTGTGAGTGGAGGCAATGGGAGGTCAGTTAATCATAAATGAACCAACAGTTCACTAGGTAATCCTACAGGATGTACTCTATGAGCCTAAATTTAGAAATTGCGGTTGGCTAGATTACTTTCTGAAGCTAAATAGTTTCAATAATGGCATTGCCTTAGAATTTGGACAAACATTTTCTAATGGTAAGATAATGGTGAAAGGATTAAAAGTTATAGCCACCGAAAAAAGGATTGTTGAAGTGTTAGGTTTGCTCGCTGAAGGAGAGCCCTACCCTGCTTCTAGGGATGCTAGATCTACTAGAGCAGAATTCATCGAGCCTAGTGATCCTCCACTTGTTATTGACAAACAAGGAACAAGAAGAACTTCTTTGTCAGAAACATGGAAGCAAGTTTTTGTTTATGTTATCAAATACATTACCTACGAGGGTCACCAATCCTATCTCCATTCTATGCATTTCAAGCTTTTGAATCACATGAGACATGGCAGGAGGATGAATGTGCCAAACATCCTATATAATCTTCTTGCAATCATGGCTGTTGAGACACAGAAATGTAGGGAAAACTTTGTTTCCCATCATTGTTTGATTAAATTGTTGGTAGATAAGTCTTTACAAGATGTGTCCAATATGTCATGGGATGAATTTTTTAACATTAAGAAGTTCAAATTAAAAAATGTGGGTCCTAGAGGTCAACCCCTAACTCATAGGGTTAGTGGGGATGAGGGGGTTATTAAATTCACTCCTGGAGCTTCAACTTATGGGGAAATTCCTAGTACAAACCCTCCTGCAGCAAAACTTGCAGTAGAAATTAATTCCTCTAAATCCGAGCATGCGGATGAAGATGGTTCATCTTTGGACCCTAATGTCGATGTTCCCTCTAAAACCATAGTTCACACTAGGGCTTTTATTCGAAAGGAGGAAGCAAAAATGAGAAAAGAAAATATTAGCAAAGGGAAGGCTAAGAAGCAAAAACTAGAAAAGGTAAATCCTAGCCCTAGGAAGTGGAAAATTGAAGAAACTAACCATCCTGCAACCGCTGGGAAAAATAAAATTCCTCCAAAGAAATCAAAATTGACCGAGTCTGCTACTGGTGTGCCTCCAAAAAGGAGCCATAGACTCAAAGGGAAACCTAGAAAGAAGGCAAAATCTCCTAAGGGGCAGGTGAATATAGGATTGGCAGAACTCACTAATGTTGCAGAGCAAGTTGAACATCAGGAACTAGTGCAAGCAAAGCAAGTTGAACATCAGGAACCAATGCAAGGGAAGATCCTAGTAGGAAAGCACAAACCTCCTACTTTTTCATGGGCATCAATAGCCCAGGATTTATGGAAAGAAATGCAGGAGAAAGAAGAAGAATGGAATAGGGAAAAATTCAGGCTATAGGAAGAAATCAATAAGAAAAATGAATAAATTGAGGAGAAGAATGCAGATATTACTACATTAAAGGATAAGGTAAACAATGTGGTGACTCTAGTACCACAAATTATGGAATGTAGGACTCCCCCGAGGGTATATGCATTGCATTTAAGGGAGCGTCATCTTTCTTTTAAGTTGTCAAGGGTCATTTCCAGTCTAAACTCTTCCATTGAAACCCCACAAGAATTTTTCCATGCTTACCAATCCTCTCCTCCTAAAATTAAGAATTTACTGTGAGTTGTATTTGCACAACTATGTTGTTCCAAATGACCATGAATGGAATCCATTGCTATATATTGGGGATGTTCACTTGAGGGCATTAATGTCAAGGATTCAAAATGAAATCAGTTGGAGGCAACAATTAAAAATATACAGAGAAAAAGAACCCATATCCCCTCTCTCTAAGAGCTAAATTAGGCAATCCTCCAGATATCTACTACACATGGCACAATCTTCTTTATAATCCAGAGTATAAAAAGAGGATCATGCCTTCTAGGGAGGAAGCATACCTAGAATATGAGCAAGTAGCTGCCACTACAGGAAAGACAGTATTGGGATATTTATCACAGAGATGGAATGACTTTCTAGATCAGTTAATCAGGATGAACCTCATTCCCTCCAAAATTATTATGCAGCTTGCAAACAAAGCATCAGGTATAGACATCTTGGGAGGACAAAGCAACACTATTGGCTCCCATTAATATTTCAACCACTTATTCTGTTGTGGCCAGTACTAGACCACAGAACCTATCAGTACGATGTAGATACAAAGAGGCCAAGGTGGGGTAGATTGGAAAGCAAATAGGGTTTCTATTGGGATCCAAATTCAAAAATGACAAAGACTGATCAAGGGCAGACAACAATTGGTGATTTTAGGGCTTTGGTAAGGCAAAGGAATTGAGTTCCCTCTACTGGAGGACCAACAGATCATTAGGTTGGGGAGAGATGATGAGTCCAAATAATGACTCATTTTGTTAGGGTTTATCATATGTTTTTTATTGTTACTATGGGGTTTTAGCACCTGGTTACTAATACTTTCTATGTTATTTCCCTAAACTTATGAACTTTGGGCATGAACTTATCCCTGTAACTTTTGATGGTATTTAACCTACTATGTGATATATCTATATTAATTTTACATGTGATTAAATGAATATTATTCTAAGGTGATTGTGGATATACAATTGTCTTGTGCACGCTTATGTCATAATGTAGGTTCACATTAAGATGCAGATATAAATGAAGCTTGCAAGGTGGAAGAAGTTCATGCCAGCTGGCCAATTACTAAAGGAGTCAAAAAGATGGACATTAAAGAGGTCAATGGAGGGAAACTTCCAGCTCGTGTGGAAGTTAGAACTTACCTTTAAATGACCATGTATATTAGTTGAGTAGATTTAGGAGGTGTTGCTATGTTGGATCCTCATTGAGGCAAGATTGGTTTGACTAAATCTGGCACATGCATAACCTCCTTCCTCTTTTTCATGCTTTCAATAAATGGCATCCTCCTAGTCTATTGGAGTCGACTGCTCAAGTAGTTAGGGTTAGTTAGAAGCTTTCCTTCTATAAATAATGATTAGACATTCCTCTTCTGGAAGTTGGATGTTCTGATATTGTATTTTCATTTTTTAGTTTCAAGGAATATAGTCATGTTGTTGTTATGATGTAATAATTTTTTCAATGAATAAAATGATAGTTTGATTTGTTGCATTTGAGTTAGTTTAGGGAAGACTCATTCAAGGGGGGCACTTGGTGAGAATTCCATCCATTCAATTTAGTGGATACTTTTATGTTCAATAATTATTTACGGTCTTAGCAGTTGTTTGTTCCTGCAGTGATTGGAACTTCGTTCTATGTCTGTTCTTACAGCCAAGGCAGACAGAGTAACTTCCTGTCTGTTTACTGAGATTTTTGTTTCTGTCCTTCATTTCAATCTAGTTTAGTTGATGATTCATGCTCAGTATTTATGCTAATTCCTTTCAAGCATTTTACTTTCAGTACTGCTAGCTTCCTTTCTAGTTATAGGATAAGGATGACTACAATTGAGTCTTAGTGCACAGGCAGTGCTGACCCATTTCAAGTTCACGTCCCTGGGTTGATAATGAAATGAACCTTCATGTTGAGCAAGATAACTACTTAGTGCAGATATCTAATCTCTAAGTTATAGCTTTAAGGGCTTAGTTATTGAACCATTAGAGGAGGTCAACATTTGTTACATGTTTTGATGGTTGCTTTCATGCTTTGTTTTCTTATTACAAATTAAATATGCTACGTGGAATGAATGCTTAAATTTTTAAGTGGTTTTAAAGAATATTGATTCACCCCCCCTCTTAGTATTTCAGGTGTTCAACACCCTGCATGAATTATGAGCCTAATACCATTTTAATCACATGGAATATCAAGCCATGCTTTGATTTTAAAACAATGCCTAGCCTCTTCTTCGTGACCTCTCCCAAAAATTCCATTTGTCTTCCCTTAGCCTCCAGAAGAATGGGTGTGTCCATCTCTAGACCACTTTTCCAATTCAAAGATACAATGATCTTCCATCAAAGCCATAGTCATCTTTTTACTAAGTGGGTTTACCCCATGAAACCATCATTACTGTTGATGCTTCACACACATTCACGAGCAAGGACAACACCTATCGCTATTAATTTTGTGCCACTAGACTTCAAATTAATTAAGCTTGTCCTTTGCCAGCCATGTACTTCATCATATCCTATCAGCATTGACATTGAAATTTTCTTTTGATTTTAAAAAAGAGGGGTAAGTTCTTCCATTGTGGCCCTTTTGGCTAGGTCATCTTCCGCCGCATTTCCATCCTGATACACATAGGAGATCCTAAACTCCTCCATTCTATTTAATATTTCTAATATTGGAGGAAGCCATTTCCTCAATTTCTAGCTCGACGTCCAACCATGACGAATGGCATTAATTGTTATCAGTGAGTCCCCTTCTAAATGAATATTCTTCAAACCCAACAGCAAGGCACATTGGAGGCCAATGAGGGTGGTCCTGAATTCAGCTTCGTTGTTGGTACCTTGCCCCAAACATTCTGATTTTTCCATCTTCTGGAGGCCTCCATGGGAACTAAAAGAGGGATTTAAAGCTTATATTTCTTAGAATATTTTTTGAAGCCTATAGACATTATATTTTACTTGATAAATTTTCTAAATAATATATATAGTAATATTTATTTGACTAATTTATGTATTATTTAAGAGAGTGTATATATAGACATTATATTTTAATTTATAACTCTTTTAATTAATAATATATATGTTAATGTTTCTTTTTTATATATATAGTCTTTGGAAAACACAAGTAACATTTTAATAATATAATCTTAATTCTAGTTTTAATTCTAACCCTATCTCTACCCCTAAAATTATATATAATAATAAGTAACATTTTAATAATCTAACTCTAATTTTAACCCTATTTCTAACCCTAAAATTAAATATAATATGAATTTTGCTTATATATATATACCCATTTCTAACTTTAAATTTAACCTTATTTGTAACCCTAATTGTTGACCTTAAAATTAAATATAATAACACAAATATTATTATTAATTATATAAAAATTACATATTTTAATTAATATCTTACATATTATAGTTATTGGCATTATTAATATGTCTATTAAAAACTCTATATTTAAAGTTACTAGATTACTTAATTACCAAATAGACTTTTTTTAATATTAAATATCGTAGGAACAATAGTATACAAAGTTGCAGAATTTCATAGAGATCCCTTTACAAAAGCATCACCAGGGCCCAAGATACAAATCTACCCACCCCCCAACAACTGATTTAAGCTATTACATACAAAAAGTAGTTGTATATCAAAGCAGATTTACATAATATATCAACAGAAAGAGACACTGAATACATAATATATCGAAGCTACTGTATTTAACCGCCGGTCACAAAAATTGCTGCTGACAAGGAGGAGACATTTTCAAAGTTGCATCACTAGTGAATGGGAGATCATTCTAGGATGTCCTATACCGACGAAAGTCTTTACTGACCTGTGCATCCCTTCCACCCAAGATCTTTGACCCTTAGGACACCTGCTGCCTCAATCTCCTCTCTAGAAAAATATTCTATGCTGAGCAAAGGAGGCACCTCATCACCCTACTTATTCTGATCCACTCTCTCGTTGAATTCTTTTTGGAATGCTTCTAATGCCCTCAGAAAGATCTTTATAATGTGTTGCCACCCTTGCCCGAAGTTGACCTCGTGGAGATTGACTAGAATCATCCCTTCTTCAATCAACTTCAAGAATTTTGCTTTGAAAACCTTGACCATCATAGTGGAGAGGGTGAGTCTTTTACAAGAATCCATAAGTGCATGCCTGACCCCATTAAAATTATCATCATTTCTCTTTTTCCAAATGAACCAAAGAATTCCAGTAGATACAAGAATCCAGAACAACAAATTAAGATTTTTCCAGCATTATTAAAGTTCAACAAAAGAATTATGTCCGGTCTCAAATTAAATTTTTCATCCCAAGTATACTTATTATGAAAAAAATAAGTTCCATACTTCCCTTGCAAAAATGTAGTAAAAAAGGATATGATTTATTGATTCAAGCACTCTGCACAAGCTGTAGATCTCTATGTCCTCGAATTTGCAAATAATCGAGAGTCTTCGCAGGATTAGGAGCCATTGAAAACATGCTTTCTTTGGCTCTATCACATTGAACCATGAGTTTTTTTAAGATTTTTTCCCATTCATTCTTACTCAGGCTAACTCTACAGATTTTGTTTAAGTAAATGCAAGTTTCTTGCTGGTTGGAGAGAGTATTATAAACCATCTTGGTTGTCAGCACATAAAACTTGGAGCCATCACTCTATCTAAGTTCCAAGTGTTGATTGGAATTATCCATTAGCCTGGCTGTATCACGAATCTCTTTGCAGGATTCTTTTAGAGAGGAGTAGGTTCTCCAGCTATTCTCAGGCAAATTGAACTCTATGCTCAACTAGTTCCAATCTTTCAAGCCCCTATCAACCCAGATGTTTGCGAAACATTTTATGCCTCTATTAGTGCATGCCTTGGTTGAGCATCCATGTTTAAGTGCCAGATGCTTGCCATTGTAGCTTAGATTCCACCATACTAACTTGTAAGCAAAGACTGAGTTGTTCGAGAAGGCCTAAGAGTTTTGAACATGCCCTTTTATGAACTCCCATGCCTTCCATATACTCCTGAAAACCACAGATCCCTCAAGATTTATTGGATGATTGCAACAAAGGAGATCACACAACGACAACCCCCTCCATGCTTTCGCATTTTTAGGCACCCCCCTTTGGATATTACTCTTGATCAAGACTTTCCATGGCTCATCCCCTTCCAGGGCTTTAGAGATCCATTTAGAAACCAATGCTAGGCCTTGCAATTTAAGGTCTTTCAACCCCAGACCGCCTTCAGCCTTGCTTAGACAACACCACTCCCATTTTACCGCATGCTTCATTTTCCTCCCCTTCCCATCATACCACAAGAAATTCTTGATCTTCTTTTGTATCTCATCAACCTAGTAATTACAGAATAGCCACACAGATACATAATATAGACTATAGGAGGCAAGAATTTTCTGACAAACTTGGATTCTCCCTACCAGGGATAGGTGCTAGATTACTTAATTACCAAATAGACTCTTAAGTTTTAAATAAGACATATGTCAATTTAAAGTTACTAGATTACTTAATTACCAGATAGACTCTTAAGTTTTAAATAAGACATCTTTCAATTTATGCAACTACATGTTACTCTTACCCATCCCTAATATGGTTCTCTTAGAAAATTTGTGGTGAATAATAATATCTTGAAATGATTTTTGGTTTGCTAGATGTAATTTGATTGGATGGGGTGTCTATCTTTAGATCCATATGAATAGAGTTGGACTTAAATTATATATTCTCATTATTACAATTTCTATAAAGGTCACAAGTTAAAATTTTCTTTGTAATGATTGTTTCTCCTTAATTAAATTTTTCTTTGTAATGATTTTTTTTTTCTTAATAAATTTTTACCCCCTTCTTTTAAAAAAATTAAAAAATAAAGGCAATAAGTTAAATGGTCTAATTAGAGATTATCATATTAAAGAAATCTATAATCATTATGAAAAATATTTAATAGATACATATAATAACAATTTTAATGTTTAATATATTATATGATGCACCAAAATTCCATGTAAATGCATGATGTAGGGGAAACTAATATAGACCAAATAGATATGGATTGATAGTAGAGATAGAATTTATTAATTAATGATTAAAGAGGATTTATTGGTTAGCATTCTTAATTAGAACAAAGAAGTGAAAGCATGATACAATTAACAAAGCATATATCTAGAGACAAAATACTAATTAACGATTAAGATACAAGAATAAAATATATATTTAAGAGGTAAGATTTTAAAGAAATGGTAAAAAGCATGGATATATGAGAGCCCCTAAAAATGTATAGAAGTTCACTATGGATAACATGAGATTATATTAATAACAAGGAAAATTAGATGGAACCTAGACTTGTAGAAAAAGGAGAATTGACAAATTTTAAAAAGGGTGGGTTGCAATCTAGAAAGAAAAGATAATATATTGATTAAAAAATAAGATTTAAGAAGACTTTGAGAAAACATTCAAATTAAAGCTAAAAAGATATGGTAATTGCAAAATCCATCTTAAAATTTTAGAAAATAAATTAAATTCTAGATAGGTTTGAAAGGAAAAATCGATAGAAGAAATACCAAAAATTGATAAGAATATATGATGAATGAAAGAAATGAACACCAAATGATGGAAGAAAAACATAGTTTACTATAAAAGATGGTAGATGAACAAAGTACAGGCATGGTTGCTAGAATAGAAAAAAATCCCCGATTGAACTCAACAAGTAACATGCTCATGATCACTGAGGACAGTTGGTATTACGCAGAGATCCACACAGTCAAACAATGATGTGGGATGCAGCTGGTACGTTGACAGGAGATAACACCAACTTGGAGCAAACTTTAAATGAAATAACACTATTTATGTTACAGAGGTGCAGACATTGAAGACCATTGCTCATATTTGACTTCGAAAGAATGCTTTGTATCTTTCAAATATCATTAACTGGTAAACCAATGTTTCTTTGTATCTTTCAAATGTCATTAACTCAAAAGGAAACACAGAAATATTTTACTTGTTCCCTCCAGTGCGTCCAATGTTTCTTTCTAGTTTACAGATCCCTGAAAATTTACAATGCCTCTGTAACTATCTTTGCCCCTGTGAAAATTTTCCCCTTCTCCATGGCTTTGTCGAAGCTTCAATTTACAGTCATGGTGATTTTTTTTAACAACGTCTGGGTCCTTTGTCTTTATCCCACACTGTATTTTGAATAATCGCTGATTGCTGATAGACCCGAGATTTTTTATAGTTCCATGGAGTTTATATTTGAAAACGAGTTGTGCTTCGAATGGCCTCGATATTTTTAGCGCTTCATAAAGCGGCTCTGCAAAAGCATGTAGAATGCATGTTCTATGGTAGCAGTTAACTGACGTTGAACTGGAGTACGTAATAGTTTAGTTCAGTTTAGCCGATTAGTTAAACTGAGCGAAATCTGTTAAACTGCAGTTATGGTATATTCATGGCATGGATAGCCGCTTCCTATATATATACCCTGACGTGCATGCCTTGGGTTTGCAGTATTGGATAAACACGGCAGGCCGGAATTAGAAGGGAAGAAACGTTAATTATATCATTCATGTTCGCCCACTGCAAATCTCTGTATTAAAAATCCCCTTTAACGGCTCTTCCTTATTTCCGTTTCTGCTTCACGGGTGGAGATCTAACACCTCTTAGTTCTACGAAATTTCTGCAGAGGTGTTCTATAGGTCCAAGCGTCGAAACCCCCTGATAACAGAAAGAAAGTTTCTGCCCAAAGAACAGTGGGTTGAATTAGCAGGGGAGCAAGATGGTGCTCGGGGAATTAGGGGGCAGCATTGCCCACGCCCTTCAGCAGATTAGCAATGCGACTGTTATTGATGAGACGGCTTTCAACGAATGCCTCAATGAAATTGCTCGTGCTCTCTTAAAGTCGGATGTGCAGTTCAAAATGGTGAGGGATATGCAGCTCAACATTAAGAAGATTGTCAATTTTGACGATCTTGCAGCTGGTCACAACAAGAGACGAATTATTCAACAGGTAACAACATTAGGGTTTATATTCCCTTTATAAACAAAAGAAAGGACAAGTTTAAATTTCTTTCCTTAGGGATTATGGTATGCTCTGTTATTGTTGCGTCTCTGCTAGCTAAGATGAATTTGAACTTATAACAAAAATACCCCCTAAACTGTCAGAATAGTACGAGTTCAAGCGGTAAAAGCGAATGGGATTTAAAAAGCTGCGTCTTAAATTCAAACCTCAGGAGACATAATAATATGTGGGAATTGGGTAACATACAGGGTCCAAACAGCGATCTGGTTAGCTTTAAATAGCGATATTTTACCAAATTAAAACAAAAAAAAATTGTATTTGGTTGTAATTTTTCCTTTTCTGAATTATAAATACCCTTGAAATTTATTGAATTTATGAAAGGATGCCCAATCTTATGGTGTCTGTAAGAGAATTTTATAGCACTTTTTAAAATTCTTCATTAATTTTTCTTTCCAAAGCCAGAAGATTTGTGTTTTGTGTTAAGTGTTTTTCATAATTTTTCCAAAGGACAGTAGCAAACAATCCATATTTAAACCCAAACATCTTGACCAACTAAACGAGGAACATTGATAATCACATTAACTCTCTTTATCTTTTGGGATGTATGGTTAAATCGCATGTTTGTTCTAAGAGAGTTGATCATTACAAGACTAAAAGTGAAAAATGCAGAGCCACAGAACAAGACAAAGAAGTTTTAGCAAATAACCCAGCAATTGAATCATAATAACACCCACCAAGCAGGTGAGAGTAGAGTCAACAACCCCAACTGCCAAGCCAACCTCGAACTACCTACATCAGATTATCCCTTTCTTGCAGTTCCTTGAGCTCTCTCCCACCCACAAGTACCAGCATCTCTGCAAGTGTTATCTCTGCCTCTACCTTTCAAAATGCAGCATCTTCTTTGGATGCCCGCAGCATTATTTGGCTTGAAATAGGGCATGCATTGGTTATTCTCCTCTCTGAGCAGTGCCCAGACTTGGAGGCAAGGGCAGGTTGAGCTCAAAAGCTTCCAAGTGCTGCAGAAAATTCATTATATCTACTCAGGTTCATTGACTTCCCCCAATTAAGCTTCAAGTTCATTAACCCTTAGTCTTGTGGACGCTTATTGTGTCCATAACGGTAGGAACAACAAAGGCATGACCAGAACCTGGCAGAAGAAGTGGAATAACATATTGAATGCATTGGAAATCATGACCTGGCAAAGAGTTCATGAAAGCCTCTTTGGAGTGCTACTCAATTAATTTCCTTGTAGCTTTTCACACATGGGCTGCATCTATCACTACTTGGACCACATTTTGTGGCCCAACCTCCTCAATAGCATCTTTGAGGATTTGAAACTGAAAATCGACATCCTTGTGATGCCCCAAATAATCAATTGTCTTAAAAAAAATATGGGCCATCGGAACATGTTACCATGATATTGATGTGTGGACGATACTTAATGTCCATCCACCCATCCATGACTATACTGCATCCATTTGCCACCCAACATTCCTTCATTTTCTCCATTAACACATTTATCTTGTAAGAGTTCTTATCCAAGATTATGGTCCTCAATTTTGTCTCCTTTGGTGGCACATACGATGGTCTTGCCCTTGCTACCATCGCCATCGCCTCATTATTATAAGGAAATCGAGCCACATGGAACGGAATGTTGCATTGTCCTTCATTTGCACATTGAATAATTCAGCTAGTGGGTTAGGAGCATCACTTGTCAACTTGCATTTCCCCTAGCCTGTGTTGCATGGGCTCTTGAAGTAGAAGAAACCGACACACTTGCAACTTGCTTCTGCAAAGTAGAAGTAGAACCGTGTTGCTGACTCTGATGACCCCTTAGCCTATGAGACAAAGAAGCAAATGTAGGTGCAATTGCATTGTCTTCAACACCCTATAGCCTGCATATCTCAACCCTTAGTTTCAAGTTTCTCCCCAACTCACATATATCTACACCTTTTCCTTGGATATGAAGGAGGTGGGCATTAACTCTAGTGATGCTGCCCTGAAATTCAAGGTTACAAAAGTGGCACTTCCACAACCTTGTGCCCCTAGATGCCCCAAGCTTGCTTTGTAATTTTGTTGCAAATTATTTTAATGGAGACTTAGGATCAAAGGAACTCTTAGCAAAATCTGTTAGTATTATGGAGGGGCAATTCATATTTGCAATTGCACTCGCCATGGAACTCATGGTTTGGGTCTCACAGTCATCCCTCTCTACTTCGACATTTCCATCAGCCTCAGGTGCATAATCAGATTCAGTCTCACTTTGAGTTTGAACCTCAACCTCATTCTCATTCATGCCATGAGAACTCATAGTGACACTGCAGCCGACAATATAAAATTTATAAGTTTGCAATTTTAAAACTAAAACTCAAACTATACATGCAACATAATGCAAAGGATTAAGACAGATTTTCTTTTTGTTTTTCTTACTTCAAGTCGCACGAAGCGCAAAAGTAGAGGATACACAAATAAAAATCTTTGTTCTTAAATTTTAATATTGTCAGGGATTTCACTTTTGTTTTTCTTAATTCAAGTTGCACGAAGCGTAGAAGAAAAGGATTCGCAAAAGTTTCATCCTAGTTTGACAAAATAAAAAATTTGAACGTATAAACTAGTAAAAGTAATTTGTAAAACTTAAATAAAAAAATAAAAAAGTATAACAACTTGCTGCTGTAGAACAATTTTTTTTTTTTTTTGCAAAATTGAAAATTTAAAACTAAACTAATAAATATTTAAATTTCAATTTTGAATCTTGATTATAATATGAACATTGAATATGCACTTGCAGCCATGTCAATAAATATGGATATGAAACTAATTAAAGAAAAAATACAAAACAGTCATAGAATCCTACCTTATGCTCGACAAATCCTTACAACTTGGCATAGAATCTAGATCCTCTTCTTCCTCTTCTTTGCTCCTCCTCAACCCTCTTGCTCTTGCAACACTTCACTCACTCTTTTGCTCCTCAACTTTGCTGTTGATTTGTGTTTGTGAGTAAAAATGAGGATTTAAGGGTGTTTTATAGGATTTGAGGGGCTAAGGTGGGGCCCATTGGCCATTAGGGTTAGGCCTTGGGTGCAGGTTATTTTTTTTCAAAGTTTTTTCAAATTTTTAGCACTTTTTGGCCTGTCAGCCATAGGAGATGCCTGGGAGTCTTTGGGATGGTCGAGAGACTCTTGAGAGTCCCTCTGATGTCTTGGAGATGTCCCTGCATCCCCGGTGTCCTAGCAGCGTCCTCAGAGTCTCAGTGGAGGTGGTGTGGCGGGGGAACGTTTCCCCAAGTCCTCGTGTCCCAAAAACATCCCCATCCTAGAAATGCGGGGTATTTTTGGTGGGGGGAGGGGGACATGTTCCCGTGCAACTCTGAAATTTAAAGAGAGGAGAAGAACAATGAATAAAACCAAAAAGGATATCTTGCCAACTGCTACAATGATTAGTAGTATAAGAAGACCATAAGAGTAGAAAAATTTCCAAATATATTTAGCAAAAGGACACTCAAAAAACAAATGAAGAGCAGTCTCAATGCTACCACACACAAAATAGGATTTAGAATTATAAACGATAGAATTGGCACCAACAATAAGCTTATTAAACAGCAATAAACATCTAAAAAACGATTTATTGCGTTCAACAAAACTAGACCAAATATCCTTAGAATCATAAAGGCACCACAGAAGGTCAAGCTTGTTGAACTAGACACCTGAAAAAGAAAGAAGAGCATATAAGTGTTTTGGGGTGGCCTGAAGAAACTTTTTCCCACCAATCTGCTGAATATTCTCCCGCAAAAATTCATTCTAATGAACAACCTCAAGAATACGAGAAAGACCAGCATTTTTAATCATAGTGCATGCTTTTATGTGTTGCTTAAGAATACCGTACAAAGCTGAATTTTCTCCCATTGTATTAGAGCCCCATTTTCCATTATACTCTCAATAGAATTTAAACCAAGATTATTAGAACGTTTAGCAGAGCAACCTCTTATAGAAGCAAGAAGAAAGCTTTTTCCATCAAGAACCTACCACAAAGATCTAAAACCAAAAACCTATTTTATTGTTTGAAAAAATCTCATGACCATTAGCAAAACCCTTAACATCCAACCAAGCCTTCTAGATAGAACAGCAAACAGAAGAACCGAAGGGCTTAATTCAAAATGACCAAAAAGCACATCCTACAAATCCAAGCCTTCCCAATTAGAATTCAACTTAGGAACACTGTTTTCTAAATTGAATCCACTTGACTGCTAGAGAAACACTATGCAAAAATATATCTCTTAAATCCATACCCCCAAGCTTCTTGGGCCTAACACACATTGAGACCAAGAGACAACATGTCTCTTTTTGTTCCCCTTACCATTAGACGGGTGAAAACCTCTTATTAATTTATTTAATTGATTCACATTAATAGAAGAGACCATCCAACAAGAACAGAAATAGAGAGTAAGAGGAAAAAACTTTCTAGCAAACTGGAAATCTACTAGCCAAAGATAAAAGATGACCATTCCACATAACAATTTTGTTGTTGACTTTTGCCATCACCCATTTCCATATTTCTTTTAAAGAGGGGCGAAGAGAAAATGGGATACTGAGATATCTGACAATGTCATTTGGACATCCCCACAGATTTCAACCTATTCTCTTCCCTTTCCAAAACACCAACCATATATTTGTTAGGAACCAAGGTTAAAGTAGAAGAATGTTTTCCGAAAGGGTCCTCCATTTTGCACAATGAATACAGCTCCTTGTGGACAATTGTATGCTCACTGGAAACCTAAACGTCTTTGAAAGGTTTGATATTGTTGCCATGAGAAACATTAATTTCATCTCTATCAATCTCCATTAAATGCAAACACAGCTAAGCCCGCAACATCCAGCGTAAATATACCAATTGAAGTACCTTCACACACCAGGCATGACATACTGGATTTAAATGAGCCCAATGGAAGTTCCGATAAAAAAAAAGAGAGAGAAATAAAAAGACACTACTTGACAAAGAAAAACAAGACTTAAAAAGAAAACATAAACCATGACAATAAAACAAAGAACCCTCCTCTCCCCTCCCAGCTCAAATCCTAAAAAATCTTGGCTGCTGAATTTTTGTGCTGCATGCTGTTTGTAGTGGGCAGATTTGATGGGCAACAAAGCTGCCTTCCAAGTTTGTTATTCTGCATCTGTGAAATGCCTGACAAATCTGTTCTTTAATGCTGGAGGAATCCCTAAGGTTTTGGAGTTGGATCATATTTAGTGTCTTCAATCAATCTTGTCCATGTCCCTGCACAAACTATTCATCATATTTTTGTTTGTTGTCATCATTGGAAGTATCCTTGAGTTCCCTATGTTCGCAACTGAATATAACTCGTATAATGAGGTAAGTCTAATCAAAGTACATTTGTTTTCACTTGCTGGTGGAGTTAGGTTCGCTGTAATAGCTGACCAAATCTATCCTGTATCATATTGGACAATCTGTAGCTAATGGGCATGCACTGACCTTTGTTGTAAAAATAAATCCTAGATGCTTTCTCTACGAATCGTGATGTTTCTAATAATTTTAGTGACATAATCATGGGATTTCCAGTTAAGAGTGCATGCAACAAGTAAAAAGTTCATATCTTAAGGGGGTGTTATTTTCAGTTGTTTTGAATAATAATCATCATGATTGTGGCAACATCAACATATATCGTCAGTATCTGCTTCATGTGTGCAAATGAATTGCTATTTAGAAGCATTTGTTTTGACCGCAGATACTTATTTCAGCTATCTGTGTTGGCAGGCCATTTTCAACGAGCTTTGTAATATGATGGATCCTGGAAAGACTCCTTATACACCGAAGAAGAGAAAGCCAAATGTTATCATGCTTGTTGGTTTACAAGGTACTGTCAGTGATATTCTTTGACATGATAGGCTAAGTTTATAATTGAATATGTATTATTTGTTTGTTGTTCTTGTTTATATCATCATGGGTGATGTTTCATGACAATGCTGCCAAATTTCTCAATGCGTGCAGGAATTAGAAATACTTTGCATTTGAATTTTTAGCTTAAGATTACTAAATCTGATAATTAGTTGGTTTAATAGTTCCTTCATGTACTAAATCTTACATGTTACACTTGATTTATTGTCATATATATATAATGCAGGTTCTGGAAAAACTACCACTTGTACAAAATATGCTTACCATTACCAGAAAAAGGGCTGGAAGCCAGCTTTAGTTTGTGCAGATACTTTCCGAGCAGGTGCCTTTGACCAGCTGAAACAGAATGCAACTAAGGCCAAGATTCCCTTTTATGGCAGGTGAGTTGGAAACTTTTAGAATGATCGTGCATAGGTAACTCTCATTGACTGTATTGTGGATATCTCTTGGAGTGAGCAGATCATAATGCAATCCTTCCGTATTTGTTCATAAGTTAGCCTTTTTTTGAGTAAACATCAAAGTTATGTTATGCATTGACAAAGTTTAGAAATGGTAAATAAGGCCTGTAAATTCAGAAGGGTACACATAATTTCAGATGCATGTGAGGATAAATTCTTCCTACACGACATACACAGATATAGAATGATATGGAGGACCATGTTCTAATCTTTATTGGCAGCTATACGGAGTCAGATCCTGTGAAGATTGCTCAGGAAGGAGTTGACAGGTTCAAGCAGGAGAATTGTGATCTCATAATTGTAGATACTAGTGGACGGCATAAGCAGGAAGCTGCACTTTTTGAGGAGATGCGGCAAGTGTCTGTAGCAACGGTATAACCCAATCTTTGTTAAGCATACATTATGAAGGCATTAGTGGTTGTTAGAATATCATGTTTCTAATTCTTGTATTTTTGTTGAGTTTGCAGAAACCAGATCTTGTAATATTTGTAATGGATAGTAGTATTGGACAAGCAGCATTTGATCAAGCACAAGCATTTAAACAGAGTGTGTCTGTAGGAGCTGTCATTATCACCAAAATGGATGGTCATGCAAAAGGAGGAGGTGCACTTAGTGCGTAAGTGTTCTTAGATAGCCCTTAGTTTCTTCTGTAGAGCTTTTTTAAGTGCCCATTGCTATATGGCACGTGCAAGTAATCCTTGAATGTAATGAATATGAAACATAACAATCAGAAGACTTTTTGTTGTTCACGCGCTTCAGTTTGCCCCCTCATTAAATTGGTTTATATTCTTTACTATTTTTAATTTTCTTAGATTTAGTTTATAAGGAACATGCTATTGATTTTTTTGGATTGCTGCTTAGTTTGGACAATATACCCCATGCTTTTCATTTTAATTATTTATATTTTATAATAGAAAAATTTTGCTAAATAAATTTGCATTGTGGTTTAACAGTGTTGCAGCAACAAAGAGTCCTGTTATATTCATTGGTACAGGAGAGCATATGGACGAGTTTGAAGTATTTGATGTCCAACCATTTGTCAGCCGATTGCTAGGTCAGTTGAATTAAAGCTATTTATATTTCCCAATAAGAAGGATTTCCTGTTTTTTTAATCGTCAATTCCTATATATTTGTGATTGATGCCAATTTCTTTTGATATTTCATGACCTGTTTTCTTGTGATTAGGCATGGGAGATTTGTCTGGATTTATGAATAGAATTCATGAAGTGATGCCCACGGAACAACAGCCTGAACTTCTGCAAAAGTTGTTAGAAGGCACCTTTACTCTGCGAATCATGTACGAGCTTTTTAAAAACATCCTCCAAATGGGACCACTTAATCAGGTATGCTTAATTGATTCAAACATCACTGTTAATGAAATTTCAGGAGCAAATTGCAATTGCATATGAAATGAAGCCCTCTTTTACAGGTTTTTTCCATGATTCCTCGATTTAGTGCTGAGTTAATGCCCAAGGGCCAAGAAAAGGAAAGTAAGGCTCGCATTAGAAGGTTCATGACAATGACGGACTCCATGACTAATGATGGTATATATCTTGTCCCTGTTCTTGTTCTCTCTTTTGAAAATAATAATGATAGAAGCATAGAGGTGAAATGAAGGCGGGAACCAGTGTATAGAGTAGAATTTACAAATAACAAATTTCATTCTAGTGATTTTTTATGATAGAATAGTTGAATACAATGCAATACTAATTTAGACTAATTAAGTGCACAAGTTGTTTGATAGTTTACATATGATTTTTACAGAACTCGATAGTACAAATCAGAAACTTATGACAGAATCACGTATATTGCGCGTGGCAAGGGGAGCAGGTCGTGCTGTGAAGGAAGTGAAAGAGATGCTTGAAGAGTATAAACGTTTGGGAAAGGTTTTGAGCAAAATGAAAGGAGCTTTACCAAGAAATATGAATGCACAAAATATGAGCAGGGTTCTTCCTCCCAACATGCTCAGACAAATTGGTGGCATCGGAGGCTTACGGAATCTAACAGATGGGCTCCAAAGATTTGGGAGGGATGCTAGGAGGCAATAAATAGTTTGTCAAGGAATCTACAATGTTCATCAAGGTTTTTGGAGTATACTTTGAATGCTCATTATTTGTGGTCGAAGCATGTGGCGGCGGCAACAATGAAACACCCGTGTTTTAGGATATTAGGGTGTGAGTTATAGTACAGAAAAGTTAGGGTTACGTTTATTTTATTCATTCATTCGTAAGTTTACTATTAATTTCTAAATGCAAAATATACAAATTAACATATAATATATTATAGTTGTAAGATAATTAATAAATAGAAGTAGTTTATTTGTATTTAGTTATAAATATTAGGATGTGTATTTTATAATTACTTTTCATTCATATTAGAGTGTATAGGTAATTTATTTCCATGAGAAATTGTTCAACTATTGGTGCAAGTGTATTCGAAGATCGAGGGTGGTAATTCACTACAATGGGTAGGGGGTTAGAAAAATGGTGTTTTGGATACTTTTTACAATTACGCATAGTAAAGATATTAAAATTGTTCACGACAACTTGAAACTTTAGTTATAAGTAGTCAACTAGTCGAAGAAGATTGTATTAAATTTTTAGAGTCATCCGACATCAAGAAGTTAGATTTTGAGAGACACGAAGTCAGGGTGCACGACTACTGGGTCCTTTCCCCAAGTCATGATTTTTCCCTTACGTGATTCGGCTCTGTATTTCTAATCTAATTCTGATACAACTTTTATGGTTTCTTGTTCAAAATATAGTTAGAAATTGCATATTTTATTTCCACACTATATATTGTGTTTGTTTATATAAAAGTCATTAATTTCATATAATTAGTTGTTTAAGTTTTTTTTTCTTTTATTTAACTATTATGATTTACCATCAAGTACATCTTAAGCTCATTTTTATTATGTCAAATTATCCAATATATATTTGGATGTAAATGCGATTGTGTTTGTGTCTCGTCTCATAATAGTGTCGACAACTATAAAAAAGATCAAAACACATTATTTCCCTTTTTGATGCCTAAAACCCTAATCTAATGACTGTTTTTGCTAACAATTATTAGTTCATCAAAAAATAGATCCCTTTGAAGCCATTATAAAGGTTCACAATTCTCAAACATTTTCTCTCCTCTCTTTTAAGATTTTTCCTCCACTTCTATCTCCATTATTCTTCCAAAAATTTATTGCAAATTTGCAATAGTTTTGAGTCGATTTATGAAAGAACTATTAAAAGCACAATTCTCTCTTGCCTTAAGTCCCTTCTTGAACTTGGCCTCGTTGTCTTAATATTTGAAAACCCTAAGGAGATTTTCCCTCTTCTCACTTGTCTAACACTTAGGATTTCCCTCTTGATTAATCTCCTCTTCTCGAGAACAATGATCTTTATTTTTATTTTTTTAATAGTATTTAATATTTATTAATGTAAAAATAAATAAATATAACTAATAAATAAATCTTAATTTGTCTCTTTACTCTTGGCAATGCTAATGATTCTATTTCCTATTTTTGGTTTTTACACAATTTTACAAAATTTAATAATTATTTACAATGCAATATGTTTTATTTTATGCTCTTAGTCTTAGGCACACTTAGGTTAAGCTTGTACATATGCATACAAAAATGTGTTTGATTTCTTATTGAGGTTGAAATATTAAAATAGGGATTTGACCACCTTCGTAAGCTCTTATATAGTTGCCCCCTTTTTATTATTATAGATATATGATAATGCCTATTACATTCGAACACACCAAATGATATTCCCC
Organism: Sequoia sempervirens; assembly: GCA_007258455.2. Classification (NCBI taxonomy): domain Eukaryota; kingdom Viridiplantae; phylum Streptophyta; class Pinopsida; order Cupressales; family Cupressaceae; genus Sequoia; species Sequoia sempervirens. The sequence continues at coordinate 34,358,090 of VDFB02000008.1, read as the reverse complement.
CTAAAAGGAATATGATCTTTTAGAACAGCTCCAATCCTTGCAAAACCAATATCTTCCTTTGGGACTTTCTCCAAGTCTCTTTACCACAACTTACTTCATGAGGATTTACAAAATATCCTACTCCCACCTTCTACTAAACTTATTGAGATCATAACTACATTTGACTACATTCGGATTGATGTAATGAAAATCATTTTATTTCCTTTCAAGTTTCCTCTTTATGAGGTTCAAAGGGAAAATATTCCTCTTCTTATTGTGGTTGAGATAAACACCATTAGAGTTAAATGCTCCCTAGTTGAAACAATTTTGGTCTCAACATTTGTAGCTTGGATTTCCTTAATTGTATTCAAATTAGTGTGTCTAATCTCACCCCTTCCAATGCCTTTATAAAAAAAATTGACAATATTACATGAGAGCTTGTGGGCACTATTATTTTTTCCATCACTCTCGACCCTACCACTTGCCATACATTATTCCATGTCATGCTAGGGACCCTTACAATCTCTTTCGCAGTAGACCCTAATTGCATATGATGGGAATTGATTTGTCCATATTTGATATTTTTTTCAAGTATATCTATGGGGTGGGGCATTTATAATAAAGACACACCATGATCCTTTTTCATTATTATTAAACAATGCAATTTGATTTTCCCCTAGCCCATTTTTCTCCAACTCCTCTTTCTCAAAACCCTCTTCTAATAGTGCCCATTCTCTCTTCTCCCACAATGGTACCATCTCCCATAATTATTGAGGTTGTGTAGATAACACCACTTCCCATAGTTATTGACCATGACCCCCAAATACTCCTAACATGTTTCCTAACGATGATTGTGGTTTCTAGGATTTGACCCCATATTTTGTAGGTGAGCATAAGATTAACTTGAACCACTTTGACCTTCCTTCTTTACAAATGGACCTACATATGTATCATAGGCTTGTTACGCATCATTCTACAAATAAAATAACTAGTCCTCCCCTTATGCATATACGACTCATTTTACCCATGTTGGTCGACATGATTCTCCTTCTCCATCTAAGTTAGAAAATTGTTACAAAACATGGTTCAAAGTGCTCACCAAGCATGGTTATGGTGGGAATGACCTTAGTTGTTTCAAGAAGGGGATTAAGTTTGTGGAAACCAACTTGCTTATTTCTTCCATTGGGTTAGGTTACAAGTCCTCTTACCCAACTAAGCTTTATTCCCACTAATTTGTGATAATTTCCATGGCTCCCATTTCAATGGTGTCTTCTTTGCCCCTCCAACATCCATAACTTATATTCGATCTCTCTAGTCCAACCTCACCATCCTTAGAGATATCTTTTCTATTGAAGAGTGTAATGTCCCCTTTTTTTGGTCCATTCCATCTTTCTTTCTCGAAAGTAAATTCTAAAAGGGGTAGTGAGTTCTTGGAGCCTAGATGTCAACTATAATTTCCATGTGCAAATTTCACATTCTAGGAGCACTCCAAACTTCTTGGAGAGGTCCATCATCCTTAGTGTCAACTTTCCATAGACTAAATTAATACGCACTTAAGGAGTTGGTGGAATTATCAAAAAAAAATAATTGGCCTATTCTAATATTTTCTATAAGAACTTGAGATGGTTTAGAGGGGAAAATTAATTAAATAACTAAATATTGGTTATCAAGAAGTGAAAATCAAATGATCTTATATTTAATTATCTAAAAAGGTGTTTTAAGTGTGCTGATAAAATGTCGCTAGGGTTAAGGTGCTAAAAAGTGGTCATAAGGACACTTTATGTGATTTAATTAGGGAAAAAAGTGCTTTAAAAAATAAAAAATAAAGTTTTTTGAAAAAGTGGAAAGAAAGCCAAAAATGTTTTTTTTTTTTCAAAAAACTAATGAAGAAACAATGTTGTTTTTTCTAAAATAGCTCTAAAAAAGCTATAGGAGAGTTTTCAAAAAAGACTATTCATTCTTTTTGGAGTTATTTTATTTCTCTAGATTGAAGGCATGTTCATCTTCTCATTTTCCAAGGACAGAAACTCTCCAAAAATTTGAATGCTTGGACAACGAAAACTCTCCTAGTTTTTCATGCAATCTCATCCAAGGATTGTTAGTGAGCTTATTCAAACAATGTTTTAGTGCTCCACTTTGGAGTGTGAGGCTTTTAGTGTTTGTTTTAGTTATTTGCTTCCAAATTTGATATGGATATAAAAGTTCGTAGAATGGGTTTATATTATTATAGATGCATAATCTCAATTATGGTTGAAGTAGTTAATCCCAATATTTTAGGTTGTACAATTTGTTCCTTTCTATGGAGTTTTCAATGACACTAAATTTTGGGGAGGAGAATTTGACTGTTGGCTCGAGAACTTGTTGTACCAATACATATCATTGCTATTGTATTATTTAGATTTCTCATTTATTTCAAGATGTACCAACAAAAGATTGGGTTTCTATTTAGAGACAGTTTGGGGTCAATATGGGGGCTACATACCTTGTCTATCCCAATGCCACTATGGTAAGTGTAATTTCTATATATGTGTTTCTACTCATCCTTTATTTGTCCTTGGATTGTACACTAGTTGAGTTGTACCTTTTGAGTATGATTGAGTATTCTTTATTTTGGCTTCTAGTGGCTTTTGGTTAGTTATCTTCATTTTTAGGCAATTCTAGTTAACAAGTAAAGGTACAAATGTATTTCTTGTGATTTCTAGCTAGCTGCAAAGTGTTTGAGGAAATGCTCATTTTCAGAAGAATAGGAAATTGTGTCTTAATTTTGAACATTTGAGCTTCCTTGGACTTATTTATCATCCTCTTCTCAGTGAAATTACTCCTCTAACCTTGTTGTGACATCAACCTAGAAATCAATTTCCACTCGATCTCTCGAGCAGTGACACACTAGCATTCTTTCGTTCGTTGGGGCATCCACTGGGGCATAGTGGGGCATCAGTTAAAATCAAAATTTAAAAAAAAATTTAAAAAAATTCTAAGTAGCATCAGATCTTTGAAACAACACAAGTACCTTGCTTCAAAGAGGGGCAAAATGTAGACACCTAAAAATGTCCAAAGCATATCACACATCTTGATTTCACTTACTAACATCATTTTCTCTCATAATCACCTAATCCTTTATTTAATTAAATAATGAAAAAATATTTAGTTAAATTCACTTTATTCTCCTATTAATCGAATAATTAGGGTTATTTGATTAATTCATCATTTTCTCCCTTTTGATTGAATAATTCCAAATTATTTAATTAAAATACTAATAGTCCTTCTTGATTAAATAATTCCTAATTATTTAATTAAAGATCTTAATTCTTCCAACTTGCACAATTAAATGATTTTCATAATTGTTTAATTAACTAATTTCCTCCAATCCTCCAACTTGCACAAAGAATATTCCCTTTTCAAATTCAAATTCTTCCCTCAAATTCAAAATATCTCCAACATATTTTCATGAATTAAGGGATATTTTTGTTGAGTATATCATGGATTATGAACTATTGATTAATCCATGATCCACACCTTCATGGATTATGAATGATTGATTCATCCTTGATCCACACTCACCTCTTTTATCTTCTCTCATCCATTGATTAACATTTTCAACCCTAACCGTTGATCAAAATTATTAAAATCTATAAATACCAAGCCTTCTAACATCAAATCATTCACAATCCTCATAAGCATCCTTACTCTCTAGAATTCTTGACTCATTTCTTAAGCATTTTAGAGATTATCTTGTGAATCAACCCTATCATCAAAGCCTTTGCAACATGGATAATGCATAAAACTAAGCAATCCACATCCACATCACAATTATGCATCAATCCACAATGGGATTGAGAGGTTTGCACTTTCAGTTTGTTTAATTGCTTTGAATTTAGTTCAAATCTTTAGATTAGTCAATTTGAATGCTTTGCAAATGAATTTCATTGAGTATGGATTTGTTTGATCAATATCTTGTAGATTCTTGATGTTTTTAAGATTTAATTAGTTCAATTATGTTGTTATTTAATCATTCATGCTAACCATATGACAGAGGTAATGATACTTACATGGAATTAGTGGGTATGATTGATTATGGGATGATGGTGGCAATTTGTTGAAGTGTGAAATTAAGAGAGTGTGAGGAATAAATGGGAGTTTTGTTAGTAGGTTAGATGGTAAGGTTATTATTAGGTTGTATGAAGGAGTTTTGTTGTGGCATGGAAGGTGGTAGGGAGAAATTGCTTTGTGGTATGATGTTGTTGGATCTCATTTCCCCCAAGGTTTGTGATGGAATATTATAGATGATATCTTGTATAAGTGTGGTTTCTAATGTAGAAAGCAATTTAGCTCCCTGTTCTGTGAGTAGTAGTTACAAGTATTGGTCACAATTGGTCGCAAGAAGTGAACTTCTACTAGTTTCATGGCATTAGCATCCTATTGTGCTTCTACCAACTCCTCAAGTGTTACTTCTCTTACTACCCCACTAATGTCAAGATTATTCCTAGGATTTAGTGGGGGTGGTGTTTCAAAACCTCTTGGTCCAAACATGTGTGGGAATTCCCCTTGTGTTTCTTGGAAAGGGTCTATGTTTGTAGACATCATGTTGGGGTCTTGTTGGTGTTGCATTTTTCTCTTGGTTTGGGACCTTGTTTTTATCAACATACAATTTTTTTTTGGACTTTATGACCTTAGTGAATTTGATATGTGGGATTGTGAGACCAAGAAAGGCCCAAAGTGTGTCTAGATCTTAAATGATGATTTCAAATTTGCTTTGATGTGTTAAATTTGGACTAGACTAATGAATTCAAATTAACGGATAAGGGTGTGAAATATATCAACCTAGAAGTAGATGGACTTATATGACAATTGTAGACTCTAAAAATTGACCTAGGCTTGCGAGTCTTAAATTCTCCATCATTTCCCCTTTTATCTTTGATAATTAAATAATTAAATAATTTTAATTATTTAATTATTTTATAAAGTCATAATTCTTCTATTAATTAAATAATTTTTAATTATTTAATTGATTCATTTTTTATCTTTATTCCTCCTTGATTAATTAAATAAATTTTTAAATACGTCACTAATTAAGTCCCTTTCTTTCTAAAATTAAATAAATTCTTATTTATTTAATTTTTGTCCACTTTCCACTGTAATTAAATAATTATTTTAATTATTTAATTATTCATTAGCCTCTTCTCTCATAAATTAAATAAATTTTATTTATTTAATTTGGTCCACTCTCTTCAATTTTGAATTAAATCATTATTTAATTCAAAATGATTCCTTTTGTCACATTCCTCTATAATTAAATAATTATTTTAATTATTTAATTATTCATTGACCACCTAAATTAAATAATTTTTATTATTTAATTTCTCCTATCACCTCTTTGTTCGTGCCAATTTTATCTTCCACATCAAATCTTATCTCTTGACATCTCATTTAATTTCATCCCTTGATTGAATTATTTTATAATTCAATCTCAACCCTTCATCATTATCATTGCCCTAATTTTTCCCTAACCCTATTTCATACTACAACTTTCAATCTTGGCCATTGATTAAGACATCTTATTGACATCCAATCTCAACCATCAATCAAAATCGGGCATTGTCTATAAATAAACTCTCTCATAAGCCATTTGGGGGGTTGATTCTTCAAGTGTCCTTATGTTGTCAAAATCATTCTTGAGTCTTTCATCCATTTCTATCTATTGTCATTTATCTATCATCTCCATGTCAATGTTATGTTGTTGAATTGAGCAACCAACATTCCTCCAACAATCAACCTTCAAAATCTTGCATTCTCATGCAGGTGGAGAAGAGCCATGGAGGTCAATCAAGTCTAGTTTGAAAATTGGTTTGCATTTCCTTTGTTTATTTACATTTTCATTCTAGTTTGTGCTTCATGGTGTTTGATAGGGTTTAGTTTGTTTGTTTTTTTCAACATTAAATCTGAAATTTTTCCCTATTTACAACAATGTATAACATTGATAAGCTAATTGGTCCTTTTACTTGAGAAGGAAAACTTCTAAGAAACTAAGACAAATTAGAAATGGATGAATGTAAGATCTAGATAATCTATGGATTCATTTTGGTAGATAAATAGTTGTTGGTTATGGATGAATGATTGTGTTTTTTATATAGGTTTGATATTAATTTTTTTGATTTTTTTTGTGAATGGGATGGAAAGGATGATAAAATGAATGATTAAAGATTGGATTTTTAATTCTCTGTTCTATCTATATTTTAGTATATTTCAGATATGTTCTAATGTACAAGTTTATTTTTGGAGATTTTAGGATTCTAGAAAATTGTTTTGATAGTCAAATTTTTCAATCTAGGTTTCAAAGGCACCACTATGGGTATCAAATACATTAAACTAGGATCATATGTGTCAAGTAAGATATCAAAGGAATTGTTGTGCTATCAAGGGAATCACTATATTTTTCAAAGGTATCATTGTGCTATCAAAGACATCATTGTGTTTTTCAAAGGTGTCAAACTAAAGTCAAATGTGTTACTATGTGAAAACCTAGGTTTCAAACTTAAACGACTAATTTGAATTATATGTGTTAAAGTATATTAAGTGTGTCGATTTGCAGATCAAATGTGTCACTATACATATCAAATGCATCAAAGGATAATCAGATGTATTGAACGATAATCAAATGTATCATTGTAACATCAGATGTGTCATAGTGATAATCAAATGCATAATCCTCAGTCTATAACTAAAATTTTGCTAGGGTTTGAATGGTTTTGACTGATTTCTAAGACCAATTTTTGAATTATTTGGCAAGAGACAACAAACAATAGAGAATAATAACAAATTAACTCTAAGGTATGGTATAATTAGTATTAATGGGTCTTCACAATAAATACACTCCAAGAAGTACAACCTAATTAGTATTAAAGGTGTGTCTTGCTAGCATACGCCCAAACAATAAAATATTGCAGGAACATGCAGATACACATGTTCCAATCTCAAAGGGGGATAACTAGGTATCTAGTGTCACAAGGGCCCACCTTCCTCCTTCCCTTGAAGGCTTTTTACACCCTCAAAATAATTCTATCTCACCCTAAGACAATACATGTTGGGTAACTTCGTGCATGATCTTGTAAACTGCACCCCATTAGCAATAATGATTGTTGGTCTTATGCTTCTAAAACAAAGTTTTTTAGTGGAATCAATGAATAGTGAGATCATCTATAGTGCTTGAGATTGTAGGGGTATCCTTTAGTCTCTTCACCTAATGAATCTCGGTGGACTGAAGATCATGCGGCTTGGCTCAAATGACACTAGTCACACCTTGGGGTGCAACATACATTCTCCCCCCTTTTTATACCTCACCAAAAAATGTAGTTGAGGTCATCCTTGGGTGATGAAATCCCCAACCAGACCTATTAAATAAAAAAAAGGAAAACCATTACTATTTTTGTTCCCCAAGCTCGCACTAGGGTGTTGCCACAATCGTGTGTCTCACTTTTGGGACATCCTAATTTTTGCCAGAAATCATTTATTTTTAGAAAAACTAATGATTTAAGCCTTGAGAAGTTTCATCTAAAGGGTTTTAATTGAAGAGGGTTAGATAAGACCCCCTTAGATCAAACCCCCTTGGATAGAACCCCTCTAGTATTGAATCATACACTAAATGGAGTCTACTTCGCACTTGTCAAAATGCTAGCAAAAAAACACTTTTTATTTACCTTTTGAGGGATTAAATAAAGTCATTTAGAAATTATATTTTGCAAGATCTTATCCCTTGGAAGGATCTTTCCAACAAGTATAGTTTTGATATGTTTTCATTTTATCATGTATTTAATTTTAAATTTTTACTAAACATAGGTTTTTCATCGAACATCAAGTTCTTCATTCTACAGAGGTGGAAAAATAGTAAATCATTGTAAATAAAATTTAAAAAATTCCTTTTCCCTAATTGATGTCCTTGTTTCACCAAAAAAAGAAAAATTGGATTTCAATATATACACAATAAGTTATGTTTGACGACATACACCTATGTCGAAATTATAGTTACAATGACTTCAAAAATTAATTAAAAAAAAAATTGTAACAAAAAATTATGAAAAAATATCCTTGCCCTAGATATTGATGTTAATAATCTATATTTTAAAAATTAAAATTTTATCCTTTCTAGAAATTTTTTATGTTTGACGAAATAAACATTACTTTCAAAAAATGTTTTTTACTGTTTAAAACTAGTTATTAAAGGAGATGTTGAAAGATTCATGATTTATTGTAGTAACAGAAAAAGTATCATTTTTCCTTACTTGGTTTGGGAATAATTGTCATTGAATTAACCTAATTTTGCCTAGGTTTAATGCCTTAATGTGTTGTAACACATTCACATTGATCTTGGGCTCTCTTTTAATATAATAAACTTAATTTGTACATTATTTAAGTGTTGTAGAGTGTTATAACACACTTTCACACTTATCTAGGGTCCTCTTAATTAATTGTGGTTAATTAGAGGTAATTATGCCCTTTAGTTTGAATTTAAGCCTTATTTATGACACCTCCAGAAGATCTATCCCGACACCCATAATTCAAATTGCATAAAATTTAATTGGGAAAAATCAAGGCCCTAGAAATTAGTGTTAGGACCCATTCGCCCTAGGTGGCGAATGGGTCCTCCCTCTATAGGACCCCCCTTTATCAGTAGATTTCAAATGGGTTTTTAGTGATCCTTCATCCCCTGAAGGTGAGGTCCTGGAAAACAGTGCCAGGACCCATTCGCCCTAGGTGGCGAATGGGTCCTCCCTTAATGAGGACCCCCTTTTTGAATTTCATTCTAGCGGGAATTTAATAATGTTTGTTTCCAAATCTGGTGTCGGCTTGAATTGTTTGAATTTCAGGGTTAATCTCTTGATTTAGTATAAATATGGGGTTATATCACTTAGTTTCTCCTAGCAAGTTTATGAAGCAATCTAGCAATTTTATGAGAGCATCCCAATACTTTACAAGAGCATTATAGAGCATTTTTAAAGGAATTTCAAGGTAAATTATCAAAATTTTATTGCATCAATCCAAGATCATTTCATCATGTCAAGGGTTTAGTGCATTCATGCATGTTGTTGAGCTAAAAAGTTGATGTAGCATTAAAGATCTATTGCAAGCATTGTTCACATCTATTCAAGATCAAGATCTACATTCTTCATGGCCACTACATGTTAGATTGCAAATTTGTATTACAAGACATCTCCCAAGGTATCAACATTGCATCATTTCATGTCCATGCTTCAATTACATCATTTCATCATTTGGTTTAATTACCTACAAGGGTTTTGACTTAGGCAAACCCCTATTCACTAACAATCAACAAGTTTGTCTTCCCTTGAATATGTGTTTGTATATTTACAGGTTGAAGATCAAGTGGAGAAGAAGTTTAGAGAAAGATTACAAAAGTTTTCAAGTTGCAAAGTTGACCTTCAAAGTGCAAGAACAAAGAATTAAAGCTGTAGAATTAAGTACATGTTTTTGGGAGCTGACAACCGGGAATATGAGAGTGTAGGCATCAAGGAAAATAACCCAGATCTCAGTTTCAGAAACCCTAATAGGGAACCATTCGCCACTAAAGGCGAATGAGTCCTTTGTACCCTAAGAACAGGCTTCTTGTAGCATGATGCACACCTCTTTGAGCTCTAAAAACTCCCCTCATAGTTTCCGTAACAGTTAGGGTCAATTTTTTATTGTTATTTATATCTTTTGGCCCTCATAATTGCACAAATTATAGTGATTTTGGTGGAGAAATTCTCTTGGTTTATCTTGATCTTGATAAGCCCTATTTTTTTCCACCTACTCATTTATTTCAAAAAATAATAATAATAATAATTAGAATCTACACAAAAAATTTGCCACAAACCACTACTTCTTATCATCTTCAAATTCTTAACGGTTTAGCTGCTATAGGTCTCAAAAGGTGAATATTTAGTTAAAAATGTTAATATAAATGTCCATCTTGGCCAAAAAGTGAGACACGGTATTGTGATTTCACCCACTAGGCATAAGGGGAGAGCATATGCAAATAACACTTCCTTGGGTAAAAGAAAAAAGATGTAGAATCAAAGGTATTTATGATCCCTAAGTTTGCACTAGGCATGAGGAGAGAGCATATGTACCCAAGACTCCACTAGACACAACAAAAAATCCTTTTACCTTAATAAATAGAAGTGTGATTTAATCTAGAAAGATTCAAGACATAAGACCCTGCATCAAATATGTCAACAGTTTCATAGTTTTATCTTTTTCCAATGAAATCTACAACTGCACAGATGTGTTAGTTCCAAAATTGAGAAAATGTTAGCGTAAAAAGTAAAATCCAATTAGTTGAATCAAATGTGTCATTGTAAAAAGAAAATATGTCATTGTAAAAATCAATTACTTCACTTTACCTTTAGATGTGTCGATATACCTAGCAAGGGCATCACTGTAATGCTCAAAATCATTGCTTTAGTATAAAAAGCATCATAATACATCAAATGCATCATTGTGCAAATTAGATGTGTCATTATAACTTCTACGACCTACAAAAAAGAGAGATCAAATGCGTTGAATTGACTTCAAAAGCGTCATTGTGAGTGATTGGCTCAGTCATTAGTACTTTTTCTATTGTTTTTCATATGCTTTTAGACACTTTACATATATTTTCTAAGTACCTTCCAGACAAAAACTTCCACAATATGCTATCCTTTCACAACATACTTTGCAACTTTGAACCTAGTTTGTGAATATGAAATATGTTGATAATATTTGTAGTATTGCATGATTTAAACATGAATATGTGTGTATATGAATGGAATTTTGTGATTTAATTATGATGGTTAGTTGCATATGTATGTTGTGTGGATTAACCTCTCGCTCAACACATGGTGACAATAATGGAGCATTTGTAGTAAGAACCAAAGTAGTGGAATAGGGGATCAGTGGAGTTCAAGTTGCCTAAAGTGTAGGAAGTTGTGGAGCTGAACGTGAGCCATCATGGAAGGAATATATGTTGAAGAAGGATATTTGTTATAGAATTTTGAATGTTTGCTTATGTGTCTTACATGCAAACTGTTTCATTTGAGTTCTTATTTGAATAGGTATCTTCTTCCTTTTCAGTTAGAATGAGTAAGTCGATCTTAATTTCATATCCTCGTATCTAGGAGTGGGATTAATGATTACAGTTAGTTAGTAGTTTGAATAAGACTCTCCCCATTTTTGTATAAATTCAGAGGATGAGTTCGTAGCAAAGTTAGTTGGTTGTTATAAGTTGTTAGTAGTTAGTTGTTTTCTAGTTCCAAGTGATCTAAAAACATGTTAAAATGCAATTATTGAGTACAATCTACAAGAAGGGTTTTGTTTGAAAATCTGGTGATATGCAATGAATGGAGTTGTATGTTACATGGATGCGTAAGAATCTGAGTTAGATTTGGTTCTAAGTTAAGTGAGACAGTCCCCTGAGCTGGCCACTCGAGGTACTACCCATCACTTCATTTATTTACTTGTTCATTTATGCATTCTTGTTAATTATGTTTCTATTTCTTTATAAATGTATTGCAGAGTAAAGTGGTATTTTTTGGTTACAGTAGTTGTTGTTCATGAACAAATGTGTAATTAGTGAATTATAGCACTCTGGAGATTAGAATTGGTTATTCTATTATTTTGAATAGTTTTGGATTGATTTTGTACTTACTTGTTATTAGCAGTCATCTACAACTTAAGCTACAGGTACCCATAGCCATTAGGTTCTGTAACTACTTTTATTGTTTTTGCAATTCTGTAAGATTCTAGCAAAGTACAATAGTCTAAATAAGTTTGCATAGGATAATCTAGGTGAACATGAGTCTGTGAAGGCACATATAGTGCAGTACCATCATAAGTTTATGCACCTTGGTTGATGATTTAATGTGGTCTTAAGCAATGTGAAGTGGACTGTTCAGCCAGGTAACCCTCTGAATTGAGTAGATTTTACCAAGTTTACAATACATTAGCTTAGAATCTACAGTGGGTTACAAAGGCATTGTTGTACTTTCAAAAGTGTCAATTTGTGTGTCAAATGCATTAAAATGTTGTCAAAAGAACCATTCGGGAATCAATGTCATTGTGACCTCAACTTGTAAATCTTCAAAACAAACTCAATTGAACGTTAAAAACAAGGACGTGGGTCCCACCTAGCATGCCAGAATTCATGACCTAAAAATGAACTATGAAAGTGAACAATAAATAATAAATAAACCAATTCACAATCAAACTCATAAATCACACCAATAAAGCATAAAAAAGTTGCATAACAAGAACTAAAACAAACTTGCACACAAATGCCTTACACAACAACCTTGCTTAACTCCATTGTTCTCCTATTTGCACCTTGGAGAAAGGTGTAATGTTGGTTGCTCTCATATTTTGTGGGACAAAGCACTTAAGATAATATGCATATAGATTTCTTGCAATGAGTGAGAGAGGAATAATAAATGATATGATAGTTGAATTTATGGATTTTAGGTGATACTGATCAATGGTCAAGATTTGATGAAGGACTGAGAAGATCAATGGCCTAGAATGGTTGAAAGGAATTGATGAAGAGTTAAATCACTTCCTAATTTGAGCTAACTAATTGCATGGGTCATTTCAGATAATTTATTGAAGAGATAAGTGTGACTGACTATTATCGAAGTGAGTGGGAGTTGATTGGTGAGGTGGAAATGCATGAGTAATTAATAAAAAATTAAATAAATAAATGATTAATTTCATGTGCAGAGGGGGAAATAAATAAAATAAATAATTTTATTTATTTTGGAAGAGAATAATGTTGAGAAAAATAAATAATTATAATAATTATTTAATTAATGTGATTTTTGGAAAGATTAATGTTGAAATAAATCGATTAAATAATTGTAAATTATTTAATCAATTTGTAGGAGGGAAATAGATTAATAAATTAATTAAATAATTACAATTATTTAATTAATAGAGGAAAAGTGATGAAATGGGTGATTTAATTAAAGTAGAAATGAAGGGAGAATTCAAATCTTAAATAATTAAATAATTAAAATCTATTTAATTGTCTAGGATGAAGGGGAAATCAAGTTTAATTTAATTAAATTATTTAATTATTTAATTAAATGCAAAAGACAGATTGATGATATCAATGATGGAAAATGATGATGTTTTAGAAGAAATATGTTAGTCAAATTTAGGTGTCTACATAAACAATGTGCCTTAAGATGATTAAAGTCCCCAAAGGTTGGACTAAGGTGATGATTTTGATTAAGAGATCAAAAAGTGATCCTTTCAACCATGACCAAGGGATGATTTTAGATTGATGATGGGTGTGAACTTTAAGGATGATGTGGATTATTTTGATGATGATGATATGATGATCAAGGGTATCCTAATGTTCTCTTGGATGTGACTCAAATGTGACTCAAATGTGACTAGGATTATTACCATAGGGATAATGATTGATAAAATGATGTGTACTTTGTGCTCAAGGTGTGTTGTGAAAGGTTGCATGATGGGATAAGTCAAAGTGTGGAAAATGGATTAAGGACTAGGGATGTGGTTAAGTTTTGACCAATGTGAAATGGAAAAGGCATGTGGTTGATGTGGGAAATGTTGGGTAATTATTTTGGTGATGACCAAGGATAAATAGGTTTTGCATTAGATTGTGGTTATCCTAGGTTTGACTTCAACATTTATGTGTTTCAAAAGGATACCAGTTTGAAAAATGTTTTCAAACAAATATGCTTGGACTACAGAATGTCCAAAGGGATCAATCTGCCATCCAACTCATGGAGTTTTGTTAAATTGTTGCTTGATAAAATCATGTCCAAGAGTTGTCTGATCAATCATGTCAATATAATGTACTGTTACTTCATCATGCATACACCAACCACCATTCTAGAAGTACAAATAGTAGACTATATCGGTAAATTACCAATGATACAAATAAAGCCATCTTCAAACTTGTAGAAACTGTAATAGTTTGTGGAGAAAAGAAAATTGCACAAATTCAAGTTGTCCTACATCAATTAGCTTCATCACTTGTGTCTGTCTTTCCTCACTTTTCTCCCTCCACCATCTCTAGAAAAAATCCTATCACCACTAAAGCAAAAAAATTATCAACAATAGGAAGCTACCAAATATAGTAGAAGTAGTTTCATCTAACAAACAGTGGATAGTATTTATCAACTAACACTAACAGTATTGAATTGGCCCACAAAAAATAAGCTATACAAATCTAAAGGCTAATTATTTACTGTGTAAGTGGAAGTTTATCTTAGGATGGCTCAATTTTTTATCAAATTTTCCAATTGTCAAGATGGTATCTATTATCAACTCAAAAGATCAACCAGAATGCGGACACTATTGAGAGACAAAATATCCCTTGATAATTAACTATATGGAGATAAATGCAACCTAAATTAGATCTAGTGAATTTTCTTGTCCAGTGCAGTTCATTGCATTAAGCATGAATAGAATCTCGATCTAGTAGGCACTGTTTAACATTCATTAATTGAGTTTCAAGATTTCTATCTCCTTGGCTCATCAAGAACACGGTTTCCAGAGAAAACTTTATGGGCTATATTTTTTCCCATTGATGGAAAAAATAGATTCATTTATTGATAAATACTCACCAAACAACAATAAATTCATACAAATTACTGAAATTACAGATAGATATGTTTTTCTTCAGATAGTAGTATATGATATTTATATGGAAATAGTGATCAGTTGTTCTATACTTAATTATTAAGTTAAAATCTAAACTTCCAATGAAAGTTACAACTGTCTCTTAGTGTGTTCTTGCACAAGTAGTGTGCTTAGAAAACAACAATTCCAGTTACATTTTATCTATTTTGAATGAAAAAGCATTCTAATGAGTGTTGAAAAATGCAGAAGGATGTGTGCTCGATTTCTTTGGAGACATTCTAGAATCTTTTAAAACATCTTGTCTAAGACATAAAGTTAATAGTGCTTTTAGATATTCTGATAATAAGAACGTATATACATGTCATAAAATAAATTTTCAGATAGTGTTGGCTTCAATTATATTTACATGAATTCAATACATCTGGAGGAAACACATAGAACTTTACAATGATATGGATTTTAAAGAGCACCAATACAGTTTATGTGGAGCCTTCCTATACCAAAAAGGCGGAGTCCAATCTTGTGTTATCCATAACCTAAGTCATAAATCATTTCAGAATGCAAAAGAGAGATAAAATATAGAATTCTAATCTAACTTGCATGTTCTACATAAATAATTTTTTTGTTTGGATCCTCTTGCAATGCCAAAACTAGGTTATCCAACACATTCTTCACACATGCTCCTTGTACAACACCAAAATAAAGATTAAGAAATAATATTGATATAAAGAGAGGTTTGTTGGGTTAAAAAAGAAAGTTCAAAGCATCATCGGTAGCCTCTATATATTGTTCTGCCACATCTTCTTATTGATACCCCTTTACACTGTCTATTGCTATTTTTATTGGTATACCATTGTAAAAATTCTAAATAAAAATTAGATTCCTAACATTGCTAGTACTTTTTAACTTGTAATATGAATCTTTCAGAGTTTATTAATTTCCCAATTTTTTCTGGATTATATCCTAATTGATTGGAAAAACCTTTATCTTCTAGTTTGCCAAGTTTGCTGGAGAAAGACTAATGCTACTATTTTACGATCCACCATTAAATTCCTGCCAACACACATAGTTTTACTATATTTAAAACCAAAATGCTCTATGGTCCAAATGAAAATCTATTTACTTGGGGATGTGTAATTCTGATATAAGTTCTACAATGTCTAATTTTAACATAAACTCTTTAATAATATTTTAATTTAAGATTCCATGCACAAGATTCTTGATGTGAAAGCATGTTCTACATACTCATGATAATCAAATTAAATTGGATTGAATATTTTACCGTCATCAAATAATCTATGCAAATGTATAAATGATGCAAATAATCCTTTGCTCGACGGTCTTAAACTTGACACCAAAATCCATTAATGACATATGCACTTGATTCCATTGACAATAAATGAAAATTAGGGACTAACAATTGCTAAATGTCCTTGTTAGAATGTCATGCGTTGATAGAAACACTTGGTGCCAAGACATGACTATATCAAAGAACATTATAAAGCCATGAAATATTTCTAATAGCAACAAAACATTACCAATTTATGAAATGATTTTATACAAATCTATGCTTACAATAGGCTCATGGGATAAAAATTTGGCCCATCATGAGATTTGGGCATTATTCATTCTTTGGAATACTTGGAATATTGTGTGGGAAGGTATCGAACAGGGAAGTTACATTGAAAATATCAAAACTAGGAGTTATAGAATATCCTTCCAATTAAATACTCTCATGGAGTGCATAGATTTGAGAAACTATTCATTTTGATTGTTATGACACAATCTATGATATATAAAGATGTGTAAGAGGAGTTACTTTCTAATCTAGGATGTTGATCATGACCATGTGGCTTTCGATTTTTTCTATGGCTTATGTTTTTGACTCATAGTGTTGGGACCACTTATTTACAATTGATATAGTTTTATAATTTTTTATGTGTATATAGCTATATGTTTTGTGTGTTGGTGACTTTGATGTCATTAAAAGGTAGATTATAAATTTGAGAATCAAGATAATAAGATTAAAAATTAATTGTTGAATTTAAGACTCAATTCTTGAATTTAAATGTAATAAGATTGAAACTTGTGTATTTTAATTATAGGAAACTTCCTACTAAATTTTTAATCAATCCTTTCAAGATTCAACTTTGGTTTGACACATAGCAATACCTTAATGGTTGCAAAAAAATTTAGACAATATGACCTTCAATGTTTTATTTCATAGATCTGTTGATACACTTAGTGCTTAACCTAATTTAAATACCATGAGTTTATTAACTATTACAAAAAATCTCAAGTTTCACTAAACATGGAAAATAAACCAATGTGATGTTTGAAACTCTTTTTATCATAAGAATCTATGCTTACAATATGCTCATGGGCTACAAATTTGGCATTTATATATTTGATGAGCACATGGCATGCCTTTTGCAACAAGCTTCTAAAATATTTGTTCTTACACTTAAAATAAACTCAACAAAGGTTTTCTTCAGTGATTTTTTTTAAAAGCAAATTCCCACATCACATTGGTTTGTCTTAGGCAGAATCATTTACAATTACATCTATTTTGTTGGAATCCCAAATATGGGCCAGTTGGACCACAAGCTGGACTTTTGTTGGTCACATTGGACTACAAGACAAATGTGGTGAGCTAAAACTCTTTGTGTTGAATAGGACAAAATTAAATCAATTTTTGTTTTTATGCCATAATGGATTATTGGGGTGGTCCAACATCCATAATTAGAATCTCATCATCCCTTTGAAATTGAAAGAAATAATACTAATAAACCAATCCAGGAGAAGCAAGCAGCACCTTAAATGCAATAGAAACAAAACAATGACACACTCATAATATAGCATGATTTTACTAACCCTAGAAAACCCTTTCAGGAAAAAACCAAGCAAAAACAACACCTACCGTATTAACTCAACCATTCACAATACAATAAGATATTTCTTGCTTGTACTTAACCATAATCTATGTGTGATTATCACTATAGGAAAATGCTAAGCAATATTACAATACAATTGGTATAAAAGTATAGACCAAAAAATAGCCTATAAGGGATGTTAAACTTGCAAAGTATACAACACGTATCCAACAAAAATTGTGCACCTCTGCTGCCTTTGCCACATTGAAATCTTAGCATTTAATTGAACATGTTGTGATTTTTCTTAATGGTGTTGCACTTGGTGTTAGAATTTTCTTTTGGCATCCTAGGAGGTAGTACTAATTTTATATCCTAAGTCATTCATGGCATCCTACAAAACCTTCTTCCCAACACCTTTAGGCATATCATTAAAAGTAAAAACTACATGATAGACAATTAAGCAACTGAATTACCATAATAAACAACAGAACTAATCATGCCAATCATTACAATTTGTAGTTGCATGGTTTAAAAATTAACCATTTTGTATTTTATTACTTTTGTATTCTATCAATTATCCAGGTCATGCAAGGCTTACTTTTAGAATTGAAGACCAGGTGATTATTAAAACTTATTCCCCCATTTTTGTGTCTAAAATCAAGTAAAATTCATGATGTCCTGGCATGCATTTTGTGTCCCATAATATAATACTCTTTTATTTGTGCATTTATATGCTTATAGTGAATATCTAATGTTCACTTAATCTATCTGATAAGGTATTAAAAATATGCCATAAAAAAACATCCTATGGGTGAATAGTTCATTATTACGCAATCATGTCTTTTTAGATCTTCAACATGGTGGCATCTTGTCATATAACAAATTGACAACATGGGACTTTAATAATCATCTTTCATGCTTGGAAGATTCAAGTGGAGCTTGAAAAACTTTTGGAGCCACTATCATTATGAAAATGTGTCCTGTCAAATAGAGATAATTAGGATTTCAGGCCCTTTCAAAGACAAGCTATAGCATTTGCCATTAACAGCTATGAAGATATTACACAGTTTTATTCAAGTTTCTTGTCTTTGTATGGGATTGATATTGAGTTTTAGATTTAGAGAATGTAAGTGATGGAGTATATCCATTGGCATCATTGGGATAGAGGCTTTTGAGATTTTCCCTTGACTTGGAGCTATGAATCCTTCAAAAAGAATCTATTATGATTGTGCCATGGCCAAGCACAAAGACCATACTTTGCATGGACACATTTTTCACCTTAGTTAACACTAACACCTTGTTTTCAAGGACTCTTCTATTCTATGTATTGTTTGAATGGATGTTTGAATGGTTCTATTTATTTTACATTTTTAAGCAATTAGATCTTTCATAAAACTACAACATTCTCAAGCTACAAAAGGAATTTTGTTTCTATAGATCAAATTCAATATTTCACAAACCTAGAGTTTCTACTCTAGCTTTTATAGCAATTGAAAATTAAAAATTGAGCCCATAACAATGTTATGCAATGGTGGAACCATCCATTTCAATGAAAATTACCAATAAAGTTTCTTTAAGTCTCTAACTTGAGGCTATTCAATCTTGTTTTCTATCATGCTATTGCACTTGAAGCTTGAGGGTCACCAATAGTAAGAAATGTAAATATTTTAAATCTTACAACATAGATATGGGTGTCAATTCAAATAAGAACAATTAATAATATGCTTTTACCTAGAAATGATACAAATTTTCAGAATGCCATTACTAGATGTATCGAGCACATCTCTAAAATTAACCTAATTTTGGGTAAAGGCATGCACGGTTTTCAAGCCATATTTGGGCCATGTCGTACCCGTATCTATATCAGGTATGCCAATATGCATACCAAGGGATGAGGGTCACGTATCATGCAACCTTGACCAACAATGCTTAGAATTCCATCAAAAAAATTATTGAAGGATGACTGTGGACTCATCCTTCATGGATCTTGACCCAACATTTTAAATAAGACATCTTATATTACCCTTTAATTGGACCCCTAACCTGCTCGAAATTGTAGAGCTCTTAATCTATCATTTTTATATTATGATGGATATTTTTGGAATCAACTGTTGTCTTCATTTTTTATTTTGATACAAATTGAACATGCTTCACAAAATAGCCTTGGGTTCAAATCTGAGGAGAAATAATTGACAAGTGGAGTGTTGAAATTAAGCAAAACACCACATCCAACTTAGCGTGCCCTACCCAAACTAACAAACATTGGGATATGTCTTAGTTATAGGAAACTTTGATATAATTGAAACATCTTGATCATTACATCTAAGCAAAGGTTTCTGGTGCAGGGGCACCATTGAAGAACTTTAGTCAATTAAGGTTGTTAATGAGTAGGCTCTAGGTGTGGAGTCATTTTTGCATTAAATGAGGTCTTTAAGACCATTCATTATTGTAATGAGTCATATTAGATGGTTATTATGTGTCTAGGGGGTCTAGATTGCAAAAATTGCAAAATAATGAAAAGTTGTCATATTGATGTAAAAAAAATTGCAAAATTGGCAAGTTTATGGAATGCCAACGGTTGAGTCATTCAAAAGTCATTTTTAGGCATTGGGACAGTTATTTTTAGAGGGAAAAATATTATATATGATGTGAAGCATCGATGTAAGATTTATTTTTGAAGATTTGAAGTGAAATAGATAAAGAAACCCCTGTTTTTCTTACAAAATTACTGGTAATTCTCTATTTGCAGACTCTGTATGGTCCCGTATAGGCCATTCTCAGACTAATTTTCTTTGGAAACCTTAGAAACATGTGTTAGCTTTAATTTGAATCCACTTTGAGAGTTCCACATTAGATTTAAGGGATTATATTGCAAAAATTTTGTAGGTTGGTCTATATTTCAATTTTCAAGGGTTTTGCTACTCTAAAATGAGATTACACCCATTCCACCTCCTATAACTTTTGTATCTTGGTGGAATGGGTGGAATTTAGGTAGGTTAAATGTGTTTTAGGGTGGTTGAGTGCAGGGGAGGTCAAGTGTAGCATTGGGCATGATGCCCTAGGATTGAAAAAGGAGTTTTCCTTGTGAAAGTGAGTGGTTTTGGTAAGATAAAGCATAAAATATGTTGGGGCAGCATTGTTTGATGATAGCTTGAGTATGTGCAGGAATTTTTGGACCTGATTGAAGTGGTGGCAAGGCTGTGTGAGGGTTGGAAGTGTGTTTTTCAATAGAACCCTAGGTTATTTGCTAGAAAAGAGGGTTTTTGGCTTAGGCACCTTGGAGAGTGTGTTTCTGAAAGCAAGTTGTGAAATATTTGGTTTCGCAACCTATAGAATGCTACCCAAGTGGTTTTATAAGTTGGTAAGAGGTCTTGAGACAAGTCTCTTTGTAAAACTAACCTAATTTGAGGTCTAGTTAGCATTAGAAACCTTATTTGAAGTTGTTTCAAAATAACCTGTTGAGAATTTGTGGTATGCTATTGTACACCCTAATGGGTCCCTAATTTGGTGTTGGTTCTGAATTGAAAGGACCTTCTCTAAGAGTTACACCTGATTGAATGAGGTTGCAGTACTATAAGGAATTGTGAAGGCTTGAAGTTTTAAGGTGAAAGTTGAAGTTTTGTGACTTTGAAGTTGTTGTTTTGGGATGAGATTATGTTGTTTGCAGTAAGGACCTCCCCTGATTGGCATCAGTTTCCCTTTGAGGGGAATTTAACAATTAAAATATAAAAATAAAGCAATTCATATCTCTCATCAGAGCCCAAAAAAGCTAAGGTCTCTTTTCATACAATTTTCCACCATCTAAAAATGACTAACAAAATAATAGAATATGCATTATAATTCTTTTCTAGTTGTGTATTACACACAAAAAAATAGAATAAAAAATTGACCATCTACTCATTGGTCTTGTTGGTCACAACAGTGCAGTTAAAATTTGCAAAGTCCAGGTTCCACAAGATATCTATAGAAAGTACCCCTCATTCGTGGCATCTTAGCTAAGGTCACTAGGTAGGGACTAATAAAAACACTAGACCAAACTTCCTATAGTCACTAGAAGTAAATATAATGAACATTTCCAAAAATTTTACAAATCCACAAGCAATATGAGATTAGCATTTGTGCAAACATTGGCTAGAACTTACGAAGCTAGAAGTTGAGTTGTAGCTGTTGGTGCTAGCACCGGAGCTGGCGTTGGTGTTGGAGCTGGCTAAAATACACAAAATGCAATTAATACTTTGGATTCTAAAACCCTCAAATATAAATAAAAATTCATATGTAGATACAAGTCAAATGCAACAAAGAACTCAGTCAAGATAATTTTTTCTTGAATTGAAAAATACCTGTGTTGATGGCCTCCCAAGTGTTGAGGATTTAGTCTGAAAAAACAATTATCTTAATGACTTCAGTTCTGAATGTGAAAATTCTATTGTAGTTACTGATTATTAATCTCTTATCTATATAGATTATTTAACTGCCAAAAATTAATTCACAACAAATATTGAAAAATAACACTGTTACCTATTTTTCACTACCAGCTCAAACAGGTAGAGCTAAGTCGGACTCATCATTGATAGGTACAGAAATTTTGAAGTTTTGTTGATTAAGCATTCATGGTTTGTCATAAAGATCAGATTTACATCTGAATTTCAGTTTTATTGTGCAAGTATTTGAAACGGAAAATTGAAAAATTTGCATAGTAATGCCTTTTATTCATTTTGTAAAAATGTTGAATCTCGCACAAGCCGCGAGAGTAAATGAATTTGATTATGATAATCAAATGATGAATAAACAATTCAAGGACAAACTACACTACTGGAAATAACATAAGCGTAAAGAAGAGAAGCAATTCATCATTTCCTGTAATGATGAATCACTTTCGTTGGTGTCTTCAGTCGTCGCGTCTCCAAGCAGCTGCAGCCTTGTTTCCTCGCTCCATGAACCTGCAAAATTATAAAGGAAATGGTGTTAGAGGTGTACTCTAAGCAATGATGAATTACATTCTGCCTTACACCTATGCTACCAATAGAAATGTAATTTGCATCAAATCAAGCATTCACCAGATGAGAGGCTGACAATCAAGAAAAATATAACTCAATGGAAGCTTTCAGTTTCTTTTATTTTGCTAATATGTTTGTTTCAATGTGCAGGAACAGGTTCATCATGTTCGAGATTATTTTTATCAGATATGTGGAGCAAAACGGGCTCCCACAAGGGTTGAGCTCAGCATATCAAGGAGGATATATTCTCAAGTTCCATACGCAAGTTCATGAATGTTGATAACAGTCATTAAAAGCATCAATGCTGCTGAAACTAAATGATATAATCAGGCAAGCAGCCTTATTTCAAAGAATATTTCAAAGTATTTAGCAACATTAATTTCAAAAATGTAGTAATCTACTCTTGAAGTAGACAGCCTTTGCAAGTCATAGATTTGGATACGAGTATAGTCTATCTTTGAATGAGATTATAGTTCATCTCATGAATAATTCAAGCAAAAGTTATGAGAAAACAGTCTATAATAAATACTTTGGGATAGCAACACTATCATAAGAAACGTTAGCTACA
>VDFB02000008.1:34167110-34334933 GCA_007258455.2 Sequoia sempervirens | reverse complement strand
AATTTAGGTTGCATTTATCTCCATATAGTTAATTATCAAGGGATATTTTGTCTCTCAATAGTGTCCGCATTCTGGTTGATCTTTTGAGTTGATAATAGATACCATCTTGACAATTGGAAAATTTGATAAAAAATTGAGCCATCCTAAGATAAACTTCCACTTACACAGTAAATAATTAGCCTTTAGATTTGTATAGCTTATTTTTTGTGGGCCAATTCAATACTGTTAGTGTTAGTTGATAAATACTACCCACTGTCTGTTAGATGAAACTACTTCTACTATATTTGGTAGCTTCCTATTGTTGATAAATTTTTTGCTTTAGTGGTGATAGGATTTTTTCTAGAGATGGTGGAGGGAGAAAAGTGAGGAAAGACAGACACAAGTGATGAAGCTAATTGATGTAGGACAACTTGAATTTGTGCAATTTTCTTTTCTCCACAAACTATTACAGTTTCTACAAGTTTGAAGATGGCTTTATTTGTATCATTGGTAATTTACCGATATAGTCTACTATTTGTACTTCTAGAATGGTGGTTGGTGTATGCATGATGAAGTAACAGTACATTATATTGACATGATTGATCAGACAACTCTTGGACATGATTTTATCAAGCAACAATTTAACAAAACTCCATGAGTTGGATGGCAGATTGATCCCTTTGGACATTCTGTAGTCCAAGCATATTTGTTTGAAAACATTTTTCAAACTGGTATCCTTTTGAAACACATAAATGTTGAAGTCAAACCTAGGATAACCACAATCTAATGCAAAACCTATTTATCCTTGGTCATCACCAAAATAATTACCCAACATTTCCCACATCAACCACATGCCTTTTCCATTTCACATTGGTCAAAACTTAACCACATCCCTAGTCCTTAATCCATTTTCCACACTTTGACTTATCCCATCATGCAACCTTTCACAACACACCTTGAGCACAAAGTACACATCATTTTATCAATCATTATCCCTATGGTAATAATCCTAGTCACATTTGAGTCACATTTGAGTCACATCCAAGAGAACATTAGGATACCCTTGATCATCATATCATCATCATCAAAATAATCCACATCATCCTTAAAGTTCACACCCATCATCAATCTAAAATCATCCCTTGGTCATGGTTGAAAGGATCACTTTTTGATCTCTTAATCAAAATCATCACCTTAGTCCAACCTTTGGGGACTTTAATCATCTTAAGGCACATTGTTTATGTAGACACCTAAATTTGACTAACATATTTCTTCTAAAACATCATCATTTTCCATCATTGATATCATCAATCTGTCTTTTGCATTTAATTAAATAATTAAATAATTTAATTAAATTAAACTTGATTTCCCCTTCATCCTAGACAATTAAATAGATTTTAATTATTTAATTATTTAAGATTTGAATTCTCCCTTCATTTCTACTTTAATTAAATCACCCATTTCATCACTTTTCCTCTATTAATTAAATAATTGTAATTATTTAATTAATTTATTAATCTATTTCCCTCCTACAAATTGATTAAATAATTTACAATTATTTAATCGATTTATTTCAACATTAATCTTTCCAAAAATCACATTAATTAAATAATTATTATAATTATTTATTTTTCTCAACATTATTCTCTTCCAAAATAAATAAAATTATTTATTTTATTTATTTCCCCCTCTGCACATGAAATTAATCATTTATTTATTTAATTTTTTATTAATTACTCATGCATTTCCACCTCACCAATCAACTCCCACTCACTTCGATAATAGTCAGTCACACTTATCTCTTCAATAAATTATCTGAAATGACCCATGCAATTAGTTAGCTCAAATTAGGAAGTGATTTAACTCTTCATCAATTCCTTTCAACCATTCTAGGCCATTGATCTTCTCAGTCCTTCATCAAATCTTGACCATTGATCAGTATCACCTAAAATCCATAAATTCAACTATCATATCATTTATTATTCCTCTCTCACTCATTGCAAGAAATCTATATGCATATTATCTTAAGTGCTTTGTCCCACAAAATATGAGAGCAACCAACATTACACCTTTCTCCAAGGTGCAAATAGGAGAACAATGGAGTTAAGCAAGGTTGTTGTGTAAGGCATTTGTGTGCAAGTTTGTTTTAGTTCTTGTTATGCAACTTTTTTATGCTTTATTGGTGTGATTTATGAGTTTGATTGTGAATTGGTTTATTTATTATTTATTGTTCACTTTCATAGTTCATTTTTAGGTCATGAATTCTGGCATGCTAGGTGGGACCCACGTCCTTGTTTTTAACGTTCAATTGAGTTTGTTTTGAAGATTTACAAGTTGAGGTCACAATGACATTGATTCCCGAATGGTTCTTTTGACAACATTTTAATGCATTTGACACACAAATTGACACTTTTGAAAGTACAACAATGCCTTTGTAACCCACTGTAGATTCTAAGCTAATGTATTGTAAACTTGGTAAAATCTACTCAATTCAGAGGGTTACCTGGCTGAACAGTCCACTTCACATTGCTTAAGACCACATTAAATCATCAACCAAGGTGCATAAACTTATGATGGTACTGCACTATATGTGCCTTCACAGACTCATGTTCACCTAGATTATCCTATGCAAACTTATTTAGACTATTGTACTTTGCTAGAATCTTACAGAATTGCAAAAACAATAAAAGTAGTTACAGAACCTAATGGCTATGGGTACCTGTAGCTTAAGTTGTAGATGACTGCTAATAACAAGTAAGTACAAAATCAATCCAAAACTATTCAAAATAATAGAATAACCAATTCTAATCTCCAGAGTGCTATAATTCACTAATTACACATTTGTTCATGAACAACAACTACTGTAACCAAAAAATACCACTTTACTCTGCAATACATTTATAAAGAAATAGAAACATAATTAACAAGAATGCATAAACGAACAAGTAAATAAATGAAGTGATGGGTAGTACCTCGAGTGGCCAGCTCAGGGGACTGTCTCACTTAACTTAGAACCAAATCTAACTCAGATTCTTACGCATCCATGTAACATACAACTCCATTCATTGCATATCACCAGATTTTCAAACAAAACCCTTCTTGTAGATTGTACTCAATAATTGCATTTTAACATGTTTTTAGATCACTTGGAACTAGAAAACAACTAACTACTAACAACTTATAACAACCAACTAACTTTGCTACGAACTCATCCTCTGAATTTATACAAAAATGGGGAGAGTCTTATTCAAACTACTAACTAACTGTAATCATTAATCCCACTCCTAGATACGAGGATATGAAATTAAGATCGACTTACTCATTCTAACTGAAAAGGAAGAAGATACCTATTCAAATAAGAACTCAAATGAAACAGTTTGCATGTAAGACACATAAGCAAACATTCAAAATTCTATAACAAATATCCTTCTTCAACATATATTCCTTCCATGATGGCTCACGTTCAGCTCCACAACTTCCTACACTTTAGGCAACTTGAACTCCACTGATCCCCTATTCCACTACTTTGGTTCTTACTACAAATGCTCCATTATTGTCACCATGTGTTGAGCGAGAGGTTAATCCACACAACATACATATGCAACTAACCATCATAATTAAATCACAAAATTCCATTCATATACACACATATTCATGTTTAAATCATGCAATACTACAAATATTATCAACATATTTCATATTCACAAACTAGGTTCAAAGTTGCAAAGTATGTTGTGAAAGGATAGCATATTGTGGAAGTTTTTGTCTGGAAGGTACTTAGAAAATATATGTAAAGTGTCTAAAAGCATATGAAAAACAATAGAAAAAGTACTAATGACTGAGCCAATCACTCACAATGACGCTTTTGAAGTCAATTCAACGCATTTGATCTCTCTTTTTTGTAGGTCGTAGAAGTTATAATGACACATCTAATTTGCACAATGATGCATTTGATGTATTATGATGCTTTTTATACTAAAGCAATGATTTTGAGCATTACAGTGATGCCCTTGCTAGGTATATCGACACATCTAAAGGTAAAGTGAAGTAATTGATTTTTACAATGACATATTTTCTTTTTACAATGACACATTTGATTCAACTAATTGGATTTTACTTTTTACGCTAACATTTTCTCAATTTTGGAACTAACACATCTGTGCAGTTGTAGATTTCATTGGAAAAAGATAAAACTATGAAACTGTTGACATATTTGATGCAGGGTCTTATGTCTTGAATCTTTCTAGATTAAATCACACTTCTATTTATTAAGGTAAAAGGATTTTTTGTTGTGTCTAGTGGAGTCTTGGGTACATATGCTCTCTCCTCATGCCTAGTGCAAACTTAGGGATCATAAATACCTTTGATTCTACATCTTTTTTCTTTTACCCAAGGAAGTGTTATTTGCATATGCTCTCCCCTTATGCCTAGTGGGTGAAATCACAATACCGTGTCTCACTTTTTGGCCAAGATGGACATTTATATTAACATTTTTAACTAAATATTCACCTTTTGAGACCTATAACAGCGAAACCGTTAAGAATTTGAAGATGATGCGAAGTAGTGGTTTGTGGCAAATTTTTTGTGTAGATTCTAATAATTATTTTATTATTTTTTTGAAATAAATGAGTAGGTGGAAAAAAATAGGGCTTATCAAGATCAAGATAAACCAAGAGAATTTCTCCACCAAAATCACTATAATTTGTGCAATTATGAGGGCCAAAAGATATAAATAACAATAAAAAATTGACCCTAACTGTTACGGAAACTATGAGGGGAGTTTTTAGAGCTCAAAGAGGTGTGCATCATGCTACAAGAAGCCTGTTCTTAGGGTACAAAGGACTCATTCGCCTTTAGTGGCGAATGGTTCCCTATTAGGGTTTCTGAAACTGAGATCTGGGTTATTTTCCTTGATGCCTACACTCTCATATTCCCGGTTGTCAGCTCCCAAAAACATGTACTTAATTCTACAGCTTTAATTCTTTGTTCTTGCACTTTGAAGGTCAACTTTGCAACTTGAAAACTTTTGTAATCTTTCTCTAAACTTCTTCTCCACTTGATCTTCAACCTGTAAATATACAAACACATATTCAAGGGAAGACAAACTTGTTGATTGTTAGTGAATAGGGGTTTGCCTAAGTCAAAACCCTTGTAGGTAATTAAACCAAATGATGAAATGATGTAATTGAAGCATGGACATGAAATGATGCAATGTTGATACCTTGGGAGATGTCTTGTAATACAAATTTGCAATCTAACATGTAGTGGCCATGAAGAATGTAGATCTTGATCTTGAATAGATGTGAACAATGCTTGCAATAGATCTTTAATGCTACATCAACTTTTTAGCTCAACAACATGCATGAATGCACTAAACCCTTGACATGATGAAATGATCTTGGATTGATGCAATAAAATTTTGATAATTTACCTTGAAATTCCTTTAAAAATGCTCTATAATGCTCTTGTAAAGTATTGGGATGCTCTCATAAAATTGCTAGATTGCTTCATAAACTTGCTAGGAGAAACTAAGTGATATAACCCCATATTTATACTAAATCAAGAGATTAACCCTGAAATTCAAACAATTCAAGCCGACACCAGATTTGGAAACAAACATTATTAAATTCCCGCTAGAATGAAATTCAAAAAGGGGGTCCTCATTAAGGGAGGACCCATTCGCCACCTAGGGCGAATGGGTCCTGGCACTGTTTTCCAGGACCTCACCTTCAGGGGATGAAGGATCACTAAAAACCCATTTGAAATCTACTGATAAAGGGGGGTCCTATAGAGGGAGGACCCATTCGCCACCTAGGGCGAATGGGTCCTAACACTAATTTCTAGGGCCTTGATTTTTCCCAATTAAATTTTATGCAATTTGAATTATGGGTGTCGGGATAGATCTTCTGGAGGTGTCATAAATAAGGCTTAAATTCAAACTAAAGGGCATAATTACCTCTAATTAACCACAATTAATTAAGAGGACCCTAGATAAGTGTGAAAGTGTGTTATAACACTCTACAACACTTAAATAATGTACAAATTAAGTTTATTATATTAAAAGAGAGCCCAAGATCAATGTGAATGTGTTACAACACATTAAGGCATTAAACCTAGGCAAAATTAGGTTAATTCAATGACAATTATTCCCAAACCAAGTAAGGAAAAATGATACTTTTTCTGTTACTACAATAAATCATGAATCTTTCAACATCTCCTTTAATAACTAGTTTTAAACAGTAAAAAACATTTTTTGAAAGTAATGTTTATTTCGTCAAACATAAAAAATTTCTAGAAAGGATAAAATTTTAATTTTTAAAATATAGATTATTAACATCAATATCTAGGGCAAGGATATTTTTTCATAATTTTTTGTTACAATTTTTTTTTTAATTAATTTTTGAAGTCATTGTAACTATAATTTCGACATAGGTGTATGTCGTCAAACATAACTTATTGTGTATATATTGAAATCCAATTTTTCTTTTTTTGGTGAAACAAGGACATCAATTAGGGAAAAGGAATTTTTTAAATTTTATTTACAATGATTTACTATTTTTCCACCTCTGTAGAATGAAGAACTTGATGTTCGATGAAAAACCTATGTTTAGTAAAAATTTAAAATTAAATACATGATAAAATGAAAACATATCAAAACTATACTTGTTGGAAAGATCCTTCCAAGGGATAAGATCTTGCAAAATATAATTTCTAAATGACTTTATTTAATCCCTCAAAAGGTAAATAAAAAGTGTTTTTTTGCTAGCATTTTGACAAGTGCGAAGTAGACTCCATTTAGTGTATGATTCAATACTAGAGGGGTTCTATCCAAGGGGGTTTGATCTAAGGGGGTCTTATCTAACCCTCTTCAATTAAAACCCTTTAGATGAAACTTCTCAAGGCTTAAATCATTAGTTTTTCTAAAAATAAATGATTTCTGGCAAAAATTAGGATGTCCCAAAAGTGAGACACACGATTGTGGCAACACCCTAGTGCGAGCTTGGGGAACAAAAATAGTAATGGTTTTCCTTTTTTTTATTTAATAGGTCTGGTTGGGGATTTCATCACCCAAGGATGACCTCAACTACATTTTTTGGTGAGGTATAAAAAGGGGGGAGAATGTATGTTGCACCCCAAGGTGTGACTAGTGTCATTTGAGCCAAGCCGCATGATCTTCAGTCCACCGAGATTCATTAGGTGAAGAGACTAAAGGATACCCCTACAATCTCAAGCACTATAGATGATCTCACTATTCATTGATTCCACTAAAAAACTTTGTTTTAGAAGCATAAGACCAACAATCATTATTGCTAATGGGGTGCAGTTTACAAGATCATGCACGAAGTTACCCAACATGTATTGTCTTAGGGTGAGATAGAATTATTTTGAGGGTGTAAAAAGCCTTCAAGGGAAGGAGGAAGGTGGGCCCTTGTGACACTAGATACCTAGTTATCCCCCTTTGAGATTGGAACATGTGTATCTGCATGTTCCTGCAATATTTTATTGTTTGGGCGTATGCTAGCAAGACACACCTTTAATACTAATTAGGTTGTACTTCTTGGAGTGTATTTATTGTGAAGACCCATTAATACTAATTATACCATACCTTAGAGTTAATTTGTTATTATTCTCTATTGTTTGTTGTCTCTTGCCAAATAATTCAAAAATTGGTCTTAGAAATCAGTCAAAACCATTCAAACCCTAGCAAAATTTTAGTTATAGACTGAGGATTATGCATTTGATTATCACTATGACACATCTGATGTTACAATGATACATTTGATTATCGTTCAATACATCTGATTATCCTTTGATGCATTTGATATGTATAGTGACACATTTGATCTGCAAATCGACACACTTAATATACTTTAACACATATAATTCAAATTAGTCGTTTAAGTTTGAAACCTAGGTTTTCACATAGTAACACATTTGACTTTAGTTTGACACCTTTGAAAAACACAATGATGTCTTTGATAGCACAATGATACCTTTGAAAAATATAGTGATTCCCTTGATAGCACAACAATTCCTTTGATATCTTACTTGACACATGATCCTAGTTTAATGTATTTGATACCCATAGTGGTGCCTTTGAAACCTAGATTGAAAAATTTGACTATCAAAACAATTTTCTAGAATCCTAAAATCTCCAAAAATAAACTTGTACATTAGAACATATCTGAAATATACTAAAATATAGATAGAATAGATAATTAAAAATCCAATCTTTAATCATTCATTTTATCATCCTTTCCATCCCATTCACAAAAAAAATCAAAAAAATTAATATCAAACCTATATAAAAAACACAATCATTCATCCATAACCAACAACTATTTATCTACCAAAATGAATCCATAGATTATCTAGATCTTACATTCATCCATTTCTAATTTGTCTTAGTTTCTTAGAAGTTTTCCTTCTCAAGTAAAAGGACCAATTAGCTTATCAATGTTATACATTGTTGTAAATAGGGAAAAATTTCAGATTTAATGTTGAAAAAAACAAACAAACTAAACCCTATCAAACACCATGAAGCACAAACTAGAATGAAAATGTAAATAAACAAAGGAAATGCAAACCAATTTTCAAACTAGACTTGATTGACCTCCATGGCTCTTCTCCACCTGCATGAGAATGCAAGATTTTGAAGGTTGATTGTTGGAGGAATGTTGGTTGCTCAATTCAACAACATAACATTGACATGGAGATGATAGATAAATGACAATAGATAGAAATGGATGAAAGACTCAAGAATGATTTTGACAACATAAGGACACTTGAAGAATCAACCCCCCAAATGGCTTATGAGAGAGTTTATTTATAGACAATGCCCGATTTTGATTGATGGTTGAGATTGGATGTCAATAAGATGTCTTAATCAATGGCCAAGATTGAAAGTTGTAGTATGAAATAGGGTTAGGGAAAAATTAGGGCAATGATAATGATGAAGGGTTGAGATTGAATTATAAAATAATTCAATCAAGGGATGAAATTAAATGAGATGTCAAGAGATAAGATTTGATGTGGAAGATAAAATTGGCACGAACAAAGAGGTGATAGGAGAAATTAAATAATAAAAATTATTTAATTTAGGTGGTCAATGAATAATTAAATAATTAAAATAATTATTTAATTATAGAGGAATGTGACAAAAGGAATCATTTTGAATTAAATAATGATTTAATTCAAAATTGAAGAGAGTGGACCAAATTAAATAAATAAAATTTATTTAATTTATGAGAGAAGAGGCTAATGAATAATTAAATAATTAAAATAATTATTTAATTACAGTGGAAAGTGGACAAAAATTAAATAAATAAGAATTTATTTAATTTTAGAAAGAAAGGGACTTAATTAGTGACGTATTTAAAAATTTATTTAATTAATCAAGGAGGAATAAAGATAAAAAATGAATCAATTAAATAATTAAAAATTATTTAATTAATAGAAGAATTATGACTTTATAAAATAATTAAATAATTAAAATTATTTAATTATTTAATTATCAAAGATAAAAGGGGAAATGATGGAGAATTTAAGACTCGCAAGCCTAGGTCAATTTTTAGAGTCTACAATTGTCATATAAGTCCATCTACTTCTAGGTTGATATATTTCACACCCTTATCCGTTAATTTGAATTCATTAGTCTAGTCCAAATTTAACACATCAAAGCAAATTTGAAATCATCATTTAAGATCTAGACACACTTTGGGCCTTTCTTGGTCTCACAATCCCACATATCAAATTCACTAAGGTCATAAAGTCCAAAAAAAAATTGTATGTTGATAAAAACAAGGTCCCAAACCAAGAGAAAAATGCAACACCAACAAGACCCCAACATGATGTCTACAAACATAGACCCTTTCCAAGAAACACAAGGGGAATTCCCACACATGTTTGGACCAAGAGGTTTTGAAACACCACCCCCACTAAATCCTAGGAATAATCTTGACATTAGTGGGGTAGTAAGAGAAGTAACACTTGAGGAGTTGGTAGAAGCACAATAGGATGCTAATGCCATGAAACTAGTAGAAGTTCACTTCTTGCGACCAATTGTGACCAATACTTGTAACTACTACTCACAGAACAGGGAGCTAAATTGCTTTCTACATTAGAAACCACACTTATACAAGATATCATCTATAATATTCCATCACAAACCTTGGGGGAAATGAGATCCAACAACATCATACCACAAAGCAATTTCTCCCTACCACCTTCCATGCCACAACAAAACTCCTTCATACAACCTAATAATAACCTTACCATCTAACCTACTAACAAAACTCCCATTTATTCCTCACACTCTCTTAATTTCACACTTCAACAAATTGCCACCATCATCCCATAATCAATCATACCCACTAATTCCATGTAAGTATCATTACCTCTGTCATATGGTTAGCATGAATGATTAAATAACAACATAATTGAACTAATTAAATCTTAAAAACATCAAGAATCTACAAGATATTGATCAAACAAATCCATACTCAATGAAATTCATTTGCAAAGCATTCAAATTGACTAATCTAAAGATTTGAACTAAATTCAAAGCAATTAAACAAACTGAAAGTGCAAACCTCTCAATCCCATTGTGGATTGATGCATAATTGTGATGTGGATGTGGATTGCTTAGTTTTATGCATTATCCATGTTGCAAAGGCTTTGATGATAGGGTTGATTCACAAGATAATCTCTAAAATGCTTAAGAAATGAGTCAAGAATTCTAGAGAGTAAGGATGCTTATGAGGATTGTGAATGATTTGATGTTAGAAGGCTTGGTATTTATAGATTTTAATAATTTTGATCAACGGTTAGGGTTGAAAATGTTAATCAATGGATGAGAGAAGATAAAAGAGGTGAGTGTGGATCAAGGATGAATCAATCATTCATAATCCATGAAGGTGTGGATCATGGATTAATCAATAGTTCATAATCCATGAGATACTCAACAAAAATATCCCTTAATTCATGAAAATATGTTGGAGATATTTTGAATTTGAGGGAAGAATTTGAATTTGAAAAGGGAATATTTTTTGTGCAAGTTGGAGGATTGGAGGAAATTAGTTAATTAAAAAATTATGAAAATCATTTAATTGTGCAAGTTGGAAGAATTAAGATCTTTAATTAAATAATTAGGAATTATTTAATCAAGAAGGACTATTAGTATTTTAATTAAATAATTTGGAATTATTCAATCAAAAGGGAGAAAATGATGAATTAATCAAATAACCCTAATTATTCGATTAATAGGAGAATAAAGTGAATTTAACTAAATATTTTTTCATTATTTAATTAAATAAAGGATTAGGTGATTATGAGAGAAAATGATGTTAGTAAGTGAAATCAAGATGTGTGATATGCTTAGGACATTTTTAGGTGTCTACATTTTGCCCCTCTTTGAAGCAAGGTACTTGTGTTGTTTCAAAGATTTGATGCTACTTAGATTTTTTTTTTTAATTTTTTAAAATTTTGATTTTAACTGATGCCCCACTATGCCCCAGCGGATGCCCCAACGAACGAAAGAATGCTAGTGTGTCACCCCTCGAGAGATCGAGTGGAAATTGATTTCTAGGTTGATGTCACGACAAGGTTAGAGGAGTAATTTCACTGAGAAGAGGATGATAAATAAGTCCAAGGAAGCTCAAATGTTCAAAATTAAGACACAATTTCCTATTCTTTTGAAAATGAGCATTTCCTCAAACACTTTGCAGCTAGCTAGAAATCACAAGAAATACATTTGTACCTTTACTTGTTAACTAGAATTGCCTAAAAATGAAGATAACTAACCAAAAGCCACTAGAAGCCAAAATAAAGAATACTCAATCATACTCAAAAGGTACAACTCAACTAGTGTACAATCCAAGGACAAATAAAGGATGAGTAGAAACACATATATAGAAATTACACTTACCATAGTGGCATTGGGATAGACAAGGTATGTAGCCCCCATATTGACCCCAAACTGTCTCTAAATAGAAACCCAATCTTTTGTTGGTACATCTTGAAATAAAGGAGAAATCTAAATAATACAATAGCAATGATATGTATTGGTACAACAAGTTCTCAAGCCAACAGTCAAATTCTCCTCCCCAAAATTTAGTGTCATTGAAAACTCCATAGAAAGGAACAAATTGTACAACCTAAAATATTGGGATTAACTACTTCAACCATAATTGAGATTATGCATCTATAATAATATAAACCCATTCTACGAACTTTTATATCCATATCAAATTTGGAAGCAAATAACTAAAACAAACACTAAAAGCCTCACACTCCAAAGTGGAGCACTAAAACATTGTTTGAATAAGCTCACTAACAATCCTTGGATGAGATTGCATGAAAAACTAGGAGAGTTTTCGTTGTCCAAGCATTCAAATTTTTGGAGAGTTTCTGTCCTTGGAAAATGAGAAGATGAACATGCCTTCAATCTAGAGAAATAAAATAACTCCAAAAAGAATGAATAGTCTTTTTTGAAAACTCTCCTATAGCTTTTTTAGAGCTATTTTAGAAAAAACAACATTGTTTCTTCATTAGTTTTTTGAAAAAAAAAAAACATTTTTGGCTTTCTTTCCACTTTTTCAAAAAACTTTATTTTTTATTTTTTAAAGCACTTTTTTCCCTAATTAAATCACATAAAGTGTCCTTATGACCACTTTTTAGCACCTTAACCCTAGCGACATTTTATCAGCACACTTAAAACACCTTTTTAGATAATTAAATATAAGATCATTTGATTTTCACTTCTTGATAACCAATATTTAGTTATTTAATTAATTTTCCCCTCTAAACCATCTCAAGTTCTTATAGAAAATATTAGAATAGGCCAATTATTTTTTTTTGATAATTCCACCAACTCCTTAAGTGCGTATTAATTTAGTCTATGGAAAGTTGACACTAAGGATGATGGACCTCTCCAAGAAGTTTGGAGTGCTCCTAGAATGTGAAATTTGCACATGGAAATTACAGTTGACATCTAGGCTCCAAGAACTCACTACCCCTTTTAGAATTTACTTTCGAGAAAGAAAGATGGAATGGACCAAAAAAAGGGGACATTACACTCTTCAATAGAAAAGATATCTCTAAGGATGGTGAGGTTGGACTAGAGAGATCAAATATAAGTTATGGATGTCGGAGGGGCAAAGAAGACTCCATTGAAATGGGAGCCATGGAAATTATCACAAATTAGTGGGAATAAAGCTTAGTTGGGTAAGAGGACTTGTAACCTAACCCAATGGAAGAAATAAGCAAGTTGGTTTCCACAAACAACTTAATCCCCTTCTTGAAACAACTAAGGTCATTCCCACCATAACCATGCTTGGTGAGCACTTTGAACCATGTTTTGTAACAATTTTCTAACTTAGATGGAGAAGGAGAATCATGTCGACCAACATGGGTAAAATGAGTCATATATGCATAAGGGGAGGACCAGTTATTTTATTTGTAGAATGATGCGTAACAAGCCTATGATACATATGTAGGTCCATTTGTAAAGAAGGAAGGTCAAAGTGGTTCAAGTTAATCTTATGCTCACTTACAAAATACAGGGTCAAATCCTAGAAACCACAATCATCGTTAGGAAACATGTTAGGAGTATTTGGGGGTCATGGTCAATAACTATGGGAAGTGGTGTTATCTACACAACCTCAATAATTATGGGAGATGGTACCATTGTGGGAGAAGAGAGAATGGGCACTATTAGAAGAGGGTTTTGAGAAAGAGGAGTTGGAGAAAAATGGGCTAGGGGGAAATCAAATTGCATTGTTTAATAATAATGAAAAAGGATCATGGTGTGTCTTTATTATAAATGCCCCACCCCATAGATATACTTGAAAAAAATATCAAATATGGACAAATCAACTCCCATCATATGTAATTAGGGTCTACTGCGAAAGAGATTGTAAGGGTCCCTAGCATGACATGGAATAATGTATGGCAAGTGGTAGGGTCGAGAGTGATGGAAAAAATAATAGTGCCCACAAGCTCTCATGTAATATTGTTAATTTTTTTTATAAAGGCATTGGAAGGGGTGAGATTAGACACACTAATTTGAATACAATTAAGGAAATCCAAGCTACAAATGTTGAGACCAAAATTGTTTCAACTAGGGAGCATTTAACTCTAATGGTGTTTATCTCAACCACAATAAGAAGAGGAATATTTTCCCTTTGAACCTCATAAAGAGGAAACTTGAAAGGAAATAAAATGATTTTCATTACATCAATCCGAATGTAGTCAAATGTAGTTATGATCTCAATAAGTTTAGTAGAAGGTGGGAGTAGGATATTTTGTAAATCCTCATGAAGTAAGTTGTGGTAAAGAGACTTGGAGAAAGTCCCAAAGGAAGATATTGGTTTTGCAAGGATTGGAGCTGTTCTAAAAGATCATATTCCTTTTAGGGGGGATATGAGGAGCCAACAAAAGAACAAGAATTGGAGGAAGGGGAACAACCACTAGATTATTCTATTGATTTTATTAGGTGTTATGCATCTAGCCAATACTGGATGTGGTCTACAGTGCAATAAAAGAACGAGGAGTTAGTAAAGGGGAGTCCTCAAGGTCATTAGGAAATCCCTAGAGAATAAGAGTTAGACAAGGTGATGGAGGAAATGGGGAAACCCCATGCACTATTAGTTGCTACAAAGTTTAGCTAGAGGCAACGTTTTGATTATATTTTGGCAATTAATGTCAACTAATTGATGGTTAGGACCAATAATTACTGGGGTAACAAGTTGGATCATACCACAAGTAGGTCATAAGGCTAGGTCAATGGTTAGATCATAAGGTAAAGGAGAACAACTTAAAAAAAATTCTAGGTCTAATAACATGTCATCATCCTAATGAAGGGAAACAATTTGTTAATTAGCATCAAATGAGGGATTATTATAAATAATTAAATCAAATGTAGGCATGACTAAATATTTAATCAAAAGATTAAAGAGAATCCTGAATAATGAAGGTTCATTTTTTTATTATCCATACTTAAATTCTACTAGTAAGCTAATGTAAAAGAATTTATTTAGAGAAAAACAACTATTTTACCAATTAAATTTTGAGTCATTTACCCTTTCACTTAGACTACTAAAAGGTGTCATATCTAAACTAGATTCCTAATTTAAATAGAATTTAGGTACAAAATAAGAAAATACACAAATTAAGTTTTAATTCAATTGATGTACTTAAATTTAATGACAATTAAATATATGAACATAATAGAGAAAAATAGTGTTAATTTTTTGAACAAAGAACAAAAGCCAAAGATAGAACTTGGGTGGACAAATGGCAAGAGGAGATATATGAGATATTTGAGGAGGTTTAAAAGAAAATTTCAATATTAGGATGCCAGTGCATCTGCAAGGACATTAGCATGACCACATTCAAGTCATATAAAAGACAACAAACAACAAAAAAAAAACTTGCAAAATGGAAAGATAAATAAAGGTAAACAAGGTGTCGATAAGAAAGAACAACTTAATGCATAACAAATTAAATTGAATTGAATAACTTGATAAATCAAATTGTCAATGAGTGAATATCATTTGGTGTGTTCGAATGTAATAGGCATTATCATATATCTATAATAATAAAAAGGGGGCAACTATATAAGAGCTTACGAAGGTGGTCAAATCCCTATTTTAATATTTCAACCTCAATAAGAAATCAAACACATTTTTGTATGCATATGTACAAGCTTAACCTAAGTGTGCCTAAGACTAAGAGCATAAAATAAAACATATTGCATTGTAAATAATTATTAAATTTTGTAAAATTGTGTAAAAACCAAAAATAGGAAATAGAATCATTAGCATTGCCAAGAGTAAAGAGACAAATTAAGATTTATTTATTAGTTATATTTATTTATTTTTACATTAATAAATATTAAATACTATTAAAAAAATAAAAATAAAGATCATTGTTCTCGAGAAGAGGAGATTAATCAAGAGGGAAATCCTAAGTGTTAGACAAGTGAGAAGAGGGAAAATCTCCTTAGGGTTTTCAAATATTAAGACAACGAGGCCAAGTTCAAGAAGGGACTTAAGGCAAGAGAGAATTGTGCTTTTAATAGTTCTTTCATAAATCGGCTCGGAACTATTGCAAATTTGCAATAAATTTTTGGAAGAATAATGGAGATAGAAGTGGAGGAAAAATCTTAAAAGAGAGGAGAGAAAATGTTTGAGAATTGTGAACCTTTATAATGGCTTCAAAGGGATCTATTTTTTGATGAACTAATAATTGTTAGCAAAAACAGTCATTAGATTAGGGTTTTAGGCATCAAAAAGGGAAATAATGTGTTTTGATCTTTTTTATAGTTGTCGACACTATTATGAGACGAGACACAAACACAATCACATTTACATCCAAATATATATTGGATAATTTGACATAATAAAAATGAGCTTAAGATGTACTTGATGGTAAATCATAATAGTTAAATAAAAGAAAAAAAAACTTAAACAACTAATTATATGAAATTAATGACTTTTATATAAACAAACACAATATATAGTGTGGAAATAAAATATGCAATTTCTAACTATATTTTGAACAAGAAACCACAAAAGTTGTATCAGAATTAGATTAGAAATACAGAGCCGAATCACGTAAGGGAAAAATCATGACTTGGGGAAAGGACCCAGTAATCGTGCACCCTAACTTCGTGTCTCTCAAAATCTAACTTCTTGATGTCCGATGACTCTAAAAATTTAATACAATCTTCTTCAACTAGTTGACTACTTATAACTAAAGTTTCAAGTTGTCGTGAGCAATTTTAATATCTTTACTATGCGTAACCATAAAAAGTATCCAAAACACCATTTTTCTAACCCCCTACCCATCGTAGTGAATTACCACCCTCGATCTTCGAATACACTTGCACCAATAGTTGAACAATTTCTCATGGAAATAAATTACCTATACACTCTAATATGAATGAAAAGTAATTATAAAATACACATCCTAATATTAATAACTAAATACAAATAAACTACTTCTATTCATTAATTATCTTACAACTATAATATATTATATGTTAATTTGTATATTTTGCGTTTAGAAATTAATAGTAAACTTACGAATGAATGAATAAAATAAATGTAACCCTAACTTTTCTGTACTATAACTCACACCCTAATATCCTAAAACACGGGTGTTTCATTGTTGCCGCCGCCACATACTCCAAAAAACCACGAATAATGAGCATTCAAAGTATACTCCAAAAACCTTGATGAACATTGTAGATTCCTTGACAAACTATTTATTGCCTCCTAGCATCCCTCCCAAATCTTTGGAGCCCATCTGTTATATTCCGTAAGCCTCCGATGCCACCAATTTGTCTGAGCATGTTGGGAGGAAGAACCCTGCTCATATTTTGTGCATTCATATTTCTTGGTAAAGCTCCTTTCATTTTGCTCAAAACCTTTCCCAAACGTTTATACTCTTCAAGCATCTCTTTCACTTCCTTCACAGCACGACCTGCTCCCCTTGCCACGCGCAATATACGTGATTCTGTCATAAGTTTCTGATTTGTACTATCGAGTTCTGTAAAAATCATATGTAAACTATCAAACAACTTGTGCACTTAATTAGTCTAAATTAGTATTGCATTGTATTCAACTATTCTATCATAAAAAAACACTAGAATGAAATTTGTTATTTGTAAATTCTACTCTATACACTGGTTCCCGCCTTCATTTCACCTCTATGCTTCTATCATTATTATTTTCAAAAGAGAGAACAAGAACAGGGACAAGATATATACCATCATTAGTCATGGAGTCCGTCATTGTCATGAACCTTCTAATGCGAGCCTGACTTTCCTTTTCTTGGCCCTTGGGCATTAACTCAGCACTAAATCGAGGAATCATGGAAAAAACCTGTAAAAGAGGGCTTCATTTCATATGCAATTGCAATTTGCTCCTGAAATTTCATTAACAGTGATGTTTGAATCAATTAAGCATACCTGATTAAGTGGTCCCATTTGGAGGATGTTTTTAAAAAGCTCGTACATGATTCGCAGAGTAAAGGTGCCTTCTAACAACTTTTGCAGAAGTTCAGGCTGTTGTTCCGTGGGCATCACTTCATGAATTCTATTCATAAATCCAGACAAATCTCCCATGCCTAATCACAAGAAAACAGGTCTTGAAATATCAAAAGAAATTGGCATCAATCACAAATATATAGGAATTGACGATTAAAAAAACAGGAAATCCTTCTTATTGGGAAATTTAAATAGCTTTAATTCAACTGACCTAGCAATCGGCTGACAAATGGTTGGACATCAAATACTTCAAACTCGTCCATATGCTCTCCTGTACCAATGAATATAACAGGACTCTTTGTTGCTGCAACACTGTTAAACCACAATGCAAATTTATTTAGCAAAATTTTTCTATTATAAAATATAAATAATTAAAATGAAAAGCATGGGGTATATTGTCCAAACTAAGCAGCAATCCAAAAAAATCAATAGCATGTTCCTTATAAACTAAATCTAAGAAAATTAAAAATAGTAAAGAATATAAACCAATTTAATGAGGGGGCAAACTGAAGCGCGTGAACAACAAAAAGTCTTCTGATTGTTATGTTTCATATTCATTACATTCAAGGATTACTTGCACGTGCCATATAGCAATGGGCACTTAAAAAAGCTCTACAGAAGAAACTAAGGGCTATCTAAGAACACTTACGCACTAAGTGCACCTCCTCCTTTTGCATGACCATCCATTTTGGTGATAATGACAGCTCCTACAGACACACTCTGTTTAAATGCTTGTGCTTGATCAAATGCTGCTTGTCCAATACTACTATCCATTACAAATATTACAAGATCTGGTTTCTGCAAACTCAACAAAAATACAAGAATTAGAAACATGATATTCTAACAACCACTAATGCCTTCATAATGTATGCTTAACAAAGATTGGGTTATACCGTTGCTACAGACACTTGCCGCATCTCCTCAAAAAGTGCAGCTTCCTGCTTATGCCGTCCACTAGTATCTACAATTATGAGATCACAATTCTCCTGCTTGAACCTGTCAACTCCTTCCTGAGCAATCTTCACAGGATCTGACTCCGTATAGCTGCCAATAAAGATTAGAACATGGTCCTCCATATCATTCTATATCTGTGTATGTCGTGTAGGAAGAATTTATCCTCACATGCATCTGAAATTATGTGTACCCTTCTGAATTTACAGGCCTTATTTACCATTTCTAAACTTTGTCAATGCATAACATAACTTTGATGTTTACTCAAAAAAAGGCTAACTTATGAACAAATACGAAAGGATTGCATTATGATCTGCTCACTCCAAGAGATATCCACAATACAGTCAATGAGAGTTACCTATGCACGATCATTCTAAAAGTTTCCAACTCACCTGCCATAAAAGGGAATCTTGGCCTTAGTTGCATTCTGTTTCAGCTGGTCAAAGGCACCTGCTCGGAAAGTATCTGCACAAACTAAAGCTGGCTTCCAGCCCTTTTTCTGGTAATGGTAAGCATATTTTGTACAAGTGGTAGTTTTTCCAGAACCTGCATTATATATATATGACAATAAATCAAGTGTAACATGTAAGATTTAGTACATGAAGGAACTATTAAACCAACTAATTATCAGATTTAGTAATCTTAAGCTAAAAATTCAAATGCAAAGTATTTCTAATTCCTGCACGCATTGAGAAATTTGGCAGCATTGTCATGAAACATCACCCATGATGATATAAACAAGAACAACAAACAAATAATACATATTCAATTATAAACTTAGCCTATCATGTCAAAGAATATCACTGACAGTACCTTGTAAACCAACAAGCATGATAACATTTGGCTTTCTCTTCTTCGGTGTATAAGGAGTCTTTCCAGGATCCATCATATTACAAAGCTCGTTGAAAATGGCCTGCCAACACAGATAGCTGAAATAAGTATCTGCGGTCAAAACAAATGCTTCTAAATAGCAATTTATTTGCACACATGAAGCAGATACTGACGATATATGTTGATGTTGCCACAATCATGATGATTATTATTCAAAACAACTGAAAATAACACCCCCTTAAGGTATGAACTTTTTACTTGTTGCATGCACTCTTAACTGGAAATCCCATGATTATGTCACTAAAATTATTAGAAACATCACGATTCGTAGAGAAAGCATCTAGGATTTATTTTTACAACAAAGGTCAGTGCATGCCCATTAGCTACAGATTGTCCAATATGATACAGGATAGATTTGGTCAGCTATTACAGCGAACCTAACTCCACCAGCAAGTGAAAACAAATGTACTTTGATTAGACTTACCTCATTATACGAGTTATATTCAGTTGCGAACATAGGGAACTCAAGGATACTTCCAATGATGACAACAAACAAAAATATGATGAATAGTTTGTGCAGGGACATGGACAAGATTGATTGAAGACACTAAATATGATCCAACTCCAAAACCTTAGGGATTCCTCCAGCATTAAAGAACAGATTTGTCAGGCATTTCACAGATGCAGAATAACAAACTTGGAAGGCAGCTTTGTTGCCCATCAAATCTGCCCACTACAAACAGCATGCAGCACAAAAATTCAGCAGCCAAGATTTTTTAGGATTTGAGCTGGGAGGGGAGAGGAGGGTTCTTTTTTTTATTGTCATGGTTTATGTTTTCTTTTTAAGTCTTGTTTTTCTTTGTCAAGTAGTGTCTTTTTATTTCTCTCTCTTTTTTTTTATCGGAACTTCCATTGGGCTCA
Organism: Sequoia sempervirens; assembly: GCA_007258455.2. Classification (NCBI taxonomy): domain Eukaryota; kingdom Viridiplantae; phylum Streptophyta; class Pinopsida; order Cupressales; family Cupressaceae; genus Sequoia; species Sequoia sempervirens. Next base: position 34,314,199 of record VDFB02000008.1, on the reverse strand, counting down.
TTTAAATCCAGTATGTCATGCCTGGTGTGTGAAGGTACTTCAATTGGTATATTTACGCTGGATGTTGCGGGCTTAGCTGTGTTTGCATTTAATGGAGATTGATAGAGATGAAATTAATGTTTCTCATGGCAACAATATCAAACCTTTCAAAGACGTTTAGGTTTCCAGTGAGCATACAATTGTCCACAAGGAGCTGTATTCATTGTGCAAAATGGAGGACCCTTTCGGAAAACATTCTTCTACTTTAACCTTGGTTCCTAACAAATATATGGTTGGTGTTTTGGAAAGGGAAGAGAATAGGTTGAAATCTGTGGGGATGTCCAAATGACATTGTCAGATATCTCAGTATCCCATTTTCTCTTCGCCCCTCTTTAAAAGAAATATGGAAATGGGTGATGGCAAAAGTCAACAACAAAATTGTTATGTGGAATGGTCATCTTTTATCTTTGGCTAGTAGATTTCCAGTTTGCTAGAAAGTTTTTTCCTCTTACTCTCTATTTCTGTTCTTGTTGGATGGTCTCTTCTATTAATGTGAATCAATTAAATAAATTAATAAGAGGTTTTCACTCGTCTAATGGTAAGGGGAACAAAAAGAGACATGTTGTCTCTTGGTCTCAATGTGTGTTAGGCCCAAGAAGCTTGGGGGTATGGATTTAAGAGATATATTTTTGCATAGTGTTTCTCTAGCAGTCAAGTGGATTCAATTTAGAAAACAGTGTTCCTAAGTTGAATTCTAATTGGGAAGGCTTGGATTTGTAGGATGTGCTTTTTGGTCATTTTGAATTAAGCCCTTCGGTTCTTCTGTTTGCTGTTCTATCTAGAAGGCTTGGTTGGATGTTAAGGGTTTTGCTAATGGTCATGAGATTTTTTCAAACAATAAAATAGGTTTTTGGTTTTAGATCTTTGTGGTGGGTTCTTGATGGAAAAAGCTTTCTTCTTGCTTCTACAAGAGGTTGCTCTGCTAAACGTTCTAATAATCTTGGTTTAAATTCTATTGAGAGTATAATGGAAAATGGGGCTCTAATACAATGGGAGAAAATTCAGCTTTGTACGGAATTCTTAAGCAACACATAAAAGCATGCACTATGATTAAAAATGCTGGTCTTTCTCGTATTCTTGAGGTTGTTCATTAGAATGAATTTTTGCGGGAGAATATTCAGCAGATTGGTGGGAAAAAGTTTCTTCAGGCCACCCCAAAACACTTATATGCTCTTCTTTCTTTTTCAGGTGTCTAGTTCAACAAGCTTGACCTTCTGTGGTGCCTTTATGATTCTAAGGATATTTGGTCTAGTTTTGTTGAACGCAATAAATCCTTTTTTAGATGTTTATTGCTGTTTAATAAGCTTATTGTTGTTGCCAATTCTATCGTTTATAATTCTAAATCCTATTTTGTGTGTGGTAGCATTGAGACTGCTCTTCATTTGTTTTTTGAGTGTCCTTTTGCTAAATATATTTGGAAATTTTTCTACTCTTATGGTCTTCTTATACTACTAATCATTGTAGCAGTTGGCAAGATATCCTTTTTGGTTTTATTCATTGTTCTTCTCCTCTCTTTAAATTTCAGAGTTGCACGGGAACATGTCCCCCTCCCCCCACCAAAAATACCCCGCATTTCTAGGATGGGGATGTTTTTGGGACACGAGGACTTGGGGAAACGTTCCCCCGCCACACCACCTCCACTGAGACTCTGAGGACGCTGCTAGGACACCGGGGATGCAGGGACATCTCCAAGACATCAGAGGGACTCTCAAGAGTCTCTCGACCATCCCAAAGACTCCCAGGCATCTCCTATGGCTGACAGGCCAAAAAGTGCTAAAAATTTGAAAAAACTTTGAAAAAAAATAACCTGCACCCAAGGCCTAACCCTAATGGCCAATGGGCCCCACCTTAGCCCCTCAAATCCTATAAAACACCCTTAAATCCTCATTTTTACTCACAAACACAAATCAACAGCAAAGTTGAGGAGCAAAAGAGTGAGTGAAGTGTTGCAAGAGCAAGAGGGTTGAGGAGGAGCAAAGAAGAGGAAGAAGAGGATCTAGATTCTATGCCAAGTTGTAAGGATTTGTCGAGCATAAGGTAGGATTCTATGACTGTTTTGTATTTTTTCTTTAATTAGTTTCATATCCATATTTATTGACATGGCTGCAAGTGCATATTCAATGTTCATATTATAATCAAGATTCAAAATTGAAATTTAAATATTTATTAGTTTAGTTTTAAATTTTCAATTTTGCAAAAAAAAAAAAAAATTGTTCTACAGCAGCAAGTTGTTATACTTTTTTATTTTTTTATTTAAGTTTTACAAATTACTTTTACTAGTTTATACGTTCAAATTTTTTATTTTGTCAAACTAGGATGAAACTTTTGCGAATCCTTTTCTTCTACGCTTCGTGCAACTTGAATTAAGAAAAACAAAAGTGAAATCCCTGACAATATTAAAATTTAAGAACAAAGATTTTTATTTGTGTATCCTCTACTTTTGCGCTTCGTGCGACTTGAAGTAAGAAAAACAAAAAGAAAATCTGTCTTAATCCTTTGCATTATGTTGCATGTATAGTTTGAGTTTTAGTTTTAAAATTGCAAACTTATAAATTTTATATTGTCGGCTGCAGTGTCACTATGAGTTCTCATGGCATGAATGAGAATGAGGTTGAGGTTCAAACTCAAAGTGAGACTGAATCTGATTATGCACCTGAGGCTGATGGAAATGTCGAAGTAGAGAGGGATGACTGTGAGACCCAAACCATGAGTTCCATGGCGAGTGCAATTGCAAATATGAATTGCCCCTCCATAATACTAACAGATTTTGCTAAGAGTTCCTTTGATCCTAAGTCTCCATTAAAATAATTTGCAACAAAATTACAAAGCAAGCTTGGGGCATCTAGGGGCACAAGGTTGTGGAAGTGCCACTTTTGTAACCTTGAATTTCAGGGCAGCATCACTAGAGTTAATGCCCACCTCCTTCATATCCAAGGAAAAGGTGTAGATATATGTGAGTTGGGGAGAAACTTGAAACTAAGGGTTGAGATATGCAGGCTATAGGGTGTTGAAGACAATGCAATTGCACCTACATTTGCTTCTTTGTCTCATAGGCTAAGGGGTCATCAGAGTCAGCAACACGGTTCTACTTCTACTTTGCAGAAGCAAGTTGCAAGTGTGTCGGTTTCTTCTACTTCAAGAGCCCATGCAACAGAGGCTAGGGGAAATGCAAGTTGACAAGTGATGCTCCTAACCCACTAGCTGAATTATTCAATGTGCACATGAAGGACAATGCAACATTCCGATCCATGTGGCTCGATTTCCTTATAATAATGAGGCGATGGCGATGGTAGCAAGGGCAAGACCATCGTATGTGCCACCAAAGGAGACAAAATTGAGGACCATAATCTTGGATAAGAACTCTTACAAGATAAATGTGTTAATGGAGAAAATGAAGGAATGTTGGGTGGCAAATGGATGCAGTATAGTCATGGATGGGTGGATGGACATTAAGTATCGTCCACACATCAATATCATGGTAACATGTTCCGATGGCCCATATTTTTTTTAAGACAATTGATTATTTGGGGCATCACAAGGATGTCGATTTTCAGTTTCAAATCCTCAAGGATGCTATTGAGGAGGTTGGGCCACAAAATGTGGTCCAAGTAGTGATAGATGCAGCCCATGTGTGAAAAGCTACAAGGAAATTAATTGAGTAGCACTCCAAAGAGGCTTTCATGAACTCTTTGCCAGGTCATGATTTCCAATGCATTCAATATGTTATTCCACTTCTTCTGCCAGGTTCTGGTCATGCCTTTGTTGTTCCTACCGTTATGGACACAATAAGCGTCCACAAGACTAAGGGTTAATGAACTTGAAGCTTAATTGGGGGATGTCAATGAACTTGAGTAGATATAATGAATTTTCTGCAGCACTTGGAAGCTTTTGAGCTCAACCTGCCCTTGCCTCCAAGTCTGGGCACTGCTCAGAGAGGAGAATCGCCAATGCATGCCCTATTTCAAGCCAAATAATGCTGCGGGCATCCAAAGAAGCTGCTGCATTTTGAAAGGTAGAGGCAGAGATAACACTTGCAGAGATGCTGGTACTTGTGGGTGGGAGAGAGCTCAAGGAACTGCAAGAAAGGGATAATCTGATGTAGGTAGTTCGAGGTTGGCTTGGCAGTTGGGGTTGTTGACTCTACTCTCACCTGCTTGGTGGGTGTTATTATGATTCAATTGCTGGGTTATTTGCTAAAACTTCTTTGTCTTGTTCTGTGGCTCTGCATTTTTCACTTTTAGTCTTGTAATGATCAACTCTCTTAGAACAAACATGCGATTTAACCATACATCCCAAAAGATAAAGAGAGTTAATGTGATTATCAATGTTCCTCGTTTAGTTGGTCAAGATGTTTGGGTTTAAATATGGATTGTTTGCTACTGTCCTTTGGAAAAATTATGAAAAACACTTAACACAAAACACAAATCTTCTGGCTTTGGAAAGAAAAATTAATGAAGAATTTTAAAAAGTGCTATAAAATTCTCTTACAGACACCATAAGATTGGGCATCCTTTCATAAATTCAATAAATTTCAAGGGTATTTATAATTCAGAAAAGGAAAAATTACAACCAAATACAATTTTTTTTTGTTTTAATTTGGTAAAATATCGCTATTTAAAGCTAACCAGATCGCTGTTTGGACCCTGTATGTTACCCAATTCCCACATATTATTATGTCTCCTGAGGTTTGAATTTAAGACGCAGCTTTTTAAATCCCATTCGCTTTTACCGCTTGAACTCGTACTATTCTGACAGTTTAGGGGGTATTTTTGTTATAAGTTCAAATTCATCTTAGCTAGCAGAGACGCAACAATAACAGAGCATACCATAATCCCTAAGGAAAGAAATTTAAACTTGTCCTTTCTTTTGTTTATAAAGGGAATATAAACCCTAATGTTGTTACCTGTTGAATAATTCGTCTCTTGTTGTGACCAGCTGCAAGATCGTCAAAATTGACAATCTTCTTAATGTTGAGCTGCATATCCCTCACCATTTTGAACTGCACATCCGACTTTAAGAGAGCACGAGCAATTTCATTGAGGCATTCGTTGAAAACCTTCTCATCAATAACAGTCGCATTGCTCATCTGCTGAAGGGCGTGGGCAATGCTGCCCCCTAATTCCCCGAGCACCATCTTGCTCCCCTGCTAATTCAACCCACTGTTCTTTGGGCAAAAGCTTTCTTTCTGTTATCAGGGGGTTTCGACGCTTGGACCTACAGAACACCTCTGCAGAAATTTCGTAGAACTAAGAGGTGTTAGATCTCCACCCGTGAAGCAGAAACGGAAATAAGGAAGAGCCGTTAAAAAGGATTTTTAATACAGAGATTTGCAGTGGGCGAACATGAATGATATAATTAACGTTTCTTCCCTTCTAATTCCGGCCTGCCGTGTTTATCCAATACTGCAAGCCCAAGGCATGCACGTCAGGATATATATATATATAGGAAGCGGCTATCCATGCCATGAATATACCATAACTGCAGTTTAACAGATTTCGCCCAGTTTAACTAATCGGCTAAACTGAACTAAACTATTACGTACTCCAGTTCAACGTCAGTTAACTGCTACCATAGAACATGCATTCTACATGCTTTTTCAGAGCCGCTTTATGAAGCGCTAAAAATATCGAGGACATTCGAAGCACAACTCGTTTTCAAATATAAACTCCATGGAACTATATAAAATCTCGGGTCTATCAGCAATCAGCGATTATTCAAAATACAGTGTGGGATAAAGACAAAGGACCCAGATGTTGTTAAAAAAAAATCAACATGACTGTAAATTGAAGCTTCGACAAAGCCATGGAGAAGGGGAAAATTTTCACAGGGGCAAAGATAGTTACAGAGGCATTGTAAATTTTCAGGGATCTGTAAACCAGAAAGAAACATTGGACGCACTGGAGGGGACAAGTAAGATATTTCTGTGTTTCCTTTTGAGTTAATGATATTTGAAACATACAAAGAAACATTGGTTTACCAGTTCATAATATTTGAAAGATACAAAGCATTCTTTCGAAGTCAAATATGAGCAATGGTCTTCAATGTCTGCACCTCTGTAATATAAATAGTGTTATTTCATTTAAAGTTTGCTCCAAGTTGGTGTTATCTCCTGCCAACGTACCAGCTACATCCCACATCATTGTTTGATTGTGTGGATCTCTGCGTAATACCAACTGTCCTCGGTGATCATGAGCATGTTACTTGTTGAGTTCAATCGGGGATTTTTTTCTATTCTAACAACCATGCCTGTACTTCGTTTATCTACGATCTTTTCTAGTAAACTATGTTTTTCTTCCATCATTTATGTGTTCATTTCTTTCAATCATCATATATTCTCATCATTTTTTGGTATTTCTTCTATCAATTTTTCCTTTCAAACCCATCTAGAATTTAATTTATTTTATAAAATTTAAAGATGGATTTTGCAATTACCATATTTTTTCAGAATTTGTCAATTCTTCTATTTTTACAAGTCAAATTCCATCTAATTTTCCTTGTTATTAATATCATCTTATGTCCTCCATAGTGAACTTATATACACTTTTAGGGGTTCTCATATATCCATGCTTTTTATCATTTCTTTAAAATCTTACTTCTTCCTAAATATATATTTTCTTCTTGTGTATTAATCATTAATGAGTATTGTCTTTAGATATATGCTTTATTAATTGTATCATGCTTTCACTTCTCCACTCTAATTAAGATTGCTAATCAATAAATCCTCTTTAAACATTAATTAATAGATTCTATCTCTAGTGTCAATCCATATCTATTTGGTCTATATTAGTTTCCCCTGCATCATATAACCAAAAATCTCCCTTTAAGTTTTTTAACCCATTTTTATTGCACATGGCATACACACATGCATTTACATGGAAATTTGGTGTATCATATAATATATTAAACATTAAAATTGTTATTATATGTATAGATATTAAATATTTTTCATAATGATTATAGATTTCCTTCATATGATAATCTTTAATTAGACCATTTAACTTATTGTCTTTATTTTTTATTTTTATTTTTAAAAAGGGGGTAAAAATTTATTAAGAAGAAGCAATCATTACAAAGAAAAAATTAACTTATGACCTTTATAGAAATTATAATAATGAGAATATATAATTTAAGTCCAACTTTATTCATATGGATCCAAAGATAGACACCCCATCCAATCAAATTACATCTAGCAAACCAAAAATCATTTCAAGATATTATTATTCACCACAAATTTTCTAAGAGAACCATATTAGGGATAGGTACTAGAGTAACATGTAGCATAAATTGATATATGTCTTATTTAAAACTTAAGAGTCTATTTGGTAATTAAGTAATCTAGTAACTTTAAATATAGAGTTTTTAATAGACATACTAATAATGCCAATAACTATAATATGTATGATATTAATTAAAATATGTAATTTTCATATAATTAATAATAATATTTGTGTAATACTATATTTAATTTTAGGGTCAACAACTAGGGTTGGAAATAAGGTTAAATTGAAAGTTAGAAATGGGGTACATATATATAAGCAAAAATCATATTATATTTAATTTTAGGGTTAAAAATAGGGTTAAAATTAGAGTTAGATTATTAAAATGTTACTTATTATTATATATAATTTTAGGGGTAGAAGTAGGCTTAGAATTAAAATTAGAATTAAGATTATATTATTAAACTTTTAGAATATATATATATATATATATATATATATATATATATATATATATATATATGAAACATTAATACATTAATATATATATTATTTAAAAGAGTTATAAATTAAAATATGATGTCTATATATACACTCTCTTAAATAATACATAAATCAATCAAATAAATATTACTATATATATTATTTAGAAAATTTATCAAGTAAAATATAATGCCTATAGGCTTCAAAAAATATTCTAAGAAATATAAGCTTTAAATCCCTCTTGTAGTTCCCATGGAGGCCTTTGGAAGAAGGTTGGAAAAAGATAAATTTTGATGGGGCTACAAAAGGCAACCTAGGGTTGTGTGGGGCGGGTTGCGTAATTAGAAATCACAAAAAGGACCATGTTGGTGGAAAAGTAAGAATGTTTGGGGCAAGGTACCAACAACAAAGATGAATTCAGGGCTACCCTCATTGGCCTCCAATGTGCCTCATTGTTGGGTTTGAAGAAGATTCATTTGGAAGGGGACTCACTGATAACAATTAATGCCATTTGTTGTGGTTGAACGTCAAGCTAGAAATTGAGGAAATGGCTTCCTCCAATATTAGAAATATTAAATAGAATGGAGGAGTTTAGGATCTCCTATGTGTTTCAGGAGGGAAATGCAGTGGTAGATGACCTAGCCAAAAGGGCCACAATGGAAGAACTTACCCCTCCTTTTTAAAATCAAAAGAAAATATCAATGTCATGCTGGCGGGATATGATGAAGTACAAGGTTGGCAAAGGACGGACTTAATTAATTTGAAGACTAGTGGCACAAAATTTATAACGATAGGTGGTGTTCTTGCTCATGAATGTGTGTGAAGCATCAATAGTAATGATGGTCTCATGAGGTAAACCCGCTTATTAAAAAGATGACTATGGCTTTGATGGAATATCATTGTATCTTTGAATTGAAAAAGTGGTCTAGAGATGGACACACCCATTCTTTTGGAGGCTAAGGGAAGAAAGATGGAATTTCTGGGAGAGATCACGAAGAAGAGGGTAGGAATTGTTTTTAAATCAAAGCATGGCTTGATATTGCATGTGGTTAAGATGATATTAGGCTCAAAATTCATGTAGAGTGTTGAACACCCGAAATACTAAGAGGGGGGGTGAATCAATATTCTTTAAAACCACTTAAACATTTAAACATTCATTCCACATAGCATATTTAATTTGTAGTAAGAAAACAAAGCATGAAAGCAACCATCAAAACATGTAACACATGAACACTAAATATTTTGCATGGAAAACCCCAAAAAAGAAAAACCACGGTGAGGATTAGCTCATAATATATTATAAATAGTTACAACATATTATAGAAATGCTCACTGTAGGTGGACTCACTATTCTAGTGGACTCACTGCACTTAAGATGAAAAAAAGATAGATAGAAGAGGGATGGAACACTGCCAAGATCTGAACTGCTACAATCACATCTAAAATATGCAAGAATTATAGTTCCATTGAAGCTCAATATATAGAGTTTACACACTTCATACTGCTCTGCTCTAACACTTTGCTCTACTCTACTCTGAACTTGCATCACATTCACATAATTCACATCAACAACACTTGTATCATCACTCTACAATATTGAAATGATCTTATACTTATACCCATTACATTTGCAAACCTTTGCAACATCAATTAGGTCGGCCTAATAAGATGTATCATGTAAAACATAACTTGTCAGCTTAGCATTCAACCATACACACTTCACACCTTAATTTAAAACTTGTAAGACATCAATTAGGCTAGGGTGGACCTGTAATAGCTCCCACATAATAAATCAATACTTATTTAAAATCTGCATAACCTTAAACATATCAGGTCGGCATCGCTAGTGACCTAATCATCAAAATTCACCAACTAATCATCCTCAAACTAACACGTGGACCTCTAATCTTCAAGCCACTTGGAACTTAGATGCAACTAACCCTTGTAAATACTTCCAAAAATCCACCAAAAAAAATATTATTTCGCGATGAAGTGTGGAATTATCAAAACATACACTCTACACATGAAACATTATCACTGGAAAACCCGATGTACTGTCATTCATAACTTCTACACCAGAGGGCCAAAAGGCATGAAAAAATTGGATTTAGACTCCTCTGATATCGAAAAAAGCCACCTTAGAAATATAGAGCAAAAATCTTCAAGTCAAACCAATGCAGACTAAAAACCAGATGCCTTGTATCATTGGGAGGAATTCTATTTTAAGAGGGGATTAGTATGGATGTTCTCTCAATTCTTTTTACTACTTTTCTTCATATTTGAAAATTCAATGGGTTTGTGAAGATTGTTGCTTTTTGGGTATTGGCTGAAAGAAATTGGTGGTAGGAGGGCATTAACAGAGAAAATGGATTGATTTCTTTGCTCTAGTTATTGGGATGATCCTAACTTGGACAACCAAGGTATGCTTTGTGTTTTGATTTGAAATTTTTGATGTATTAATTGAATGTATGATAGATTTTGTTGTGTTGAGAAAATTTGTGTTATTTTCTATTTTCTAAAGAATCTAGTTTGTGTAATAGGGGCTTGGGTGTGTATAAGGAGCAAATCTCGCTTGAGGGCTGAAAGCCTCCTTCGTTTGAGGTTGAGAAGGGCATGGAGCCTCTCTTGAGGATTTATGATAACATGTGTATATATGCAGTGAAAGGAATTGTGTGTTGGTTGGATTTTGGAGTGGTTGGTTGTGGAGGTGTCAAGTGAGTGGAAGAATTTGGTTGTGGAGGTGTTGTGAATGGAAGAATCTGGTTGTGGAGTGGTTGTTTGTGGAGGTGTTGTGAATGGAAGAATTATGTGGTGATTATGAAGTTGTATGTTTAAATTGAAAAGATGTTGTACCCAAAGAGGGAAGGGAATCCCCCTTCTCCCCCTTTGGAAGAATTTTGTGATCGAGATTCTTCATGAGTGAGTCTTTGTTTGTGTTATTTTGTTATTTTGTTTGAGTTGTGCAAATGGACTTTGTCTCCTGCTCTAGGTGGAATTTTTAGTCCTATGGTTGAGAGGTGAGCAAAACTGGACTGCTCTATTTAGTGTTGCAGGTTTCTAAAAGCGTCAACTGGGTTTGTTGAAGAAGTTTTAATATATGAGGTCCTTATTGTAATAAAGATGCATTTAGAATTGCTAATTGAATGGAGTCTTTGTGAATCTCTGTTAACTCTGGTTATTAGTGAAAAATGCACATTGTATTTTGTAGTTTGCACAAATACTATACTTGTTTATGGGATAGTGTTGGTCTATAAATCAATGTATTCGGTTTATAATGTTTAAAAAAAAAACCATTGAATATAGTTGTTGATATTTTGTTTATGATAAAAAAAATCTATAAACATTCTATGTATTAAAGACAGATTCTTTTGATATGTGTTTTCTTTTGTATAGAAACTTGAAATGATATTTTTCCATAGATATATAAACCGACGTCTATGAATATTTATATTGCAAGTGTAATGCCATTATTACAAATGCTTCATATCAATATTGAGTCTGAATGATTGTCTTTCTCATTGTTTCCTTTGTGTATTTGACTGATTGTTGTTATTAAAGACCAAAATATAGCTTCCAGTTGTTGTCGTGATATTTCTTTGAACTCAGAATATGATAGCCTTGAATCATGCACATCAATTTGTTTCCACCTTCATTATGCACTATTGCTAAAACATAACTTCATGCTAATCTTTGTACGTTCGATTCTTTTAAATCATCATATATTAATATTCTCTTCTTGGGCCACGAAATTATAGAATGGGTGTATTAAATGTATTATTAATGTGCTCAAAAAATTGATTTTCATCTCTAACATAACAAATATTGATTAACTTTTGGGCAACAATTCTATTATTATTTTCTTTATTTCCAGTTTAGGTGAATGTGGTCTAGATGTAACCTTGCTTTGCAATCGCTCCTAAATGGTTACTTATCTATCTATGCACTCTATTGACTTATTTTGTGAGTATTCCAGTTTATTTGTATATTCATATCTAATTCTCCCATCAAAGGAGCTGTCTTATTAATTCTATCAATGAAGCTGCAATATTTATTGAATGAATCTTCAAATGGTAGAAGTTCATGTAGTTATTAGTTCCTACCGATAGGCAAGTTTACTATTGCAATCGGTGCATTTGTTTTTGTATTAGTAGCTTGGTCAATGAGATTGTTTTGTTTAAAAAATTTTGGTCTTTTTCCTATAATCGATATTTATGCACATATTTTTTGTGTTTGAAAATTACGGTTTATCTCTTTTTCTATTGGTTTGAGTAGGTCAATTTTTCATTTTCCATTAAGTAAATTAGGAAAATAGGGGAACATTATATATTATGGCAAGTATTTAATTGGGGAATGCGTATAGTGTCAGTTTTGGCGGTGGGTAGGTACTAAGCAATGAATACATGTTTAATACATTAAATGCAAATTGTGCGAGATGTAGTGGGTTTTATTTGTGCTTATTTTTGTTTGTTTATTATTTGTTGAAAAACTTGTGTGTTTTTAGCTCTAGTTTGGTTCCCTCTTCCATGTTTGTTTTTTTTTTAAAATACAGATTTTGCGATGTGTTTCTGTAACCATTTGATTAGATAGGATTCATAATCCTGTTATGTTTTTCAGCTATTAGTGGGTAATTTTTTTTTGGATTTTCTTTTTCTTGAGACATTTTGCATTTTCCTTTGCAGTAGTAAAAATAAATGGCTCTTAACCTACGTCTCTCATTTCGGGGTAAAATCTTTAAATTTTTAATCGTTCTTGAGTAATTGTGTATGAGAATGAACTAGTTGTAGGATTCGTATTGCATATTTTGGGCAATCTTGGCTGTTTGTATAAGTTTTTAAATTTATTACGTATTTAGAGGAAAAAGATGCTCCTGAAGAAGGGCAATGGTTTTGAGGAGAAGGCTTTTGGACTGGTCTTTTTTCAATTGATATTTCAAGCTCTAGAAGTATCAAGAAAGTTTTATACGTTACAAATTAGCAAAGTTGTACCGTGCGATTTGAAGTGCATAGAAGCGGTAAAGATGGCAAGGCATTTTTTAATTTGGCTGAGGGATTTTCAGTGCATTTAAGGTCTCTTCCACACAATGTAGCTGTGAATAATAGCAGACGGTCTTGGAAAGTTCCCGTTTCTACTCAGGTATGCTCAGATCTGTACTTGCTTTTGCTTTGGTTAAATATCAGTAGTCTTGTTCATGCGTATGATGCTGGAATAGTGGTTATTTTGATCAAAATCACGATAACGCTAGTGAAGTACTGCTTATTTTGTTCTTATGCCGGTAAATTAGCGGTTATATTGTTGAAACTAACGATTATGCTAGTGGAGTAAGGATTCTTTGGTTCAAAATGTTGATTATGTTGGTATTATAGTTCTTATATTGCTCAAAAATTTGATTATGTTTGTGAAATGGGGATTATTCTGTTCAAATATGGTTTTGCTAGTGAAATAATTGTTGTTGTGTATAATTTTTATTATTATAGGGAAATATGGTTGTTTCGTCCAAAATGATGCTGGTAAAATAGTGGTTATTTTATGATGATGATTATGCTGCCGAGATACTGGTTATTTTGTTCACATAATGACTGTGCTAGTGAAAATCTGGTAATTTTGGTGATTATGTTCTTAAACAGGTTACGCTTTCTATTGGGTTGTTATTTGTTGCGTTTTTAGTGCTATTTTATAGGTTCTTAAAGAGTTAATATTTGGGTTTTGCAGGTGGTTAGCCTTGGCTCATGGCTTTGTGATCTGTCTCAAGAACGGTATGAAGTGCATGAGAAGAAAAACACTAAAAAGGTATTTAGTATTTATGCTTACCTATTTTGTTCCTAGATCTACCAGTTTTATAATGTTTTTAAGGTACAATTTGATTTTTTCAACTGTAAACTCTAGAGCAGAAATACTGTGACTGTTTCTTTTTTGAATTTGAATTGTAGAGACAGAATTCAGATGCTCCCGCAAAATAAATATCTTTTTTCTTTTCTGTTATAGAGACGGGAAGAGCATCCTTATTATTTTTTTAGCTACTACTGAAACATCAGTTTAGGCAATTTCTTTTCTGGTACAGAGACAAGAAAATCATTATTAGTATTTTTATGTTTAACAGTACTGAAACATCAGCTTAGGCAATAAAAGAGAAATCATTTCTGAGGATGTATGGATTCAAATCATTTCTGAGGATGTATGGATTCCAAACTAGGGCAAGGAAGTCTAGAGGCAAAGACTCAGTCTATTTGGACCTTGCTCAAAACTCACTTGTGTATGTACTTAAGCTCTTTCGTCTTTTGCATGTGAGATAATTAGGATTTTACAAAAGAATACTGTCTTAACTAACAAAACAAAATTGATTGACCTAAACATGAAATCAATTACCTAACAGAAAATATAAAAAATGACTATCAAAATTCCTAATGAACCCGGAAAGTTACCAATAAATACCGTGAATGGTTGATTGAGGATTGATCATTTATTAAAGGACACATTTTTAAAGTACCTCTGAGTTTTCATCACTTAGATTTGAAGGCATATGTTATGTCGTGCTTCAAAATTTTGGATTGTTTTCTCTGTTTGTTGACACTTGACAGCAATGCTTGCTATTAATCTGTTTATGGTCAGGAATCAGAGCCAATTCCAACCAAAACTTGCAAAAACATTACTGGAATAATGTTGAAAATATTTTTTTCATATATACGGAAGTAAGGCCTGATGCTTATATGTGAGGAACTGTGTCCAGAATTGCAAATGAAACTATACTCTGAAAGCTTTGGTTGTTGATTCATTTCTCTTCGTTTCTCTCTGGGACAGGGGCCGGGTGCTTTTCAGATATTAGCATATTACAGTGTGTTCACCTGATAAAGTATCTTGATTGCAGATTCTTGCTAAGGCAGAGTTTTTGAACCTTGGAGGAAGTTTTAAAGATCGAGTAGCAGCAAAAGTAATTCAAGAGGTAATCCTTAACTTAGAAGCTATTCTTGTTTACTCCAACAGTAGCTTTTGAAGGGATATGAGACTTAATGAATGTAGAATAAATTATTAAGTATCGTTGAAAGTGCGCAACTTTTTTAGTGTCATATCTTGTCTACTTTTTAGCTAAATTAAGTTTACAAGTAAATGGTATATACTTGTCTACTTAACTATATAGCAGGAAGCACCTACCTAATGTAGACATGAGTGAGATTCGTGTTGCATATTGTGTCAAATAACAAACAATTTTGCTTTTGGGATATGTATTTAGATGCTATGACTTCATATGGAGGGTCACTGTTTCTGAACTGTGGGAATACAATTTGATAGTCTTCATGCAAATTCGACGCTTTTTGAAAGTTTTGAGCAAAGCAAGAAAGGAAGTTAGGTTTATTATAGAAACCTTTTACAATATTGCTTTTATGTGTGTTTCATAGCTTTAAAAATATTTTCTTGTTTTTTAAAGTACTATTCGTGGCTTTTCTTACAAGTCATCACACGCACACAGTAGGAGATTTGATGAAATTAGCATATTGCAGAGTGATTGAGGCCTCACTTGCCATTGGCAATTAGATGCCTTTCTCACTTTTTTTGACAACATAATGGGGACAATGTGGAATATCTTTCTTAACTTTTAAGTGTTGGAGTGAGCCCTTTTCTTGGTGTCAAACCCAACAAATGTTTATAAAATTTCACATTTATAAAACTATTTTATACTTTAAGAATTTGTCTCCTGCTTACATATATAGGTATATGTCTAGAGGTGGAAATATTTGCCTATCATTTATATCTATAAGTTTACGAGTTGGTATTTTCCTAGATGTAAGAATGGTTAGTTATGTTTGATCCTTGCTTTGATTAAGAGCATCGATGCAATATGAACCCTAGGTGTTACTCTTAATAAAAGAACCTTTCTACTTGGAGTAAGTCCATGAGCTGGAATTTTCCTAGATGCAAGAATGGTATGGTTAGTTATGTTTGACCCCTACTTTGATTAAGAGCAACGAGGCATTTTGAACCCTAGGTGTTACTCTTAATCAAAGGACCTTTCTAGTTGGAGAAGTAGTCACTCTACTTGATGTATGAATTACATGGTTGCTATGGGTAGGTGTCTGCTATAGGAAAATGACAAAACACTGTAAAATAAAGTCCAAAATTGGAAATATGGACATTTTATCCATGCATGTTGGTTGGGAATGATTGAGGATGTTGAAAAAGAGTTAAGAATTTCTCATCTTTTTCCTGAACTATTCATCCAGGTCTTATTATTTCTCATGATCAAACAATTGCAGTGTGTTAGAGTGTAAAGCTAGTCAATTTCTCATTCATTGTAGCAGCCTACATTTGGACTCTAATGAATCCACAAAATTGGTTCCCTATGAACTCATAAAATTTCTAATGCATTGCATGAATTATCTGCAAGCATCATAATAGTGCTTCTATGAATTGCACTTCTTCAAAGAAATCATGGTGCTGGGTATTACAATATGTCAGGGCCTTCCACATGCCATCCTTTAATAGAAAATCCCAAGCCCTTCCACTGAATGAATTATTCAAACAATACCTTAGTGCTCAACTTTGCTCATTGCCAAAATGTGTTGTTCAGTTTAAAATCATATATTTCATCTTTTAGGTGAGGTAAGGAATTTGAAATTTTAACCTTTTGTCCCACCACTTTATTAAAGTAGAGACAAGGGAGCTGTTATGCACTCATAACCCCATTGACAACTTGATAATATATTCAACCTGTACCACTTTTGCTCGACACTGATCTGTAATATCAGGGCCAAGTTTCTCCACTTCTTCATTTTCAAGAATCTTATGCTTATAAGGCTGTAACATTAAGAAGACTCGATCTCCTACTTAAAATTCTTTCTCACTACTGTGATGGCACAATTGAGATTTTATCCTATCTTGGGACCATTTGAGGTTCTTCTTCAAGAGTTTCATTACCCACTAGCTTTCTTCTAGAAAGTATCTGCTAACCAAAGATTGAGTGTTCTTTATTACTTAATAATTAAAAAAAGCAAAAGGAGTCATAAATATGGGGGGTGCTTGTAAAAACCATCATTCTATTGGATATGTGGCATGTTGTATTATATGGATCTTGTAATTAATGCAATAGCTCTGGCAATGAAGTTTGTTGAGCCTCATTTATAACATAGTTATGTTTGCTACTTATTTCTCTTAGGTGATATTCTAGTCTTTGGCAGATGCTCTCCACAATTACCAGGCATTTCATAGCACTAGGCTTTGACAATGCATTTGAGGTACTTTGTAAAGCTTCATAAAATTGTGTAACAATATTTTCCTTCCAACGACGCAAGAGCAGCCAGATGACATTTGTTTGGGGTCTGGCTTGTTGTTTTATGCAGTGAAAAGCATTTGGATTTGTACATTAGGCGGTGTTTTCTTTTTAGAACCAATTTAAATTAGCAGTGATAGTTATTCCTCGGCTTTGCTTCACTCTGTATTTCCATTTTTTTGCAGGTTGAACATACATGAATAAGAGCAAATAAAAGAGAAATTTGGAGTGCTGAAAAAAAAAAGGGATGCACCAAAGACTGCAGGGTGCCATTGATAGCATTTCACAATATAATGTTATTTTTTCATTTCTCTTTTTATTTATTATTATTTTTTGTTATACTTTTAATCTTTATGTTTACATTCTTTACTGGTTGCAGGTTTGCGGATATTTCCCAGGTATGCAGATATTTCCTAGTACCTATTTTTTAATATTCTAGAATAGATGGGATAGAGTTTATGCGGGCCTAATGGCTACCTGTAACGTTTATCTAGGTTATTTTGCTAAAAAAAAATATGGGATTCATTTCTATAATAGCTTCCTTAGAAGATATTACCAAAATTATCCCATTAACTTAGTTACCTAACCCACAAGATTATTTGAATGCCTCATGGGTGATAAAACAAGAGCAATATTCATATAAATGGATTAATTTATGGAAGAGAGTTATAAGCCTTTAAGTGTTCATGGTTGTGCTCTAATAAAACTTCACTAAAATTTAATGACTGTATGTAAATCACTTATTACTGTTAATGTTGAGGCATATTATTTGAAAATATGGTATTCATTCCTATGATAGCTTCCCTAGAAGATATTACCAAAAAAATATCCTATCAACTTAGTTACCTAACCCACAAGATGATTTCAATACCTCATAACTAATAAAACAAGAGCAATATTCATATAAATAACTTAATTTATTAAATTATGTATTTTTCTCCACCAAAAATAGCTCTTTATTTTGTGCGTCATTTTTATAAAAATATTGTAAAATAGAATGTTTGTTCACTGAAGAAAAAAAGGCTTCCAAATCAATTTTAACTATTTGTATGGTTCTTATAATAGCCAAAGTAGATTATTGTAGTTATCTTTACATTTAAACATTAAGTTGGTTGTATAGGTTTGAATCAATAAAAGAAAGAAAAATGCATGATACTAGGAGAGCAAGATGAAAGTAATGTTAGGAGACTTTGTTGGTATATTTGTTGGTATCTTTTGTTAGATATACTTACTATCAAAGAATTATGACTTTGTAGGATGGAAGGGGTCAACAATGGAGGGTGCAAGCAGTGGTTGTTTCATTGGAGGAAACAAATCTTTTGAAGGAGCATTGGCAATGGAAAAAGTTGCATTGAAGTTGTAATTTAGTTTTGTGGTCTCTTGTGGGACAATAATTGATTGTTGAGATTATGGTTTGGGCAGATATTTGTTCTATTTACATGATGAAAGTTTTAGCGATTATATTCCATGAATCCCATCAAAGTATTTGGTATAAAAAACAATGTATAAATGATGGTAGCATTAGTTCATGGAGCTATTTAATGGTGGAAGTTTTTATCAATTCTCCATGGATGCCATCATATTATTTTATGTTGAAGACAATATTATAATACTTATCCATTTCTTTGTTATCTTTTATCTTCAATTATTTAAGAATTTCTTTGAATGATTGTCTTTATCAAAAAACATTTTTTGGTATTCACACCTCTTAAGAAAATAGTTCCAAACAGAACCTTCAAGCTTTCAGGAGAGATTTAAATTAGTTGGTTGTATATTTGTTGGATTTCCATGTCAATTTATAATGGTGTACCATTTTTTTCTTTGTTATATATGTGGTTTGTTTATTAGGCAAGTCAAGTGTATTACAAATTTAGAGCTTTGTTTGGGCTTCTATGCTTGCTCATAAAATGGGCCATTAACTAATGTTCTAGTTACAATATAAGTAGTTTTGTTTCAATATTTATTTTTAAGTAACAAAATCTTGCTCTACAATATAATTACAATTCTTTTTTTTTTATTTGAATTAAAATTGAAGGGTACAATAGGTTGTCACTTAAAAGAAAGGTAATATTACTTTATATTAAATTTTATTTATAATCTGCATTAATCTCATTAAAATATATCACCAATTATTTATTATTGCAAAATTTCATAAAAAATTTAATAAATGGTTTTGAACATGGGAAAATACAATTATTTATAATTAGTTTATTTAACTAAATTAAATTAATTTACAAATATAAAAAAATACACATGGTTAAAATATTCAAAAATATTACTATTAATTCAGCATAATAATATGCTATTTAAAAAAATAATATACTTATCAAATTTTAACTTATTGCTATTATTTTTATTGTATATGTCTTGTATATAAAACAAAATAAAATACTTTTATATTTTTAATATTTTCATTTCCTCGAACACTTCTAAATTTTCAGTCTATTACTAATATATTTATTTTAAATATCTTGAAAATAAAATAATTTAAAATACTTTTAATTTTTAATATGTCCATTTTGTAAAATGTTTTAAAACTTTAAACTTGTCACTAATATTTTGATCTTCTATGTCTTACATTTCATAAAACTTTAAACTTATCACTAATATTTTAATTTTCTATGCTTACATATGTACTCAAAACACTTATTATGTTAACAAATAAATATGTTTACTAAATAGTTTTATAGAAAAAATTATTTATATTATTTAACAAGCACACAAAAAATATGAATTTTCATATACAACTCTTCCAACAAGTTCTAGTAATCAGTACGAAACTCTACCCTCTACATTTTGCTTCTCAACTCATATTCTTTTCCACTCCATTACTCCTCGTTTTATGCGTTCAATACAAAACTCTAACAATTCCAATTACAAATCTTCAAACATATTAACCCTTGCCCTACCAATCTAGAAGCTCTTTCCTAAGCGGTAGGAACATGACACACTGCGTCACTTGTTAATAATAAATTAGAACGTGAATTGCATTATGTTTTTGCACGCATACTGTACATTCCTGTATCGTGGGTAAGAATATCTCAATTGAGGATTTTGGCCATTGTCAAATACTATTTCTTGAGATTCGACATAGCTTTTCTCCTTTACTTACATGTTTCAGTTACTAATTGCAATGTTCCATCCCAAAACATGCTTATTTAATGTGTTTTTCTCTCAACTAACAAGTCTTCTTCACCTGTGGTAGTTACAAATAGATCTTTTATTTTCCAGATGATTAAGCTTGAGATTCTTGGTTATTTGCATATCATGCTTTGTGTCCTCATTTCAAATTGTTTCTTCTTTATGTCTGATCGTATATGTTTGCGTATGGTTATATTTGTTATTTGCTGCAATTATATGAATTTAGTTTTGTAATAGGTTTGTTAAAGTATGCAAGTATTTATGAAATGGTAGAATATGCATTCAAGTTTAGATGAATAATTGAATATATATATATGAAAGATTTTTTTTTTTATATAATGTTAATTAATTTGTACATAGATATTGTATGGTATATATCTATTCATAATAATTTTCTAAAGGTGTTAGCATTTTCAATATTGTTTCTCTTATCTTTCTGTCATAAAATTTTATCATTGGTTTGGAATACAAAATTATCTAATCCGTCAAATAACTCATTTGTTCAATTGTAGCGGAAAAGGCTTCATCATATTGTTATTATAGCATTAAGAGTATTTTAGATTAATTACATAAGAAGATTATCTTTTATTTCTATTCAATTAATCTTTCTTAAAAAATTAGTTCTTTTGTTGTGATTAATTAGATAAATCTTGGGAAGGGTATTTCAGCCAAGTCATACCTGGTTGTTTGTTACCAAATGTGTAGGTTTGTTATCTTGAGATCAAGCGTTTAACTCGGCCACAGTTCTGTCTTCTAATGTCTATATTTAAAATTTTCTCTTTCCCGATGTAAAGATCATAACATATATTAATTGTGTTCTCTCTTATTGGTTATGCTAAGAGATGAGTTGACTAGAGTAAACAATATTTAACTTTTTATTAGTCTTATTTCCTTTTAGGTTTATTTAATTTATTTTTATATCCTTTGGATGGGCATTACAAATTCAGTGTATTCCTCTGTCATGGTAGGATAAGAGGTAGTATTTGTGAAGGCTCTTATAAATTCCTCTATTTTAGGGTTCTAGTACCTCATTAGTAACCTTGCTACTTTTTTCTATGCATTTTAGTCATTCATTCTCTCTTGTTATGCAACTTATTCTTGATGGGTGAGATGAATTGGCATATTTTCACTTTTCATGAAAAAGGGTTTATCCTAAAATCTATAACATGAAGGAGGTATATGTGGGTGAAAATATCATGTACTATATATTTTTAATGTTCAAGGGAGCTCATTTTATATGCCTACAAAAGATGTTTATCATCAATAAAATCATGTGGAAAACCATGTGGCATACTTATAAATTTCCATTTTAAAAATTATTCTCTTAGTAATATGTTGTCTACCCCATAGATTTTTTTTATAGTTTAATAGGGATTCTCCTATATTGAAAGCTTCAGTTGAATTCTTTTCTAATTCCCTATTTCTTATTTGGAGAATTATCAATTAAGCCTTCAACCCTATATTTACATGCACCACATGCTTTATAAAATGAAAATAGGTTATCCATGTCTACAAAATTTGAGGAATGCGTACATTCAAGATTTTAAATTTTAGAGGATTAATTTATATCATTTTATCTTTTGTAGGGGAAATGTGTCATTTTATCAATTCTTCTTCTAGCTTACAAATTTTATCATTTGCAATTGTCAATTTGAATTGTTCTTATTGAATTTTACTATGCAAGGTTGTGAGAGAACTCGTCAATTATTTTATCAATGCCCCAATTTTATCATCTCTTATAGAAAGAGCTTCCTACCGAGATGATTTTTTGAGTTTTCAAGTATAACAAAAGAATAGTGGAGTCTTTATTAGAAAAAATATTTTAATGTATCTATTTCTTTTTCTTATCAAGAAATTGAGAGTTCAACTTTGGAAAAGGGTGATACCTAGAGGATCTCTTGATTCTCAATAGGGAAGTTTGATTCTTAATCTAGATCCATTGTCTATAGGGATGCTTTACCCTTCATTGATATCTAGCAAAGAGGGCTCTCAATATATTCAAGAGGAGTTTATCCTCTCTTTATGCTACATTGTTGAGATGGAATCCCTAGAATTGATTACTCTTGATCAAATATATGAATTATAGAGGAGGGGGACCGACTACTCAGGACCCCAAGTCATGGGAGGGTCTAGAACAATCAGCTTCCTTGATCTACCTCACTCTATAGTAATGTTTAAGGTAAGCTTAATGTTTGAGAGGGTGAAAAGGAAGGACAACTAATCTGTCACCATCCATTTAAAACACAAGACTTTAGGAAACTAGGTGAGAAAATTCTTGAGCCTAGACTGTATCCTAGGCAACTCTCTACCAAAGGACTCTAGCACAGTTCAAACAGAGGATAGTGCAACGCATTGGCGTCCCAGTCGAGCACTGGCATCCATACGACAGAGAGTAAAAAGTACAAATTAAACTAATTTGGGGAATTCACTAACAACCCAGGATAAATGCAGTTTAAGTGATGACAAAAAACATAAAACAACTAAACTATTGAAATGACGAGAAGAGTACTTTAACTTAAGAGATAAAATTTTACAAGAGACAAGGTAACAAGAATCAAACCTACGATCAGTCCAACCTCTCACAAGCTCCACATGAACAAATGTACCTACACAGAGTAGAATGGGAAAAAATGTTAGGGTTATTTGGGGGCT
Source organism: Sequoia sempervirens (assembly GCA_007258455.2). Classification (NCBI taxonomy): domain Eukaryota; kingdom Viridiplantae; phylum Streptophyta; class Pinopsida; order Cupressales; family Cupressaceae; genus Sequoia; species Sequoia sempervirens. Next base: position 34,291,408 of record VDFB02000008.1, on the reverse strand, counting down.
TGCCATAGTCAAACCCCTATTTCAGTGTTCCCACCTCCATGGACAACCAAGATAGCCACAATAGAGAAAGTATAATAAATAAAACATTGAAAGGAAGAATACCAACAAATGCTTACAACAATATGCTATGTAATTCAAATAATGATGCTAAGTAAAATGGATATCACCTCCCCAACAAGATGTTGTCAAGCATGTGAAGGGAGATGCAAGCTCGCAAGCTTGTAGATGCCAACATTGTCACAACAACACGAGGAGTGAAAATAGCAGAGTGTTGACTTGGAGCTTCAAAAATGGTGGATAATATTGTGAAATGAAGTGTGTAGAGGTGAGTGTGATCAAGTGAAGTTCAAGAAGATGAATTGAATGAAGAAGATGTTTTGAAGATGAATGCGAGCCCAAAAGAGCCATTCGAGGTTGATCAAGGGTGTAGGTGTGTTACGCTTCATTGCTAATGGAGAAGTGTAACACCTCTACAAATTATAGAGGTGGGAATTTTGTCAGGATGACAATGCGCCATGTAGACGTTTGAATGGCACACTAGCGTCCCCAATAGAAATTCCCCCATTGACACTACAGATAGTTGCCAAGTGGATGTAAAGCAGATGGATGAGGTGGAATAACATCTTTGGGTTTAATTTTTCTAAGGTAAAGGGGCGTAAATGGGGAATTTGTGAGGGGTGCAAATTCACTCCATTACATTTTCCCCCACTTTAGCGAGCATATGTGCTACCAAATGCAAGGTAAATTAGATTGAAAGAGTTTCAAGAAAGTATACCTGAGCCGTCAAGGAAGCAAACCGCAATCTGATACACCCGAAAGCACATAAAGAGGAGATGGCTCCACAGGTACTTGGTCCTAAGTAGAGTTGAAAAAAATGCACCGTAGGTCTATAAAATTATGGAAGGGTGAACAAAAGGGCTTTATAGGTGCTCGGTCCTACATAGTTGAAAAAAGAGATCCTGTAGGATGTAAGTGCTTCACAGGTCCTCAGACTTGTAGAGGACATGCCCCCAGGTGCTCGATCTTGAAGGAAGCTAGATGTGATAGGCTTCACAAAGTCTGATGGGGCCTTATAGGTGCTTAGTCCTACAAGGTCGATTGAAAAGTAGCTTCACAGGTGCCCCTACAAAGCAAAATGTTAATCCGTAGACAAAACATGCTAGATAACAAAAAGCCACATAGGAAAACAAGCAGACAGTCAACAATTGAAGGAGAAGATTTCAAAGGGATCCCTCGGGAACCCTTCAAAGGAAAAGGGATCCACTCAAGGTATGCTTTGTTTGAAAGCGATAGAATTTTTCACCAATGATTCTATCATCAAATAATCCTTCTAAAATATTCCTTTCATCAAGGAATTCAGAAGAAAGAATGCTCCCTCACAAGGGAAAGTTTTTAGACTTCTTCATCAGAAAAAAGTACTCCCTTCTCAAAGGAAAATTTTTAGATTCTCTCTTATGAATCCATGATGAAAGAAGGATTCAACTAGGAATCCATGTTGAAGAATGTAATTTTTGAAAAATGAAGGATTTTTCAGCGAGGGATTCATTGGCCATCAAATACACCTAAAAAATAGAGTAGTATGATAGCCCCCCCTTAGGATGGTGTGTGCTAAACTCAGAGGCACATGACATCCTAAGGAGATAAAAGCAAGAATGAAAGTGATGTTGTGGTATGCGAAACATGATGAGATGTAACCATGGTAATGTTTTCATGCAAAGAAGAGACAAAGATAAAAATAAAAGATAAACAAGGACATAGCGAACAAGAGACAGGAGGATTTGATATTTTGAGGTCAGATTTGCTCATAAATATAAATAGATAAATGTAATAATATATAAATAAACTGTCATCAACCCCCTACTATATCAGACCATATGAAGAAAGTTACGTGAAGACAAAAATAAAAATAAAAAATTGGGTCAACATGGAAGGGAGGCCTAAATGCCCCCAACACTTTGCATTGTCCCCAATTGTTGAAAATCAAGGCACACCAAAGAGAAGAATGATGTGAAAAATAGAAGAATTTTTATGACACAAAAAACACTCTTGTATCCAAGCATCAACGAGGGTGACAAGGGTCCTCTAGGAACACATAAAACAAGCATGGGGGAACACAACACACACATAAAATCTAATCTATAGATAAAGAAGAGGTGCCCCCTAGTCCTCATCAACCAAGAGGTCGTCGTTCTCCCAATATAGATCACTATAAGGGGAGGACAAACAATCCTGCAAGGGTGAGAAAACAAGGGGGGTACCCTCTAACTCTCTTGTGACAAGAGCCAAGGAAGAGGGATCCTCGAGGTCTTATTCACTCAATTCCTATGAGGTAAACTTCACCAATCTTACAAAAATCACTGACAGAGCCGATACATCATCTATAGAGTTGAACATGCACTTTATGGGAGTGCCATGTGTCAACTGAGTAGGTGATGAAGGAGGCACCCAAGATCCACTGTCGAACTCACCGAAGGACTTGGGGGTAGTGACAAACTCCAAGGACATCGAGGCTACCTCCGTCACTAGGATGGTGCAAGCCAACGCAGAGCCAAATTTCAAAGAAGGTGATCCTTTCTTCTGACCCCTATTGTAAGCAGGGTCATCCTCCAACTTACTTTTCATCAGAGGATGTGAGATCCCCACAAATGAAGCAAAAAGAAAGGAGGAAGAGGAGAAAACTGTAGCGGACACCACCAAGGTATTCAACATGTCCATGGGTTTCAAAAAAGGTGGGATGTCTAGAAGGGACATCAAAAGAGGAGGCTCAATCGAAGGAGCAATAAATACTTTCACCCTCCTAGGGTGAGTATCATTCACACTCGCAAGGGGAGCCAGAAACAAGATTGAGGTAGAGGGAACTAAAGCAGGAGGGGTAGAAGAGGAGGACACATCAGAAGATGCCAAAGCAGGAGCTCTTGGATCCCCTTCCTCCTTCTGCAAGGTAGCCTACTCAACAACCAAAGCCTTCCTCCAGCGCTTATGCTCATGTGCAAGGCAACTTCTTCAACTCTAGGAGCTAAAGGATGCAACCTAAGGAACGATAGGAGGCTCTTGTTCAGTCATTGGAGTATCCATCACAATAGTTTCTAGCAGAGGGAGTGACTCCTGGATAGGAAAAGGAGCAGATGCAACAATAGATAGGGGAGCAGACTTGAGCACCTCAGTGGCGGGCCTCTTCCCATTCACTATCTTAGGGGTAGGAGTAGTAGGAGGCTATGGAGGCTGAAATGTAGAGGCGAATCCATGAGGACCCTTCCCCTTACCGTACAAGATAGGCCAAGGCACTGTGGGTAAGACAGGAAGGTAAAACACCTAACACTTGGCCTTCCACCAAGCGGGCACCATCATAATCCCCAAAAAATGCATAGGGGTAGAAGTCAAAGGCATTGCAACAGGGTGAGAGGCAGAGGCGGGTGGAATTGTAGAGGAAGAAGGATAAGGGCCTTGGGCATAGGTAGGATTCCCCTTCCCCTTTTGTGAGAAAGAAGCAACCTACTATTGTGCTACAAGGTAAGTCATTTTTGGCTGCACCTTTCCCCCGTTCTTGTACTTAACATAATTTTGATAAAGTAGGTCTGTTCTTGGAGGAAGTAGACCAACCAGGGTGGGCCAAAAACGATCCAACAAATAACCCATTGGGATACCAATGGTTGATACCCAGTGTCGTGCACGACATTTGTTGCACCTTCGTGAGAGAATTTTAGACACTTGTGAATAATAGAAGTGATTTCGTTCACAGAAACTATCCAAGGGATGCCTAGCTTCACCTTGGACAAGTTAGATTCTGAAATGAAATCAAAGGTGGTATTCACAGTCCTAGGTCCTACTAGGATAGAAAGAGTTATAGAGCCATAAGGGACAAGAGAGAGGCCATCATGAGTACATATAGTGGTTTTCATCTTCTCATATTCCTCCCTCTGTAAGGAATTCAACAAAAGAGTCTCTTCCTTAATAACATTCATGCGACTCGTGGGGTCCACAAGGACTCCTGTCACAATGTTTCCATTGACATGAGCAGGAATATATAAAGGATGTGTTTTGTTATTCATGGGTAAATCTTGTGATATAAAATTTACATCGAGTGAACTAGTCGTAGGTTGAGGGGGAGGAATGTGAGTAAATGAAACCACATTTATGTATGCTGAGGCCTCGGGAGAAGCACCAAAAGGATCAATAATTAAATTCATAGAGTGATAGAAATGAATCTGTATAAATCTATAATTCACTATTCACCTTAGCCACAAACTTGTTCGTATTTTGCTTTTTACCACCGAGGTGGATGCTACAGTCATCGATGTGATCTTGTATCTCATAACGTAGGTGCATACAATGTACAGTATCATGCCCATGAACACGATGGTACTGGAAAAACACATTTCCATCATACCAGTTAGGATAAGGATCTCTAAGAGGTCAAGGATCTTCCAATGTTATAACTTATTCTTTAATAGTTTTTGCAAAATAGAAGAACAAGATTCAGATAGTTTTGTGAAATTTCTGTTGTGCTCGAGGCCTCTGTCATTAGATGCAGTGACTACATTTACATCAATTTTTTCTTTTCTTGAAATCGATACTATAGATCTTCTTTTGAGACGGGAGCGTAAGGAAGATCGCCCGAACTGAACAATCGTCTACTGATACTCTCACAATGTTGCACATAGATGTGCGAAAGAAGGATACTTTATTAAGGAAAACTTCTCCTACCAAGGTCACTGCAGGTTTCTTATGAACACCTTCTGTACATCTAAGTTGGTTAGGGGGTAAGAGATTTTTGAAAAGAGTGCTTGGTATCAAGAAATGAAATCAGTAATCTTCTCATGCTCTCCTTGCTTACATCAGATGAGATTCAAGAAGGTCATCTTCGACCCGATGTTAGCCTGAAACTGTTGAAGAAATTGATTAACAAGTTGATCATTTGAGAATATAGAGTTGTTAGGCAAAGAACAATACCATTCTAGTGCTATGTCTTTGAGAGATCTAGGGAACAATCTAGCCATTAGAGCATCGTGGTGAAAGAAGTCTGTACAAATCACGCTAAAAGTTGACATGTGTGTTTGAGGGTCTCCTTTACTGCCATACTTCTCAAACTTAGGAACTTCCATCCCTTGAGGAAAGGGAGTATTCAAGATCATCACTGATAAAGGACTATGTCAAAAGAAAAGCTAAAAGATAGGTTGGGAAAAGGCTTGGGACAGACTGGCTAGTTGGTTTTGCATTTGGCCCATATTTTGTAGCAAAGCATTCAAAACAGGTTCAGATGAATACATAGGACTAGTGGAGCTACCACTAGAGTCATCACCAAGACCACCGTAGAGCCATCGCTAGGGCCACCGATGTGACCACCACCAAATCCACCATCGAAGCCACCACCGGACCCACTTCTGTGACCACCACCAGAGCTACTAGAAATACCAGGACCACTATCCCCCATTCTGCTATAAACCTCATTGCTAAGGATAGATTTTCCCCTAGGAGGAAGAATGTTGAATCCAAGGGGTACTCTGCTCGCTTTGACAATAGGAGGCGGATCAAGAATGAAGATGTTGACAGAAGGGCCCATTTCAGCCAAGCATAGCGATGACATAAGCATCGAGACACCAATTTTTCTTTCATAAGCATTTAGCACATGACCTCAGGTAATACTTGACCTAGGGTTGTAAGAAGGGACATATGCTTCCATTAAATCGATAAGGCCATGAAGAAATTTTATGCCTGCCCTATCCTTTTCTAGCATATATTTGATTTCATTAACAACCCTAGCAGGCCTAGCCATGCTTTGGTTTCTCCCCAAGTGATTTGCGAGATCCAATATCCTCCTATCCAAAGCTAATAGGTGCTCTATAGGAATAGGAATGAATTCGTTCTCATCTAAAGGTAAAGTTGAAGGAGAGATAGGAGGAGTAGGGGCATGAGTGGTTTCATCGAAGAAACTCGTCTCTGCTGTTGACATCATCTCTCGGGAGGCAAGAGTTGTAGTGACCCTTGTAAAGTCCATCTCTAAGTGTCGTCGTGCACTCCTTCTAACAATGTATCCAAAAGTTGTAATCTAAGTTGTGAAGTTCATAGAGTGTCACAACACACAAGTCCACTGCTTACATGGACACGAGAGAAGAACCTCAACACAAAGAAATGGATATTATAAGTTTCACATCGGATTCACCAAAATGTAGAAGAGGGGGACTGGCTACTCAAGACCCCAAGTCACGGGAGGGTCTAGAACAATCAACTTCCATGATCTACCTCATGCTAAAGGATTGTTTAAGGTAAGCTTAATGTTTGAGAGGGTGAAAAGGAAGGACAATTCATATGTCACTATCCCTTTATTAACTCGAGAGTTTAGGAAACCAGGTGAGAAAATTCCTAAGCCTAGACTATATCCTAGGGAACTCTCTACCAAAGAACTCTGATGCAGAAGATGGATGACAGTGCAGTGCATTGGCATCCCAGTTGGGTGTTGGTGTCCATACAGATAGAGAGTAAAAAGTACAGTTTAAACTAATGGGGAATTCACTAACAACTTGATAAATGCAGTTTAAGCAATGACAAAAAACATATAACAACTAAACTATTGAAATGACGAGAAGAGTACTTTAACTTAAGAGATAGAATTTGACAAGAGAAAAGGTGACGAGAATCAAACTTATGGTCAGTCAAGCCTCTCGCAAGCTCCACATGAAAAAATGTACCTGTACACATAGAAGAATGGGGGACAATGTTGGGGATGTTTCAGGGCTTACCACAGTCAAACCCCTGTTTTGATGTTGCCACCTCCATGAACAACCAAGATAGCCACAATAGAGAAAGTATGATAAAGAAAGCACTAAAATGAAGAATACCAAGTAATGCTAACAACAATATGCTATGTAAATCAAATAACAATGATAAGTAAAATGGATATCATCTCCCTAACAAGATGCCCTCAAGCACATGAAGGGAGATGTGAGCTTGCAAGCTTGTAGATGCCAACATTTTGGAAACAACACGAGGAGTGAAACCAGTAGAGGGTCGACTTGGAGATTTAAAAATGGTGGAGAATGCTATGAAATGAAGTGTGTAGAGGTGAGTGTGATCGAGTGAAGTTCAAGAAGATGAACTAAATGAAGAAGAAGATGTTTTGAAGGTGAATGGGAGCCCAAAAGATTCGTTTGAGGTCAGTCAAGGGTGCAGGGGCGCTACACTTCATCACCAATGGAGAAGTGTAACAACTTTGCAGATTCCAGAAGCGAGAATCCTATTAAGATGGTAGCGCACCGCATAGATGTCCATGCATTGTGTTAGTGTCCCTGACAAAAATTCCCCCACCAACACTATAGAAAACCACCAAGTGGGTGGAAAGTGGATGGATGAGGTGGAATAGCATCTTCAAGTTTGATTTTTCTAAGGTAAAGGGGCGTAAATGGGGAATTTGCGAGGGGTGAAAATTCACTCCATTACATGAATATATTTGAAGAAATTCTCTAGATTACTTGACCATGCTAGGCTCTAGATGGTTTTAGGAGCCACCTCCTCTTCTCTACAGATCCAGTAGAAGGTGGTACTTTCGTTTGGTACCTTTTTCTTCTCCAGAGTGGAATGAGCTTCTTTAATTTATTTTGGCTATCCAATTTATTCCTTGTAGTTAGAAATGATGACTTCTATCCCTACTTAAGCACCAAAGGGAAACTACCTGTTATATTTTAAGTTGTAAATTTTTCTTCCCTACATTTAGTTTATTCCTCATAAACTTATCCTTTGAGTAATGGCTACTTTTGGGTAAAGTTGAGATTTTTTATGATTATTTTGATATTTTTCTTTATCTCTCTTGTTTCCATACTATTCTTTTCATTTTTCTTCCCCAATTGGATTTTTTATGAAGTGGTTTATATAAATTAATTGACTAAGGTCATGGAGCTTCAAAAACCCTACCACTTATTAGGGGGTAAGGAGATACATAGGTAGGTTCACCTTCACATTTTCCTTCTCTATTTCATTCCTGAGATGGTTGTTCATTTGTAAGCTAGGTCCAACCATAGTTCTGTGTTAGCCTTCCTAAATGAATTATTTCATTATCTATATTATTACAATCATCCATGGCTCTATAAGACTTTCATATTTATTCCTTTTATTTTCCTTCCTTTTATACTATTATTAAATGAGGTACAAGTTCCGCCTCCTTATGAAGGCTCTAACCAATTCACTATATGAGATTACCCTAATGTGGGAAATTTCCTATCCTTCCACATGCATTCTAAATATAGTAGTAATCACAATGAGGTTTACCTTAATTTTTCTTCTACAAGCCATAGAGTGAGAATTTTTAAGTTGTGAATGAACTTGTCAATAATTTTGTCACTATATCCCTCAAATTTTGGAGAAAATTTAACTATCCTAATGCTCTAAATAGTTTTACTACCTCTGTATTTTCTCGTAACAAATTTGCATAATCTAACTCTAATATTTTCTTTTTACCCCATTTTTCAATTATGTGTTGTGTGTGGTGGTGTAACAAACATGAGATAAATGCACACTATAGAATTAGTTGAATGAGGGTTTCTTGGTTGTGTTTGCATAGAAGAATGTTGAATTATTATTTGCAAGGTAAGGTGATGTGGGAAAATCCAAAGCATGAGAAGGTGGTGGCAAGGATGGGATCATAATTATTATACACGTGGAACATATGATGACAAATGTGTAATATTTGAGTTTAGATTTGGTCTTTCCATAATTTCACATCCTTGGGCATGTCAATAAAATTATTGGCTTTGAAAATTATGGATGGTTGCTCTTTTTGTGAGTAAATATGGTTGGTTAAAGTTTATGTGGTTCTAATAACAGTGTAAATTATTAAACTTAAAATAATATACATACTTGGCTATATACTTGGTTGTCCTTGAGTTTCTATATCAATATTGATATTTGGCACATGCATGCTTCCAAAAAATGATGGTGGCCTAGATATTATATCAAATAAGGGTTTTGTTACAACAAATTGAGTAAAAAAATATAGAATAGAGAAAAGAGACTCCAAACTAATTAATGGCTAAGGCTTTTCATTCATTGCTAGAGAAGAATGGAAGAGATTTCAAACTATTAAAATTAATTAAAGAAGATTCCAAAATTACCATTGAACAATTTTGTAGAGATATCATCAAAATAAGACTCTAAATATCATTAAATTTAATATTTTAGAGATATCACAAAAAAAAACTGTTGATATATTGCTAAGAGAATACTCTAAAGTTACATTGAGATGATACTCTAGAGTTGTTGTTGAAAAAGGGTCCAAATTTATTATTGAAAGTATACTCTAGAGTTGTTGTTGAAAAAGGGTCCAAATTTATTATTGAAAGTATACTCTAGAGTTGTTACTGAAAAAAGGTCCAAACTTATTATTGAAAACATACTCTAGAGTTTCTATTTAGGAAGGCTACAAATTTATCATGAAAATGATACTATAGAGTTCTTAATAAAGATGGTCCTAAAATTATCATTGAAGGGATGCCCTATAGTTTTTGCTAAAAAGGCTTTATATTTATCACTAAAAATATACTCCAAAGTTATTGAAGAAGATGAATTAACTCTAGAGACTCTACTAAAAGGAAGGCTCTAGAGTAATGAATATAAAGTGAAATCTTAGAGTTGGGAGAACATCCAGACTCTAAAACATAGGCTAAAGAAAACTCGAGAGGAAAAAACAAAAGCGAATTGTGGAGCATAGGCTAAAGAAAAATATAGAGGAAACAAACAAAAGTGAAATCTAAAGTATGGAATAACAAAAACTATAGAAGCAATGAATAAAGTTAACTTTAGAGGAAATCAACAAAAGTGAACTGTAGAGTAGCTAACAAGAAGGCTTTAAAATATCCTTTTGAAAAGGGTTGTCTATTTACTATTTTTTGACTTCTCTATTTACTAATTTTTAACTCTCCTAATTTATTTTGTTCCAATGTTTTTTATCAAAAATAATTGTCATGGAAGAGGAAGAACCCTTCACATAAAAAAATCTAATTAAGACAATATGTTTTTATGAAATCCTCCTTGGTCATTATGTGTTGATATATATGTAACTTATCCTCATTTACCAATAAAGTTTAGGCATCTCTATTAATTGGTATTAGTTATATATTATATTATAAAATATTTATTTTATCTCATATGGGTCCAAGAAGTGAGTGCAAATCTTTCCTTTAAATCCTTATATCGAAGTCAAATAGTAGAGCTCGATCTCCTTTCTTAAATTCTTTTTTCTAATGTGTTGATCATGTCTTAGTTTCTAATACTAATAGATGAGTTTAGTTTATTATATGGAATCTATATTATTAGCTCCTCTAAATCATTCAATTGTAGTTCCCAGTCATGCTATACCTTCATTAAGTCAAGCCCAACCTCTATCATTGTTCTTGATTTTTAAAACCAACATTCAATTGGAAGAACACTAGTATAGAAGCAACAATAAACTATTAAAAAAACTAATAAACAACTTATAAATGACTATAGTTGGTCATGAGACCACTAGTAGTTTATTGCTAGTCATATATAACACGGCCATATTGATGACTAAACCATTTTTAGTCATTTATTGGTTGTTTTGATTGATCGATTTGGTAGTATATTTAGTCGTTGATTTAGTCATTCATTGTTGTGATCTGGTCACTTATTTAGTCACTTTTTTCCACTGATATATTTAGTTGTTGATTTAGTCATTGATTGTTGTAATCTAGTCACTTATTTAGTCATTTTTTATTCACTGATATATTTAATTGGTCACTTATTTAGTTATTGATTTAGTCATTGATTGTTGTAATTTGGTCACTTATTTAGTCATTTTTTTATTCACTGATATATTTAGTCATTGATTGTTGTTAACTGGTCACTTATTTAGTCATTTTTATTTAGTGATTTCTGTGCATTGGTAGTGTATTTAGTCATTTTTATTCACTGATTTCACTGGTCATATATCTAGTCATATTTATTCATTGTTCACTGATTTCTGTCAATTGATAGTATATTTAGTCAATTTAATTATTAATTGATGTCAATTAGTAGTATATTTAGTCATTTTAATTGACTGATATGTGAGGATTTAAGCATAAAACACATAAATACACATCAATCATCAATTTTACACAATAAGACAACCATTGAGAAGGAAAAATTGGTGAACTTTATTAATGAAAGAAAGGTGTTCTAGTTACAACTTACAAATAGAGTATTACAATTGTTATTTTTAGTCACAATACTGAAAATTTGAGTTACAATATTGTAGAGAAATGATTGCAAGAAAGAAACTTCTCCAAAAGACTTCTGCAATGATGGAAACACATGCTTGAATCCCTTCAATGCAAGCACATGCCCCTTTCATCTCTTAAAACTTCTACAACATGGGAAATATTCTTGGAGCAAGTTGTAGCATGTAGAATCCAAGGAGAGTGTTGATCGTGTCCTATATATGAAGCTCTCTCCTTCAACACAGCCAATAATAACCCAACTAGAATATTTCCTCCTTTATATGCAATGTGCCATCTGATATGAGCAATAGGGTGTTGCCTTTTCTACCATGAATGAAGCTATGCCTCAATACAACCAACACAATTAATATTAGTCTCAATTCAGAAAGAATAAAAGTGCATTGTATATTGCAAGTTTACAAAAGAAAGTCTAAACACAACAGAAAGATAAATCAATTAAACGACTGTAGCCTTGTCAAAAATTGCCTTAAATAGAGTGTTCAACATAGGCATGAAATATGCATATTGAACCCTTGATTTTAGAACCTTGTTCAAAATTTAATAAAGGTGATACACTCAAATTATATAGTGAAATTGACATATTATAGAATGAAGGCTATCAACACTAACCAGCTTGGAACAACATTATCAATAGAAATTTCTTGGAAACCAAGCCCAAGAATGACATCAGACTTGGACAACAAAAATGTCAACCCTGGTTCATGTGTTTTCTCAGTAAAGACTTGCACCATTAAAGAATCCATTTATGCATAAATTCCAAATTAAGTTGATGAGAAAAGATCTTTGATATCCAACTGGGAAGTCTTAACATCCAAAAATTACTAACCTGATGTTTCACAACAAGTTTCCCAAATGTGACATCATCTTTACTTAAGAAACCAGATATTGATCCACTGCCATATTGTATCTCACAGGATTCTCCTTCACAAACAAAAAATGACATATTAATTTTTTACCAACTTCCTTAATATCCCCATGTAAGCAGACTAAACTAAGTGATGTTGAGGGTTTGAAGTAGAGTACCATCTTCTTGGTATGTGCTTGACTTTGATGACTTGTATCTTGAATGAAAATAACAAGCTAGCTACACTGTAAAATCATTGTTACAAAAATAACCACAAAATCCTCTTTAATTAAAATAATCCTTCTAGATATTTCAGTTAATTTCTAAGAGAGCTAATTTCACTATACAAACAACCATCAATCTATTTATTGTATATAATTTTCTAGAATTCAAAATTTGAATGTAATGAAACTAACCATAATTACCAAAGATTTGACACCAAAATGTAGTACAAAATGAATTATTTGACAGAATTCCTCAAAGAGATGTCATCTGATGGAATGCAATGATATGATTGTAGAATGTGCATAAAATGGATTTTGCAAGAAAGCTCTCAAAATATTTGAATTAATGAAGCACTCTGGAACACCGAAATTGTAAGCTTTGCTTGTGTTCTAGATGCATGCAGTCATGCAGGTTTAGTGGATGAGGGTTGCACAAACTTCACATGTCAGTAACCCTTATTGCATTACATATATAGTTGATCATTAGGTGTGCATGGTTGACCTTCGTGCTCGTGTTGGCTATCTTGAGGACACCCTAAACATTATTACTAAGATGCCAATTAAACCTTTGGTTCTTGTGGATCATATATGAATATAGGCTAAGTATTCCAACAACATTGCTTTTTTAGTTGGATCCTAAAAATGTTGCAACTTATGTTCTTCTCTAAAACATCTGTGCAGAAGTGGCAGGTGTGGTGAGGTTCAAATTATAAGGAGATTGATGAAAGATAGAGGAAATAAAAAGATACTTGCATTTAGTTGGATTGAAGGGCATAAAATGGTACATGCTTTTTTTGTGTGTAGGAGACACATCACATCCACAAACATGGGAGATCTATGCAAAATTTGAGAAATTGGCTTGGCAAATGAAGGCAGCAGGGTATTTCCAGATTCAAGAATTTTACTCAATGTTGTGGAATAGAAGAAAAAAGAATCATTTATCTACCACCATAGTGAAAATTTAGCAATTGCATTTGGTTTGTTAAACATGGCCCTTGGTACAACTATTAGAGTTGTTAAAAACCTTTGAATATGTTCTAATTTTCACACTGCATCTAAATTCATCTCCAAGATTGTTGCAAGAGAAATTGTTAGATGAGAGATGTGAACCATTTCCATCATTTTAAACAGGGACAATGTTCTTGTGGAGAATATTGGTGATGCTAAATGAAACAATCTGAAAAATAGGCTTATACTATAATAATGTGCACTACATCAAATATCTAGTAATAACGAAGGGACATCCATCAAGGCATAACAATAGGGATTTTTTTGTCATATGTTGTAGTTACAAATGCCTTACTAGACATACATGAAAATGTGGAAGCAATATACACAAGGCAAGCAAATTGTTTCAAAAAAATGCCTAAAGAAATGTGATATTTCTTTTTATATTTTAACTGTGATATTGCACCATTTTGACATGATCCTTGTAGTGATGCGGGATGTTACCAATACACCACACCGTTATTGCTCGACCTTTGTGGTAATGTGGGATATTACCGCTACACCACACCATTACTGTTCGACCTTCGCGGTAATGCGAGATGTTACCGCTACTCTGCACCGTATCTTCTTAGCTCTTGCGGGGATGCATGAGAAGTATTTGAGCTACCACTATACAACACATTTATTGCTCAGCCTTCATGGTAATGTGGGATGTTACCACTACACTGCACTGTGTCTTCTTGGCTCTTGCAGTATGACGGTAGTATGAAACTTGTCACAACACTCTTATGAAACTTGTCACGACCATCTACTACCTTAACACAATAGTCTTATGAAACTTGTCAATATTTCTGGGCACCTTTTAAATTACATTAAAATATATAAGGAAACTATCCTATAGGGATGACAGTCCCAAGAAACATGGCAATGGTTACACCAATAAATAGTTAACTAGAAGCCATGATTTTTCAATGCATAATGGAGAATATACAGAGAGTTAAGTCAGTGAGCAAACATCGTTGGAGAATTGTCATCAAAAGTATGACAATCTAAGAGTTCATAGTAGAAAATCATATACCCTCAAAGACCTAACAGTCATAATATACCTAGTGATAGCTTTCAGAGTCATAAGAATAAATTCATAAGAGAATATATGCAAGATCATGGAAAGACATTGAGATGGAAGGGCAATTGGTAGAGTTGAAGAATCAGACTTGTAGTGAGAAGGTAGGGAGAACAGAGTAATTTATGGTCAAGAGCATCATGGCAGTTTCTCAGGTGACTATATTTGGGCAAGGAGAGAACTTAGTGAAAAAAATTACCATCAAAACAATAAGGATACTCAAAACCCTACAAAGCCCTAGGGCCTTTTTCATTGCCTTGTAGAGATCTCAAACATGCATGAAAATATTTCACAAAGAGTAAAATCATCTCTATTTTTGATGATCGCAAAAAGTAACAAAAATTTAGATTTACAAGTGATGAAAATAAGTACATGGAAAGTATATTATGCTGAATTTATTTTAAAAAACAATTTTAACCATTAACTATCCAATACAATCTAACAAAATACAAATATACAATGAAATATTATGATTAACAAAATGATAATTTTAATGGTTATCTTAAGGTAAAAAAAATATTTTGTGCAAGTGAAAAATAACACCCTTAGATTATTCTAAACAAATAACATTTTCAAGCAACAATTTTTTAGATCCATCTAGCTGTAAAAAAATCAAATCAAATTTGCAATGATCTCAAAGATCTGAAGGTTTAAAAATCTGATATTTTTAGATCTATTCTTGGGTGTATCCTGCAAACTTCATCATAGAAGGATGGATCATCACCCCATTTAGACTTGGATGTGGAACTAACTTTGTTGTTTCCATAGAATCCAAAATAGGCCTAACAAATGCTGGAAGAAATAACCCTGTAAACATGCAAAAGGAAAAGCTAAATTAGTAGTAATTTACTAATTTTCATTCAACTTCTCTGTAATCATTTTAAGTACCTGATTCTATTGTACTTTAAAGATTTATAATATGAAGTTTAGTTATTCAAATAGCTTAAATAATTTTAAGTTATAAAACTAATAAATAGGCTTTACCAATTAAAAAAAAAATCCACTTCTAAAATTTTAAATATCTTTACTGTATCTATTTACCGTTGTTAGAGAGTTACAAACTATGAATTTTCCTTTATCCTATAGGACCGAGAAATGAAGAACACTGTCAAACAATGATTGAATCATAACAAATAGTCCAAAAACAATGAAAGTTACTGTCAAATGGTGACAAAGATATGTCCTCTAAGTCATTTGCACATGGTGATTGAGAACACAGTGAGTAAGAAGTAAAAGAGCACTGGATCATAGCATTGAAAAATGTTCATGAGTTATGCAATGAACTTCACTGTTCTTTTGATCACAAAGGAGATCGAGATAATAACCAACATACTGATGTGCACAAAGAATGTTCATGGAGTGCAAACTTCCTTACAAAGCAATTACCACAACAGAGTTTGAGGTGAATTGCACTTGCTATTTTATGCTGATATGGATATGTTCTAACTTGTAGTTAATTGTTGTAGCATAACAAATAGCCTAAATAGTTGTTCATATACCATTGTTTCAAATTCTAAATTGCTATAGCTTATTGTAGGAGAAAATCACAGGGGGATTCTATACATAAGACACCATTGTTTCAAATTTAAAATTGATGGCTCTTTCACAATTGTTTGCTTCATTTATTTGAAATAAGATAGCCTACTATATAGAAGATGCTCTCAAAATCATAGTTAAATCCTTTATTCCGTGATGACTATTCAAAATCTTTCCCATCATAACATCGAATAAAACATCAGTCATTAACCTAAACTTTGCAAGAGTTTCATCAAATTCTACTTTTCCACTGTAGTGCCCCTTCGTTCTCACTTGGGATGTGTAGGTAGTCTAGCTAAAGAATCTGAAGAGGAAGATCGAACAAGAGCTTCTGATGGTACTTTTGTGAGTATGATGCACATTGTTTTGTTATTATTATGATGCAAAGATTTATTGAGTAGTTAAGTGATGCAGTAGCATGTTGTGAGGATAGGTGGAAAGGGTGGCATCATACTGTTGAATATATGGAGACATATGAGAATGAGATACAATTGCTAGAGTTCCTTTCCTAGCACCTCGACTATTATGAATGTGTACTCTAATTTGTATGTTTGAGTGAATAGGTACAAGACATTAGCTCCACCTAGATTCACAGGTCTGAGTGTGTCCACTACTCAACAATAATGTTGATTGGGAGAGTAACTGGTTAACCTTGTCAAACCTTTACCCTAGCATAGTGTGTCGTCAGTCTGTGTGTTGGTCATGTTCCTTATCCATGCTGGTCTTGGTATTTTATTTATCGTGCAAGTTTAATTGTAAGGATTAAATTATATGTTGTGATTAAGTATTTAATTAGTATGGAGATCTTGGTATAAATTAATTAATTAATTAATTTAAAGTTATATTATAAAGTAATTTTAATTATTAAATTAATTGGGAATTAAAATAAATAAGTTATTTAATTGTATTTATTGGATTAAATAAATTATTTTTTTAATTTTAAATGCATATTTGGGAAAAGCTCTTAGAAATATCTTGGTTTGTTAAAGAAGAGATATTTGTTGTGTTAACTAGAAGTTAGAAGGTTTTGTTTTCTAATTGTTTTAAAATTGATTTATGGAGGAATTGATTGAAATTGTGAGAAAAAAAGGAAGTTGTTTTCACGAGAAAGAAAGAGAGGTTTTTTTGGAAAAATGGTAGAATTGTTTTGAGGTTTGAGAAAATTGTGAATTTTAGAAGCTCTTTGATAAATTTAGGAATTTAGAATCTAGTTTGTTGTAAATTATTGGCTGTGGATTATATTCTGTTATCTGGGAAGTGACAATTCTTCTGGAGGAAGCTTTGGCAATTGAAGATTAAAGGAAGCTCGACATCAATCTTTGAATCGTCAGATCTTCTGGAACATGTTCCTTATTGCTTTGTGAATTTTAATTTGAAAGAGATATTTAATTTTATTATATTGCAAATTGGAAAAGATTAGAAGATGAATTCTTTTATTTTAGAAGCTTTTGTTTTTGAAAGAAATTGTCATGAATATTGAGCCTTTGTAGAAAACAATTTAGATCCTCTGTGTAAATTGATTATTTAAAATAGATTTATGCTAAAGAAAATTATAGATAAATCTTAGAGCCTCTGTGAAAATGGAATTGAAACTGTAGGAATTTGTAATCCTCTGTGTCAAGATTATTATTTTTCTCTGTAGAAAATGATAAATTTCCGTGAAAGATTTAGATCTCTGTAGGAAATGATTTTTAGCACAATAGATAATTCAAAAGAAAATATTTGAGAATTTAGGAAACCTCTGTAAATTTGTGAATCTTTCTTGTAGAAAATTGTAAAAAATAGCAAAGAGAGAGAGAGAGAGGGTTACTAAATTAATTATAACTAAAAATTTACGAACTGGGTATGGCTAATTTTTTTATGTGTTAAAAGAATTGGTGGCGCACCTTCAATAAATTTTTTAGAGAAACCCAAATCCAAAATCAAAAGTTATTAAAGTCGCAACAGACTGATTTTATGTTTAATATTGTTTGAAAAATGTAAATTAATATATATATATATAGTTATTTAAAAATATATATTAGAAATTTTGCATATAATTTTAGAATATTTAAATAATATATTTAAGTGTTTTTAAATAGGTGCATGCACATGCACAATTTAAATATATTGATATGAAATATTTTATCAAAAAGAATTGATGATTATGTGTGATTGAGTAAATTGAAGTTAAACAATTAGTTTTGATTTCTTATTTCTATTGTAAATAGAATTATAATTTAAATGATTTATTTCATGCAGTGTGAATGTTTGAATTGGATGATGTAATTATATAATATATATATCTATTTAAAAAGGGTATTTATTTAGATGGATTTTATTACTTTAAGTGCATGTAAGCACGGATGGTTAACTTTAAATGATTGATTATTCTAATTGTGGAATTGAGTTAATTAGTTTGAGTAGTTGTGAAACTGAAAGTTAAGTATTTAGTTCTTATTTCCTTGTTGATTTATTAATTAGAATTAAGCTTAAACGATGTATTTTAATTATGAGATATTGATCTATTGGATTTAGGAAATCCGAATGGTAGTGATTTTAATTACATGAGTTGTTTATTTTAATTACATGTATTTCTGTAATTATGAATTGGAGGGATATTTGTTGTTGAGAAAGTGTAAGTCTTCCAGAGGTTGTAAAATTATGAAAGGGTTGTTGTGTTCGTTGTTCACCCTTTGAGATTTCCTTGGGTAGTGCACGTATTTGGGATTTAGTATTTGACATCCGTAGGGATGTGTTACCTCTTGAGATGTTATAGTTATTTGTTATTAGTTTTAGTGCACTGTCTACCCTTGGGTTGGGAAACAAGTTATTGTGTTGTCATTAGGGGAATGGAAAAACCATTATCTTGTCTTCTCGAAAGATAATCGATTTTGCACTGGTGTGCATGTGGGACCGGAGTTCGTAAGAGGTTACCAGGATAACCCAAGATGGGGGTCGGGACCTAGGAAGATCTCCTTAGGATAACCAATGCAACATTTGTGATGACACTCCTCCTATGACAACAGTCGATTGTATTGTATGGTGGTTGTACTTGATTTTGTGATTCTGGAAGCAATGTAACCCTATGTTTTGTATTTACTAGTATTGTGTAGCTTTGTACCTTGCCTATGTCTAGAGGCATTAGGTTAGTCTTGGTTACCTGTTACTGTCTCCTAGCACAGGGGGTTGGTCCTATGAATACCACATGGTTGGGTGGCATGCACCTTACACTATTGAGTTTTCTCTTCATGTTCGTGATGGCAGGATCTTCTAGTCTGAGGAGCTCGTGTGTTTCTATGGATTTTTACTTCTCTTATATTCATTGTAACAATGGACACTATATATTGTACTCCTTATTTGTAATCAAGGAGGATTCCTTGTGTTGTAATTGTAACATTATGTATGATCTATTCATCGTTGGATTAAATGGTATATATTGTTTATATGGTGTTGTATCTGTGGAAATATGTTAATTACTTTTCTTTGTGTTAGATTTATTATGAAATGGTGAATGCTTTGTTGTACGATGTTATCATGAGTTAATTCCATATACTATGTTTTAGAATAATTTTGTAAGTTTTGAAATTCACATGTAAACGCGTTGCATGGCCTAGAAGATGTATGTGTTAGAGTAGTTTACTTCACTCATCATTGTTACTCTTTTTAAGGAAAAAAAAATTAGTTGTGCTTCGGCAGTGTTGCATCGTCCTCTAGGTTGTGGGACAGGGTTTTACATCCACTCTCTTTTCCATTCTAAATTTTATTCTCAATTTCATCCATGAAGAACTTCCTCAACCTGTAGATCCTACTATTAGCCATAACTTTACCAGGTGTCGAGGATAGCTTTGATTTTTTACCCAAGCAATAATTGACAAAATTTGGCCTTACCAGATCAAAATCGGTTAAGGCTGAATTTTGTCAATTGCTGCTTGGGTAAAAACTCGAAGCTATCCTCGACACTTGGTAAATTTATGGCTAACAGAAAGATCTATAGGCTAAGGAAGTTCTTCATGGATGAAATAGGGAATAAAATTTAGAATGGAAAAGAGAGTAGAAAAGTAGAATTTGATGAAATTCTTGCAAAGTTGAGGTTAATGATTGATGCTTTTGTTCATTGTTATGATGGGAAAGATTTTGAACAGTCATCCCAGAATAAAATATTTTACTATGATTTTGAGAGCATCTTCTATACAACAGGTTGTCTTAGATCAAATAAATGAAGCAAACAATTGTGAAAGAGCCAACAATTTTGAATTTGAAACAATGGTGTCTTGTGTATAGACTCCCCCTATGATTTACTCCTAGAATAAGGTATGGAAATTTGGAATTTGAAACTATGGTATATAAAAAACTATTTAGGCTATATGTTATGCTACAACAATTAACTACAGGCTAGAACACATCCACATTAGCATAAAATACTAAGTGCAATTCACCTCAAACTCTGTTGTACCTAAGTATGACAATACCTGAGCTTTTGGTGTTTCTAGATGAAACCTATAGCAGAAAAGTGTAGTCTCCATCTGAAGGAACCATCCTCGAAGCTCTTCCATGAAATGAGGGTTGAAAACATTAGAACAAAAGCAATACCGTAATTCTAAAGTAATAATTTGTATCAAACCAAATGTTAGAAAGTATAATTAAAAAGACAAATCCTTACAATTCGACCTCAAATTGGACCAAACAGTTTTATGATTTTATCTTTAGAATGTAGGAACTTTCTCTGTTGGAGCTTCACAACCTCAAATTGGATCTTAAATAAAATTTATGATTTTATCTTTAAAATATAGGAACTTCCTCTGCCGGAGCTTCACTACCTCAAATTAGATATGAAACTGATCCAACAGATTTATGATTTTATCTTTAGAATGTACAAACTTTCTCTATTAGATATTAATGATCTTGGGTTGGATGTCCAATTGGACAAACATATTTATGATTTTATCTTTAGAATAAAGGAACTTCATCTATCGAATATTCAGAAATTCCTACATTTAGGTTCTACTTCCTACCAAAAACACTCGGAAGTGTTTCACACTAGCTCAAGGTACTCTCCAACTTGGTTATGACACCGATAGCAATCCAATTTTACTTGAACCATCCATACTCGAACGTTGCATCACAATCTATTATTCCCGCACATAAAAATGCCACATATTAACCCCTTCTAAATAAAACTCAAAATCATCATAAAACCATAATTAATAAATCATTTCAGCTTCAAAAAGAATTTGATGTCATTTACTATCAAAACAAAAGCTATATAAATCACAAAAAATCCATGAAGCAATCCATCCAAAGAGAAAATAAGCAATGTAAGGATTTGAGCAATATAAGTCCAAAGGGTTATGCTGTAATGGTAATGGAATCACCATAAAAGCACAACCGAGGAACAAATTCTTGTGATTGTAATTATGTGATCCATAACTCTATCGGTCATGTAGCACATTTGTGCTATAAAAAAATACAAGATGCATTCAGGTGTGACCCAAGTTTAATGTGGCTATGTTGTGATAGAAATGAAGGCACTCATATGAGAAAAATTCATGTACAAATCACTGTCATCACAATTAGGTGTCAATCATTATTGGGTGCATTCGGGTTGACTCAAGTTTAATAGGTTACGATGTAATGATAACATGATCCAAGAGAAATTACCTCTTGCTGCAATAAAGAGCCTATAACTATGGTTGATATGCAGAGTGGTTGTGTTATATCAATTATGTAGTGCATTCAAGCACAACCCATGTTTAATGGGCTATTCTAGAGAGTGATCAAGATTTTCTAAACCTTATGAATGTTACTTAAAAGAGTACAGCTTAAACTACAAACCAAGTTTGTTACATACTTGAATGCAATCTTGGGTTACCACAAACTATAATAATGTGATATGCTAATAACCATTATGGAAAGTATTAAACCAAAACCCATGCTATATAGGATACATTTCCCTGATCAGGTTTACATACCTTAATGATCAAACATAAGCTTCTCATACACTCTAGGATACAATCCAAGATCATACCACAACCCTATCAAGACAGCTAATTTTCTAACCCAAGATTTAAGATTGTTTTTAATACCAACAAAAACATTGGTAAGAGCTCATGACTAGGGTAAAAACCCTAGGCCTTTGTAGAAACATAAACAATAACTCTAGCGGATTAGTGAGGTTGCAATACTAGAAAAATTGAGACATTGTAGCCAATAATAGAATCTTGCAATCTAAAGATTGTAGCCAATAACAAGCATAGTATGTAGCTCAGTGACATTTGTAAATGCAATCTATGGTAAGAAGAATGACAGTCACTTGAGGTGTGACAATCAAAAAGAGGCTGAGCAGTGACAAGATAATAAAGCTCAAACCTTGAATAGTAAAGTGGAGATTTTAATAGTGATTTTCCTTACCCCTTTGTTGACCTTAAGGGTTTTTCAAATGCTTTTGGCAA
Source organism: Sequoia sempervirens (assembly GCA_007258455.2). NCBI lineage: Eukaryota > Viridiplantae > Streptophyta > Pinopsida > Cupressales > Cupressaceae > Sequoia > Sequoia sempervirens. The sequence goes on along the minus strand of VDFB02000008.1, from coordinate 34,269,074 downwards.
TGCTAGACAAGGAAAATGCAATCGGGGAATGATTTTCCAAATGAAGTAACAGTGGTAATCATAGGTTCAATGTTTCTTCTTAGCCATTGTATAATGGAGGTAGTGGATTGCATGTTTGAGCAGTGTTTTGAGACTCATCAAAGATGAGAGAATAGTGAATAATACCTTGTGGACTGTGAAGTAGTGACAATAAGGTTGAATGATATTAAGACCCACAATACCATGAAACAATGAGTCCCCTATAGTGTAAGTAGGCAGTCTATAGGGCATAGTTTGATTTTATAGAAGGATGCTCATGAAAGGAATCTTCAAGTGACAGTGAGTGAGCTATTTGAGATTGCAATTGAGGGTGCAATATCCAGTCTTAAAGGCAGTTAGCAAAGAAATAAATGTACAATAAAATCATTGGAAACCATGATTTTAAAACATGCTATTGTGCTTATGGAGGCAACATTTTAAGCAAGGCGGTGAGTGGTGGTTTGGAACAATGGCAGGTATGAAGGACTTGCTTTATATGCATACTATGCAGTCTAGCTTAAGAAAAGATTCTTAGAAGAGATTGAAGGTGGATTATGGAACTCAAGGGTTACCATGATAAGGATTAAAGCAAAGACTGAGATCTATTTAAAAGCCACTATCATGAAGATATCAAATATGTCACATGCAAAACCCTAGCAGCTGGAGTAATGAATAAAATTCCAAAGAGGATAGTGTGTTGGGGCAGATTTAGTAGATCTCCACATTATCTAATCATAGGAAAATACATCATTTATTTATTTTTTAAATTAAAAGAAATCATTCTAAACTCTATATAGGATACATTGATACTTCAAAAGCATCTAATTTATTTTTTAAAATTAAAAGAAATCATTCTAAACCCTATATAGGATACTTTGATACTTCAAAAGCATCTGAAGGAATTTGAGATTATGCAAATATATGTCAATTAAATACCTAGATTACAAACAGTAGCGCAAACAATGTAACCCTTGTTGAATAGAGCAAGAAAGAGATAAGCAACAATGAATCCTATGCCTCCTGTCACACACATCTCCTTACCATTCTCTGTCATTCTTTACTGAAAAAATTCTCCATTTTGACGGGCTACACCTGAAAATAAAGTTTCGACGAAGGCTTTAGAGTATGTTTATTAAAATGAAAACTCCATTATGGTGGGCTATGCCTGAAAATAAGATTTCAATGAAAGTTTTAGAGTATGTTTATTAAAGTTTTAGAGTATTTTGGCAGGCTATATTCTTGATTCCTTAAATGATTTATTCAAATGGATTGTGACTAAATAAATGACTAACTATTTAGTCATTTTTATTTGTGTGACTAAATAATTTTTTGTCAATGACAAAATTAATCATTTATTTACTCATTTATAGCCGAGTTGCAAAAAATTAGTAGAATTTAGTCATTTTTAGTTCTTGTGACTAAATTTTTTAGTCACCTAGTCATTTATTTGCCAAATTCTACTCGTGAAATGATATTTTTACTAAAAACTAAGTCATAGGGAGTGAGTCCCATGGTTTATTTTTAAGTATTGTTGTAGACCTATACTATGCAATTTGATTTTTTTAATCAATATTGTTGTTGGATAACATTATTTTTGTGAGGATATTTTCCATCTCTTTATTTAAGATCTCCAATTGTCTGTATGCCTATGAGTGGTAAGGAGAAGATTTTATGTGCTTGATCTAGTAGTATTCTATGAAGGATTGGATGAAATTGGATATGAACTATGGTACTTGATAAAAAAATAATAGATCTATGTGCCTTAAACCTTAGTAATATTTTTCATACAAGAAATTAACAACTTTCTCTTCTTAATAAACCTTCAAAGCTTGAACTTCTACCCATTTAGTAATATAATCCATACACACAAGAATGTAATCTTTCCCCTAGGATAATGATTTGATTGGTACAATAAAATTCAATTCCAATTTATTAAATTCTTTGAGAATCACTTGAGGATGGATATGTATCTCATTGAAGTGGGTAGGTTTACCCATTCATTGAAATTGATTGCATTTCTTTATATAGTGTTTGACATCCTTATCCAAGGATGAGCAATAATAACCAACACCAAGAATTTTGAGTTTTTTTTCAATCCAAATACTTTCATCTTATTGGTTCATCATGTCAAACTCATTAGACATCATAGAATTCATCCACCCACACAAATATACATAATACAAGGTCATGATCATATTTAAATAATATGGTGCTGATTCATTCAAATATTGCACTTTTTTAATAATTTTTTTCTTTATTTAGAGTGAATCTATATGGAAAACTACTTTTACTTAAGTAATTAGTTGTGTCAGTCAACCAAGGTCTATGTGTGGAGATAGGGAATAAATGTTCATCTAGAAAGTTATCTTTAATTGGCTCATGATTGTTCCCTACAAAAAATACACAACATTGATTTGATGAGCTTAGATCAATTATTGTCACATTGAATTCCTATAAAATTAGTATCCATCTAAAAATACTTCCACTCACCATAACCATGTTCATCAATTATTTAGTTGTTAAGTGATAAATTAATTTATATCTTGTAATGTAGTGGCATAATTTATTGATAGCATATATTATAACAAGAAATTATCTCGTAGTTATATAGTTTAGTTAATTTCTTGTTAATATAGTAAATTGTACACTTTATTTTTTATTCATATTTTTATCATAAAACTATTCCTATGCATCATTAAAATAATATATGTGAATGCAGAATGGGAAAATTCTAATTAGGACCTCTCAGGATGACATTGAAAGCTAGTTTTTCTTTTATCATGTCAAGTTTTTTGACAATAATTAGTTCATAAAAAATTAATGTATTTATATAGAAGGTAAAATATAGGCATAGTAATCTTAACAAAAGTTCTATAAAATTTCTATAATATCCTATCCAAAGAAACTTATGACATCAATTTTTATCTTAGGGGGGTATAACTTTGCTATGACCTCAATTTTATTCAAATATACTTTGATATCCTAAAAAATGTGGTGTCTTAAATAATGTGTTGATCGACCATTATTAGGAATTTTTATTGCTAGGGGACAATTAATGTTTCTCACAATAGGTAATAACTTTTTCCAAATTATGGATGGCTTCTATAAAATATTTTTCATGAGTGTAACAATCATCCATATAAACTTTAATACATTTAGTCATCAATTCAACAAATATGAGAAGTACAACTCATTAGAAAGTGGTTAGTGCAATGTACATCCAAAGGGAAGAACTCTATAAGAAAAGGCTCCTCATGGATGGATAAATGTAGTTTTATCCTAATCTTCAAGAGCCACCTAAATCTGATTATACCCATTGAATCCATTGAGGAAAGAAAAATATATTTGTTTAACCAAGTTACATAGAACTTGATCAATGAATAGTAAGGGGAATTAATATCTACATGTTATATTGTTTAGTTCCCTATAATCCACATAAATTCATCATTTACCATTATTTTAGGAATAATGATAAGGGTTGACACCCCTTGAATAATTGAAACAGTGTAGATGAATTCTACCTACAAAAATTCTTCTATTTTAGAATTAACCACTTTCCTAATTGTTGGGTTTAGTCTATGTTGAGGTTTCCTAATGGATGTCTCATATTTTATGTAAATTTAATGACATAAAATTTTGGAGTGGATTCCTTCATATATTTGTATTCCCAATAATAATATTTCATATTTGAAAAGAGAATATCAAATGGTTTAAGTTCTTGGTGGTCTAACAACCAATTATTTATATTTATATTTTTCTTTGCAAAAGCTATGCTTTTTTTTTTCACAAATGGATTGAAGAAATTGATTTTTCACTCATAGAAGTGTTTGAAAATAAATAATAAGGTTGAAGCATATGGAAGGTAGTTATGTCTTTGAAAAAAATATTACCTCTTGGAATAACATTTTTTAAGGGAACCGGTATTTGCTGGCTGTGGGGGAGTGTTGCGTGGCTCTAATGGTAGGTTTCTTTTTGCAATGGTGCTCCCTTTGTTGCAAGTATGAGTAGTTGGTGTTGTAATTGATGTCAAAAAGTTTGGTGTCAACAAGCTTGGGGGATATTGTTTATGTTGTCATTAATTTAAACTGGTTATGCTTTGATTAGTTGCATTATGTTGTTATTAGTAAGTGTTACTAGTGTCAATCTCTGGTGTTGCCTTGATAAGTGGTGCAAGAGCACCTACACTCTTAAATGCAACATTTGATTTGGTGTATCAAGGTGGTTATAGAGTGAGTCTAGATGAGTTTGGGGGTGTTTGAGTTTTTTTATAATAAATAAGGTCTATTAGACCATTTTGATGTAATGTTTGAGTCTTTAGTGTAAAATGGGTCAAAATATGCAAAATGTTGAAAAATTGCAAAAATTGCAACATATGGAATATGGAGGGTCTTTGGTAGTTTAAGGGGTAGTTATGGAAGTTTTTTCATGTGAAGGGATTGTTTGGGCTTTAAATAAGCCATTGCACATGTTCAAGAGGGGAATGATGTAAGATTTGAAGAATTGAAGAAAGAAATCTGCTGTTTCTCACGTTTTTACACAATTTTCAGAACTTTCTTGCATTGGTACAAGTCGTACAAGGGTTCTCATGGTACGAAATGACTATGGAGAGTTAGTATATTGTTTCTACTTTTATTTGAATCCATTTTGAAGGGTTTTCATTGAGTTTAGAGGGTTTTATTGACATTTGATTAAAACTGCCTGTGCATAGCCATTAAAGGAGGGTTTGAAAGTCTAAAATGTAGTTTTTGACCATTCCACCCATTGTATGCCACTGTAACTCGGTGGAATGGTCTGATATGATGTAAATTAGATGTGTGTGAGTTTGGGATGCAGAGGTGGACATTTGTGACTTTTTAAGGTGATGCCCTAGTTGAATTTTTGTGCATTTTCAATGCAAATGAAGGTGTAGAAGTTGAGTTTCTATCAATTGATGTTATGGCTGCCCATGTGAAGATTTTGTGAGCATGTGCAGGTCTAATGGGATGCGTTCCAAGTGGTTTCAAGGTTTTGTGTGGTGTGGAGATGTCATTTTCATTAAACCCTCCTGATTTGTAAGGAAAAATGAGGGTTTCTAGTTTTGCGATCTTAAAATGCATGACTAACTCAAGAGGTCATTGATTTATATGTTTTATGACATATTGATCTGCTGTTTTGAGGTTTTGAGTGAATATTGCATGATTGAAGGGTAGTTGCTTTGTAAATTGGATCAATTTAGGCCTAGTTCAACAGGGGCCAGTCATAGAACTCTTATACTTTCCGAAACAAGTGTTTAAGAACTTCTGATATGTTTGAATAGGCCATAATGGGTATCCAAAAAGAATTTTGGTTCATGGGTGTGAGGTGTCTTTGAAAAGTTATGCCTTTTTTTTAAAAGTTTGGAAGGTTGCTTGGCATTGAGGGTGAGTTGAATGCATGGTAAAGAAGAGTTCTTTGTTCCAGAGTTGATATTTTCATTGTTGTGAATGACCTCCACCTTGGCTCTGCATCAATAAGCCTCTATTTGTGGATGTTATTGGTTTAGTAATGATGAGTATGTGTCTCTAGATGATGATAAATTGTTGAAGATGATGAGTATGTGTCTTTGGTGCTTGGTTTCCAAGTGCTTTTGAGAAAATTTAAATAAAAGAGGAAACAGTGTGTTGTAGAGGTGTTCTAGTATACAGAGTTGTGTTGTGGTTGTGCTTCACATTTATTTTGTGTTGAAGATTTTCTTATGTGGTTCGAATATGTTGGTCAAAGGTTTTTAGAGGTTCTATATCCAAAATTTCTTTGTTTGGATCATCGTATAGATAGAGTTGTGTTCACTAGTGTGTGAACTATATATTGCAGTGGTGTCTAGGAGAAATGGTTTGCTCTGTATTTCTCCATAGTTTGGTTTCTAGTCTTGCAATTTTAGAAGTGAATTGATAATGATCATATATACCTGTAGTCAAAATTTTGTTTGTGGCTTGGTGCTTTAGAAGTTTTCTTCTTGAGTAACAGAGTAGGGAAGGTTGTTTGAGTGTACTGGGTGTGTACATTCTTCAAGTGAAAGTTGTTACAAAGGAATTTTTTGGATTTCAAGGTATTTGTGGAATGTTCTAGATTTTATTCAAGTGTTGTGTGTGATTTGTGAGTCATCTTTGGATTTGAGGAAGTGCGTACTTAAATTTTAATGGTGTTTACATAGGTTCAATCGACCTTGGGTATTTACACTAATTACAATTTTTTTTTGGTGACAATGAAAGCATGACATGACATGTATGAATGCATTTAGGATCGAGTTCTGATTTAATTTCTTTCCACTATGGGAATGCTTAGTGCTGACCTAATTTGGATTTACACGGTTGAGGTGCATAACCGACCTTGGAGAAAGTTTTCAAGGTTGAAGATGGTATAAATAAGTGATGAGTTGATGGAGAATTGTGTGAGTGAGTTGTATTATGTGAATTACAGAAATGTGAAGTGCGAATTTGTGAAGAGTAGTGTGAACTTCAACAAGTTGATTACTAGAAGTAGTGAGCAAAATGTGTCTACAATCTTCATAGAGACTGCAAATGTATTGGTGATGTGTGGTGGAATTTTCTATTGCATTGAGATGAATTTCTCATTGTAACATTCTTCTTTATTATTATTTTTAATCTAGTAGCGAGCCTTTGGTAGTGATCCCTCTGGTAGAAAAGTATTTGGTGTTGTAATTACTTTATATTGTAAGCTAATCCTCACCATGGTTTTCCCCTTCTTGGGTTTTCAACATAAATTTGGTGTTCTATTGTGTACGGTGTTGATGTGTTTCAGTTTCAGTTATTTTCTTTAATGCTAAATCATTCTAATTGATTACTGGTTAATAATTTAGTTGATAAGGATTTGAATGTTTGTGAGGGTTTTGATGTTTTAATATACAACTAATTCACCCCCCTTCTCAATTGTCTTGTGTCTATTCAACAATTGGTATCAGAGCAAGGTTCCTTGGAAGAAAGCTTAACCACTTGAGGTAGATCTAAGATGGCGCACAAGAGGGATGCTCCTTTGTTTGATGGAACAAACTATGGCTTTTGGAAGACAAGAATGGAAGGTTTCTTGGTATCTCTTGGATTTGGAGTTTGGAAGTCTGTTGAGACTGGATATACTATGCCTACTAGTGGTTTGAGTATTGATGATGAGATCAAGGCCTATGAAAATAATGGTAAATCAAGGTATGCTCTTTTAAGTGGTCTTTCTAACATTGACCTTGTGAAAGTTATGCATTTGAAATCTACTAAAGCTATCTAGGAAAAATTGGAAAGTATATATGAAGGAAATGTTAAGGTCAAGCAAGTGAAGATGCAGAATTTAAAGATCACATTTGAGAACTTGAGGATGTCTAAAGATAAAAATACTACAAGCTACATGTAGAAGTCAATCAAAGTTGTCAACTCTATCAGAGCTCTTGGTGGAAATATTGAAGAAGAGGAAGTGGTAAAGAAGGTACTAAGAACTCTACCTAAATCTTATAGTTAGAAAGTTTATGTTGTTGAGGAAGTTCAAGATTTAAGAAAATATTCTAGAGTTCAGTTATATGGTGCTATATATGCTTTTGAAATGAGAGAATTTGGTAAAAATAATATGAAAGTTGAGATTTATTTTTAAGGCTATAAAATTAGAAAAGACTGAAGAATCAGATCAAGAGGAACTTGATGATGTTGAAGAAAACTTTGTGAGGAAAATGAAAAAGGGTACTAGTAAATACAGAGGTAATTTTCCTTTCAAATATTTCAGTTGTGGTAAAATTGGCCATTATGCTTCAAGATGTCCAAACAAAGCTTTAAACGACAAGAATAAAGAAAACAAAGGTAAAGAAATTAAGAAAAGTTATTATGTTAGAGAAGATGCTAGCATATCTGATGATGAATTTGATTATGCGGATGATGAGGATAGTGAATGCTTGTTCATGACTATTAAAGATGGAACTAATTCTGCTAACTCTAAGAGATGTGTGAAGGAAAGTGCTCTAGAAGCAAGTAATAACATTGAAGGAACTATGGTGATTTCTTTTCATGCTAGAGAGGAGAAGAACTATTGGATTATTGATAGTGGATGCTCAAATCATATGACTAGTGACAAAAGTAAGTTTGTTAAACTTGAGAAATATGAAGGAGGTCTAGTAAAGTTTGGTGATGATACATCTACTAAAATATGTGGAAAATGTTCAATTAGTTTTGATGGAAAGCATAATACAGATGATGTTCTTTGTGTTAAAGGTTCGAGACATAACCTTTTGATTGTTGGAAAAATGTGTAGTAAAGGATATAATCTTATGTTTTATGATGATGGATGTGAGATCAAAAAAGGCTTCAAAAATGTGGTTGCTACTAGAAGAAGGATAGATGGAAATGTTTATTAGTTTAAAGGTGCTAATGGACACTACTTTATAACTCAAATTAATGAAAGTTGGCTATGGTATAGAAGGATGGGTCATATTAATTTTGATTGCCTAGTGAGGATCAATTCAGTTCAAGTTGTGAGAGATCTGGCAAGGATTACAAAGCCTATCAATGTTGTTTGCAAAGAATATCAAATTGGGAAGGAAGCAAGAAGAAGTTTTAAAGTGAAAGAACAATTTACTATTGGACTATTAGAGTTGGTACATACAGACCTTTGTATCCCTACTAGAGTAAGAAGTTTTCAAGGTGAGAGGTATTTCATGCAATTAATTGAGGATTATTCTAGGATGATAGGGGTTACTTTTCTCAAAGAAATTAGAAGCTCTAGATAAGTTCAAATCATTCAAAGTTATGGTTGAGAATGAAATGGATATGAAAATCAAGTGTTTGAGGTCTGAAAGAGGTGGAGAGTTCACCTCCAATGAGTTTAATTTTTTTTTGTTATAATTATTAGATAAAGAGGCATTTATCTACCTCTAAGACTCCATGGTAGAATGGAGTGGTTGAAAGAAAGAATAGGACTATTCAGGAAGCTGCAAGAGAAATAATGAAAGAGGAAAACCTACCAAAATTTTACTGGAGAGAAGAAATTAATACTATTGTCTATATTCTTAACATAGTTCAAGCAAGAGAAAATAGTGCAAAGACTCCCTATGAGTTGTGGTATGGAAGGATTCCTATTGTAAAATATTTCAAAGTGTTTGAAGCAAGTGATATATCAGAAGAGATGAAGAGAACTTAGGAAAGTTTGATACAATCTCTAATGAAGGTATCTTCCTTGTATATTCTACAAGAAGCAAAGCTTATCGGTGTTACAACAAGATATTGAAGAAGATTATTGAGAGTGAAAATGTCAAAGTGGATGAAGACTTACAAAAGAATTATGTGGTGATAGATGGATTGAATCAGATGAGTCCTCTTACAGAGAAAATGATAGAGATGAAGGCAAGGAAAAGGAAGTTCAGATTGAAGAGGAAGAAGCTCCAGAAAGGATCCCTAAGACTCCTAAGTATGTGCAAAAGAATCATTATGAAGATCAGATCATTGGTGGCAAAAGCAAGGGTGTGTTGATAAGAAGAAAAGTTGCTATGACTGAAGAACGGGTAAACCTATGTTTAATCTCTAAAATTGAACCCAAAACAATTATTGAAGCATGCAAGGATGAGTATTAGATCAAGATTGTGGAAGAAGAACTAATGCATATTAAGAAGAATCAAACTTGGGAACTTGTCTCGAGACCAACAAACAAGAGTGTTAACTAAGTGGGTATTCAAGAAAAAATTGAATGAGAATGGAGAAGTGGTAGGAAACAAGGCAAGGCTTGTGTGTAAGGGAAAATCACAAGTAGAAAGAATAGATTTTGAATATACATTTTCTTCGATGGCAAGAATGGAAGCTAGTAGGATGTTTTTGGCATTTGCAACACACAAAAAATTCAAGGTTTATCAGATGGATGTGAAGTCTGATTTCTTGAATGGTGAGTTAGAAGAAGAGGTCTACATTGAACAACCATAAGGATTTCAGTTATTAGACAAACTAGATATGGTCTACAAATTAAAGAAGGCATTATATGGATTGAACCAAGCTCCTAGAGCTTAGTATGCAAGGTTGGATAAGTAATTAATACAACAAAGTTTCAGTAAAGGTACTACAAATAGTAATCTTTATTTCAAAGTTGAAAAAGATCAAATCTTGATTATAGTTATTATTGATGATATAATATTTGGAGGAAATGAATCTATGTGAAATAAATTTTCATAAGAGATGTAGAATGAGTTCGAGATGTCTATGTTTGGGGAGATGAATTTCTTCCTTGGGCTGGAAATCAATTGGATAGAAAAAGGTATATTCATTTCACAATCAAAGTATATCAAAGAAATGTTGAAGAAGTTCAGAATGGAAGATTCTAAACTAGTATGTAATCTTATGGTTACTGGTTGCAAGCTAAGTAAGAATGAAAAATATCCTAAGGCTAATCAAAGCAAGTATAAATCAATGATTGGAGAACTGCTATATCTAACTATTACTAGACCATATATCATGCATGCAGTTTTTCTTATGGCTATATTTCAAGAATATCCTAGAGAGTCATATGTTGCAGCAGTGAAGAGGATATTCAGATACTTGAAGGGCACTTTGAAGCATGGCTTGTGGTATGCAAAGGATACTAATTTTTATCTGTGTGTTTATACAAATGTTGATTGGGTAGGTTGTGTGGATGACATGAAAATTACAAGTGGTGGTGAATTCTTTCTTGGATGTAGATTGGTGTCTTGGTTAAGCAAGAAGCAAGATTCAATGTCTTTATCTATAGTAGAGGTAGAATACATTGCAGCAACATCTTGCTGCACACAGGTGTTGTGGATGAAGCAAACCTTGAAGCATGTCAGGGTGGAATATGATGAACCAATTTCTATCTTATGTGATAATACAAGTGCCATTAACATTTCAAATAATTTGGTGATGCACTCAAGGAAAAAACATATCTCAACCTGGTATCACTTTTTGAGAGAGAAAGTTGCAAAGAATGAAGTGAAGCTTGAGTATGTGCCTACAAAGGATCAGGTTGTTGACATATTCAGTAAGGCTCTTCCTAAGGATAATTTTGAGTATCTTTGGGAGAATTTAGGGGTTATTTCCCCTCATTTGAACTAAATGCATAAGGATATGCATTAGTCCAATGGATTTCAAGATTCATTCTTTCTTCTGGATTGATGTTGGAGGCTACCTCTCAGGGGGAGTAGGTTGTGGATTTATTGGTTTTGCAGTAAGGGGGACTAAGTTTTGGTGCAGGTTGGTGTTGTCCTTTGTCATATGTCTCAAAGGATATGTACAGTATTTGCTAGTTGGTAAAGTTTGTTGTGTGCTCCTAAGGGGGAGTATGCGTAGTAGTAAAAAGAGAAAGTATGTATGTTTGATGTCAAATGGAGAAAGAAATGCATATGTGTTGCCCTTTTCCATTGATATCAAAGGGGGGAGATGAAGCTATGTGAAAAATGTTTAGTTGAAAAAGGGGGAGAGAATAGTGTAGCTAAGAGAGTAATGTGAGAAAAAAAGAGAAAGAGTTGTCATGGAGCAATATGCTAGTAATCAGTGTTGTTATGTTTGTTGTTGATGGTTTTTCACATCACGTGTTGCCATCAATGACAAAGGGGGAGATTGTTGCAAGTATGAGTAGTTGGTGTTGTCATTGATTTAGAGAAGTTTGGTGTCAGCAAGCCTAGGGGAGATTGTTTGTGTTGTCATTAATGTCAATCGGTGATGCTTTGATTAGTTGCATTATATTGTCATTAGTAAGTGTTACTAGTGTCAACCTCTGGTGTTGCTTTGATAAGCTTCTGTTTGTGGATGTTATTGGTTTAGTAATGATGATAAAGTGTTGAAGATGATGAGTATGTGTCTTTGGATGATGAAAAAGTGGTGAATATGATGAGTATGTATCTTTGGTGCTTGATTTCTAAGTATTTTTGAGAAAATTTGAATAAAAGAGGAAATAGTGTGTTGTAGAGGAGTTTTGGTATACAAAGTTGTGTTTTGGTTTTTCTCTGCATTTATTTTGTGTTGAAGATTTGCTTATGTGGTTTGGATATGTTGGTCAGAGGTGTTCAAAGGTTCCATATCCATAATTTATTGGTTTGGATCATCGTACAGATAGAGTTGTGTTCACCAGTGCATGAATTGTATATTGCAATGGTGTCTAGGAGAAATGGTTTTGCTCCATATTTCTCTGCAGTTTGGTTTCTAGTATTATGATTATGGAAATGTTCTAATAATGATCATATATACCTACAATCAAAGTTATTCATGGTTTGGTGCTTCAAAAGTTTGTTTCTTGAGTAAAATAGTATGGAAGGTTGTTTGAGTGTATTGGGTGTGTACATTCTTCAAGTGAAAGTTGTTGCAAAGGAATTTGTTGGATTGCAGGGTGTTTGTGGAATATTCTTGATTGTATTCAAGTGTTGTGTGTGGTCTATGAGTCATCTTTGATTTGATGAAGTGTGTATTTAAATGTTAATGGTGTTTACACAGGTTCGATCGACCTTAGGCGTTTACACTAATTGTGAATTTTCTTTGGTGATTGTGAAAGTGTGGCGTGACATGTATTAATGTATTTAGGACTGAGTTAAGGTGTGGTGTGGTTCTCTTTTATTCCTTTCAACCACGGGAATACTTAGTGCCAATCTAATTTTAATTTTCATGGTTGAGGTGCATAACCGACCTTGGAGAAAGTTTTCAAGGTTGAAGATGGTATAAATAAGTGATGAATTGATGGAGAATTGATGGAGAATTGATGTGCATAACCGACCTTGGAGAAAGTTTTCAAGGTTGAAGATGGTATAAATAAGTGATGAATTGATGTGAGTGAGTTGTATGATGCAAATTGTAGAGTTGTGAAGTGTGAATTTGTGAAGATAAGTGCAAAATTCAATGAGTTAGACTACTGGAAGCAGTGAGAAGAAGGTTTCTACAATCTTCAGAGAGACTATGAATGTATTGGTGATGTTGTGGTGGAATTTTCTATTGCATTGAGATGGATTTATTACTGTAAAATTCTTGTTTCTTCTTTTCTGTAATCTGGCAGTGAGCCTTTGGCAACGAGCCTTTCTTTCTTTTAGGCAGTGAGCCTTTTGTATTCAGTGTTGCAATTACTTTATATTGTGAGCTAATCCTCCCCATGGTTTTTCCCTTTGGTTTTCCATGTAAATCTAGTGTTCTATTGTGCACAGTGTTGATTTGTTTCAATTTATTTTATTTTCTTTCATGCCAAATCATTCTAATATATTAAGGGTTAATAAAGTTGATAAGGATCTAAATTTTTGTGAGGGTTTTGATGTTTTAATGTACAACTAATTCAACCCCCTCTCAGTTGTCTTGAATGCATTCAACACCCTTTGGGAACCCAGAAAAACCACTTTGCAGAAGCAACTGCAACCTATCATGGTTTGAACTTGCTCAGTCTAAAGGATTCAAGAAGGTCTAAATGGAAGGAGACTCTTTGAATATTGTTAAATTTATTAACAAAGATCAACCCCCAAGTTGGTCCATTGAGAACATCATTAGAGATGTTATTTCCATTATAAAATCCTTTGAGATGTGTTATATTTGGCATATCTTTCATGAAAGAAATAGGCTTGCTGATTTATTTGCTAATTTAGGGGTTAATTTTGGACCTGGTGAATGGGATTTGAATGATCCCATACCCATTGAAGCTAAAAGTATTCTTAATCATAAAATTTAGTCATTACAAGATGGTGCTAACTTTGTGGTTTAGGTGGTGTCACAAGGTGAAATATAATCACATGATTAGTGCTAAATATCTCCTCGTTGAGTTCAAATTGACTCCCATTAATATTTATGGTAATTATGGGAAGGACATGCATTTACCGATTATTATGTTCAATTATATTTTTGAAGTCATTCCTACATGAATTATGGGTTCGCTAAGAAGGATTTTTTCTTCTTTCTAGCAGAGTACATTGGTTTTCATCTTTTGCTGGGTTTTTCATTGCACCATTCTACTCTAGTTTTTACTTCCATGGGGGGAGATAGAAGCAGGATTCAACCAGTGCCTTGTGAAGTTATTAAGAGTAATGAGAAGGTTTGGATAATTTTGATGGAAGGTGGTGTTACCCCTTACATGGAGAAGTTGCATGGCTTTGACTCACAAATTTCTAATGTGTTGTGTTTGGTTGGAACGATAGAGTTCTTAGAGTTTATGGGATGGAATTTGACATCACCAAGGAGCTTATTGGTAGGATAACGGGTCTTCCCACCAATGGAAAAAAAAATAGAGATAGGAATGCCTCAAATGCCACCATGAAACTCTTTTTTAAAGACAATGAGAGGGATAGACTGCTCAAAGTGGCTTGTGGTGGGTACGATAGGAAGTTGATCAAGCATGTTTTGGTTGACACAATCATTACCTTGATGGGGTACTTCTCTTTGGATGGTAGATTTTCAACTCAGTTTGGTTATCATTTCATCCTCTTGAATCACTTTAGGAAAAAAGTTAATCTATTTTCCCTACTATCTGTTGGTTTCTCTAGAGAATAGGACTAAAGAACATAGAAAGGGCCCTAGGAACCCTATCTTATATGAGGTTCTGATTTTGTTGATAATGGAATATGCTAAGTCCTTCTATATTCCTGAAGAGCCTAAGAAATTGTCTAAAACCCATCTTGTTAAGAAAGCTAAGCAATTTTTAGGGTGTGATATTGGTGTGGATTTAGATGGTGAGTGGGAAGAGGAGGGCTTTGTGGATGAGTCGATGGAAGTGTTCTCTGAATGCCCAGCCAACTTTGACCCTAAGCCTAAGAAAAATTTGAAGAAGAAAACCCAATATTCTTGGTCTGGGGGTTCCCAGATTGGTAATGATGATGGTGATCCCTCCCTTGCCTTTAACAAGAAGGTTTTGAGATCTACCAAAGACACAAGTGATGGTTTTGTTTTGGATCCCCAACCTATTAAAAGGATGCGTCCTTCGCTTGTTAGTACTGAGGGTAAAAATGTTAAGGAGGTGACGAGTTTTGTTGCCAAGAATATTGTTATGGAGCCTCCTTTTGGTCATAAAAGGATGAAAATCAATAAGGGATAGGTTTCTACTAAGAAGAAAATGAAATTTGGTAATGTGGGGGAGACTAGTGAAGGGAATGTGGATGAGGATTATCGTTAGATCAATAAGGGACATGATACTTTTGAGGTTAAGAAGAAAATGAATTCTGGGAATGAGGAGGCTAGAGACGAGAATGTGGAGAGGAGGTCTATGGATGAGGATGTTTCTTAGTTCAAGCCTGCTTCAACTGATGTTATGGAGGGCCCTAGACCCAAAATTAAAATTACTAGTGAAGTTTTTGGAAAAGAAAAAGGTAAGGCTATTATACTTGATGACACTCAATAGGGGATCCTAAATGATCCCTCTGTTGATCTATCAGATGATATCAAAATTTTCAACTGCAACAAAGAACTTGATAATGTTCTTGGTATGGCTAAGGATGACATTGTCATTTTTTTTAGACTATTTAAATGGTATTTCACTGAGCTTAATCAGATCAATGTAAAAGTTCACTCCATGATCAATAAAGATGATAAGAACATCAACAAAGAGGAGGATGCTAGAGACTTGATCAGTGCAATAGAATGCTAATTATTCTCAAGGATGTGGTAAATGATGTCTTGATTATGAAGGAATTTGAATCCAAAATCTCTATTTTGGAGGAAAAGACTTGTAAAGTTTATGAAAATATTGAGAAAGTGGTCAAAGTTAGTCAGATTGTGCTTCACAATAATGTTCAACGTCTTAAATTTCTCAATGAAAAAGTGAGGAACTGGAAAGGGGACTTGTCTGGTCAGTTGAAGGAGGTTGCTAGTGCTAAGGTGGATTTGACTAAAGACAATCAAGGTGCTACTACATGTATAGGTCTGAGTATCCATACTCAGAGTAAGACCAAGAAACCTTTGGAGATCCTGACTAAAGAGTTGGTCGAGGTGGTGGATAGGCATGAGCACATTGTCTCCCAAGATTTGGAAGCTGCAAAGATCCTGAAGAATTTATAGTAGGCTGTTGTTTTTTGTGGTTTTCTCTACTAATGATTGCTTGCTTGTGTTGTCTTGCTTATTCTATAGCATTGTTCTTTTTGTAAGGGGTTTCGAGTCCCTTCAAAATGTTCTTTACTTCTAATCAAAAACATTTTTTAAGGGAAAGTGAAAAGATATTAGAGAGTACCCTACTATATGTGAAACTAAGTGTCTTCATATTCCTCATCACCATTCCATTCTAGATCATCCTTTAGTTTTTTAACATGCTATTTTATAGTAACCATGGCTAAGGAAGCCATATTTTGTGTGTCACCCTTTGTATCTAGTTCATCAATCCATAATTAGTATCCAATTCTATTGATTTTTTTGTAGGTGGGTATAGATATATCTTCTTGAAACTAATTATGTTGGAGATGGCACTATGTCCTTACCTAAAGTCTATGAAGGTAGCAACAACTACTAGTGATGGTCTACCCAAAATTAATGGAGTATTATTAAGGATCCATGGTCGAAGGATCACAGATTATATTAGATACTTTCATGATTCAATTATAGCTAGAACATATTCAGCTACACTCTTGGAAATAACAACTAATTGATCAATCATCTAGAGAATTTTTTTAGTGGGTTACAATCTAATGAGGGATAATATTACTTTTTTAGACTGCAGGAATCGGGTATCCCTCTATAAACTGCAGTGCACCTGGTAATCTTTTTCCACATGAATGGTAACACTGATGTGACACTCCCTCTCATACCATGGGGATGGGGGGAGACTAGACCTCGTGACCTCTTTCCTACAATAAGATGTTTTAACCAATCGAGCTTTGGCCCCTCGTGTAGTGCCCCTTAGTTTTCCTTTTGTTTTTGATAGTTACTTAGATGTATTTGGACTTTATGATACTATTTGATGACACTTGGATATTGTGATACTTTGATGCTTAGTTATGATGATACTTATTGACATTGTTATATCTAATGTTTTATGCTTACACCATGCTTAGTAGATCTGTTTAAATGTTTATGTGAGTTGTCATTTATATAAGTATTATGTGTTTATTGGATGTATGTTCTATCATGATTTGATACCAATTTATTGTGTGTTGATGTATTGGTGACGAGGAACAAGGTCACATCACTCGCTTGTGAGTGCCCTGTGACGCTTCGATTTTTCCTTCACGGTGTGATTGACTATTTGACTATGTACTTGTTCGACCGTTTGGTTTGCTACAAGTTGTAGGTACTAGGAATTGATTGCTCCTGAATTTTCAGGCTTGAGTGTGCCTTAACCCATTGGAGTTTGTTGACTTGGAGATAGCATCGGGTCCCCCACATTGAGCCATCATCCTTGTCGAGGATGAGTATCCATTTATTACACCCTGTCTATAAGGTCAGTTAATGTTGCTCCATCAATGTTGATGCTGTCCTGCTTTCTATTTCGCTTTGCGGTAGGGTATTGTGTGACTGTATGTTCATTTGAGTAATGTACATGATTGTGCCTTTGTTTGATTATTTCACTAAAATAGAGATTAACAAATTTAAAAGGCTTTGGAATAATTCAATAAAAGCTTATATATAATTGAAGTATTGATTAAATAAATTATTATTAAAGTATTTATTTAATTTTAATAAATTGGAATTTATGGTTTAAAATGAAATATTTAAATAAATATATTATTTGATGGGATTGTGCACTTGCAAATTATATGAGAGATTAAATTAATAAACTAAATATTTTAAATAGTTAATTTAAGTGTGTGTAATTGCAAGTTATGTTTAAAAAATTATAAAATAATAAGTTGAGGAAGTTGTGAATAGTGGGGAAAAAAAAAAAATTAATTAATTAATTAAAGGAAGTGGATGCAGTTACGGATGGGAGTAATAAATAAATTAGTTAGAGTTAATTGAGAGAGGGTCTTTTGGATTATTTTGGAGAAACTAATTTTGCATTTTTTTTTCTAGGAGTTTCTTGTTCTGGTAGTTGTTTCTCTGATTCTTGGAAACTTTCTTGGGGGTTTTGGAAGCTGGAAATTGGGGATTTTTGTAGTGCTGTGGAAACTCAAAAGGAGTAAAAACTAGGAATTTGAAAAGCTTTGCATCAAGACTTCAACTCTGACAAGCGTATAAACTAGGTTTCATTGCTATTGTCCTTTACGCCCGCAAAACTTAAATTGAAATTGTTAGTAAATAAAATCTATGGAAAATACTATGAACCTCTCTATAAATTAAATTGTGTGTATTCAAGGTTCTTGCTCAGAAGTTTCTTTTCTAGTTTGTTAGTGTGAATTGTTTAAGTCCATATTCATTCTTCCATACCAAAGTCTCATTGTATTGGCACACTAAACTCTGTATTTGAGTTCTTGTATGCTCTATTTAAAAGTTTTGTGTGCTCTGTAGTTTGTAATCAAAGTTCACCCCTGAATAGTTAAAGTGTGGTATGTTATATTTATCTCGCTACCTGTAGGTTGTTTATACCATGGCTTGGAAAGAAGTTTCTTTTGCATTATTTTCTAATTTCTTCTACCCTCCTTGTCATTCAATGGTCAATAATAAAGTCTGATACTCTGTAGTGTTAAGCTGTGAAAGCCAAAATTCTTAATCCATAGAGTGCCTCTCTCACAATAGTCGCCTTGTTGTATAAAGATTGTAGGGAGTCCTTGCATGTTTTATTGGTGCTATATGAACAAATTGATATAGAATGAGAATTGACATCGATCTTTTATAAGCTATGACATTGGTTAGTTCAGTTTTTGAAAACTAAAGACTTTAATATACAAAAATAGACATTCTTCTTGCTTTATTTTGTTTACCTAGATCTGTATTTGAATGGTGTCCACCTCTTGCATGTTGCTATCACCTTTGTGGTACGCCTTAGATTTGTTTTTTTAATTCACTATATCTAACTTTACCAATGTCTAGGATATATTGTTACATGGTGTTAAAATGTGTATTAAAATGTTAGTAATGCCTGAGTGAAACACATATGAAAATGCATGCAGTCGCTATTCTTATACACCACTTACATTCATAGATTCAACTGCTATCCTTGTGCAAAGCCCGGTGAGCCGCCTATTAACTAATGCATGAAATGAACTTTAGTTCACTGGACTTTAACTTAGGTAGTAATCGGCCCTTGTAAAGTATTTTGCATATCGACCTTTGTAAAGTATTTTGTATATTGGCCTGTATTTAATACTTGCCTATTGGCCTTTCTTCAGTACTGCATATCGATATATGTGTATATGTTTATGTATATATATATATATACACACACACATATATATGTATATATGTATACATACATATATATATATGTATATATATATATGTATATATATATATGTATATATATATATATATGTATATATGTATATATGTATATATATATATGTATATATATATATATATACATATATGTATATATATATATATATACATATATATATATATATATATATATATATATATATATATATATATATATATACATATATACATATATATATATATATATACATATATATACATATACATATATATATATATATATATATATGCTAATATAATAAATGTTGATATAAGTATTATAGGATTATTGTTGTATTTCAATTTATCATTCTGATATCAGCATAATGTGAATCTATATTTTAA
This sequence comes from Sequoia sempervirens, assembly GCA_007258455.2. NCBI lineage: Eukaryota > Viridiplantae > Streptophyta > Pinopsida > Cupressales > Cupressaceae > Sequoia > Sequoia sempervirens. Next base: position 34,249,467 of record VDFB02000008.1, on the reverse strand, counting down.
CATATAGTATATATATATATATATGTTGATGTGTTATGTTTTTTTTACTAAGTATCTTGCTACTTTTAAGTATTATAGTTCAATAGATGAAACAAAGAAATATGTTGTATATAAGTTGGATATGTTTGCAATCTTTTATCTGAAAGATAGTATTTATGGAGAAGATTATCCTTAAATTAGATGCAGGGATAACTTTAAGAAACCCCCCCTCGGAAAAGGTGTAAAATCCTGGCAAATCTTGTATACTTCCCAATAAAAATATTCATTTTAGTGGTGAATTTTTTTCATTTTTCGGGAAAAACAAAATCTCAATTGGCGAATCTTTTCTAATCGGTAGAAGTCCGTGGAAAATATTGGTGAATTGTACATTATTTTAAACCGATAAAATATTTTCATTGGCGATTAAAATCTATTTCCAAACCTAGAAAATATTTCCATTGGCAAATTAAACCTATTTTCAAAATAGAGAAAACAATTTTGTTAGCGATTAAAACTTTTTTTCAAACAAAAAAAAGATATATTCATTGGTGAATTAAACCTATTTTCAAATGCATAAGAAAAAACATTGGCGAATTAGCATAATCTCAAACTAATAAAAAAATTAGTGCTGAAATGTCAACGCAAATAAATATAACCACGACTATTGGATGAATTTTTGATGGACGACTATAGTTGCATTCCGGAAGTAAATCTATGAAGCACTAGATTTGTGAATTGAAACCTCTGAAATAACACTAGAATTGTTAGATGTGGACACGTGGTGAGATCAAGGCTCATCACTCATCGCGGAAATGAACCAAATGGGTTGAAGGATTTTGGCGATGAGCGATATAATAACTTAAGTGGCAAAAATATGCATGTGCATAAAGTTTGTTTTAAAAGAGGGACCGCCTAGGAAGAACATAGGGCCATGGCTTAAAAACTTAATCTTCCATATGTGTGAAGGATATTCCATATTTGTAGCCATCAGCGAAAATCAATATAACCATGTCCGTTGGATGAATTTTTGATGGATGACTGTAGTTGCATTCCAGAAGTAAATCTCTGAAGCACTAGATTTGTGAATTGAAACCTCCAGAATTACACTAGAACCATAGATGCAAACACGTGGCGAGATCAAGGCTCATCACTCATTAATGCCATATCTTAGTTTTTGAAGAAAGTGTGGTTGTGGTACTACGGGCGGTGGCGCAGATTAATGCCATATGAACATCCAGAGAGATTGATTGGATAACTTTATATTGAAAACTACATGATGTACTGTAGAATCGTAGATGATGATGTAGAATCATAGATGATGAAGATTTGCATTGATTTCATATCATTTGAGTGGCACTGGCGATTTTGACAATTGATAGCTTGTCAGCTTGAGGTACAGTTTGCATGTAGCTAGTTGTTAGAGTCCATACGTCAATCAAATTAAACATTTAAATTGTAAATGTAAGGCTTAAGTTACACAAATTGATTAAGTTGGTTTTTTGGTTTGCGTGAATCACAATTATGACTATACCCAACCTGACACGTGACATGTGTGAGGTGTACACAGGGACCAGGTTGGTAGTGGCACTATTGGCAACACTTTTGGACCATAAATAAGGATAGTGAGCACAACTGAAATCATTTGTTGAAGGATAAAGGCTATACTATTGAGTGCAATGCTTGAATTGTCATAAGGGTTTTCGTTTTGTAGGGTTAATAACTAAATAAGGATTCTGGAAGAAGATGATGCGGTATTATTGGGGATGCTCTAAATTATCTTGCCTCCAGTTATGTAGTTATAAAGTAAAAGACCAATCTCCTTCAAGTTCAAAATGGGTGGAATTGGAAAGAAGTTGATTTGGTTCACCTAAATTCTCAGACAGGTTTTGAACCAGGATGAGGAGCTCTGATGGAGATAAGTGCCATCCCAGTGCATGGAAGCTACAAGTAGAATATGGGAGCAATTTTACCACCCCTCATCTTCTGCATGATTCTAATTCTCAAAGGGGATAAGTACATTTTGTATCTTCATAGCTCCCAATTCCCCAGCATGGTTGGCCAAGCAAGCCCTATGCATTTATTTTCAGAGTGCATCTTCTGCATGGGAGTAATTTTACAACCCCTCATCTTCTGTATGAGTTTGGTTTTGAAAGGGGATAAGTACATTTTGTATCTTCATAGCTCCCATTTCCCTAGTTTGATTGGCCCCCCGTTCGCCATGCATTCATTTTCAGAGCCCATGGCTGACTCGACAAGTCCCATGCATTTATTTTCAAAGCACATGGTTGACCCGACAAGTCCCATTTATTTTCAGAGAAACATGTATTACATTTACGTTTTCACCAGCGGTCTAGCAGAAGCTTGGCGCTTGCGCTTACATTTTCATTTATACTATGTAATAATGTGACATTGTAATTTAGTTGTAATAAAATAAATGGTTGTGCTATTAATGTGACATTGTAATTCATTTTATTAAGTCCTTTGCAAAGTTAAGTGCTATTAATGGTTGTGCTATTAATGTGACATTGTAATTCATTCTATTAAGGCCTTTGCAACATTAAGTTACCGGTCCCTTGGCCTTGATGTCAATCCTAGTGCATTAAAGTTTAAAGCAACTTTAAAACACATGTTTATTATTTATATCATAAATTACTCAACCGTTTGATAAACATTTGATGTATGGTTGTAGTTGCCATTCCAGTAACACAGTTTCAAGAATTAAAATTTGGGTAAGTTAAAGAATTCCTATGGCTACATTTCATCATTTGACATTTCTTAAAATATTATTTTGTCAAACTTTGAAGTTTAGGTTTAGGGTTAAGAGGCTTAAGAATTAAAAAAAATTAAGGAGGACTAATAGGGAATTCATAATTTCACATTGTATCAGCATGTCTACCACTAGGACCACTAGAGCAATGTCGGATAAAAAAACACATTATGCGAAATTGCTTAAAACCCCAGGTTTCACTGATGAATACCATGATATTTATGATCCTGAAACCTATGGTAGGTGTACCTCAAAACTTATATTTCCATCTCAGAATAAGGCTGCAAAGCAAATGCAAGTTAATAGTATCAATGCACCATGGGTAACTGGATTAGGGTGCATGATGTTACATGAGGTTTTCCCTTGCCCAAAAGTTATCATGGTCTGTGCCCTAAATTATGATGATAAAAAAAGATCAATTGTTAATAAAGATAGCAAAGAAGAATTGTTATCCATTAATGTAGAAGAACTTGGAAAAGTGTTGGGGTTTACAACCGAAGATTTTGGAAATGTCCACATTGACCTAGAAAAGCTTGCTAGTGATTATGAAGCAGTGGATGAAATGGAGAAAAATTATTTCTTAAATAGAATAGTTTATGATATAAACAAATTGAAAGGTGATCATAAGCCTCCTTATGATTTGGATATTTTTAAACCATGGGTTCAGGATACTATTTCCATGCTAGAATTTTGCCTCAGATTGGATAGCAATTTGGAAGTGGGTGCAAGCCTCCTTGAAATGGTATATAATATCCATTATAGTGTTCCACATGTCAAATATAATTTTATTGGAAACATTGCAGAATCCATGCATAAACAATTTTTGACGATTAAAGGAGGTTCCGCCAAGACATTTAGGTTCACAAACTACTTGTGCTATCTTTTTCTATTCAAATTTAGAGGAATGTTTCAGACTAACAAGCTTCAAATTAAGTCCTATAGTAATGCTAAGGAAAAGAAAATGGCTCCAGCATATGAATGGACGACTGTGATAAGGGTGCATGATTCTTGAAGGAACTACATTCATTTTGTAGACTACTTTTTGGCTCCATTGCATCAAGCAATTACAAATACTCCAATGCCTAGATTGCCTATGTCATGTAGAAACTACATTCAAATAGGAAAAGAAATACAATTGGCTGATTGGTACTTAATGGAAGAATATATTGTGCTAAGATTTTATGGATCGGGATTACAGCCATACAAACTTCCAATACATGTGACAGAAAGGGTTTTTGCTTGGAAATATGTAAGGTAGATGCATAGTACTAATGAACTACACTTTACCGGTCAGCAAAAGAAGACCTTATTTCCCTCTTTACCTTTTTCATGTGGAGGGATCACATTCAAGAGAAAATAATTTAGTGTGGCACATAATCTTTTGAATTTTTTTGATTTTGATGCTATTTGTCACTGGCAGTATGATCCATGTGACACCATTAAATAAATGATTGTGCTCAATAAGCATGTTGCAAGTAGAATTCAACATCAAAGTAAACCCTTGCTTGAAGACTTGAGAAACAAGGATTCTTGGGATGAGGTCAAAATAGCAATGGAGAAAAGTGTTGTTGAGAATGGTATTTCTTTTGAACAATTGTTAGTAGAAATTATGGCATTAAATCGAAAGACAATTAGGAGGTACAACAATTTTTAATGAAAAAAGTAATAAACCATCTAGTAGAGTAAAAATGCCAGATTCTCTAGAGAAGGAAGTTACAAAAAAAAATTGGTCACGATAAAAAATTACTGCCTTTTGGTCTATGAGGTGGAGCTAGGTGATCCAAGAGCTCTTGCAGAGTATGGAGATAACGAAGAAGATCACGAGTTTAGAAAATTGTGGAATATAGAGCATCTAGATGAACAAGAAGATAAAGAAAGTGATGATGAATCTAATGATGATAGGGAAGAAGAAATCCATGTCAATTTCAAACTTGGTTTAAGTGAGGCCACAAAAGAAGCATATACTATAGGAGCATCCATAGCTGAAAAAATGGGTTATGAAGGTGGTCCTTTGGGGTCCCAAAGACAAGGCCCTTGGACGGTAACAAATGTAGAGCATAGAAAACCAATTGATAAATTTGGCCTTGGGCTTGGAGGTGAAAAAGTAGACCTAGGGCATATAAGTCAATTTGTTAGAGCTTCAAATCCTCATCCTCATGGTCAAACACAATCACAACTAGGACATGCCCATGGTGGAGAGCTTAGTGCAACTGGCATTGCCTCTGGTGGCGATGGTATGGGTAGTATTACTAGTAGTGGTCAACATGTGCTACAACAACAAATTACACACAAGAGGACAACAATACAATATACCACAAAAACACCAGGTGATCAAGGCATACAAAAGGGGCAAAGGATTTTGATAGGTCCAAGTCACACTACCAGTGGATCCACCACAAAGTAGTTATTTCCAGGCACTCCCCCACTACCAGTTATTCTGGTTGCGGCATCATTAGCAACTGCAAGTACTCCTATTCCTTCACCATTCAAGCATTCCATTGTTCCTACATCCCTAGTTTTTTATTACATTGAAGAGTTTAAAAAGAAATCAGACATGAATACAAAAGAAAAGAAGCAACTGATGGGAAGTGCATCTGTTGTAACTTTGGAGCCTGCAACAACCATGGTATTACCCACATTTTACACAAATAAAGAAATCATGGAGTACACATTTCTTGTTCCCATAGTTCAAAACAAACCAGCAAATCAGATGGCTCGATCTGAATTCCAGGTGAACAATATTCAATTGGATTTTTCTGGACTCAAAAATACTGACAAAATTAATGTATCAAAGAGGAACAATGAATTGGTGTACACATCATTGGTAAAGCAAGATAGAGTGAAAAAAAGGTTGCAGACTCAAATTGAAAAGTTACAGGCAGACCTAGCAAATGAGAAAGCAAAGAGGAAAGCAATAGATAACAAGAGCAATGAATTAAAAAAAAAGAATAAAAAAATATGCCTCTACATCAACAAGCAAAGAGGATAAGCATAATGAGATTGTAGTGAATGAACTAAAGCAAAGGCTAGATGAGAGCAACAAGAAATATGATGAGGAAAAATCCACTTCAGAAAAATTAAGACTAAGCATTGTGAATGGAAATGCATAGTGAGAACAAAAGTTGGAGGAGAGAAAAAAATGAAAGATTGGAGGCAGAGCTAATGGAAGCAAAAAATGAAATTAAGTCTTGTCAAAATAAGTTATATGCATTTTATAGAGAAACAATGAGGCATATGAAACAAAATATTTGGGATGAAATTATGCAGACGATTGATCATTTGTGTGACATGTTTAAATTGATTGATCAAACAACATCATAAGAAGCTCAACAAATATTTGGTGGACAACAAAAATGTGCTGGCATTAGAGATACTACAAATCAAATTCAAAAAACAATCTACAAAGCTAGTGACAATGTTTTGAAATCGAAAGGGATTACTAATCGACTTGCTACATCAATGACGTTGTCATCTATTGTTGAAAAGTGTTTGAGAATGCATGAAACAAAGGAATATTTGCATTTGGCTGCAGACAAGATGAAGAAGGCAAATGAAAAGCTAAGGAACTTCATAGGGCTTGGTTTGCTAGATGCTTTTGACACAAATGAGCGATTCATTGGAAAGAATGATTTCAGAAAGAAGATGGAGGATGCAATGAAGATTATTTTGGGCCAATTTCCTCAGAACTCGGATGTGGTGAACTATTTGGATTCCATCAAGCCATTGTTAACCTTGAATGCAAAATTGAATGAAGAATCCAAGACAGGTTCCAATTTGAATCATGAATTGTTAACAAATCTTCAAGTCAAACAACATTAGTTAGAACAAATGACAATTCCACCACCTAAACAATGGAAGTTGCTAGAAAAGGTGTTGTAGTGATTTGATTTTTTATAATATGAGTTTCCAAGTTCCAACTTAGCTCTATGCAGAGTTGTCTTTGAGCAAGATTTTGCATTGCCAATGCCTCTATGTATTCCTTCATGTGATAATCAATAAAATAGCTCAAATTCAGACTTCAGTAATGTGTTGATGTTCAATTATCTGCATTATTTATTTTATCATTAGAAGAAAAATTCTGGTAGTGGTTTCAACTACTAGATACACTTTAAATGATTGTTGATGTTCATTGTTGTATATGCTACTAATACTATTGCTAATATGTTATTAAGAATTGAGTTGAGTGATGAATTGTTGAGTACATGTTCAAGTTTTGCTTTTAACACAATTAAAATATGAACTATAAGAAGAATTTAATTCTAGGCATCCATAATCTTAGTGAAATTGCATTACAATTCACACATCAATACTCAATCTCCATGACTACTTATTAGATCCACTAAAAATTTATATGAATTCATGCTTTAATCAAGGTACTCTAACTGGTTCATTAAATTAGAGCCAAAATTAAAACATACATCAATGCATAATGACAAAGAAGACTAATGAAAGATCACTGATTATATGTCATTAATAATTCATATAAAATGTTACAGCTAGAGAGACGATAGACTCAAAATAAGGGAGCAAAACAAGTTTAGTCGCTAGTCCTCTGAGTTTTATAACCTTGTCGCAGAGTTCTAAATTTTCATAACTTCTCGATTCCCCGACTTGGTTCACTTTGTTGAGTAACTGAGTTGCAAGTCTTTGTTGGTCATCTTTGTAGTGGGTGGAGGATGAGAGAGTTATTTCAATATAGAAAGACAATGGGGAAGTTCATGCATACGTAGCCTTTGAGTTATGGTGTGTAGATTTATTCTGCTTTTGCTGAGTAGTTTGCCAATGGATTATCTATTATTGGAATTGGAATGATATATTTTTGGTTAGTTTCATTGTTGTGGTTACTATCACTCAAAGTCGCGGTTTTGGTGCTTTTCCTAACCTTAGTCGCTAGTCCTCAGAGTTTTATAACCTTGCTGCGGAGTTCTAAATTTTAATAACTTCTCGATTCCTCGACTTGGTTCACTTTGTTGAGTTGCAAGTCTTTCTTGGTCATCTTTGTAGTTGGTGGGTCAGAGGTTTTGAAAACTTCAAAACTTTAGACTTTGGTTCTAAGGTTCCAAGTTTAAGCAACCATGTGACATTATGGAATTATCTTTCCTTTCAAAGGCGTCATCATCTGGCATCTCATTAAATGCTATGTATAGACTAACCTTGAGTTGTCTTTTTAAGAATTTGTCTTTCTTGGTCATCTTTGTAGTCGGTGGGTTGGAGGTTTTGAAAACTTCAAAACTTTAGACTTTGGTTCTGTTATGCCCTGCAGACACGCCCCAAATTTTTGCTTGGAAAAGTTGAGGACCTCCTCTGATTTCCTTCATTTTTTTGTTTGGCCTATCATGTTCGCGCTTTGTATTTCTCATTTTCGTCCTTTATTGTGCTTTGTTGGTCGTCTTTTTCTTTGTCAAGATTGGGTTTTGGGTCATAATTTTCCCGACACCTTTCGAGGTTTCAAGTTCTGGTTCCATCCCGACTCTGATCTTCGATTCTTTATTTTCATCAGTTTGGTTTAGAATTGGGTATCAGATCGACAACAGAACCAGGAACCTTTCCAAGGTTCCTATTCCTAGTTCTGTCCCAATCTCGATTCCCGCTTTGCCTTCGAGCGTTGTTCAGGTTCACATTTCTCATCTTTTCTCGATCCCGACTCCTGTCATTTTGTCGTGTCGTTTGTTTTTCATCTTCGTCTTTCATTCATTTTGTTTTGGTCTTTCGTCTTTTCTTTGTCTTTCAATTTTTCTATTTGTTTTTACCCTTGAGTCTGAAAATACAAAAAAAATTAAAAAATTGCATAAAATACAAAAAAATAATAAAAAAAGCACAAAATACAATTTTTTGAAAAATTAGAAAATACAAAAAAATAGAAAACATTAAAATAAAAAAATTATTAATTAAAGAAGGTTTAAAATTATAAATTAATCCTTTAAATTTAATTAATTAATAAACCTTTTGAAAAACTAAAATAAAAAATCAAAATGTAAAAGGTTTTAAAAGAATATTAATAATAAATAAATCTTTTATTTTAAAAGATTTAAAATGAAAGTTCTTTTATAATAAATAAATAAATCTTTTTGAAATTTAAAAAGATTTAAATTTAAAATAGAAAGTCATAAAAATTAAAAATTCTTTAAAAATAAAATCCAAGTAAAAAATTAATAAAAATGCAAAATGTGGAGGGTCGGGTCGGAGAGCAAATTTAAAAGTAAGAGAAAAATGAAAAAGTCCCATCAAGATTCAGACTCAGACGAAACTTTGGACCAAGTAGGGTAAAATATCCGGTGCTAGGTTTGATCCCACTCCTGCATGCATGAGTGAAATTTTGTTTTGCGGACTCGGGTCATGGGAAGACACCCAAATCATGCACCCAAAATGAAATGTTCTGGGATGGAAAATTTTTCGTCCCCATTCCTGGCAAAGTTTCGTCCTTGTTCCTAGCAAATTTTTGTTCCCGTTCCTGGCAAAGTTAGATTCCCATTCCTGGCAAAGTTTTGATCCCGTTCCTAGACAAGTTTCGTTCCCATTCCTGTCCAAGTTCCAATCCCATTCTTGGAAAAATTCAGAAGTCACCGACAGTGAACTATTGACTGTCAACAAGAATTTTGGAGTTTGGAGAGCAAAATGGTGCCAAAATGTTGAATGCACCTAAACTAGGCGTTATTTTAATAACGCTATTTTTTAAAAAAAGGGAGTTTTATTATCACTTTAATTGTGAAATTTAAAGTTTATGCACATTCAATTAAAGTAATTTGAAATTAATTAATTTTTGGAATTGATTATTATTTGATTGATTTTGTAAATTAATTAACATCCTCTATGTCTTACAGGTAATGGTGAAATTTGCAAAAGATCTTGGAGATGATTTTCAAATCAAATTTGTTGAAAGAGGGGAAACTGTTGAAACAATTATCAAATTGGAAGTGAACTGATACATGGTGGGCCCATTTGACTTGATTTCTGGAGATGTTGTTGCAAATCATGCAAAGAAGTAACTCAGAGTTGAAACTACAAATGACAAATTGTCAACTGAAGCTCAGTAGAATTAGCTAAAACCAAACATAAGCCAAGGTGAAAGTTGCAACTTTTGAACTGAAGCTAACTGAGGTCAAATGGAGTCAAGCAAGAGCTGAAACTTAAAGCTTCTTGGTGAATTAATTGCATACACGTGAAAGCTACAACTTTTGATATATTCTTTTGGAGGGAATTATGGAGAATTAGCCGAGCTATTAATTGTAAAATCTTCTCATTTGAAAAGGGTTAGAAAATTAGGAAAGCAATTAGACATTTTGGTTTTAGAGCTGATTATAATTTAGCAGTAGAATAGATGATACATTTTTCAAATTTTTTTAGTTTAGCTAAGTTAACTCAAAGATATTGGTTTATGTGCACTAGTGAAGCTTTCCAGATTTGTACATGTTGTTTATCTATTTTGCAACAGTAGAAGCAACCAGATTTAAACCTGCTTTAAGTTGTTCTCTGGAATGATATTTGTTGTGTTAATCATTCGATTTGAAGTTTTTCAAGGAATGAGTAAAGTTTATCTTTCTTTTGTTCGAATTATGATTTAAGATCTACTATTAATTTCTGCATTGTGAATGAATGAAGCTTTGTATTGATTACAGGTTGATTTGTTTTGCAGTTTTAGTTTAGGAATTCCTTGGAAAGTAACCGGGCTGATTAACTAAATGAATCAACATTATTTTCTTTCTTGCATGTCCCTGATCTATCTTTTACATTTTTTTTATACCCCTCAATTAGAGTAGGTTTATATAGGAGTTCGATCTTGCAACAACCAAGAAGCTCAATAACCAGCAGGCCCCTTCAACATTACAGCCTCATTGACCACTCAACAAAACAACAACGTTGTGATCCAACATCCAAGACCTTGGAAGGTGATCGATTTAACGATCATTTGTTTTTTTCAGGAGAGGTAAGGTGATTACATCTTGCCTGCATGTTGCTGTGTCAATTTTTCCATCAATAGAACTGGCACTAGAAGGAGGGCACTTGAGCAATTTTGCTTTGTTGTATGGGAGTGGGTTAGATCTTGGAAAACCCAGCTATGATGGGTAGCCCTTTGTGTATACTTGGATTTATTCATGAAATCCCTGGTCACATGTATGATAGGATTCCTTTATTTTTCCCTAACGATGGGAAAAATGCTTCTAAACATGTCAATATTTGCAAGGATTTAGTCATTTTTCTCTAGATTTAGCATGAGGATATCGTCTGTCAATTGCTTTTCAAAACATTTCAAGGTACAACGAGGGAATGGTGTGTTAATCTACCACCAGATTCTATTTGTTCATGGATAGAATTAGAAATCTTATTCCTAGATCAATTTGATCCTCATGCGCATGCACCACACCCATCACATGAATTTTCAACTACGAAAAGGATACCATTGGAACCCATTTACCAATTCAATCACATGTTCGTGTTTATGTATCAAAGAGTTCAAGCTTTAAATTTGGTTATTGACGATCATATCCTAATAGAACATTATTATTAGGGTTTGAACCCTCCATTTACAACAAAAAATAGACGTTATGGTGAGGCTACATCCCTACATGATGCATTGAACAAATCTCTCTTATTGGCACAATTTGGACATGAAACAAGAAATTTGGGTAGCCAAAATCAAGTTTGTAATCCTCTTGTGCTTGCAAACTACCATCCTTTGTAGCCCTACATAGGTTTACCCACCATCCCTACGTAGATGCAATCATTCTCACCAAATAGCTACAAACTTCCTAATCTTCCAAGCACCAAGTTTTCCAATGCTTCATATCAAGTTAATCCCATGCCAGACCATTGGAAGAACCTATCTCTACAAAATCCAACCACAGAGGTAAGTATTCCACTTGTCAATGAAGTTTTAACTATATCATCTCTTTTCGGTCATACTCACACACATAATGCATTGGATCATGATGAAGTTGTAAACGAAGCATTTGATGAGCAAGTATATCATTTCAATGTTTTATTTGACAAAGAGCATGAAACAAATATAAATTCAGAGCATAATGGAAATATCAAGTTAGAATCTAGTTTCGTTGGAAATGTTAATACTAACAATGATATTGAAAGAGATGAGGTATTAACAGAAAATTGTTGTCATAAAAATTTAGCAACTAAAGAATCTCCTTCCAATGCTTTGAACACCTCTTTTGAGTAGGTTGAGAATCAGTGTGATGAAGGAACAACAAAGCACGGTTCATGTTGGTTGGATATCCCACGTGCACAAAATTGATTAAGGGAGACATTGGAAGAATTAGGAGATCCAAAGCTATCAGAACTCGCTAGGCCAAACAAATGTAGGATACATTTGACAAATCAACATTCCTAGATGGATTTCCATGTTTTGCTGGGTAGGATGGAATTATATTTCAGATAGCTGATCATTGTTGAAGAAATACTTATGGGAGATCCTTGGAGTACCTACCCACTCAATAAGCGAGATGAAACAACTAGCACATATGTAAATGATAATGACTCCATCTGCAATGATGAGAGTACCTGTGACAAGATATTTAACTCTTCCTCATCATTCAATGACCTTCATCCTTGCATTCAAATGGATCAAACAATTGACGAAATTTCCCTAGCTAGTGCAGAATTGATAGATGTGGAAAACAAGTTTATCGATGCGTTCATAGATTATTTTATGATGGTGGACAAGGAAGGAACACCTTGTGATGAGTTAACACAAGAAAACAACTTTGCTGATCTAAATAATGAATAGATTGAAACAGAGAACAACACACTTCTAGATAAGATTACAAATGAATCTCATGGCCAACGACAAAAAATTGAATGCCAAAATGATTCTTCGAAAGAAGAAGGTCAAATTGATGTGCAGATTCACCAAGTGTTGCCTGATGATCAAGTACATCAGATTTATGTATGCCAAGAAAATAGATTGGATTTTGATGCTAATCATAATATTGACATGAATGAGTTTAGTGTTTTATTGCAGCAAGGAATGTATGATAAGATTTAGCTGGATGAAGTAGAAGAATGTCAAGAAAGTGACCAAGAGGTTGTCTCGGAAGTTGAATCCCTTCAACATGACGAAGAGAATTAAATGGGGGAGTATTTTCTTGGTTTTGATTTTGTTTATTCAAATGCGTTGTTTGAAGAAAGTCCTTGCTTAGCATGCACTAATGACATTAATGGCGATGAGCTGGATGCGGATTCTCAAATTCTTGTGGGTGACATGTTTGAAGAGAGTGTTGAAAGCAAGGCTTCATCTCAGGAAGAGGTGGGTTTGCAAACCTTTCAAGTTGACGACATAGGTGATTTGTTGCTTAGTTCTTCTAAGGAGATCCAAATTTTTTTTGACTCTATCCCCGAGATGAATATAGAGATGTTGGTAAATGAATATCCCAACAGCAAAACAAATCTCACTTCAGGTGATCCATGTAAGATTCATCATTTTTGTTCTCCTTCTGAGGTAAGTTGCTCTGATTTCTTATCAGCTGGGAAGGCTGCCATAATAGGTAAGGAAGATGTTGAACAAATTGCTTTAGAGGTTGATGAAGGTAAAGATTTAATTGATGATGTTTGTATTTTGGAAAACATGATTGAAGTTGATGGTCCTTGCAAAATCAAACACACTAGTTTGTTGTTTGAAACTAGTGTTGATTGTGATAAGGATATGCATGAAATTTTTGAACAAGGTTTGGATGTCTTGAATGCTAATGAATTTCCTTTATGTTGACATGCATATACTGGAGCGAAATGGAATGGTGTTTCATGAGCCGAGACCTCGTGAAGAGGAGATCATATGAGATGAACACCCAACAACAATTGAAGGTCTTCTAAATCAGGTGGTATCTTTTCATTACCCTCTGTGTTTTAATAATTTTCAGTTTGATTATGATGTTGGGGACAATAAAATGTGTTTTTGGGTAGATCGTGACAAGGCTGAGAACCCACAACTATTAATATTTCAAACTTTATACCTTCAGAATGAATTTACTGCACATAAACTTTACATTTTTGAGTATAAAGACAAATTTGCTAGGTTTAGAAATTTTCCTAGTAAGTTAAGACTTCTGGACATAATGAAAAATCAGTTAGGTGAATGTATAGGTTTTCGTTGTTTTGTGTTTTCTAAGCTCAGTCTTAGAGTTAGTTTAGGATTAGGATTGGTTAGTGTTATTTTTTAGTTTACTTGGTTTTCTTTTTTTGTTTTGGTTTCTTTTCTTTCATTTTGTTGTTTTTCTTTTTTCTGTGTCCTCTTGTTTTTGTTTTTATTTTTGGATTTGTTTGTTTTCTTTTATTTTGGTCTTTGGTTGTTTGTTTGCTGGTTTTGGTTCTCATTTTTTTGTTTTGGTTTTGCTGGTTTGTCATGTTTGTCTACTCTTTTCTTCTACTCCTTTCTTTCCTTATTCTTTTCTTTTGCTTTTCTTTTGGGGGTTCCTCTTGTTGACAGTGGAAACTAAGTTGTTGCATGCAAGTTATGTCGAAAGGTGAATCTGTTGAGAGTTTTCTATCTATGTTTTCAAACACTTGATCAGTCAGTTGCTTTGAAAACTTTGATTTACCTTCATCCATTTCAAATTGGGGAATGTTAGCATGGATTAGAAATTGGTACATTATGCAGTTTTGGGGAGTTTTTGAAAGTCTATCCTGATCTGCACACCTTAAGAAATCCTTTAGTTAGTTTACATTGGGTGGGGTAGATTTATTCCAAGTGAAAAATCTAAAGGGTTACATTTCTTTCATGATTTCCACTGTGGTTATCAACCCCCTACTTAAGCTTTGCTACTTGAGGACTGAGGGAAACCATAAATTATACTTCAAAAAGAATCAACACCTGAGAAAAAGAGGAAATAAATAAATTTAAAAATGAACTCAATTAGCAAGGGTGATTCAAGTATCTCTACTGGGGCTATAGACACCTGGCTGGAAGTAGATCAATGCTTAGAGAGAACCAGAGGTATCTCTGTCGGGGCTATAGACGCCTGTCTAGCAGCAGAGGTATGCCCATGATATCATTGCACGTTAGAAAAGTAACTCACAACTACGTAGCTTGGGTAGAGTCTATTCCACTTTGATCATGACAATGCTTATGGAGGGGAATGAATCATTTGCACACACAAACAGATTTTAGTTTCGTCTTAGACCTCTATCGTGTCCCAATTTTGATTGTGTTTATGCTTCTTAGGTTGCCTTGAAGGAGTGAAAACCAGAGATTTTGGGTATTTAGAGGGTTGTGTGTTTTAAAATGCTTAGAGAATTTTCCTAGCTGAGTCACCATTTTTTATGCCCTACATACACGCCCCAACTTTTTGCTTGGAAAAGTTGGGGACCCCCTCTGATTTCCTTCCTACTGTTGTTTGGTCTATCATGTTTGTGCTTTGTCTTTCTCATTTTCGTCCTTTCGTGTGCTTTGTTCTTCATCTTTTTATTTGTTGGGATTGAGTTTCGGGTCGGAATTTGCACCTGACACCTTTCGGGGTTTCAAGTTCTGGTTCCATCCCAACTCCAATCTCCGATTCTTTGTTTTCTTCTGTCTAGTTCAGAATTGGGTATTGGACAAGCACCGAAACCAAGAACCTTTCCAAGGTTCCTGTTCCTAGTTCCATCCTGATTCCAATTCCTGCTTTGCCTTTAGGCGTTGTTCGAGTTCGCGTTCCTCGTCTTTTCTCGATCTCAATTCCCGTCTTTTTGTCATGTCATTTTTTTTTCGTCTTCGTCTTTCATTCATTTTGTTTTGGTTGTTCCTCTTTTCTTTGTCTTTCAGTTTTTCTGTTTGTTCTCACCCTTGAGTCTGAAAATACAAAATAAAAATTAAAAAATGCACAAAATACAAAAAATCAAAAAAATTGAAAATTTAGAAAATACAATTTTTTTTTGGAAAACATTAAAATACAAAAATTATTAATTAAACTAAAGGTTTAAAATTATAAATTAATCCTTTAAATTTAATTAATTAAAAACATTTTGAAAAAACTAAAATAAACAAATTTCAAAATGTAAAAGGTTTTAAAAATAATAATAATAGTAAATAAATCTTTTATTTTAAAAATTTAATAAAAATTCTTTTAAATTCAAAATTTAAAAGATTAAATGAACAATAATAAATAAATAAATATTTTTGAAATTTAAAAAGGATTTAAATTTAAAATAGAAAATCATAAAAATTAAAAATTCTTTGAAAAGAGAATCCAAGTAAAAAATTAATAAAAATGCAAAATGTCGAGGGTCAGGTCGGGTGAAAACTCAACCCCAAAATCCATCAAGGAGAGAAAATTTAAAAGCAAGAGAAAAATGAAAAAGTCTCGCCGGGATTCAGAGCCGGACAAAATTTTGGACCAAGTAGGGTAAAATATTTGGTGCTAGGTTTCATCCCTCTCTCACATGCATGAGTGAAATTTTGCTATGCGGATTTGGGTCACGGGAAGACACCTGAACCATGCACCCAAAATGAAATGTTTTGGGGTGGAAAAGTTTTGTCCCCGTTCCTGGCAAATTTCCGTTCCCGTTCCTAGCAAAGTTCCATCCATGTTCCTAGCAAAGTTTCATCCCCGTTCCCGACAAAGTTCCATCCTCACTCTTGGAAAAGTTTCATCCTTGTTCCTAGCAAAGTTCTGTCTCCGTTCCTGGAAAAGTTTAGTGCCCATTCCTGGCAAAGTTTTGTCCTCGTTCCTGACAAATTTCCATCCCAGTTCTTGACAAAGTTTCGTCCTCATTCCTGGCAAAGTTCCGTCCTCGTTCCTAGCAAAGTTTCATCCTTGTTCCTAGCAAAGTTTTGTTCTCGTTCTTGGAAAAGTTCTAATCCCGTTCTTCGACAAGTTCTGTTCCCATTCCTTTCCAAGTTCTGATCCCATTCTTGGACAAATTTAGAAGTCACCGGCAGTGAACTGTTGACTGTCAACAAGAATTTTGGAGTTTGGAGAGCAAAATGGTGTCAAAATGTTGAATGGGCCTGAACTAGGCGTTATTTTAAAAAAAAAGGGAGTTTTATTATCACTTTCATTGTGAAATTTAAAGTTTATGCACATTCAATTAAAGTAATTTGAAATTAATTAATTTTTGGAATTGATTATTATTTGATTGATTTTGTAAATTAATTAACATCCTCTATGCCTTATAGGTAACGGTGAAATTTGCAAAAGATCTTGGAGATGATTTACAGATCAAATTTGGAAAAAGAGGGGAAACTGTTGAAACAATTATCAAACTGGAAGTGAACTGGATACATGGTGGGCCATTTGACTTGATTTGTAGAGAAGATGTTGTTGCAAATCATGCAAACAAGTAACTTAGAGTTGAAACTACAAATGAAAAATTGTCAACTGAAGCTCAGTAGAATCAACTAAAACCAAACATAAGCCAAGGTGAAAGTAGCAACTTTTGAACTAGAGCTAACTGAGGTCAAATGGAGTCAAGCACGAGCTGAAACTAAATGCTTCTTGGTGAATTAATTGCATACACGTGAAAGCTACAAATTTTATATATTCTTTTGGAGGGAATTATGGAGAATTAGTTGAGCTATTAATTGTAAAATCTGCTCATTTGAAAAGGGTTAGAAAATTAGGATAGCAGTTAGACATTTTGGTTTTAGAGATAATTGTAATTTAGCAGTAGAATAGATGATACATTTTTCAGATTTTTTTAGTTTAGCTAAGTTAACTCAAAGATATTGGTTTCTATGCATTGGTGAAGCTTTCCAGATTTGTAAATGTTGTTTATCTATTTTGCAACAGTAGAAGCAGCCAGATTTAAACCTGCTTTAAGTTGTTCTCTGGAATGATATTTTTTGTGTTAATCATTCGATTTGAAGTTTTTCAAGGAATGAGTAAAGTTTATCTTTTCTTTTGTTCAAATTATGATTTGAGATCTACTGCTAATTTTTGCACTGTGAATGAATGAAGCTTTGTATTAATTACAGGTTGATTTGTTTTGCAGTTTTAGTTTAGGAATTCCTTGGAAAGTAACAGGTCCGATTAACTAAATGAATCAACATTCTTTTCTTTCTTGCATGTCCCTAATCTATCTTTTTCCTTTTTTTTATACCCCTCAGTTAGAGTAGGTTTAGATAGGAGTTCGATCTTGCATCAACCAAGAAGCTCAATAACCAATAGGCCCCTTGAACATTACAGCTTCATTGACCACTAAAAAATAGCAACATTGTGACCCAACATCCAAGACCTTGGAAGGTGATTGATTTAATGATTGTTTGTCTTTTTCAGGAGAGGTAAGGTGATTACATCTTGCCTGCATGTTGTTGTGTCAATTTGGCCATCAACAGGTTCTAAGGTTCCAAGTTTCAGGGACCACGTGACATTATGGACTTATCTTTCCTTTCAAAGGCGCTGTCATCTGACATCTCATTGAATGCTATGTATGGACTAACCCTGAGTTGTCTTTTTAGGAATTTCAAAAAGCATGCAGGTTTAAAGGCTATCTTTTCGAGGAATGAAATTGAATGCTGCATTTAATGTACATCCTATAAAAAATAACGACATAAGTGGGTGGTGTATTTTCACTCAAACATTTAGTCTGCATTCTCGTTCTTTTCCAAGGCTAGTACTTCTCAAGTGCAAACATTCTATCTCTAGGAATTTGTGCTCATGCAGAGTGGAATTCAAAACGACTGGTCTGGCATTAAACACACGTCTTGTTGATGACATAACTTGATGTGGTGAAACTTTTGCTAAGTTTTTCAGTTGCATTGCCTTGTTCTGCAATCTACTCTTCCAGGTGTTTGTGTGTTTATTTATGTGTTGAGAGTTCATGCAGTTCAAAATTGGAAATCGTTGGCTTGACATAAGGGATACGGAGCTTGGAACTTTTAAGTTAGAAGAATTTTGGGCACGCCTAGAGAGTGACGAGAAGTCTGAGCTAGATATAAAACTGTTAGAAAGTGGGCTAGCTCACGCTGGAGGGTTTCCAAAAGCTATGTTGAGTGTGGACTTGATAAGTGCATGTGCAAGAAGGTACATTCCAAAGAAACGAGAAATTAAAGCCGTGGATGGGACTGTAATTGCAGAAATTTCTCCTAAAGTTGTTTCCCACACGTTGAGGATTCTAGAAAGGGAACTTGAAGAAGACATGTTTGTCATAGTGGCAGGTGAATTTTTCAAAGCAAATGAAGAATGGTGTAAGAACTTCGTGGCCAAAACCTGGTTGAAGTCTGAAAGGAAAGGTAAGTTGCAACTGCTGACTAAACTCAAAAGAGTGCATTTTAAGGAAGAAATTGCAGATGCTATTGCTTTATTGCACCACGTTGTTGGGAATGTACAAGTTGAGTTATTTGAGGATTGGATGTGCCAGTTTATCTTGATAATCTATTATGAGAATATTTTGATTTACTGGGTTGAAGTTATTTACTTCCATTTGAATGAGCAATTAATTAATTTCCATAAGACTGCTACTTTATGTATGTGTTCTTGCTTGACGTACATTGTATCTAGTCAAAGGTCCTTTTGGACTGGGTTGGAGCTGTAAGGAACCCTAGCTTTTGATATGCTTGTGTATAAACACTTTCCTCAATTCACTAAACAATTTGGAATGTGTGATTTTTGTTGTGTTAATGATGCATTTTTAATGGAGGTCATGAGGAATCTAGATGGAAATCCAAAAATGCACCTTTCCCCTAAATCAATTTCTCTTGTATCAAATTTTGGGAGTTAAATATCCAATTTGATAAGTTTTCCTATCTAAGAATAGGGGGTTTTGAGAAAGCCCCATTGAAATTACCTCGATATCCTGAAGATTTACTGATATTTCTAGAAGTTTGTCAACAAATGGCCATGGTTAATATTAAGTATATGAGCATGGGGAAATGAGGGTATGCCTTCCAATTGAACACCCCTTCTTTTATGTGCAAAGAAAACTAGGTGGCCAGGGGAGCTAGAGGAGTTCTCAAGAAATATAACCTCCAATATCTGTCTATGAGAGCTAATTTTGACAGTAAGGGTTTTGTGAAGTAGAATCTCTATGGAGAGAGCTTATATCAACATCACCCATCTATTGAATATTTCTGGGAAGATTGTGTCGATGAGAATGAAGTTTTGAGAAGAGATTATATGAGGCTAATGCTAAAAGAGATACAGGCTTTCGGTTTGTCATTTTAGATTCCTAAAAATGTAGCTGAGAATTCAACAATCATAGATCTTGGATATGAAAAAATGTCCGATAAATCCCACCCTAGGGTTGATTGGAGCCAAAGTAAAATTTTAGATATGAGGGTGTGTGCTGCCCTAGTGATTAAAAGAACCTAGGATTGGTTGGATGGGAAATGTCGGCAAGTTGTTGGTCCTATTCAGGAGCCTAAGTCATCACAAAAGAATGAACATGGGTCTATGCAAGCATCTGGTGCAAGTGTATCATTAGGGAAACCCTTTGTTAGGTCCTCTAGTGCAAATTCTCAATTAGGAGGTGATGGTGATAGGCCAGAAGAAACAGTCAAGTTGAAGACCATCTGTGAAAAAGACGGTGTGCTTTCTCCTACCCCTAAGAAGAAGACCAATCAAGAAAAAATTGTGCCTATGGATTCTAAAGCTATCTGTCAACAAATCACTGAAGATAATTGTGTGAACCCCAACCTTGGTACTGAAGCTATCTAGAGGATGTGACATGGAATGAGGTTAAATTAATCAAGGGTTAATTAATTTAACAGGAGATTAGATGATGTGACTTATTTGACTTAGATTTATGGGTTTATTTAAATCAAATAAGAGGGGAATATGATAAGAGGCTAATTAAATAAAGATTTTGATTTATTTAATTAAAAGGGATGGTGTTAGATTAAATCAAATAAGGTTTTAATTTATTTAATTTAATGGATAGACTTTAGAAATTTAATCAAATAAATTGATTATTTAATTAAATAGGGATAATTAGATCAGATGGATTGATTTAATTAACAAAAGAGATTGACTTAATTAGACAAAATGATTTATTTAATTAAGAGACAAATATTGATGAATTTAATCAGATAGGGGAATTTGATTAAATGGTTAGACTGAAGGATGATTCAGGAAGAAATGATGTTAGTAAGTAAGAATCGAATGCACGATGTCAATCAATATATTTTACATGTCTACATTTTTCCCCTCTTTGAAGCAATGCACTCGTTGCGTTGGTTCAAAGAATAAACGATCTCGATCAAAGCCAATTTTTTTGATGTTTTAAAACTTGCCCCACTACTACATGGCAGGAGAAAACATGCCATTATAATTCCCCCTTGAGAGATCGGACAAAAAATTTAATTTTTTGGGTGATCTCGCGAAAAAGGTGACAAAGTACCCGACAGGTCAAAAAAGGGGTCCAAGAGGCTAAAAACGTGTCTAAACGCAATAAAACAATGAAAAACAAGCCTCAAATGGACAAAAATAGGTTCGGGGGTCAAAACCCTAGCAGGACAGCTATTTAGGGTTAAAAAACCCTAATTTTTAGGCTTAAAAGGGGCCCGAGGGGTCACTTTCAAGTCATTTTCACACACCTCTGCTAGCAAACCTTGAGATTCGAGCTCTGACCCTCTAGCGATATGGCGCAACTACAACTTCCTCTACACATTTCAGACCGAGTTCGGACCTACCAGCGGCTACCTGGCATCGGGGCACCGGTATGTGACCCTAACTGAAGCTTCGTTTTTTCATTTAACGCATTTATTAGCCCTTTAAAAGATGAGCTCGCCTCCCGCGGCGCTATATAGTGTCGCTCGACATTTGAATTGCACTGCTAATTGCCTTTTTGTGCCGCAACGGTGCTATTTAGCGCCACAGTGGTGCAGTTTGGAGTTTAGAAACTTCGCTGCTAGGCTCGGGCTTGGCAGGCCGGTTTGGGAAAAGTGCACCGTGGCGGCGCCCTTTTCGTGCAAATTGTGACGCTGGAAAGCAAACTGCGCTGGGATGACTCTATTTGGCTTAATTTTGGGTCCAGCGTCGGAGTTTGAGGAAACTCAAACTGCGACGCCATCACAAACTGTGCCGCTGGGGACGAGTTTGGAGCGTTCTATCATGAATTTTTGAATTTTTTTAACACGGTGACCTTCCTTGATGCAGGACGGGCCCAGGGAGCTCTACTCATGGGAGCATCAGTCGCGGGATTTAGCTAACGTCCTATGAGACTTGAGCGACAGAGACCAGGATCAATTGGGAGTCGTAGGACTATGCCATATTGCATATGCAACGCCCGTGCACACCCACCTCGGGATGTTGTCAGCACTAGCCGAGAGGTGGCACAGTGAGACATCATCATTTCTCTTCCCACTGGCGAGGCGACTGTTACCTTGGAGGACGTCTGGCGCATTCTATGATTGCCCATTCATGGCCGTCTGGTGATCTATGACATGGAGGAGGGACGAGAGTGCTGTGTCAGAGTCCTTGCTACACAAGATATTATCTATTGCGAGGGTTAGATCGAGCTAGAGAGATATAAAGTTATAGCACCTCCCTTCTACTGGGCGATTGCAGCGATCATTTCAGGTTTGGTTGCCCCAGACCAACGAGGGCGATACTTCAGTCCAGGTTGGGGATACTGCTGGGAGAGGATGGTCCGAGATAGGCCAGTTCGGTTTGCGTGGGGGCCTGTCCTGCTGGCTTCACTTTATAGGGATCTCCACGAGTACGTATACGTGGATGGCAGAGCACTGGGAGCTGGAGTGACACTTCTTCATGTTTGGGTGTGGGAGCACATTTCTGTGCTATGTCCATGGGTCGTTCCGGTTCCGATGGGGGCAGAGGATGCCCTCGTGGCACTATATAGAGGCAGTGTGTCCTTCACACACATTGGTGAGCATGGGATCCCCTACTGGAGGCGGGTCCTAGATGAGATGCTTGTTTTTACTTGGCGACCGTACCTTGGTCGGCCCAGATGGGCCGACGATGCTACCCAGCTCTTCTACTACCGCCAGGATCGATACATGCAGGGCCGAGAGCATATGATGATTGAGAGATACCTGCCCGGACGCGTACAACGTCAGTTTGGAGAGCCACAGGATCGGCCCAATGACGACTACGTAGCTGTCTTCGCACGCAGCATGACACAGGTGTCATGGGGACACGGTATTCCTACCTCTGAGGTAGTTGATAGCTTCAGGCAGTTGGTAGCCCGCCCATGGGCTTACGATTAGGGCTTGGCAGAACCCGGGACCACACAGGCCTAGAGGGATTGGTTCAGACCTCCTCTCCGATTGACCGTTCCAGGCGAGGATCCAGAGGTACGCAGGGTCAAAGGCAGGGGGAGAGGACGAGGACGAGGGCGAGGACCGAGGGTCAAGATCCGACAGGATCCACCAGGGGTGCCCCTAGTCCCACTAGGTCATGGGGATGTCCACATGCAGGATCAACAGCAGGATCCGCCAGTCCTGCCACCACGAGCCGAGGGTGAGGATCAGGTTCATGCGCAGCCATGGGTATAACCAGTAGGGCAAGCAGACACACGGGATGCGTTGATTTTACAGTTGTAGGCCCAGGTTCAGGTAGTGATAGTAGAGAGAGACCAGGCGAGGGCTAAGAGAGAGCAACTCAAACCCGAGAGGGATCAGGTTGTGCAGCAAAGACTGGCTGCAGAGCTACAGGCAGCTACAGAGCTAGGCTGCAGACAACAAATTGAGAGCATGACAGCCTCCTCCTCCTAGGGTACAATGCCGGTACGATCTTACAAGGATGCTATCCGAGAGATAGAGTACTACCACCGGGCCTACCATGACAGCGTACCTAGAGCAAACTGGGTCCCAAAGTATTCAGAGCGGGCCAGCCAGAGACCACCAGAGGGTCACGATGACAGGGGTGAGGGCAGCATTCACAGAGATCGAGCTTGATCCTGATATTATGATGTACTTTTTGTGCCTTAGGGGCTCATTTTTGATAGCCCCATGGGCGCTTTGTACTGATTGACATACATGTACAGTGATCCGATTTATTATTTTGTACTATGACAATGACATGATGATATGATATATATGAGCTGATTTTGATGCGATGTACTGTGTACTCCTTTATGCATGGATGATTTATTTCTATATGCTTTGCAGTGATGTTTTATGGATGAATTTATTTCTAATGATGCTTATGTAATGATTATGACTAACATATCTATATTATGCTCACTTATGATATGATGTATAATGATGATTTATTTTATGCTAATGTAATATGTGATATGGATTTTAATATGATTAATGATGTATGCAAATGATGTGTTAATGCAAAATGATATGTGTAATGTGATGTGAACGTAAAAGTGGTGATATGATGTCATGATGTTATGCAAGTATGTATGTCTAATGAATTAAATGCTTATATACCTATTGCTTATGATTATGCAAAAGTGATTATGGAACGCTTTTGTAGATGCTATGTGATGATTTAGATGGTAATATGAAATGGTTGTGGAATGCAAATGAATGTTTATGCAATGATCGATATGATGCCATAAGATGCAATGTAATGGGTGAAATGCAATGACATGGATGCACCTATTGAAGCATGCTTATGATAAACTGTTTATGATGATGAAAAAATGCAATGTGTATGTTTCCTATATGATATGTTTATGCCATATGCTAATAATTTCTATATGATATGCTTATGCAATATGCTAATGATTTGTGGATGTAGGATTGATGATGATGATGGTGATGATGATCAATTGTCATAGTATCTTGTTAGCGCGGTTAGTAAGAAAAGAAGAAGTCATTTCAACAAGACACAAGATGACACAAATGCAAATGATGACGATGACGATGATGATGATGATTACTTGCCGAGGAATTGGGATTTTCAAAGGGCCAGATTTTCTTATGTTTGATAACACACGTGGTACGATGCATCAAGGTATAGAAAACCAAGATGGCGTGGTACTTAGTGTGATGGACTTTGACTCGACAATCAGATAGGAGTATTCTTGTTCACACCTGACATACGAAAACCTTGCTAGGATGTATTTCAAAAGTTTCAGACACCTCGGACCAAAATACAGAAAGGTAAACCTATCCCTGTAATAGTCAACAAGTTGCCCTAGACCTCTTCCATACATATCTAACAAAGCAAGTATTCGCCGAGGTTATATTACAAGAATGTCCAACAAGCACATCAGACAAAAGGTAACGATCGTTGACCCATTCCTATTTCTCTAAATCCTCTGCTTTGGGATATCATCGAGACATCCTTGGAATGAGCACAAAATAAGATAAGTCAAAAGATAAAGACCAAACAAACAAACAAATTGATGCTCTTCAATACCTCTAACGGAAAAAAGAATGTGTTCTCTAAGGATAAGAATCAAAACTTCTTGCCAAAAGATAATGTCCATTGTAGGAAGGATGCATCCTAGGACATGTTAGTGGATGGTGGCACATCATTTCATTTACCCAAAGTGCTCTAAGGGATGATTGATATGGGACCGATTCAGATGATGTGTTACTGATACAAAGAGGTGACCAATTTGCTTATGCACTGGCTTAGACTTAAGACTTGACGTTTGGAGTTCTACTTTTAAGCTGCTAGACTTGTTTCCAACTGTTTCATCAAAGGTTGAGGGTGATGATCAGTTTATTATGAGTGGTGCTTATTGCGGGTGCAAGCGATATGAAGTGGATGGGTTTTTTCAAATATTTGGATGTTTTTGATGTTTTGCAATGTTTTGAGGCTGTTTTTGGTATTTTTCGAGGTTTTACAAATGTTTTGATTTTTGATTTTCTAAATGTTTTTGGGATTTTCTGAGATTTTGACCAAGAAACTAACCTAAAGACCTATCCTAGGGGTCTCGGGAGCTGATCAACAGATTAGCCTTGCCTACGTTATATACGCAGAGACCACGTAGTTCGACTGACATCTTGACCGATTTACAGATGATGATATACATGATGAGATGTCAGCTTATTATGACAGACTCCTATAGGACTGACCTAAATGTCTCGGAGGATGATAAAAGATAAACCTTGCCTACGTTCAAGCTCAGAGACGACATAGTTCGACAAGATGACCCTATTTTTTACTTTTTGACTGACTTTTTGACCTATTTTTGGATTTTGATATGTTTTGATGTTTTTGGATTTTTCTAATTTTTTGATGTTTTTGGATTTTCTGATTTGAGGATCTTAAGAACATACACGAATCCGATTCGATAAGAACATGCCCCCAACGTGATGCAATAGACTACTTCGATAAGGCAAGACAAACTGACCTTGAGGATGGGCCGAGTAATACTAGGAGAGATCATGATACGAAAACAGGACCAAGCTATGGTGTGGATGTGAGTGGATGAATGATGGATGGAGTCCTGAATGCGATGAATGATGGAAGCGAAATGGATGGATGATGCAGATCAATCCATAAAGATCCTGGTGGGTGGAAAGTGCTTATTTATGCAAGGCCCGCCTATTTGCCAGGTTTTCACCAAGGTACTTGCCCTAAGTGCCACCTAAGTGGTTTTCACTATAGGACAATTTTTTTGATCTTTTTTTGGATTTTTTTGGATTTTTTGCTTTTTTGCTTTTTTTTTGTTGTCACCAAGACGCCTGTTTGCCAAGTTTTCACCAAAGTAACCATTTTTTCAGGACTTTTTCTGATTTTTTGGATTTTTTGGATTTTTTGGTTCTATACCTTGGAAGATTTAGGCATAAAAGTTTTTGAGATGGGAGCTATTCATGGGCTCTTGCAGAGGTTCCCCTTCGGGTGTTGATAATTGATATGCCCCTAATTTGTAACTTGTGTTATGATGAAAGGTCCTAACCAATTAGGTTCGAACTTGCCTTTGTTGCTTGGAGTTCGGGACATTCTTCTGATATTCTTTTAAGACTAGTTCTCCGACTTGGAAAGTCCTGCTTCTGATTTTTTTGTTGTAGCTCCATTTGAGTCTATTTTGATAGAATTGCAAGTGATTTAAAGCATCTATGAGTCTCTCATCCAGTAGCTCCAACTTGTTTAATCTTGACACCCAGTAGTCCTCATCAGTGATGAGGTTTTGCAATGATATTCTGAGGGATGGGAGCTCGATCTCGATGGGGAGTACGACCTTTGATCCGTAGAACAAGGAGAAGGGGGTGGCGCCAGTGGGTGTGCAGATGTTAGTTCGATAAGCCCAGAGGGCAGGATTAAGCTGCAAGTGCCAGTCATAACCTGCGTCATTGACTATTTTCTTAAGGATTTTGAGGATGGTTTTGTTCGTGGCTTCTGCTTGGCCATTGCCTTGGGGATAGTACGGGGTGGAGAAGCGATGCTGGATTTTGAATTTCTTGCACAAGTCGCGAACCTCCTGGTTCTTGAATGGTGTCCCATTATCTTGTTGGATGTACATGTTGACTTGGAATTTTTGAATTCAAATTGAGAGAATATTCCAAAAGATGCCATGTTGAAGGAAAATAAAAATTTAATAAATCAAATAAGTCTATTTTCATGTGCAAGTTGCATTATCTAGAGGATGTGACATGGAATGAGGTTAAATTAATCAAGGGTTAATTAATTTAACATGAGATTAGATGATGTGACTTATTTGACTTAGATTTATGGGTTTATTTAAATCAAATAAGAGGGGAATATGATAAGAGGCTAATTAAATAAAGATTTTGATTTATTTAATTAAAAGGGATGGTGTTAGATTAAATCAAATAAGGTTTTAATTTATTTAATTTAATGGATAGACTTTAGAGATTTAATCAAATAAATTGATTATTTAATTAAATAGGGATAATTAGATCAGATGGATTGATTTAATTAACAAAAGAGATTGACTTAATTAGACAAAATGATTTATTTAATTAAGAGACAAATATTGATGAATTTAATCAGATAGGGGAATTTGATTAAATGGTTAGACCAAGCGATGATTTAGGAATAAACGATGTTAGTAAGTCAGGATCGAATGCACGATGTCAATCAGTATATTTTACGTGTCTACAATAATATCTTTCCTCCTTTGTCTGAATTGCCCTCTTCTCCAACTGATAATCCAACTATCACTCCTAGCGCTCCTAAAGAAACTATTAGTGGAAATGAAGATTTTGGTCTGGTAGTAGCCTCCCTAGGATGGCTAGAAAAAGTAGTGGAGAAGAAGAGAAAGCATATTCCTACAATGATAGTTGGAGTAGATATAGTTGTAAAGTTACTTCAAAGCTCTTCAAAACCTAAGAAAGCCAGGAGTATGTCAAGGATAGTGACTGATGCTACTTTTGGAAATCAAATGTTAGAAATTGTTGAGCCTATGAAGGATTTAAATGAAGATGAAATAACGGAGGCAGACTAAAAATTCACACATGTTGATATGGGGCCTCCAACACTGGAAGGTGATGTGTACCATGCCAATTATTCAGTCAATGTCTTGATTAAAAGAGTGAAAGAACAGAGGAAAGAAAATATAAAATTACAATCTCAAGTCCTCGCGTTGGGTAACTTTATTTCTTCCATGGTCACTCCTCCTACATCTGATGAAGCCTCAAGTTCTCAAGTAGAGGGCATCAATGTGCTCACCATACAACAAATTAAAAATAATTTGAGCTATTCTAGAGCTGCTTGTGAGGGGATCGATAAAATATCTCAAGAGGCTATCTTCTTTCTAAATAAATTTGTGCTCTTTTACACTTGACTTATTAACAAGAGGAAGGAGTTAGTAAATGAACTTCAGCAAGTCAGAAAATATCAAACTAGTCTCTATGTGCTCTCTCAGGAAATGAAAGAATTGATCTCTATGGATCGAAAGATATTAATTGGTGAGCAAATTGTGAATAATCCTAAGGAGCTAGACCCTTCTTCGTCTGATTCATTGGAATGAAAATTGAATATTTGTGATAATCTGGTGAAGGAAATTAATAAAACACTTGATCAATATTTTGAAATGTTGGTGGAAATTAAAGAAGGTTGTCATATTCTGGGAGTGGAAATTATTGATGAGTTTGATGAAGGGATTCTAGATATAAAAGAGATGTCTCTAAAGTTTAGAGATATATTTAATAAAGAAATAGATGATCCTGCTACAGTGACATGTGAGTCCTCAAAACTCAATGGAATGCAGATCCACCTAAAGTCTTATAAATTTGCAGAAGAGAAAAGATCTGAGATGTTAGTTGAGTCTGAAATTGCTTTGGGCAAATGGAGAACCAGGTTACAAATTACTACAATGTCAGGGAGCAAGGACATATTTGCAACTGTCACAAGATTTCGAGACTTCAGGTCTAGGATGAGGGCATAAGAAAAGGCACTGGAACATGAAGCGGTTGAAGTTCTGAAAGATGAAGAAGATGAAGCATAAAAGTGATGCATAGTTATTTTTAGCATTTCATGATACTTTCTTTAATTTTAGTTCTTTTAAGTTAAAGACTATTTTAATTTTTGGGTGTGGTTGTCTTCAAGAAACCGTTACCATAGATAATTGGTTTATGCTTTAAATATGGGTTTGGCCAATGCAGTTAGGATCTTTTGGGAAAAACTTTGATTTTCCTTATTAGAGCAAAAAATATTTTATGCTTTCAAGTTTGTTTTACAGTTATCTTTCAATATAGAAACTCATATGGTGAAGTTCATGCAGACATAATCTTTGTGTTGTGGTGTATGGATTTATTCTGTTTATTCTGAATATCTTGCCAATGGTTATCTATGTTGGTGTACTGGATGTTTAATAGATTGCATTGCTATCAAATGTTTATCTTTGAATGAATGGTTATGGTAATGGTTGAGTTCAGTTAAAGAAATTTATTAATTCTAAAGTGATTCAAGTCTTTGTGCTTTAGTTTATAGTTTGATATTGGCACGCCTTACAAAGCTTTCTTGTTAAAAGCAACTTGAATTTCTATTCATTGCATATCATAAAAGGTAGCTGCCACCTTGTAAAATAAGCAGAGAATCGGTATGAAATTTAGGTGATTTGGTAGTTTAAGCTTTTATTATTTAAGTTGTGTGGATGCCTTTATAAGTTATTTATGTTGAACTGTTAGCTCCTATTAGCTTATAAGTTATGGATGTTGAATTGTTAGCTTTATTTCAAGGAATAAATTAATATTCCTTTAAGTTATTTATCAAAGATTGTGTGAATGGAAATGCAATAGGAATTTATAAGTAGTGTGATAAGTGTTGTTCTTTAAAAACGATGCAGAATCACATATCAAATTCAATACCATGGAATACAATATAAAATATAAAATATAAAATATAAAATATCACAATTTCATGGAATACAATATAAAATATCATCAACTACAGTTTGGAATATGATTCATGAAGTGCAATGATTCATAATTTCAATTTTCATTGAATACAATATAAAATATTATCAACTACAGTTTGGAGCAATGGAAACTAATTCATGAATCATGAAGTGCAATATAAATACCTAAAAGATGCTAATTCTCTTCCATTTCCCAAACAGATTCAGGGTCCTCAAACTGACGTTCATCTTGAGATAAAGTAAAAGAGTCGTCTTGATTCGTAGTTTGCTCTTCATTTTCTTCAGCTTGTGTCTCAAATTTAACATTCATTGTGTGATTTTTGTTAATGTTAATTGTCCCAGTCCCACTGCCACTGCTAGTGCCACCAGTACCAGCCTTTGGAATTGGAGTGTTGCACAACCCGGTCCCTCTTCTTTCACATGTGGACCTCCAGATTGCGAGTGCCCTTTCAAAAGGAAAATTAAAGACATTATACACATTTCCTTTCATCCTCAAGCAATTTTCCAAATTCTTGTCTAGTTTGTTTTGTAACTTTGATTTCAAAAACCCCAATGTACTGAAAACTCTCTCATCTTCCACTGAACCCAATATCATTGTTTGACATAAATCAACAAGTTTGAAATATTCTGATATCGAATCACGCAATATTTCACAAACCTTCTTTATTGATCCCAGTTCAAAGGCCTTGTCTGAACCCATGGATTTATACTGGTCCCTCATAGCTATTGCAAAACTCCTAGATTGTTTTCTAAACTTCGCTTCATTTAAAATTCCTTCTATTTTTTGCTCATTGTATGTTATAGTTTTTGAAAATTGTTCAATCAAGATTTTTACTTGATCATGAAAATATTTTGGGTTACCTTGGTTTTCCCAAAATTGAGGATACATGATACCCATGGCTTCAAGTATTGCATGTCGAGGGAATATTTCATGAATCTCTGAGGAAAGAGATTTTTCAATTTCCTTCAAATTATCACTAATAGATTTAACAATGCCTTTAAAATCTTCCTCGTTAACAACTACTTCTCTGCTAGAGTGCTTGGCTATCTTACATTGGTACATTTGTATCTCATATCCACGTACACAAATACATAAGTTCCTGCTTGCATTAAACTATAACTAATTATCAGGATCATTCAAATCAGTAATTTTCCACCACATGAAATAATTTGGGCCTTCTTGTGTTAGATCTAGATATAGATGATCGAGGGCCAAACATGTATGTTTACGTAGATTGGAATATTCATTAATCTACATAGTTTTGTTTTGGGATTTATTTACAATATTTTTCATCACATCTAGCATGGGGAGAAACTAGCTAAAGTCAAGTGTGTCTCTATATCGCTTAACCTATGTAAGAGGTTAGGAGCTTTGTCTACTGTGCTGCGATTTTTGTACATCACTCCAATCAAGGATTGATATTTTGAAAGAACTCATTGCGTTGGTCCATGCAGGGAGATCCATCTAGTATTGACATCCTTGAGAAGCTTGTTTCTTGGTGTTATTCCCTCAGCAAAATTTTGAAATTTTGCGAAATGTTTGGGACTTTGGCAAAAGTATGCGTGGATCTTACGAACTAGATTTTCTACTTTTGATACTATAGGAAACTTGCTTACAATTTTGAATGCTAAATTAATTCCATGGGCCATGCAATGAATGCCAAGCATGTATGGTGCACAAGTAGTTTGTAACTTTGTGCAAACACCAGTCCTTTGACCTTGCATCACTGCAACTCCATCAGCTCTACACACACCAACTTTTTGGCAATTGTCAACTCATCCATACCTGCAATTTCATTCAAAGATTTCTTGACTAGTTCAAATATATTTTGCGATGTTGAACTTTCCTTCATTTTATGAACATAGAGAAGATGAGCATGGCGAACATGTCATTCTATAGTATACAAATGCATTCAGACCTAAGAAGTATTGTCTACCATAGTAACTTCACCTAAAGATAATGCAATGAAATTTGACTCTCCTACTTTCTCCTTTAAATCTTCCTTTTCAACTGCAGCAAGACAATTTTCCCATTCCCATCTAGCATTTATTGACCAATGTGAGAAGGGATAGTGAGGAACATTCAAATAAGATAATAAACCAAAATATTCTGGGTAGTCTATCATAGGACGCCCTCTAGACAAAATATGAAAAATAACACTCATCTAATTAGTTTTTGACATATTTGTTGCTTCCATTGCTTTTCCAAATTGAGCCTCAAGTGTACCTTACATGCAACAAGCTTTGAAATTCTTTGGTCATGCTCTTGATAATCCGCGACATACCTAACATCAAGACATTCTTCCTTTGATTTCCATTGTACGACTGAATATTGTTCCTTTCCATCTATGATTTGTTTTTCATAAACTTTACCAATATTCTTTTCTATAGTGTCAATCTTTAGTTGCATCGTTTTGTCTCTTCCAAATTTCCAACTACAAATCGTACATTTGGCCAATGTTGCATTTTCAATATCGTTTGGTTTCCCAATCCCCACTAGTACAATGAATGGGTACTTTGACAACCAACCAAGTTGAAAATTCCTTGTCATTTCCCACTCGCACCCCACTTTTGATTTTCCTTTTCTTTTCTTGCTCCCAACATCATCTTGATCCAAGTCAATTATCTCATTTTGGCTATTTAGGGTATCCCTTGGAACATCTTCTACAGTATTTCCATCCTCATTTGATACATTTAACTCAATGACAATCTCACCTTGACCTTTCGGTGGCGGTGAGGTATTGTGAATGCCTTCTTCATTAATATTTGGTGGAAGAGTTGATGATGTAGCTCCATCTTGACTTGATGGATCAGAAGCTTTGGCAATTCCAAAGTAAGATTGTATGGTACGTCTAAGTTTTGGGTGTTTTAATGGCCTCCCAGTCTCTTCACCACCTTGAGGAATGACAGGAGCCTTACCCTTGCTGCTCGAGTCACTCAACATATTGATCTCTCACTTCAAATAAAAATTGGAAAAAAATGTCTTGTTTAAGAAGGAAAGAGAATATAAATCCCATTCCCTACTCAATATCATCTTTAAGACTAAAGCAAGAACATAAAAGAGATAAAGAAAACTTATTATTATAACTAATGACATTATGAAGAAATGATCACTCACCTAAAATTATTATTATAACTAATGACACTATGAAGAAATGATCACTCACCTAAACTTATTATTATAACTAATGACACTATGAAGAAATGATCACTCACCTTTAAGTCTACGTTTTCAGCTTTCGTTGACTTCCGAATCGAGAAGTAGAACCTCAAAACTAAACAAAATGTGTAAGAATAAATGACACTTTTGACTGTATTTATATCAATCCATGATTCCATATTTGGGGAATTCCGCGGGATTTTTAAATGGTATATTAAAAATTTGGCGAATCCCACGTGCTTATACAACGATACGTTGTAATTTTCAAGGCAAAATGTGTCCTCAAATGTAATTATTTTTTAATGTTATTGGTGAAATAAGTCCTCATAAGCAACTATTTATAAATTTTAATTGGCGAAATGGGTCTTCACAAGCAACTATTTGTAAATTTTAATTGGTGAAATGGATCCTGATACAATGTTGCTTTAATAGTATTGGCGAATATGTAGGTGTTTTATTACACGCTTTCAGGATTCCAAGCGAAAATATTAGTTGGTCCATTTGAAATGTGTAGTTTGTTATGGCAAATTTGTTGCTTAAATATGCCTCATAAAAAAAAACTCATTGGAAAATGGAGATGCATTGGACCTATAGTTTGTAAAATCCAGGTGATTTGGACACCCTATTGGTTTGCGCAAATTCGCCAATTTTGACTTGGCCTATTTCTAGAATTCGCCTATTGGCAAAAATTCGCCACTAAAGTTTTCCCTGATTAGATGATTAATTTAGTAAGCATAAAAGGATTACTTTTAAACCATGTTAGATTCCATATTCTATTATTGTCTTGATTTTCTCATATGAGGCTAGTGAATGATTATTGATTTGGTAATGATTCGTGGATTTTGATCGAATGTTTAAGTCTTCATGTGAAGTGAATCTTAGGGGTCTTCCAGAGGCTATGGGAAGTTTTCTTCTTGATGGTATTATTTGTTATTCCCTTGTGATGACTGTTTTGAACTAAATGAATGTATGTGGTCATTAGCCTTGCATAGTATATTTACCTATGTGGTTGGAATTTGTGACTAGCGGGAAGGGTTATACCTCGCCTTGTTGTATATGTTAATGAGACATTGTGAATGTGCAAGTTTTCTTGGCTCTTTTGACTTCTTTGGGCTTCCTAGTTGCTAGTAGGGGAGTGGCTCTCAATGGGGGCCGACACACCAAGTGGCGCCTGGGTAACCCATGTGGGAGTTTCGTAAATAAATGATAACCTAAAATGAACTAGGGGGTTGGGTAGTAATCACACTAATCAAGATAAGTGAATACCTCACTCATGGATCAAGTGCTCGTATAGGCTTGAGATGAGTCGAGAAGGCCTATAATGGCAAGATCAACTACCTCGTCCTCACAAGAGGTACATTGATTCCACATAGGTTTGCATGAGGGGCCAAAGATCGGTAGAGGCTACCAGGGTAACCTAGGATGGGGGTTGGGGCCTAGGAAGATTTTCCTGGGTAACCAATGGAAAACTATGTGATGACACTCCTCCTACGACAACCTAGTATTCCCTCGCTTCTTGTTCCCCTTGGATATTTGTGTGCCTCTAGAAGTGGTGTATTGTTGTTTTATGTTGTACTAATTCATTGATTTCATGTTAGCCCTTGTGTTGTCTTATGTCTCTTGAATGAATGTGGTGGTGGGACCCTTTCGCTATCTCCTAGCACGGGGGTGGACCTTTGGGTTCCACATGCTTGGGTGGAATGCGCCTTGTACTCCATTAGGTTCCCTCTCCTTTCTCATGTTCGCAGTGACTTCTCTTGGAATTGTAGACTTCTGCTCTTGATTCAGTTAATGTGGTTTATCTTTCATATATTGTATCATAAGCTATTTTAATAGGTATTACTCTCTTGATGTATTCTCCTCATCTATTTCCGAGGAGACATTATGGCTCAAGATGTGATAATGTAATGATGTACCATTGTAATTATTGTAAACTCTCTCTCTTGTAATGATGGATGTAATTGATATTATTGTCAATTTAATGAATATTGATGTTATATTGTTAGTATAAAATGGATAATTTCATATTTTTTAATCATGTATGGTTATCTCGTATTAAATGATCTTGTAAATATGATGGTTAAATGTACCTTCTTATTGTAGATGGAATTTAATTAATGTAATGACTTTCAGTTCTATTACTTTAGTTAATGGGAATCAAGTAGTGTAGTCATGGACCTTAGAGGACTAGGTTAGAATTTGAGTTAATGTTTCATTTATAATCGTGTGATTACTGCTCTTTCAAAAAAAAAAATTGTTCCATTTTAAGTGTTAGTGTGTTGTCCTCAGGTTTCGTGGTGGGGCATTACACCTCGCCCTAAGGGGTAATATTGTTTTTTATTATAGGAAAAACAGGTTTTGAAGGGGCCTCGAAACCCTTTACAAGATAAAATGCTACTTCATCATAAAAAAAACAAAACAAGTAGCTAAAAAGTAGTCAAAAACCAACACACAAACAACCAGAAAAAAACATAGAAAATAGAACCAAACTAGAGATTCTTAAGAATTTCCACACTGCTTCAAGATCACTATCAATGATTTTATGATGGAAATTCATGACTTCCACCATCTCTTCAATAGGAATACCAACCTTAGCATTAATTTAGTCTTGTTACGGGTTCTAGTAGAAGGCCCCATCTCACTTGTCATCTTTTGTTGAGCACCACCACCAGCCATAATGTCTTTCATTCTAGAATTGTCCCCCAACCACTTCTTGGCATTCTTATTCATAAAACACAAACCCTCAACTTCATTGCACATAGCATGTTTACTAACCCCCAAAACTTTCACCAATTTTTGATTAACACACTCCAAACCTCCTTCAAGGGCAACAATCTTTTGTTTGTAGGTATTTCATATTTCATCTCGTCAGAAACCATTTTGAGAGTTTCAAATAACTGAATAACCTCTAGCTGAACCTTGTTAAATTGAGCCTAAACATTAAGCCCCTTAGAAGAAGAGGGCTCATCAACATTATTACTCGTAGCTCTAGCACGAACCTTAGTGGAATTCATCTCATGGAAAACCCATTTAAAAAGATTGAACAAGGAAAGAGATCTCTCTTTCACCATACCAAGATAATTAGGCATAATCTACCTCCTAAAGTTAAAACCATCCTTTTCCATAACGTAATCAACATGGGAATCATTGCTAGTCATATCATTCACCATGGTCTCCTTCCCTTTTTGATCAGATACAACAACACCTTTAGTCAAGTTCTACTCCAACAACTGGTCCTCAACACCCAAAAAATTTCCATCATGCTCTTGCAGCTCATCCCTCCCCAAATTCATAGGAGACTTTCTCCTCCTCAACCCCTCATTATTCTGCAACTGAGAAATAGGGGAGACCCCCAACTGATCACTATTAACCGAATCCTCCTTGCTCAAATTTACCACAACAACCTTGTTCAACTTTTTGCCACCTGAACCCTTCATAGGTTTAGACTTCAGTTGATCCCTGTTAGCCGAATCCTCCTTGCTCAAATTTCCCACAACATCCCCCTTCAGCTTTTTTCCACCCGACCCCTTCACAGGTTTAGACTTCTGGCAAGACTGAACGACCTCTTCCTCATCACCTGTATCATACTCTTCAGCTCTAGAGGGGCT
Organism: Sequoia sempervirens; assembly: GCA_007258455.2. NCBI lineage: Eukaryota > Viridiplantae > Streptophyta > Pinopsida > Cupressales > Cupressaceae > Sequoia > Sequoia sempervirens. Next base: position 34,212,836 of record VDFB02000008.1, on the reverse strand, counting down.
AGGGGGTTGATTCTTTTTTCTTTTCTTACCTTTAGAGATGGCGAGAGAATTTGAATTAACATCCAAGGATGCATCAGACCCATGGGTATAATCTTCATCACCAGAATCATCCTCTGACCCAGTCATATACTCAACATTCTTCTTCTTCCCAACATTGGAAATATTGGGTTGAGCAGAGATAGTAAAGGCCTTAACATACTTAGAGATCAACATAATTAAACCTTCATGAAGGATAGGGTTTTTGGGATTGCGTTTATGATCTCTTATACCATTCTCCAAAGAAACCAATAAATAGAAAGGGAATGACACCTTCTTCTTATGCCTAATGGTTAAGCAAAACAAAATGATTCCTAGAAATAACAGAGAAGCAACCATCAAGGGTAAAATACCTTATTATTTCCTCCGCAACATTTCTCCAAATCACTTTAATTAAAGAACAATAATAGCAACCACATTTTCCCCTTTCCAGCTTCCTCCTCTCATCATCTTTGAAGAAAGTATCCATGGCCGGACCAGACTCATTCTTATCTCTATAGAATTTTTTCCCCTCAGTCGACAAACCAGTGATTTGAGCTATAAGATCCTTCATTATATTAAACTCCTTTCCCCCAATTTGCAGCACACGATTAAGCTATCCCTCAAGAAATTCCTGCAAAGTCTTCACATCAATCCCATGCAACCTTTCCATAAACGGGATCACTCCCCCAACTTTCAACAACTCTCATACCTTCTTATTGGCTTTCATAGTGTCATAGGATTTGGGATCATTTCTATTTTGGTCACCCCCCATAGTTACAACAAGCAAGCACCCCAACAAAAAGAAGAACTTGCAGAGGAGCCAAAGAAACCTCAAGAACTTATAGAGAAAAAAAGGAAACCTCGAGAAAACAAAGGCTCGCCGAATACCCACAATTTGTGTGGATTGGACAAGATGGAAGAGAGGAATAATGAGAAATGAATGCCTAGTCATTCAAGCCACTACCCCATCAAAATACTGCATAGCCTTTCCTCTAAGAGATTTACACCTCAGCAAGAAATGACACGTCAGGAATATGTGACAAAACCCCATCACTGAAGGACCCCTCCTCTCAACACCTTTCTGATTCATGATTAATAATTGAATGTGCTTCCATGGAAGGAGGTCCTGTTCACCCCATTCCAAATAATCATTCACCCCATAATTGGCGAAAAAATCAGCAAGCCTATTCCCCTCTCTATACACATGGGAGATGAAGCATTGATAAAATGAATCTAAAATATTTAAGGCATCATTAATTAGGCCTTCCACCATCCAAGAGGGAGGAGAAATATTCCTAATGTTATTGATAATATTGAGGGAATCACCCTCAACCCACACCTTATCATAACCTCTCAACTGAGCTAACTTCAAACCATGATAGGCTACAAAAGCTTCTGCAAAGTGGTTTGTTTGGGTTCCCAAAGGGAGCGCCACCACTAAAACAAACCTACCATTAGAATCTCTTAAAACTACCCCACAACTAACAGGACCCAAATTACCTTTAGCAACTCCATCAATATTAACTTTCACCCACCCAACAAGAGGAGCCTTCCACACCACATCCTCCCTTGAAGCTTTACCTTTGGTCAAAGGTAGAGAGATATCACATGTGACAACTTCCAATTTCGAACAACCTCATCATCCCCCTGATAAATCACCAACTTTGGGCCAACCAAAAAGGAAGTTTGAGACAAGAAATTCTCTTTAATTGCATCACAAATCTTATGAGCCAATATGATAGGCGAGAGATTAGAGTCCCTAAAGATCTTGTTGTTTCTTTCTAGCCAAATTCCCCAAGCTATATGAGCAGGATGAGGGACCAAAGTGCAACCAATGCAGGGTTCGAAGAAGTAGCCTTCCATTGCGACACTAAGTCACTGAGAGAGGATGGGAAAACCTAGCACAAACCCTAGAGAGAAAGGAAATGAGCCCATATACCACACACAAAATTGCACTCAATTAAAAGATGACTAGGGTCCTCCACCTCTTCTTCACATAAAAAAAAATGGTTAGGAAACATAAATCCCCTTCACACAAGATTATCAATTGTCATCACTTTACATTGGCATAACAACCAAAAGAAAATATTAATTTTAGGAATCAACTTGGGATTCTAAAGGGGTGCCCAAAAGGGAGTAGGACCAATAAAGGAGACTTGTAGGGAAAAAGCTGGGGAGACAGAGAAATTACCACTAGAAGAGAACCTCCACACAAACCTATCGATTAGAGCTAAAGAAGGAATGTGAATAGAAGCTAGAGCTTTTGAGAGAGTTTCCAAACCAAGATCGCAATCATGCAACCTCTTCCACGTAAAATTTCTTATGTAATCAGCCACAAAGCTACCAAAATGCAATACACAAAGATCCCTCCAAGGAAGAGCCCAGGGTTCATCTTTTAGCAGACCATTTCCAAACCACCAATTATCCCAAAATAAAATCCTTCTCCCATTTCCCAATTTCCACCTCAAACCTTTGGAAACAATATGTTTAGATTTCACCATCGCATTCCAAAGACAAGAACCAAAAGGAGGAGAAAATACCAAAGCCAAGAGAACTCTAAGACGATCCACTCCCCTGAAGTATTTACTGGAGATAATACAAGCCCATTCACTATTACCAAAAATGAGATTTCAAAACTGCTTAGCGAGTAAACCCATATTAAACTCTCTAATTTTCCTAATGCCAAGACCCCCAGCCTTCTTAGGTTTGCACAATTCATCCCATGAGCGAAGATGTAACCTCTTTCTTTCATCCACCCCAGACCAAAGGAAATTCTTCTGGATGCCTTCTAATTTATCCACAAATTTCCTTAGAATTTGAAAAGGCTAAGTGCATAGACAGGGAGATTTTGGCAAGTAGATTTCATCAATTGAATCTTCCCCACTTGGCTCAACAAAGTACCCTTCTAGCCAACTAATTTGGCATTAAACTTGTCCACCAAACCCCTCCAAAAAGAATTAGGTGCAAAATTAGAGCACAAGGGGAGACCTAAATAAGATGATGTTAATTCCCCAATCTTACACTAAAGAATTTGAGCTATTCTTTGTTGCCTATCAATAAGGGTATTAAGGAAAAAAATAGTGCTCTTAGGAAGGATAACCTTTTTTTTTCCAAAATCCAACTCATACATCTACAAAATACGTTTAACAACTTTAGCTTCTTTAATGGAAGATTCCCCAAGTATGAGTGTATCGTCCACAAATTGTTGATGAGAGAAAATCAATTTTGTGGAAGAAGGAGAAAGCCCCGCCAATTGACCAAAATTAACAAATCTCTAAATAAGTCTACCAAGCAACTCTGCCAAAATAATAAAAAGGAAGGGAGAGGTAGGATCTCCCTGTCTCAATCCCCTTGAGCAACCAAAGAAAGGTGAAGGAGACCCAATGACAAGAACAAAAAAATTGGGAGAAGAAATCAGCTGTGAAAGCAACAACACCAACTTCTCCCCAAAACTAAAGGCCTTTAAAATATTAAGCAAGAAGCCCCAATCAACACGGTCATAAGCTTTCAGGAGATCCAATTTCAAAAGAAACCTAGCCTTTTTATTCATAGATAAGGAATGAATATTCTCATGCACCACAAGAACCGAATCAAGAATTTTCCTTCCAGAACAAAGCCATTTTGTTGGATCAAAATGATTCGAGGAAGAATATTTTGAAGTCTAACCATCAACACCTTAGAGAAGATCTTGTAGACAGATTTACATAAACTAATGGGGCGAAACTCATCAAAATAGAGGCCCCCCAACTTTTTGGGGATAAGAACAATAAAAGAAGCATTAAGTTCCTTTAGGAGGTTGCCACTACCAAAGAATTCTTTCGTAGCATCCACCACATCCTTAGCCACAATATCCCAAAAGAATTGAAAGAAAAACATAGAGAACCCATCAGGGCTAGGTGCTTTGTTACCTTCAAAGGAAAAAATAGCACTCTGAATCTCCTCCCTTAAAGGCATGCAAACTAACTGCCAATTGAGATCAACCGATATAATACTAGGAATATAGGACTAAAGAAGATCCTCTTGATAGGTAGAATCAAGGCCACCATAAACTTTCAAGAGCTCAGAGAAAAAAGAAGCAGCCCACGAAATACCCTCATCCTTATCCAATAACTTATTGTTAAACCTGATAGAGTTGATGTGATTGGAGGCCCGATGTTTCAAAGTAGAGAGATGAAAGAACTTGGTGTTCCTATCCCCACTCTTCAACCACATTATTCAAGAACTCTTCTTCCAAAATTCCTCCTCTTTGGCCACAATATTATGCAACGTCAATAGAAGAACACTCTCCCTCTGAACAATATCCCCAACATCACACAAAAGTTGAATAGAATTCTGCACCAAAAGAAGCTCCTCCTTGACAACATCCTTATCCACAAAAAATTGACCAAAATACGTCTTATTCCATTTTCTAGCATTAATTTTAACATTAGCAAGTTTCTTGGCCACCCTACATATAGCAGGCTCATCCACCTAAATATCCCACCAGGAGAGAATCCTATTTTCTAGATTTGGATGAAAAGTCCACATCTTTTCAAATCTGAAGGGGAAAAATTTCCTCCTGCCTGGAAGATCCACAGAAAGAGAAAGGGGAAAATGGTCTGACCCTAGCCTAGTAAGAGCCGACAGAGAGTAGGAATAGAAAATAAGCCAGTTAGGAGACATAAGAGCCCGATCAAGCTTCACCTGAATCAAAGCATCCACTATGCGATGGTTGGACCACGTATAGGAAGCCCCTTTAAGATCCAAGTCAAGTAGAGCATTATTATTTAACAGATTCATTAAATCAAATATGCTCTCATCCACCACCTGAGAACCACCCACTTTATCAGAGTCATGTAGTGGGGTATTAAAATCCCCCATCACCAACCAGTTGGATGAAGGGTGAAGAGATTTGAACTAGCCGAGAATATCCCAAAGCCGCTTTCTAGACTTCTTGCAATTGAGAGCATAAACATTGGAGACGATCCACAAAAACTTATCACTGAAATTAGTGAAAGAGGTCGCCACATGATTATAGTCAGCAAACAAAGCCACACCCTTATTAGCCTTAGGGTTTCAAAAAGTAACAATTCCACCAAAAACTCCAATAGCCTCATAACATTACACCCCACAGTCTTTAAAAAGCTTATTTTTAATTCTATTTAGTTTATCAAACCCCATTGTAGTCTCTTGAATCAAAATGATGTTAGGTTTATGATCCCTTAGCAGATTTGATAAGAGATCTTATTTTTGAGGGTGGTTTAACCCCCTCATATTCCATGAAATATTCTTTGTGAGCATTTAGGGGAAATTCCCTTAGAGCACATCTCCAACAAGTTCCTTTGGGTACCATTAGCAATATGCAGTCTACTTTCTTTATCTGGAGAGGACTAAGATGAAGGCTAACCTCTTCCTCTCGGTTTTGAACCACAATCAAGCCTCTGACGGTTCTTAGTAGAAACTCCTTGTGAGGGGGGCTATTTCTTCCTATTCCTTCTATTAATAGAAATATAGGGAGGTTATTTCAAAGCATCATCACTCTCCTTAAGCTCAAGATTCTCAACCTCCACCCCTCCCTCAGTCGAAGGGATACCATCAATAACACCTTGAGGAGACTTCATCCCTCCCGAATCCTAGATCGCCATAGGAGACTACATCTTATCATTCACTGGGGGATTCGACACTTCATCCTCCTTAGCCTAGATCATCAAATCCACAACCTCCCCAGAATGAAGAGGGGGAACCTCCTCCAAAGAGTCCTTTAATAGATCATTCCCACCTTTCATAGCCACCTCCTCGTTCATGATGCTTTCCCCAGGGGCCAAAGGAACCAGGGCCTGAGACACCACAGGCACAACAATAGCCGCCTCACTAACATGCTCCTTAGGAGCCTCCTTAGAAGCATTCCCATGCTCCTTTTCTCTCCATTGTTTCACCACAGCTTGTGAACCTTTAGAGGGCATTTCTTTGCCCAATGGCCAACTTTTTTGCAATGAAATCAACCAAAAGGTATGGACTCAGATTCCACTGCTTGCTCCCACACCCTAAGTTTATAATTAATATTTACAACACAAGGAAGATCTGTAGACTGTTCAACATTGACACAGGAACAAGCATATACTAGTTGTTTCTTGGAGGTCATCATCTAATCAATAGAAAGAAGGGACCCAAAAGTACTTGCAATTCCTTTTAAAAACTCATCCCAGAATTCCATGGGAAGACCCGACACTCTAACCCAAACAAGGGTAGCAAAAAAAGAGCAAGAGTTGGGATTGAACCCTGTTTCCCACCTCTTAAGCAACAAGGAAGAATTCCCAATGAACCATGGGCCTCCTATTAAAGCTAAAATGAAATCATCCTCATAGTTAAAGGAGAATAAGAAGAACCCCTTTTCCATAGCAGCAACATCAACTTGACCCTTGGGATGCCCGTGATTCATACAAAACTTATAGACCAACTCAATGTGGGGATGAGGCCCCATAAACTTGCCTAGCAGAGTCATTTCCATATGTGAAACACTTTTCTCAACTATACAATCAGGAACAGAGATAGAAAATTCACGCGTTAGAACATTAGAAACACAAGCCACTAGAGGAGAAGTACTTTTACCTTTTGGCTTCATATCGAACAGGTTTGACCACTTAGGATCTGACCTCAAGAAGGACCCAACATTTTGTGTCTTATTAGACAAAATTGGACTAAAGGATTTGGAACCCGCACCCAAAAATCCACCTGATTGACCAGAGCCAGTCTTTTCAGAATTGAGATTTCCCACTTTAGAGAAGGAAAATGGGGAAGGAGCCTTCGATGCTTCTTTCCCACCAAGAGTGTCATTAGCGAGAAGAGGGGACCCACACTGCTTACCATCAACACCTAACCCACTTGACATCACCTTACCATCAGCAAGCAAACCTCCATTATCACCAGCTTCAAAATCAACATTTCCTGCCTTTGCCAAATTTGAAATTGCTCCACCACCATCACCGCCACCAAAAGAGAGCTCCATCCAATTTTGATATTAGCCAAGGTCTTGTTGGGGGGATAATATTGTTAACACATATACTAACATGAAATTAATAGAAACCCCTAATTCAACTCACATATTTATAAGATTTATTTCCCCTATAGTTACTATGATCACATGATTTGGGAGTAATTTTCTTGACAAAAGATCAACCGATCTACCTTCTAAATGAATGTTGCTCTGATATTTCTTTTTCCTTCTCTATGTTTTTATACATAATTATTTTATAAGCTGGATAAACTCAAAAAATTCCTTTTTAACTTAGAGAAATGAAATTTCAATATTTTTGCTTTTAATTTCTTGTACAAGTTCTAAATCATTGGAAGACATAGGCTTCAAAAGTAGTTTTAGAGATAAAATTATTCTTAATCACTCTAGAAACAGGTCATAGTTTAAAATGACTCCAAAATGAGACATTAAAGAGGCATACAAATCATATCTGGAGACACCTCAAAGTGTGGCTCTCAAAAGGATCTTGAGTGTGGTGTTGGAACCTAAAATTTCCTACCATTTTTTGCAAAATTTGAGGTTCCCATGATGAAAAATTTGACTTTAGTACTCAAAATACAGTTGTGAAATTTACTCCAAGGGCCTACTTTGAAAAATCACAACTCGAAGCCTCTTTAGTTTCATGCAAAACCACTTTGCAAACATGTTTATCTACCATATGTGAGTATGCACATCTGATTTCAACTTCCTGCAATCAATTTTGATAAGGTTTCAAAGTACCAAGTTGGAGGGTTCAGAAAAGGTTTGTTGGCTAGGCATAGTGTTAAATCTGCCAAACGAGTCAACTTTAGAGGATAATATTTATTTGTTGGGTGACTTTTTTGACGAATTAATTGGTGTTTCAGATTCCCCCTACATCAATATCCTTTCAGAAAAGGCTAAGTAAGCAACTTTAAACATTGACAATTTGCAATCTTGATAACTTCATGCCAATCCGTTTGATGAATATACTCCCCTATCATAGATCAACACTTTGATGCATTTTCATGGATAACTTCATGGGATATAATCAACACTTTGCATCATGGCTTTTTCAAAAGCAATTTTGGAGGCTACTTGATTCATTTTATCACAATGAAAAAGTCTGAAAGCAAAAGGAATACCCACTGTAGTTGAGGATGCATATCAGATTCTTGATTGAACAGTTGCAAAAGGATTATAGAAGGAAAATACAAACACATATGAATGGTATTGAACTCTTTTGTCCCCTCCAAGTTTAACCTTTACAAAGGGCCATATTTTCTATAAGAAGAATGCATCCTCAAGCTCCAAACGTGATGTCATTACATCTTTTTGAAAGTCCTATAATACTCCACTCATTGATGAACTTTCACATACCAATATTATGTGCAACTTGAACCTTTTGTATTTATCAAGGAAGCAAGAATAAACAATACACTCACTCCATTGTACAAACGAGCATCCAAAGGTTTACACAATGAGCGTGTTTTTAGGATGACTTAGAAGATGAATCACAGTGGGTCCATTTATCCTTGCAGTTTCAAAATTCAAAGAGATGCAGAGGAAACACTTAAGTCACCTAACTACAAACTTACACTAAGTGTGGAATTTTACAAAATGAGCATAATAAAAGTCAGGAGTGTATGGAAAGGACTTATGGAACAATGAATATATGGGAATGAGTACATGGATCTTTATACAACCATCTATAATTTGCATACAAAGAACAGGTTTTGTTACTTAGCTGAACTCTATACAAGGCAACGATTCAATGAATGCATAAAGTCAAAGGGTAATTCAATAGGCGAAATAATGTCAAAGAGGTATGAATTTAAGAAGTTGGTGGCCCAGATCTAGAGGATGGGGGAACTCTTTGTCCAGGCTCTCTCTCTCTCTCTCGAAGATAATGGAGTGCAATGGAATCTCATAAGGAGTTATTCCATCCTCACCATGCCATTAGTGCCTACCATGAAAGCCACTACAACTATGAATCAACCTGTGCTTTCAAAATGCGCCCCGCAAAGACGTTTAGAAAGGAATGGGAGAAAATTGTTATTAGAGTTGGGCGATGAAAAGTGTTTTCAAAGAAAGAAAAGTGCTTTCTTGTGCCATAAATTACACAGATTTCACTGTAAACAATATAAATGGTGGAGGTGTTGAACAGGCATTGTACTCATGTGGCTTCCCCTACTCGGAATCATTACATCACATTATAGTATTTGTAGTTTCTCAAATAATGTTATTCGCATTTTCAAGATGCCTACAAGACAGTTTTCAGATCAATAGTTTTCTATTAGTAACACCCTTTTGATGTTCATGCTAATCGATACACCATAGATGGAGAACTGCATAGTGATTATAGTAATATGACGTGAGAATATGAATTTCAAAAGGATGAAGTGTATTCACCCAGGGGTTATAAAGTGAGTGCTTATTTTACCCAAGGAACATACTGAAAATACATATGGGTAAATGCAGAATCAAATATTTTCATCAAGGGAGTTAATTGGAAATGAAAAGTATTTTGGGTAAAAACACATATGAGCAAGAGGTGAAATATTTCTACCAAAAGGTAAATGTGAGTACAAAACTGTTAGCAAAAGGAGAGATTATAATTATTATGGAAGTTAATTAAGTGCAAAGGTCGAGGAGATTAAAATTAGAATATTTTAGTTTGTTGAAGACAATTAATTAAATGAAGAGTTACACTAGATGGACATGTGAAAGGTCATAACTCTTAAAATGCAATGTATATATGTAAGGTGAAATCATATCATCAATCATTAGGATCAGTAGGAATTAGATTTTAGGATAGTAGACAGCCTATACAAAATGAATACTTTTGATGCACATTGTAAAATCCTTTGAAGCAATTTAATGGAGAAAGATTATTATAATTTGGTGATCCAATTCTGGTGTCAATTGTTTGTTGATAGGATATGATTATTTGGCTGTCTCTAGTTTAATGCTTCCTTATTATTTAAATTGTTGTCTCAAAGATCAATTTATCAAAACACATTTGTTGTTCTTGTGGTGTAATTAATTGGTTTCTTCCAAAGAATTAAATATCCTTTTAATAGATCACAGTAATATGCAAGTATTATTTAGATCAATAAGAAGAGCCCTATAATCAATAAAATTATCCCGTTGTCTCCAGTTTGATTCTATCATGTTATTCAAATCAGAAGTATATTTGATTTTTCAGGGCACACTTATTGTTTTTGTGGTGCAGGAGCACCTAATCCATCATTTGCAAATTTGATCATGTAAAGGTCTTGATATGTTGGTCATTAGGTTGAGTCTAGGGTATTTTGGAGTAATTTGAGTCTTTTTCATTTAATAAGGTCTATTGAGACCATTTCCATGTAATATGGATTAGTTTTGAGTCATTTGTGTCAAAGTGTTAAAAGTTGCAAAAATGTAAAAAAATTGTCAAAGCAAGAAATTGTAAAAATGCAACTTTTAAGAAGATGAAGGGTCATAGTATTTCAAAAGACAGCTATAGGAATTTGGGTGGTTATATTTGAATGGAATATGTATTTAAATCCTCCAAAAGGCTCGAGCATTGGTTGTTGAAGATTGTATTGAACCATCCATATCAATAACAATGTTTATTTATGCATTTTTCACTATTTTTTTGTTCTTTCCTAGAATTGTATGAACCCATATAGTGTGTAATTGCTTTGAACTTCATTAATTTATGTAGGGGCATGTATTAGCTTTCATTTGAAGCAAGTTTGAGAGTTTCTCATTGAGACTTGTGGAAGATTTCTTCCTTTTTCTGAAATAGCCTATTGAAACCCAGTCAAGTGTTTGATTGGAGTTTAAGTGAGGCCATAAGTCATTCCACCCACTATCATGGCCTGTAACTTGGTGGAATGAATTCTTACATGATAGGTTAGATTTTCCCATGGTTTAGAAGGCAGAGGAGATAAGTTGTTAGATTTGGGGTGATGCCCTAGGGAAGAACTAAGTCAGGGTTTTGTCCAAAGGTTGATGGAACTATCTGTGGGATGGTAGATTGAGTTTGTGCAGGGTATTTGAGAATTTTTGGTGGTATTGATTGAGTCAAATAAGCCCGGGTGATAGGAGTTTCAATAAACCCTTGTCATTTTCATGAAAATTGAGGGTTTTGTGATTTGATATCTTAGAGGTTAGGGTTCAAATGGATAATGGTGGAATTTGAGGTTTTGTAACCCAATCAAGGAATGTTTGTTGAGTTTTGGGGTTAACTAGTTGTTTTGTGGGCACTTCCTTTGTAAAATAGGGCTAATTGGTAGCCTAAAAACATGGGTAGTCTATAGAATCTCCATATTGTTTCAAAGAAACCTCATAGGACCTTTTGGTATGTTGTGTTAGGCCCTAAAGAGGATCTCAAAAGGTGTTTAGTTAGGTTTTGTATGGCCTTCTCTAAAAGATATCTCCAAAAAGATAGATTTTGAGAGCTACAAGCCACTAGGTGTGTGTTTGAGACAAGTTGAGTGGATAGGGTTGAAGGGGCTAGTTTCTTGTTTTGGTCTAATCAATTTGAGTTGGTTTTGGTCATCAACACCTTGCTTGTCATCAGGTGGTATCAGAGCAACATGGATTAGATATTTTTGATTGAAGAGTTGAAGAGTTGCAGATTTGAAGAAAAGTAATTGGAAGTTGAAGACACAAAACTTGTAAAGATGCCTCCTAAGAATGTTGGTGCTGCTAGAGAGTTGCAAGAGTTAAAAGAGAAACATTCCAAGCTTTTGGAGTCTCATAATGTTGTGTTGGAAAGGCTTGCTACCTTGGAAACAAAGAAGAGAAGAGATGAAGTTGAGAGTGAACCAAATGAAGAAGAAGATGAAGAGTATGAAGATGAAGATGAATAATTAGACCCTAAAAATCAGAGGATGGAAAAGTTGCTTAAGGAATTCAAAGGTGATTCACATAAGGTAAAGTTTGATTTTCCTATGTATGGTGGAAATTTGAATGAGGAAGAGTTACTTGATTGGATTACAGCCATAGACAACCACTTTGAAAGTGAAGATATTTCTAATGAGTAGAAAGTGAAGGTAGCGAAGAAAAAACTCAATGGTCATGCGCTTCTATAGTGGGATTACGAGCAAGTTGAAAGGAGAAAACAAGGTAAGTCAAGGATAGTTTATTGGAACAAGATGGTAGCAAGACTTAAAGGTAAATTTCTTCCTAAAGATTATGAAGTTCAATTGTATAAGAGATTACGAGGTTTGAAGCAAAAGGATTTAGATGTTAAGACCTATACTGATGAATTCTACAAACTAAGTATAAGGTCAGGAAGAAATGAAGATGAAGTTGAAAAAGTGGCTAGGTATCTAGGTGGCCTTAGATTAAATATACAAGATGAATTGGTTGTTGCTAACCCAAAGACTGTTGAGGAATGTTTCCAATTGGCTATTAGGGTGGAAGAAAAGATAAAAAGAAGGAAAGATAAGTTTGTTAGAGGTAGAGGAAATAATGCAAGGGGAAGAGGATAAATCCCTACGTCAAGGCAGCCACATGAGGAACAAGAAGAAGCAAGTAAAGTTAAAGAGAAAGGTGCTGATGCAAGAGGAGGTTTTAGGGGCTCTAGAGGAAGAATTGGTGGAGGAAGGAATTCAAACATGTTTTTAGGAAGATGCTACAATTGCAATGAATTTGGGTATCCATCATACAAGTTCCCTGAGAAGTTTGGTGCTTCATCAAGTGGTGGTGAAAGAAGAAGTGATAAGAGGGTGCAATTGGTCCAAGAAGAAAGTGAAGGTGAAAACTCTCCTAACCTTCTTGTTGCTCTAGAGGTAGGAGAATCCTCAATGCTAAGAAGAAAATTGTTGAAGATATCCAAAGTGGAGGAACCATTACAAAGAAAAACTCTCTCCAAAACCTCATGTAAGTGCAAGAACAAGGTATGAAAAGTTGTGTTAGATTCAGGATCTACTGAGAATAGGGTATCAAGTGAAATGGTTAGTAAACTGAATTTGCAAAAGATACCTCATGAATTTCCATATAAGGTCTCTTGGTTGAATGATGAGCAATCACTTTTGGTTAATGAGCAAGATGTTGTTGAGTTTCAAATTGGTGGTTATAAAGACAAGGTAGTTTGTGACATTTTTCCCATGGATTGTTGCCACTTACTTCTTGGAAGGCCTTGGTAGTTTGACATGCATGCATTATATGATGGGAGAGAAAATAAATACACCATAAAGAAGGATGAGCATACATTTAATTTGACACCATTGGTAGAAGAAGACAAAGGAAAGGGTAAAGAGGCTAAGGATATCATGTTTGGGAAGAAGGAATTTGCAAAGGTTGAGAAAGAAGATGTGACTGCAGGTGTGAAGGTTGAATCAAAATTGAGAGATGAGTTGACAGTGAATTGGTATGCTAATGTCTTGGTTGGTACAATGGTGTGTCCTTTGGTTGGAAGCATGGTTATAGGACAAGTAGGATCTACAAATATAGTGAATTATAGTTAGGACAATACAATGATACATAAGGCTGATAGGACAGAGGGTCTGATGACAGTGATGAATGGACAAAGTGGACAGAGATCTAAGGGAAAAGATAAGTATGAAACTGAGATATAATGGAAGTCAGTTCAAGGAACCTTGGGTAAGTGTTTTTTTGTAGGCATGAAGGTAGAAACATCATCAGGTTTTGCTCAAGAAACAGGTAGAAGACAACCCATAGGTCTGATTACAAAGAAGGAGACACATCCATGTGCAAACAAGGCTAACAGTGCAGGGTATGGTACAAGAACTCAGTGTCTGAACCAAAGGATATTTGCAGACCAGAGAGTATGTGCAAATCTAGGAGGAACTGAGACAAGATAGTACTCATGTGACATGATTCATTTTTCAGGGGGGTTGTATGGTGCAGGAGCACCTAAGCCATCATTTGCAAATTTGATCATGTAAAGGTCTTGATATGTTAGTCATTAGGTTGAGTCTAGGGTGTTTTGGAGTAATTTGAGTCTTTTTCATTTAATAAGGTCTATTGAGACCATTTCCATGTAATACAAATCAGTTTTGAGTCATTTGTGTCAAAGTGTTAAAAGTTGCAAAAATGTAAAAAAGTTGTCAAAGAAAGAAATTGCAAAAATGCAACTTTTAAGAAGATGAAGGGTCATAGTATTTCAAAAGGTAGTTATAGGAGTTTGGGTGGTTATATTTTAATGGAGCATGTATTTAAAGCATCCAAAAGGATCGGGCATTGGTTGTAGAAGATTGTATTGAACCATCCATATCAATAACAATGTTTATTTATGCATTCTTCACTATTTTTATATTCTTTCCTGGAACTGTACAGACCAGTACAATGTGTAATTTATCTGAAATTCATTAATTTCTATAGGGGAATGGATTAGCTTTCATTTGAAGCAAGTTTGAGAGTTTCTCATTAAGACTTGTGGGAGATTTCTTCCTTTTTCTGAAACAACCTATTGAAACCCAGTCAAGGGTTTGATTAGAGTTTAAGTGAGGCCATAAGTCATTCTACCCACTGTCATGGCCTGTAACTCAGTGGAATGAATTCTTACATGATAGGTTAGATGTTCCCATGGTTTAGAAGGTAGAGGAGATAAGTTGTTAGATTTGGGGTGATGCCCTAGGGCAGAATTGTGTGTTTTTCAAGAGAAAATGGGGTGTTGAGTCAGGGTTTTTCCAAAAGGTTGATGAAACTATCTATGGGATGGTAGATTGAGTTTGTGCAGGGTATTTGAGAATTGTTGGTGGTATTGATTGAGTTAGATAAGCCTGGGTGATAGGAGTTTCAATAAACCCTTGTCATTTTTATGAAAATTGAGGGTTTTGTGATTTGATATCTTAGAGGCCAGGGTTCAAATGGATAATGGTGGAATTTGAGGTTTTGTAACCCAATCAAGGACTGTTTGTTGATTTTTTGGGTTAACTAGTTGTTTTGTGGGCACTTCCTTTGTAAAATAGGGCTAATTGGTGGCCTAAAAATAGGGGTAGTCTAGAAAAATCTCCATATTGTTTCAAAGAAACCTCATAGGGTCTTTTGGTATGTTGTGTTAGGCCCTAAATTGGATCTTAGAAGGTGTTTAGTTAGGATCTGTACAACCTCCTCTAAAAGATATCTCCAAAAAGACAAATTTTGAGGGCTACAAGCCACTAGGTGTGTATTTGAGACAAGTTGAGTGGATAGGGTTGAAGGGGTTGGTTTCTTGTTTTGGTTTGATCAATTTGAGTTGGTTTTGGTCATCACCACCTTGCTTTTCATCATTTTGTGTGATTTAGTTAATTGGTTCCTCTAAAGGATTAAAATTTCCTATTAATTAATCACAGTAACTTGACAAGAATCATTTGGATCGATAAGAAGATTCTAATAGTTACATTCTTGCACATTTATAAAAGGTACAAACAATCACAAGTGCCAAAAAATTTGAATTGTAGCCAGTAATTAAGTCACATATCATTCACCTCTTGACTCCATTAGCCCAATAGAATTAGGCACTGGTCATACCATTTTATTTCAACATTTCATAAAACCTCATTCATACATTCACATTTCAAATTTTAGTACTAGGAGTAGGAGTAGCTAACAAGCCTTCATCTATTCCACATTTCATGCCACTGTGGGTAGATCCTTAAAACCAACTAAGTCACACTACTCTCAAATTTGCATCATTTATCAAGGTTCACCCACCTAGGTTTAGCAGAGCCTGAAGTGCAGTGAGTCATCAACCACATAGGTTAACTCCATTCGCTAGTTCAAAAACATTGTAAGTCTGACCATAGAGCTTCAAATCCTCTTAGGATTTACAACTTGCATTTTTGAGACCTAACATGTGGCTCTAAAAGAATATTATATAAGCTTTATAAAATTACCAAGCATTAGACTCTTGCTCATTGGTTTTAAGTTTATTCCTGGTATGCCATTTCCTTCTCATTAATGATCATGACTTTATTTGAAGGATATGGTTTTGATAGAGTTTATCCTAATCATAGTATATTTTTAAAGTAAATGGTGTTGACACTAGCTATGATTTCTTGATCTATAGTGTAGACATGTGGTATGTCTATTATTTTTTGAATTGGCCATAGCCTAGGTAGGAAGCAGTGGTTAGGTGATTAAATTACTGAGTGTGATTTTATTTATTAAGAGGGGTAGGTATTAATGTTTTATACTTGGTTTGAAACCATCCTCATCCCTAATAAGGTTGATTATATTATGAATTATAGAGTTGAAATTTTTGGAGGGAACCACTATTGTTGAGGTTGGTTAGACCACTAGGGATTGGAATAGGATTAGTTGGTACATTTATGGGGTTCCCAAGGGTAAGGTCCCCATTGTTGTGGCATTTGTTGTGAAGGAAATGGTGCAAACCAAGGATTAATATTCCAATTCATAGGTGACCACCATTGGAATTGACATAGGGATTGGTTATAATAAAATTTTCCATCCTACCTTTGTCCCATATAGTTGAGTTCCTCCTCTATTGGAGATACTTTCCTCTTACAACTTTTGATGGTATTGAGAAACCAACATTACTTTTTTGGGTTCTTTTTTATAGATGTGATAAATTTATGTTTTATCCAAAGGACACTCCTTGAAGAGGTACTTATTATAACATTTACAATATTATTTGACATGGATTCTAAAGTTCTATTTTTGTCCTGATCCCATCTAGTGTAATATTTATTTGTGTTGGAATTGTGTGCCTCAATCTCACAGGCTGAAACCTCTGAAAGAGAAAAGTCAGTGTGACATACTTTATGTCTGGCCGACTAGTAGTTGTGTAACCTTGTGTAATGTTCAGGTCACCGAGACCTTGTTGTTGTCTTGCCGACTGGAGCTATCGCTGTGACTCGTTATGTTCGTTGTAACCCTATGCCGACTGGGTTGGTCTTGCCGACTGTGGTTCATAGTGGTTGTCGGGGAGACTTGTGGCGACAACAGTTATCGGGGAAAGATATGAACTTTCGGCATGAAGTCTTACCGACCAGAGATGTCTCGTTGAATGGTTATACACTTGGATTCATTGGAGTAACATGAAGGCTTCGGTAAGAACTCTTAGCGATGGAGGTTTGTCTCATTGATGGTGTAGTCTGTTGTCGGTATGACTCCTGGCAAAGGATGGTCTCAGGGTGACTTGGAACCCAAGGAGTAACTCTTAGCGACGGATGAAGTCTCACCGACGGTAGGACATTTCAGTGTGACATGAAGGCTCTCCAAGACCTTGTTCCAATTTCTTGTGGTCTCGCCAATAGGTATGTTGCTTCGGTATGATCTCTTGGCGATAGCGATAGTCTCGCCGATGGGAATGCTGATGTCTATGTGACTTTTGAACATTGGTATGACCTCTCACCGAATAGCAATAGTCTTTCCGAATAGCACTACATGTGTTGGTCATCGGTATGATGCCTCAGCAATATGGTTTGTCTCGCCAACTACTTTTGAACTCAGTGTAACCTCTTGCCGAAGGTGATGACTCTGGGTGATATCAACGATTGGGATTTGTGGCATCGAGGAGACATGGTTAGTGTCTCACCGACATGCGAATACAGGTTGAACGCCTTGACCGATTGGAAGACTATCCTACGTGGTGTGTCTTCAACCAATCAGGGAGCAGAATGGGAACCGTTGGAAGTTGGACTGTTGTGGCCGTTCCTGTGAGGAAGTTCAACAAACTAGGGATGACATGGATATACTTTGAGATCGATGATGATGTTTGGTTGGACGATCAGTGGGATGAACAATTCAATGAAAAGTTGAGTAATCAGTGTGCATTCAATTCTGAGAGCATTGTAACTTGAATGTTATGTACAACGTTGATCATTGTGTATGCTGTTGTAATTTGACATGAGAGAGTGATGCTCATACTCTGTATGTAATTTTGTTTACTGTAATACAAAGGGGTTTGTCTTGGTGTGGTGGGTTTTTCTCTTGTAAGGGTTTTCCCACGTAAATCTAGTGTTCATGTGTGTATTCTCATTTCTTTGTTTCTGTTATTTCTTTCAAGTGTATCTTAATTGGACTGTAATTGAAAATTTAAAGTCACCTCTGCATTCTTCCCTGAGGTTTTGACGTTAGGAGAATTAGTTCCACACCTTAGCTTTCCTTACAAGTGGTATCAAAGCCTAGCCAGTTGTGTTATCCTTGTGGGTACATTGGGTTTTTTGTGTCAATTATGTTCAGTGGGAGTCTTGTAGAAGTTTGGTAATTTGAATTATAGGTTAAGATGACAAGCACGTCAGGAAAGATTGAAATTGAGAAATTCAATGGCAGCAATTTTGAATTGTGGAAACTTAAAATGGAAGATCTGTTGGTTGATCGTGATCTTTGATTGTTGTGTCTGGAATGAAGCCTACATGCATGAAGCAAGAGGATTGGGACCTTACAGATAGAAAATCAAAGGGGTTGATAAGGCTCTGTTTAGCAGACTATGTTCTCCTGAATGTTCATGAAGAAAAGATTGCATCTTCCTTGTGGAAAAGACTGGCAGCTATTTATCAGGGCAAGTCCTTGGTGAATAAATTGTTCTTGAGGAAGAAGCTGTACACTTTGAGAATGCAGGAAGGAGGGTCTATTGCTGATCATTTGAACGCATTAAACATGTTGATTGCTCAGTTAGCATCTGTGGGTGTGAAGATTGATGAAAAAGACCGCTGTATGCTTTTATTATGTTCTTTGCCAGATTCTTGGGATCACTTGGTGATGGCTATTGGGAGTACGACATCCACTTTTAAGATGGAAGATTTTGTTGCTTCTTTGTTATCAGAAGAGATGAGAAGGAAATCTTCTGAGATGGCGAAGGAGGCTCTTGCTGTTAGAGGCAGATCGAAAGATAAAGGCAAGAAGAAGGACAAGAAGTCCAAATCCAAATAAGAAGGGAGATCAAAGTCTCCTAGCAAGAAGTCCAAGGTGAAGTGCTGGAATTGTGGGCAACCTGATCATGTCTGAAAGGATTGTAAAGAGGAGAAGAAGAAGAAGAAGAAGTATTCTTCCGACAATGATTCTTCTCAGAGTGATGCAGACGCTTTCATTGTAGCCTTGGCTATGTAGGCATAAGATGATGTTTGGCTAATTGATTCTGGAGCATCTTTCCACATGACATCTCATAGAGACTGGTTCACGAAGTATGAAAATATGATGGTGGAAAGGTGTATTTGGCAAGTGATTCATCATTAGAAATAGTTGGCCTTGGAAGAGTCAGAATTCAATTCCCTGATGGAAGAGTGAAGGGAATCAATGATGTAATGCATATACCACGTCTGGCTCGAAATCTACTTTCTATTAGTAAGCTGAATGATATTGGAGTGCAAGTCACGTTCTCTGGAAATGGCTGCAAGATGACTAGAGGCTCAATGGTGCTAGCAAGGGGTGCTCGTATTGGTACCTTGTATAAACTAGATGCACATGTTGTTCAATGCAATAGTGTCTCTGTAAAGTCACAGAAAGCCACTCATGGAGGAAAAGAGGATACAATTCTTGATAGTGTAAACTCTATGGAAGTTAAACTTCCAACAGAAAAGACTATGCTCTGGCATCATAGGCTAGGCCACATAGGAGAGAAAGGTTTAAAAACCTTGAAGAATAAAAACCCGGTTGAAGGGCTTGATGACTGTAACCTTGAATTCGAATTTTGTTAACATTGTATATATGGTAAAGAACATCACGTTTCATTTTACTCCAGTCCTCACAAATCTTTTGGTTTTCTTGATTATATACATTCTGATGTTTTTGGTCGAGTGAATGTTCCTTCTTTGTCTAATTCAAGGTACTATGTATCATTTATTGATGATTATTCAAGAAGGGAATTTGTCTATTTTTTGAAAAGTAAATCAGAAGTGTTCAATCAGTTTAAGAAATTTAAAAACCTTGTAGAAAATCAGATTAGAAGAAAAATAAAATGTTTAAGGACTGATAATGGCGGTGAATTTTTTTCTGATGAATTCGAGAGGTACTGTAAAGATCATGGGATTAAAAGACATAAAACTACACCTTACACTCTACAACAAAATGGAGTTGCAGAAAGGTTCAACAGGATAGTGATGGAAAGAGCATGAAGTATGCTGAGCAGTGCTGGCTTGGAGGAGAAGTTCTGGGTTGAGGCAGTTGCTACAACATGTTACTTGATAAACCGTTCTCTTAATTTTGCTCTTGTTGAGAAAACACCTTTGGAAGCATGGTCTGGAAAGAATCCCTCTCTAAGACACATTCGAGTCTTTGGCTGTGAGGCATATGCACATGTGCCAAATGAGAAAAGATCTAAATTGGAGAACAAGGCTGTCAAATGTACTTTTATTGGTTATAGTGTTGGCATAAAAGGATACAAGCTTTGGAATCCTGATACAGAGAAGGTTCTATATAGCAGAAGTGTTATCTTTCATGAGTGAAGCCTTCTACCTTGATCTGCATCAGAGACAAAATCAGAAAACAAAAAGGATGTAGTTGAAATTCCTCACACAGAGAAAGAGGAATTGAAAATTCAAAATGTACCTGCCGGAGGAGAGCTCAAGTAGTTCGAGAGTTCTGATGAAGAAGAACAACCTCAGCCTCAACAAGTGAGGAGGTCAACTCGTGAAAGAAAGCAACCTGATAGGTATGGGTTTTCTTTGATAGATTCTACTTGTGCCTATGCTTAAATCTCTAGCACTGATGAGCCTAGGATTGTGAAAGAGGCTTTTAAAATGTCTAATTCAAACTCTTGGTTGGAAGCCATGAATGAAGAAATGGCATCATTAGAAAATAATGATACTTGGAGTTTGGTGCCCTTTCCTGAAGGCAGAAAAGTTGTGGGTTACAAATGGGTATTTAAAAAGAAAATAGGTCTGGATGGCAGTGTGGAAAAATACAAGGCAAGGTTGGTTGCGAAGGGTTATTCCCAGGTAGAGGGAATTGATTATGGGGAGATTTTTTCTCCTGTAGCTAAGCTAACATCTAACAGATTCCTTTTGTCACTTGCAACAACATATGAATTAGAGGTTGAACAGATGGATGTGAAGACAACATTTCGTCATGGTGATCTTGAAGAAGAAATTTATATGTCCCAGCCTGAGCACTTTGTGGAAAAAGGTAAAGAAAAACTGGTTTGCAAGTTGAAAAAATCTCTGTATGGATTAAAGCAGTCTCCTAGAATGTGGTACCAAAAGTTTGACACTTTTGTTTTGTCATTGGGATTTGTAAGATCAAAATCTGATCATTGTGTGTATTACAAAGTTGAAAGTGATTGAGTTCTTATTATTGCTCTCTATGTTGATGATATGTTGTTCATAGGCAATAGTAAGTCAATGATTTATGATCTTAAGTCTTAGTTGTCTACAAAGTTCGAAATGAAAGATCTTGGTGCAACTAGGTATATTCTGGGAATGGAAATCACCAGGGACAAGAATAGTAGAAAACTTTGGCTTAGTCAGAGTAAGTATATTAAGATTGTTCTAGAGAGATTTTGTATGACTAACTACAAGCAGCTAGTCGTTCCAGTTTTGCAGGGAACGAAGCTATCTGTTGAAGACTGTCCAAAATCTCCTACTGAGATGGAGGACATGACCATGTGCCTTATACTAGTACGATTGGCAGTCTTATGTATGCAATGGTCTGTACAAGGCCAGACATCGCCCAAGCAATGGGAGTACTTAGTCGGTTTATGGCTAATCCTAGAAGATCACATTGGGATGCTGTGAAAAGAGTATTCAGATATTTGAAGGGCACTTCAAAATATGCTTTGTGTTACCATGGGAACTTGGTTGAATCACAGAGGACTCTCAGTATTCAAGGCTATGTGGATTCTGATTGGGCAGGGGACATTGACAGCAGAAGATCCACCAGTGGATATATTTTCATGTTGAATGGTGGTGCAGTGAGTTGGATGAGTAAGCGACAGGCTGTAGTCGCTTTGTCTACTATAGAGGCATGATACATGGCAGCAACGCATGCCTGTAAATACGCAATTTGGCTAAAATGTTTGTGTTCTAAGATTGGTTTTGATACAGGGCAAATAACAATTTATTGTGACAGTCAGAGTGCTATTTGTTTGGCAAAGAATCCTACTTTCCATGCCAGGACGAAACATATTGATGTGCAGTATCATTTTGTACGAGATATGGTGGAGGATGGAAAGTTCTCTTTAGAAAAATTGGATACTCTGGAGAATGTTGCAGATGCATTGACGAAGCTAGTGAGCACAAACAAGTTCAGGTGGTGTGCCAGTTCGATGGGCCTTAGTGCCCATGAATTTCAGTAGCTTTGTTGTGCTCTGGAGGTTCCTGTGTGATCTTCATCAAGTCAGAGATTGTTGGAATTGTGTGCCTCAATCTCACAGGCTGAAACCTCTAAAAGAGCAAAGTCGGTGTGACATACTTTCTATCTGGCCGACTAGCAGCTGTGTAACCTTGTGTAATGTTCAGGTCATCGAGACCTTGTTGTTGTCTTACCAACTGGAGCTATTGCTGTGACTCGTTGTGTTTGATGTAACCCTCTGCTGAGTGGGTTGGTCTTGCCGACTGTGGTTCATAGTGTTTGTTAGAGAGACTTTTGGCAACAACAGTTATCGGTGAAAGATATGAACATTCGGTATGAAGTCTTACCGACAAGAGATGTCTCGCTGAATGGTTATACACTTGGAGTCATCGGAGTAACATGAAGGCTTCGGTAAGAACTCTTAGCAATAGAGGTTTGTCTCGCCGATGGTGTAGTCTGTTGTCGGTATGACTCCTGGTGAAGGATGGTCTCGGGGTGACTTGGAACCTATGGAGTAACTCTTAGCGATGGATGAAGTCTCGTTGACGGTAGGACATTTCAGTGTGACATGAAGGCTCACCAAGACCTTGTTTCGATTTCTTGTGGTCTCGCCGATAGGTATGTTGCTTTGGTATGATCTCTTGGCGATAGCGATAGTCTCACCGATGGGAATGTTGATGTCTATGTGACTTTTGAACATCGGTATGACCTCTCACCAAATAGCGATAGTCTTGCCGAATAGCGCTACATGTGTTGGTCATCGGTATGACGTCTCAACGATATGGTTTGTCTCATTGAATGCTTTTGAACTCGGTGTAACCTCTTGTCGAAGGTGATGACTCTGGGCGATATCGACGGTTGGGCTTTGTGGCATCAGGGAGACACGGTTAGTGTCTCACCGACATGCGAATACAGGTTGAACGCCTTGACCGATTAGAAGACTATCCTACGTGGTGTGTCTTCGACCAATCAGGGAGCAGAATGGGAACCGTTGGAAGTTAGACTGTTGTGGCCATTCCTGTGAGGAAGTTCAAGAGACCAGGGACGACATGGATATACTTTGAGATCGATGATGATGTTTGGTTGGACGATCAGTGGGATGAATAGTTGAATAATCAATGTGAATTCAATTCTAAGAGCATTGTAACTTGAATGTTTTGTACAAGGTTGATCATTGTGTATGCTGCTGTAATTTGACATTAGAGAGTGAAGCCCGTACTCTGTATGTAATTTTGTTTACTGTAATACAAACGGGTTTTTCTTGGTGTGGTGGGTTTTTCTCCCATAAGGGTTATCCCACGTAAATTTGGTGTTCATGTGTGTATGGCCATTTCTTTGTTTCTGTTATTTCTTTCAAGTGTATCTTAATTGGACAGTAATGGAAAATTTAAAGTCACCTTTGCATTCTTCCCTGAGGTTTTGATGTTAGGAGAGTTAGTTCCGCACCTTAGCTTTCCTTACAATTTGAAAAAAAAATGTCAATTTTAAATTCATAAATTTTTCTCCATCAACTACCGTATTTTTTAATTGACCTTTGTATACATGAATTTCCTAATTCTTCCCCTTGTTTTGGACTATGAGAAATATTTTTTACACAATCTTGAGATGTCAGGGAGACTAAGATTACTAGCATCGCCCTTTCCCATAAGGTTGAAGGCCATTCAAGATTCTTCTATTAGACCTCTCAAAATAATATTTTATTGATTTATAGACTCAAAAAATCTCCACGCCATCATTAAAAAAGGAGGAAGCACTCTAAATAGTCCTCCATACTTCCACCATCTCTTTCTTTCATGCAAAAAATTTCCTCCTTCCTTTATTAACCCAACAAAAATATTGATACTTATCCAAAAACATAATTTCCATTTTATATCATGAGTTAATAAATCCTATACTAACTCTCGTGAACTAGTGTGTGGCTAAGTCCTGCAATGTTGAGAGAAATATCTTGATTTTTTTTTATCAATTTTGTAGTCATATGTTTGATAGAGGAATTTAAATTTGAAAATAAATTAGTCTAGATCCTTAAAATCCATACCTCTAAAGGAAGGGAATATGTAAGGGGAATTTTTTTCTTATGATCTTCTTCATCACAATTTTAAGTAATAGGGTAGGTGAATGTTCTTTCCATCTTATTCTCTACATGTTTGTTATCATTATTTTATATTATTTCCTTAAAACTAAGATCACATGGTTGACTAATTTCTTGGGTTATTTGGGAACTTTCTTCTTGACTTTTGTTATTCTAAGGGTATGACTCTTTTTAGACTAGGAGGTTTGGCCCTATGATGTGAAAAAAAAGGATCTAGGGTCTAAATCACACTTCCTCCTACATCATATTAGAAAGGAACCAAAAATTATCACAAACACCCACTTGGCTACTAACCTCTATGGAAGAGCCATAATGGTGGATAAGGGTTTTGGTTCTTTTTTGGGTTGGGGAATGATTTATTAATGATTAACTTGATTTGATAATGCAAATGTGTACCTAGGTCAACTATTAAGCTACAAAAACTAATGTAATTATAGAGAAATACAGGCATGCGTTACAAAATAATAGAGTGTAGAGATAGAGGAACCTAGAATACGAATTTGGGCTCAACCTGGCTAGACAGGGGTGCTAGCACCCTAGACCAAGAAGTAAAAATCTTAGGAATAAAAAACTAGATCTTAGATGGTCATAGTTTGTAGGTTCTTCCTTTCTAGACTTATCTTTAGAGCTTTGTATGTTGATGATTAATACCTCAAGCCCTAATTTTTTGACATAAAAGGCTTGAATGCTTGATCTTACAATTAGTTTTTAATTCTTTCCCAAATCTTATTCAAATCTATCACCTACCTGCACACAAGAGAGGAGAGAAAGGGTTGTGTCATATAGGGGCTTGCCTAAGTCGAACTCCATTTTTGTGTTTTCTCCTTCATAGTGGCTATGATGATGTAAAGAGTGCTTACTCTTGGTCGAGCAAAGACAAATAGACAAAATAAATGATAAATTGACAAGCGCTACTTGGAATGAACTATGATTTTCCATGGTTTGACTGTCTTTTTCAATCATGCACCTGATATCCTTGCTCATAGACTTGCAGACTACCACTTGGCATGCCTTCAAACAACCTTAATGACCATCCTGTTACAAGGTTTTGAATAAGGATTGAAACTATCCTTGAGCAACATTGACCATAAACTATCTGCCAGTGCTATTTACAACCAATCACTTGATTCACCAAGACAAATCCATGAAACCAGGTTAACAAAGCATTATACCTTCAATAGGAAATTAGAACTACTCCTATTTATGCATTCAAAATGATGAAATTTTTCCTCCAAGCATAAGGGCACACTTGAACTTGTGTTTGGCACTGTCAACTCTATTTGACTACATCTTGACAAGATACTAACTGCCTCTCAAACAATATGCTTGAAAATGTTTATCCATGGTTGCATTTGCTACAATTGATGACTGTGTAAAAACAACCCTTCTTCCCTTTGGAATTTTTTGTCAAAATATATGGTTATTTGAATCGTCATTCATCATCATATAGGTGACTATCAATTGGAGACAATATTCACTAGTCACTGCACTGTCTAGGGTTTAAATGAAGACAAGTCTTCATATATTATGGTTGTAATTCCTCCTAACCACTGCCCCATTACAATATTGAACCCTTGATGGTACTATGAACAACCTTGTCATGAATGGTACAACCTTACACATGACTGTTATCAAATATGCAAACCCTTCATAGGTCATTAATATGCAACCCATCACAAATAGCTTCCACTATGCCCTTGGAACCTTGGAAACCCTCCCAAGCCATGAGATTGTCAACCACTCAAGTCACTACCTCATTATTCATTAACAGTGATCCTCTTATTCATACGACTGTGAATTGCCTTGTTGACAAGATTTTGAGAGGAATCTTAGATAAAGCTTGGATAACCCTAGATGAAACTTTCAACATTTTGAATGTACCCTTCTAATACAAAAAGGAAAATTTTAATTCATGTAATAAGTAAACAAACACAACTTATGAAATGAAGCCTAGTATAAGAAGATTTTCTCAACTTGACATTGAACAAATTAAATTGAGAAACATGTAGAATTCAACAAACAAAAAGAACCATCTATTTATTCCATTACAACTAAATTTATTGAGAAATAAAATGGCATGTTCTCAATTGTTCTTGCTCCGAAGGAACTTGCAAATAGCACAAAAAAGATTTTTAGGATGTTGCAACTTCCAATATAATTTTTTTGAAATATAGAGCAATCAAACATAAGAAAGTTCTTCGTCTTTTCAACATCATAGAAGTGGATCGTATATGAATATAGGCCAAGTATTCCAACAACACTACTTTTTTAGTTGGATCCTAAAAATTCTGCAATTTATGTTCTTATCTAAAACATTTGTGCAAAAGCGGGCAAGTGTGGTGAGGTTCAAATAGTAAGGAGATTGATGAAATATAGATGAATGAAAAAGATACCTGCATGTAGTTGGATTGAAGGGCATAAAATGGTACATTCTTTTTTGTGTAGGAGACATATCACATCCACAAACATGGGATATCTATGCAAAATTGGAGAAATTGGCTTGGAAAATGAAGGCAATAGGGTATTTCTAGATTTAAGACTTTGACTTAATGCTATGGAATAGAAGAAAAAATAATCATTTATCTGCCGCCATAGTGAAAATTTAGCAATTGCATTTGGTTTGTTAAACACATGGGCCTTCGTACAACTATTAGAGTTGTTAAGAACCTTTGAGTATGTTCTAATTTTCACACTTCATCTAAATTCATCTCCAAGATTGTTGCAAGAGAAATTGTTCTGAGAGATGTGAACCATTTCCATGATTTTAAATAGAGACAATGTTATTGTGGAGAATATTGGTGATGATAAATGAAACAATCTGAAAAATACCTGCTTGCACTATAATAATGTGCACTACATTAGATATCCAGTAATAACGAAGGGACATCCATCAAAGCATAACAACAAGGATTTTTTTGTCATATGTTGTAGTTACAAGTGCCCTGTTGGACATACATGGAAATTTTGAAGCATAGACAAGGCAATTGAATTGCTTCATTGATTTTTTAGGCTTTCCCACATTACAACTGGCCTGACTTGAAGAGTTTGTGGGAGATAATGGGTTCCCACTCTCCCGCAAACTCTTCAAGCCAGGCCAGCAGTAATGCGGAAAAGCCTAAAAGATCAATAAAATATTTGTATGTTCTCTTCAATCCTTACCTTATCTACAATGATCCAGATGACTCCTTATGTACATGGAGGAGTTGTGAGAGAGCCTGTGTATCTGTAGTATTTTCTACTCCCCATCTTTATATGCTTGGGATCTATAATTTTTAGAACCTCCTCTGCTCCTACTTCCATGTCGTGACTAAGAGCTTCCATTTGATCCATCAACTGCACACAATAGCATATCGCTCTTAATTTAAAGATATTTCATGCTTTGACCTTCCAAAACAAACATAAGAATCTAAAGAAAGACCAAAGGATTGAAGTACCTCAACAAGAAAGGTATCATGCCTTCCATATTTGTATAAAATTCCAATAATCATTATTTTGTTATCTTATGTTTGGTGTACCATATTTCCAAAGGATACCTGCAACACACACAATTTGAATCCCAATAGAGCCTAAAACCATAAATGCATAGACAATAACTAATTTTTGTATGATAAGGAATATAGTCAACTCTATATTCAATTCACCCCATTGAATGACATAATTTGGAATAAGTTCTAAGAGTAAATTTACTTTTCTCAAATTTAAGAACCAACTCAGAAGAAAAAACACTTTCTCTAATGGTTATAGAGACCAACCTAAGAAACAAACAAGTTAAATGAAATGTGGTCAAACACAATTCCTTGAAACAATTATTGTCGATGTCAATACCAAGTGCTTTGTTCGATGGTATCTATGCACAATGAAAGGTCACTGGCCCTTCACTTGGATTTGCATAGTCACTACCCTTAAAACATTAAAATTGTCCTTACCTTGCTTGTCAATCCTTTTGACACTGCAACTCCAACAGTTTACTGTCTCTTTAATGTAGGGAAAGTGGTGTTAGGACTACCACTTCATATGATTCCATGTTGACTTTCGACAAAGTATTAAGTCACTGTCCTAAAATATTCCAAATAATTGCTATTTGTTTGGCTCTAAGGGTCTTTAGGTATCTGCCTCTCTAAACATTGTCACTGCCTTTAATTCCTTGCACAATAGATGTGCCTTTGCAACTGTCACTAAACCTTGTTTCATGAGCCTTAAGACATTGCAATATCAAACCAACTGCCTCCTTAATGCACATAGAAATGATGATAGGGACAACCACATATAGATATGTTGCATTTAAAGTCATGGAGATTGTCATGCTCTATTATTGCAATTAAATAGGCACTCTTGCAATATATCTTCAGGATCAAGATGCAACAAAAATCTTTATCAAGAAAAATCCTTCACTCAATTCCATTGTCTACACCTCAAACAATGATAGCATAAATTTGATAAAGACTATCTTCCTTTGTTGCAAAAACACATTTTCCTTTGTTAGTCCACTGAACTCATGTCATGAATTAAAGGTACAACCATACCTACAACAATACTTTTGACTGTGATCAATCAAGAGGGAGCCTATCACTGTACCTTACACTTTTTCCACTAAAATTCCCTTTATCCATCATGCATCTTAAACTGCCCTATTGAGATTTGCTGCTCATTTAGGTCTCCATGACCGCCCATTCACAGTCAACTACCCCTGCATTATCCAAGATTTGAATGAAAAAAGAACCTAAGGGGCTATTCCTTACTATCTTCTTGAGTAAAATATCATACTCAAGGCTTAGGGTTGCTTGAAAACAAACCCCTTGCAACATGTGTGGCAGAGAAGAATAACCTGACTAAAAATGTGCATTGTCATATATGATAAAACACCATCATGTAGCTCTTTTGGGCCTTAAGACTGCCTTATGCCTATACTCTTCCATCTCATGAACAATCATTCTACCTATCATACCATTTCATGCTACAAATTCCCTCTAGCACTATAAATAATCACATGGCTTTAAAGAATTTTTGCAATCACAAACACATACTACCATGTGATACCTCAAATGGAACAAGAAAATTGGGACACACCCAACACTCCTCATAAGGAATAACAAAATAGATGAAATGCCAAGAAACAAAACACAAAGCACCAAGAATGTATTGTGCTCTTGAGACTTGATTGCCACACTTTATCTTTTGTGATCTTCCTCTAATGATTGAGATAGCATTCTCCACAAACCTACTATTTTCCTCCTTCTATAGACATGCCTTCATCATCATTGAATCTATTTCCTCCACAGATTTGTAGAATTCTCAACAATGTAGCCCTCTTATGAATTGGCTTCCCTAACTTTTCACTGTGACAGTAAATTTGTACCATCTAGGATGGTTCCTCATTATGCATGATCACTATGATAACTGTATTTTCAATAAGAAACTTGCTACTATGTTTGCAATCCAAATCTTGCTTAGTTATAGTCAACCACATAATGCTATAGACCTTATGTTGGCTAGTAAGGCACTATCATCAAACACCAATAGTGGAAACTAAGCAAGGACTGCCCTCAACATCAACAATGAAATATATGCCACTACTCATTGAATGGTGCAATTGTCATGAAATCACTCCCACTTCAAGGATGATGCCTTTGTCTCATTTCACTATACCTACAATCTTTCATCATTCATGATGATCTATGACTGTGCACACTAGGTAGGGTTTGATCTTGTGAAACCCCTAAGGTTAACTCCTCATTGCCTTTATAACCCTAGAAACTCATACAAAATGCTTATGACATCCACATTAAAGTATCTCACAATGGCTCCACTTGTTTATTGACAAGTTCCTTACTTGCATGGTTCCTTAGGGTTTTGCATATGAATGATGATATGACATATTTAACATCTTTGTGATAATGGTTTTTAAATAGATCTCGGTCTCTCTTTAACCTTGATCATAGTAACCCTTGAGTTCCATAATCCACACTCAATCTCTTCTAAGGAATTTTTCCTTATGTCAGACTATATATTATGCAGATAAACCATGTTTTTCACATCTACCACTGTTATGAATCAATAGCACAATAATGCACCCTTTATGACTTATAGGCTTGAGATCCCTATATTATATTCATGCCATAACTCTATTAATAATGAACTAAGTCTTAAGATCTGCATTATGTATGAAATTTGATTGTCATTGCACTGTGCTTTCAATAGGGAACTTGCTACTGCTCACTTACTTTCATTTGACACCTCAAATAATGAATAATCTTCCTCCCAATACATGATATTTCTCGAGATTTGACATGCATACCTTGGTCTCCTTTGTATAGTCAATTCATGGCAGTGTTTTCACTGTCCCTATGGAATATAACACTATCATCTCCTCAACACTTAACCATCACTAAGGCCACTAGAAAATAAAATGGAGGAAGAAAAAAGTTACAATTTGTATAAGGATACTATAGCTTTGATACGTGTAACCCTATCACAATGCTCTTAAGCAAAGCTTTGCTCTCTATAAATTGTTCTCATGACTACCAAAGGTCACTGCAATTGTTTTTTCAACAAGGAGCTCAAAACTGCATGTGGTCATGCATTTGAGAGCCCTAAGGTAATGGATCCATGCCTCCTTGACATAAAATCCTCATGAAAGTGTTACTCAACACTGCCTTCATTCATAGACTGCCATGTATAATACATTGTCCACTATTCATCAGTTCAATTCACCATCCTTACACAGCTTAGGACCTATATCCTTAACCTTTTCCTACTGCCATGATGATTGTCCTTGCATTAGGAAAATCTCAATGTGACCTAAAACCCTATGGTTTTCATACATATCATGAATGGAAAAACATGCCTGCACAAAGAATATCACATGCCTTCATGCTTTGACACTTCTTTGCATCTCAAACCACTATACCCTTCTTGTCTTTGCATAGTCACTACCTCTTGAACAAGGTCATTATTCTACAATCGTAATAACACTAATATCTTCAAGGGAATGCCATCATTAAACACACAAAAAGCATAATTATCTACTCTGCTCACGAAGTCACTCTTAGAATGCATCAAACCTGTGTTTGACAATATCATCTCGATCATCTCTTATTGGTGCATTTTCATTCAATACAAAGATCTAAAAATAAACATTCAATATGCATTCTCAGAAACATAATTCAAACCCTAGCTAGAGTATGGAAGAGAAAGAGCTTCTAAACATAAAACAACCTCTTCACAATGCAAGCAATGAAGAAAAGAACATTGCCTTGTCTTCTCAGAAACACAAGATGAGGAAATAGTTAAGGTTATCAGTACAAACAAGAAAAGAAAAATCTGTCCATTGAAACTTCAACAATGAGACTATTGTCATGTCTTAAACATATCATGGTCTGTGATCTTCTCAAAAGATCTATGTATTGTGATATGAAAATATCACCTATGAAGGTGGTTGTTTTCCTAATTTAAGAGCTTTTACTTCCTAGTTTGGGCTTATGATAGGGATAAAACCTTCATAAGGAGACATGAAAGATCTTCCTCGAAAATTCAAACAGAACTAAAAACCTTAATGACATAGAGTATACCTGGCAAGATGTGAGGATGAAGGCTTCCAAGAAAACCTCAAATATTATCTCAACGTGGGCATGATCTATCCTCAAAACCTTGGAAAATCTCCTCATGCATGCAATGGGTCTTCAAACCCTTGTGAATCTCTGTAGTGTGGATGAATTCAAAGCCAACAAAGAAAGGTTTCTTCAGAGAAAACTCAACATGCCTTTATCCCATATCTTCTCAACAACGTGGATAGATGATGGTGTAACCAACTACTTGTTCTAGGCCATGCTCTCGAAAAATATTTGGAATTCTTCCAACTAGCAAACTAAAAATCTTGCTCAATAGACACTTCAACTGAAAAATCTCTTTTTCATTGTTTGACACCCAAGGAAATGAAAATTCCCTTTTTCATTGTTTGGCACCCAAAAAAAACTTAGTCTTTCACTTCTTTTTTATTAATTTCCACTTTATTTTCCACTTATGATCAAATTAGTCACTTGTGATGATCAAATTAGTCATTTATAGCTGTGTTGCAAAAAATGATTAGAATTTAGTCATTTTTAGTTGTCATGACTAATTTTTTTAGTCACATAGTCATTTATTTTCCAAATTCTACTAGTGTACTCTGAAAAATCCTCCCACGATGATCTAGATGTTGTTGTCGTAGCCTTGACAACACATGTATTAGAAGATGTGTGGTTGATATAATCAGGAACTTCTTTCCACATGACCTCTCAGAGGGGTTGGTTCTGATAGATGGTGAAGATACTACATGGATGCCACAAACTTAAGTTGAAAATATGGTAATGACACACTTGAGGAGTTTCACATCCATTTTAAAAATGCTATGGAGTGTATATATTTAGGATGGAGCTAGAACACGATAATCAATTTCCCTTCCTTCACATTCTTCTCCTTAGGGAACTTGTTGGATCCATGGTCTAAAAAGAGTATGGAACATCTAGTCACATAGTTCTCTAACTTCTACTTTGTGTTATTTCCATCTTTCCCAAAAATAAGGTATCCTTAAAACACTTGTTGGAAATATCCCACTTTTAAAAAATAAAAATAAACTTAACTAGGTATAGTAGGAAACACATCTCTAGAGCCATAACCAAGCCAAAAAGGTTTGCAAGATTTAAATTATTTTAATGCTCCATTGACATATTTTTGACATTTCTTGCTTATGTGGAAGTTGTATCCAACATGAACTCAAAAAAATTAAGAAGAAAGGCATTAGGATTTCTTTCCAACCTTATAAGAAAATGAGAATATTATCTTTCTTGTGAAAGATCATAAAGGACTCTTTTTTTAATTCTAGAGCATATAAAAGATAGAGTGCTCATGTGACACCCCTAACATTAAGGAAATTGACTAATATATTCAAAATAGGATAAAAGAATACATTGTTAAGATTAAACATGGATGTGTCATAAAATTTTCCTTGTGGAGTATTCTTTTGAGAGTAGACACCATATCCCTCTTAACTTAGCAACTTTACTTGAAAATAATCTTAAGGGAAATGATTGAAATCAACAAACACACCCTCAATCTAAACAAAGTTGAAGGATTAGGTTTGAGACACTCGCAAAAACCCATCATCTCGACATCCTTAAACATAAGTTCCACTTATTTCTTGACATTTTTTTTCTCTTATGTATTTTTAATACCAATTTTATTTTAGTTTATCATTTTATTTTATGGATTAAAATTAAATTACTTTTTATTTTTTTCCCCTAATATTATTGTTTCATCCATCTTCCTTTAAGAGTTATTTCAAAATTGAATGTTTATAAAATGTTTTAAGATAACTTATTAAAGCTTGACTTGAGAACAAAGCCTCTCATTTCATAAAAGAATTAAAAATTAAGTTTTCTATATATTTTCTAACCCCTTTCTTTGGATTTTATGTCTTAAATATTTTTTATCATTTTATTTTAAACTAATATTATGATCTTTTTATAATTTTTCTCTTATCATAATATTAAATTATAGAATATAATTTAAAATATTAATAAAATCAAAATACAATATTTTTTGAAAACTCTAAATTTCAATCATCTACTTAAAAAACCTCACAAAAATTAAGATGATGTAATCCTATATAACAAATGCGAATCAAAAATAGCATAACACCATCAATTAAAGAACATAATACTATCAATTAGTATGGGAATCTCATTAACTATTTGCAAGCAACCAACTTGAATGGATTTTTTATCCGTTTGGTTTTATCTTAAAATATTTCTTATCAATTCAGCAAACATGTAAATTCCACATTAAGAAGATTAATTGCTGCATTATACGTATTCCCAAGAAAAATGGAGTTAATTATCTCTTCATGAACTATATGAGTTTAATATGTTTTTAGTTTACCAAATTTCTTTGAACGTACATAAAGATTTTCAAAACTTTATGATAATCTATCAAAATAAAGACTTTCTGCTTAAATAACAAGTTTCCCATAAATAATTCAAAGGGTGATGAACTTAGATTTTATTTATTTTATTAAAACATATAATTCAAAGACTTTAGTAGTAATAATGGAACTTCAAAACATTATGACACCATTGATCACAAAGAACCCCTGTGACCATTGTTTCATTCTGTATGTATTGTCTATGTAGATATAAAAATGTATCATGATCATATTATTAATTAATTAAAATAAAAAACAATCTATTTTTATTTTCAATTAACTAATAAAGACATCAAATATACATTCTGATACTTGAATAG
This sequence comes from Sequoia sempervirens, assembly GCA_007258455.2. Lineage (NCBI taxonomy): Eukaryota > Viridiplantae > Streptophyta > Pinopsida > Cupressales > Cupressaceae > Sequoia > Sequoia sempervirens. The sequence continues at coordinate 34,178,286 of VDFB02000008.1, read as the reverse complement.
ACATCGCCCAATAAATAACCCATTGCATCAACCTCTGTACAAGACATAAATCATCATTACAATGACATAGACAAAACTAAAATGTATGATACATTAACATAATTCTGAAAGTTAAATTTATTTTAACTATTGAGCTTCATAAGATGTAAGTAGAGTCAAGTATCATGAGCTACATATGCATTCTGATGGTGGGCATTAAGATATAGATGGGGTGAGAGCCTGGCAGCGAGGGAGCCAACAAAAGGTGCATTAATGTATGTAGTTGGCTCCAAATGGCTGTAATCTTATCTCTTGTCACTGAAATTGCCATCTGAACTTGGTCCTCCTACAATTGCACCTATGTGCACATTGGGATTGGGTGAATCTTTGTTGTACCACTCTGAGGATCCCTCGTTGCAACCTACCTTGTTGGGCATCACATGGATTGATGGAATGGAGGCCCCTCTGTGGTGAAGTTGTTGTGGGTATTTGCTTCCCATACCTACCATATAGGACATATTCAATGGGTTCTTACCTAGGATGTAATCACCTGGTATAGAAATGTAAAGAAAAATAATTAACATCTATTTCTTAGAAAAAAGATGCTTCACCCTACACTCATTCATTCACTAGGATGGAAGATTAAATTAAAAATTAGAATTCCAAATTCTAGCTTCAGATGGAATATGGAATGAGTCAGAAGTCTATGCGTAAAGAATCTGGCTTTTAGCAAAACGTCGAATATCAGAAGACTTGAATGACACACCACCACAGGATATGGAAGAGACCTTTGCATCTTCGATAATGTTGGAATATACCAGCATTGCAAATGTAGCACTGTTTACGTACTGTAAATTGCTGCTATCTCTTACAAATAGAAGTCCCCCTGCACATTCCATTTCGATTGCTGGGTAAGTGTACCTCACAAATTACTGGAGAGAACATAAAAAAAACTCTTAAAAGAAAAGCACTTTTAATTGTAGAAAGCTTGCATGCATTCAAGATTCTTGTTCTGTATCTTTGAGGAGAGACTGATTGAGAATGTTAAAATAGTTGTGATAGTATTTGTTGATTTATTACTTAATATTTTTAATAGTATAGTATTAGTACTTGTGATTTTAAAGTTGTTTGTATTGATTATAAGTGTTCATAAATTGCATGAAATGTATTCTTTAGATCTAAAAAGCAACAAATCTTGTGATTTCATGTCACTGCACAAATATAACATGACTTAATGCACAACTATCAATCTACTTTTATTTTGAGTCTTTTGAACACCTCAATAAAAAGCATGTTGATATGGCATCATATTTGATAATGTGGACAGGTCAAACCTTAGTTATAAGTAAGGGCCTTACTAAATAAGCTATTTTAAAAATTGAGAATGATTCGACATTGCCATGTATGATTTTGGGAGGTGGGAAATTAAGATTCTCAACTACTAGATCCTCTCTTCTACTGTGAAAAAGCCTTTGCACTATTTATGTATCAGAATAATAATGCATTTGTGATATTACTATCAAGATTCAACCATGTAGTTTTGCAAGTCAAACTCATTGACACATGTTTCATGAGTAGTGGTTCACAAGAACCCATCTCTCATGATAATGAATGGTCCACTTAGCACTCATTGCATCTAGGTGATGCTCATAGAGGTGAAGCATTGGGCTTTTCGGGAGGTCATCCATTCCAATACTACTCCAGCTCAAATGCGCTTAACCACAAAGTTTTCCCTAAGGTTAAGCCCACTTAGCTTGCAACCCCATTTGTAAAACCTTCAACAAGTGTTGTGCCTTATGAACCATTCATTATCTATAGCTACACGAGGACGCGTCCCCTGCCCCAAAACCGCCTGTCCCCCTCCCCTGCCGTCCCAGGGACGGGGGGACGCAAAGGGGATGTCCCCCTGCTGTCCCTGAAAATGCAAAATCCATCGGAAACGCCAAGAAACATTTCCTTCACTTTGGGGACGTTTCCCCGTCCCCAATACGGATTGGGGACGGATTGGGGATGTTTCCCCGTCCCCAATACGAATTGGGGACGGATTGGGGATGGCTAACCGTCCCCTACAGGCTGCAAGTCAAAATATATTAAAAAACAATTAAAAAATGATTTTTTAAAGGTTTAGTTCCTTCGCGCGGGGCCCACCAACTGTTTAATGTTTTAATTGTTTGGACTAAAGTTTGAAAAAGACTAAATATTAAACCTTTTAGTTCCACTCTTGCCAGAGGATGATAGTGACTCAGATAGTTCTGAGTCTTTGGATATTCATAGCCTGAATGAGGCTTAATTTCATAGACTGTTATATTTAATATTTTGATTTTCATGTTTGAACTTTGAGACTTTTGGATACATGTTTGAGACATTTGGATATTTCATATTGATAGACCATGGTTTTATTGATGTTTGATACTGCTGTTATAAATTTTATAATGCTTTAATGGCATTTCTTATGCTTTTATAGTACTACTCTCACGATTTACTTACATATTGATATTGTTGTTATCAATTATTAATTTATTGATATATCTATCTCTCTTTTCCCCTCTCTCTCTAATATATTAATAATTTTGAAAAAATCATATATATATGTATTTTGTATGTTGTCGCCCCTCAGTCTCCCTAAAATTTTAGGAAAACGCTCCTGGAACGCTACCCCCGGTTGCCCTCTCATTCCTCATTCCCCTCGACAAGCCGGAACATAGTTCATTATATAGCCCTTTTAGCTCATCAATTGATAAGTAGGATGTATTTTCCACAGCGTGCCAAATTGTGATATTATTATAAGGATTCAACCGTGTAGTTTTATGAGTGAAACTCATTGAATACATTTAAATATGCTAAAAAAAGAAATATGAAAAAAATGACATGTTGAAAGGTGCTCACCTTAAACATTGCTCAAGATTGTAGTAAAAGAATATCTAACTATAAAGTAGCATTGAGCTTTTCATGGACCAGCTAAGACACAAACCTTGGACCCTCCATTTGTTGTTGGAGAGTTCTACCATTGAACTATTGGTCCCTTTCTGGTTAGTCCATCTTTGGTCTGGGTGTAGCTTATTTCCAACACCCACTTTATGCCAGTTTATAGATGCTTGGGGCTCCTACCTTGACCTGACTTTGATACCATGTTTAGCTTTTCATGAACCAATTAGAACATGAACCTAGGATCTTTTATTTTCTGTTGAAGTGTTGTACCATTGAATTACTAACCACAGACTACTTTGTACCAGCCCATTTTTTATCCAAATGACTTATTTCCTATAAATAATATAAAAATAATAATAATATGATATTCTTATTTTTACAGCCGATAGCCGATAGGCTATATTATGCATGAGCTTTTGGCCTGAAACAAGTCTCACGCCGGAAACAGGTCACCGTTAAACCATTTGTCGGCTGTTGTTTACTGGTACTTTTTCCTAGCCCTAAAAGTTAGATATTTTTAGACCCACTTTCGTTTACCGAGCGCGGTGGGTGGGACGAGATAGATACATTGAGCCTGAACTGAAGTCGGTCGAGTGCATACAACTTCTCTATTCATTCGCACTTGACAATGGGGATGTCGGCAGGGAGATGTGTGGTCACGTCTGCCATTTAATGGTTTTACATTCTGCAACAGATTTCACCGGAAAGTTCCCACATTCGTTTCCTCACGCCCGAAAACCAATTTTAACTGCACTCGATGCGCACTTACATTTAATGGCAGTCTGAATTAATTTCTTCCTGTCAGAACATTTAATGGATCGCATCATATCCGGCAGATAAATAGAAAGTAGTTGCATTTTATATTTTTGTTTAAATGGCTGCAAAAAATTAGTTACTGTAAATCTATGAATCAAATCGGATTTCCCAGATATTTGTAGGTCACCTTCTCATTTATTGTGAATAGATTGAGCAACAATGGCAGGTAGATAGGTATTGGTTTGTTTCATTTGAAAAAAAATCTGCGCTGGTAGGGTTTCGTAAAATTCATACAAACTCGGCGACTAATTCGCTTAGGAAAGGAACAAGGCCAACCAGATCACGAGACCGAATCTCTCTTCACACGCGGAAGGCTATGTGAATCTGGAAGAGACGTCTTCATTTAGGCGTGATTAGGTTGTGGGTTCGAGTTGGGGGAGAAGGGTCGGCATGGATGGATCGCAGCAGCAGAATAACAGTGGAGGCAATGCGCCACCTCCATTCCTGACGAAGACATATGACATGGTGGACGACACCTCCACGGATTCGATAGTCTCTTGGAGCCCCTCAAATAACATTTTCATTGTCTGGAATCCGCCCGAATTCGCACGCGACTTGCTGCCCAAGTACTTCAAGCACAATAATTTCTTCAGCTTCGTCAGGCAGCTCAATAGATACGTGAGTGCCGATTATTCCTGTATTTCTCAGTTTACAGTGCTTTTATTTTGTTTTCCGTTTACTCCAAGGCCGGTGATTGGTATTGGCATCTTGCAGAAAGGGTTCTCTTTTATTTTTAAGAGAAAATTGTTGTTTTGGCCGTGTGGGAAATTGCACTATTTTTTTATAGACGTGTTACGGGTAAATTCAAGAGGTGAAAATTTCAGGTTTACAGTCCTTTTTTGACTGGTTTTAATATCAGGACTGCAACAACTGTTGCATACTAAAGTGAGTAGTGGCTAGAAGCAGTTTTGCCATGTGAGGCCATCCCAGTCTGAAGCCTGAACTGGAATATTGAAGTGGCTCTAGGATTAAACAGGCAAAATATCCAAGTCTTCTCTGTCAAAGAATGGAAGGAATCTCAAATAATGCGTGGACGGTTAGAATTCACTTACATTGGTAAAATTTCTCTCCTTTATGAGATGCTGGTCATCCATACCCTGTTCCCAATGTGCTGGCAGAGATAATGGATTTCTAATACGATTTTTCTGTCTTCATTTTCGGGTTTGGAAAAGCAGATGCATAACAATAAATTAACATATTTTTTTGTGCTTGTTATGTTTTAATTTATGTTGAATATGATTAGAAATGTTTTATGCATGCTGGTTGGTGTGTCTCAGGCGGCATTTGTGTCTGGTGTCATCAATGCCATGCAAGATGTCTGTTTCCTGGTTTGATTGCTGTATGGTGGTATTTATGTGTTTTTTCCCCAAAATACAGAGTAAGCTGTATCTGGGCATATTTATGTATCTTGTCTTAGCATACAAAGTAAAACTATATCTCGTGGAAATATTTTCTTTCTTCTATTATTTAGTCTGTAATATTTTCTTTTGGAAATAGGATATGCCTTAGTATTTGAAGGGTCACATGGAATGGAAAATTGGCTCAAATCTTTTATTTGCAGGCAGGGTCGACCATCATTAGCTTGCATGTTTTGATTCATCTCATCCTTTTCAAGGTGTTATTTATAAGACAAAAATATTGTGCATGTTTTTGTTTCCCTTATCATATCTTTGCCAAATAAATCACAGGAACATTGTACAAGTTAACTTAATTGTAAACAGAGACCTTCCTAAATGAGTTCTGGGAAAGACCATCTCTGAAGAACTTGTGAAATCAACGAAAATAGTTTTATTCATCTCATCTCTCAACATTTTATATGTAGGACAGATCTATTGAGCATGTTTTGTTTCTGTGCATTGTTATTTCTAAGAATGGGGAATGTTTAATGGAGTCATGAATGTGCATTATTTGCAGAAGAGCTTGTTATTATATTTGTACCTGCATGGCTAATTTTTTGAACTGTCTAACATCCTCATTTTCTCATTTGAAGCTGCAGTATAAAGTACAGAAGAATTTTGGAGATGGCTGCTTCAATCAAACTTTCCACTGTTTTGTTTTGTTCCTTGTAGCCTTGTTCTAGTATCAGACAACATTTAATGCAGATAAAAATAGGATACGCAAAGTCAATAGTTGAGGTTTCTCAGAAGAAGAAACAAAATGGAACACAGAGTTGCCTTCAAAGGCATTTGAAAGTTTTAGCTTTGGATGTTGCCCAGCCATTTGATGAACACAGACTCCAGTCAGATAAGCATAACAACCAAGTTTCTAATTCTGTACCGATTTGACACCAATCTGAATAGAATTTTCTCCTTCTGTTTTTTTTTTTCTGGGTACTTGTGTTTTACATGACATCATCTCTTTAATTTTAATCTAGATCAGAAATTCAAATTAGGGACCAATTTTGATCACTCCTGAACATCAAACCCAAGTTCTTTCTTTTAATAAGAACTTACAATGGTTTCTACCATTACATTTTTTGTTAATTTTATTTTAAAAGAAAAAAAATTAATTATTGTAAATTAATATATTTTGTAAATTCCTAGTGGGAAAGCATAATGCTTTCATACCATTTTTTTTCTTGATGTTCCTACACCAATTTGCATAGTCCACACAAGGTCGTTTTCAAAGGGTATGGAATAATATACAGTAACAACCTTTTTGTGTCTATCACACTGAAAATGATTTGTTTCTATTTTTAACTTTTTCTCTTGTTGCACATTTTCAGCTCTTTTAATCAGTCTTTCCAAGAAGGTATAGTATGTTATCTTAAAATTTAGATGTGGTTACTAAGATACATCCATGCGAACTTGTGTAGTCTTCAATCACTAATCCAGGCACCATTCCAGTATTTATGAGAATAGACCTCCCAACTTCTAAATTCATTGATGTTTTGAGATGTCTAAATCTGAACTTAATTTTGGCAATATTTTTATGTTCCAGTTGAGGTGGGTTTATCTTTACATGAAAATGATAATTTTAGAAGATACTATATTACTTATATTGAAATTTTCAAAACATCAAATTATAAAACATTTCACCATGATCCATCTTTAAGAAATAAGGAGCCAGAAAAGAGAATTGAAAATCTTCTTTCAGTGAGATTTCAAGACAATGAAACCTACCTTAACAGATTATAGATTGAGAAGAATATTAATTAGTAGCATCTTTGAATGACCGGTGTTTGAGAGCCTGTGGTACATGCTGTTCCAGATGCAATTGTGTTGCCCCAAGGACATATGGGAACAAAGAGCTCTGCCCCTGCTATGCCAACATAAAGACCCATGGCAACAAGCCCAAATGCTCTTAAGACCACCGATAGTCATATTTTATAAGAAAATATTTAGCCTTAATACATCTATATAAATTTAATAAATCTGCAAAAGAAAACAAGTGGCTCTCCTCGTTTAAGCCAAGCTTCCTAGTTTGTCAATAATGTTGAGTGATTACATCATTTTTCATGGCCTTTTTAGGGAAGATTTTTCTCATAACCATCTTGTTATGCTTATGCAATCCTTGTTTTCTCTGAATATATGAATTTCTTGAATAATAAAATTCATTTCTTCAATAATATTATGTCACTTGTTTGAGCTTTTGATAAGGGGTTGGTTTGTGCACACTTATCTTCACAAGAAAGCCATGGTGGTTGTAGGAATTCTAACTTGCAATTTGATTCTAAGTTATTCAGTGCTAGGTTACTAATTTTATTCAGCTTCACACCTGGTTAATAAAAGTGCCTTGATCAATAAAATTAAAAATCTAGAAATTTATGTTGGACAGCATATAAATTGTTTGTTTTATCTTATTATAATGTATTATACCAAACTAGCTGTTATACCTTGCTAATTTGTGTATGATTGAATTCAATTGTTACAATATTGATGGTTTCAGTTTTTAAATAAAAAAGCAAAAAATAAAGGTAGTAGTTATGATTGGAGCTCAATAAGTTTGCTAATGAGTTTAGGATCTTTGGTTTTTTATTTATTTACATTGAAAACTCATCTTCATTTTGAAGATTTATATAGGTAATCTCTAAATATTAACATACTTCATTTGAATTGTTTTTAGTTTTCAATATTTTTTAAAATTTTCATTTAGTTATAAGCCTTCGTTTCAAAACCACTATGGTTTTGATCCAAGCAGATAATCTATTTTTTGTAGTTTTTAACTCTTTTACCAGTTCTAGATTTGCTTCATAGTAATAAATTTAGAGATCAACTTTATTTTATACAGCTTTCTTTCAAATGATGCATACTCAAAAGAGATACATGACAATTTGTTTGTACTTGAACATAGGTTGAATTGACCATGTGGCATTTCGACCAAGTGCAGTGCATGCAAATTCACATTCTTGCAGTAACATGCTACCATTCTTATATTCTCATTTACAATTCCTCTCCAACACCTACTTCCACTTTTTAATAAAACCTATACCATTTCTTATGTATGTCCATTAATTTTTTTAACTATGTAGGAACAAAATACATGAAAAGGAAACTAACTATGTGCCGTCTCATTTCATACTATCACACGGAATCATCAACTACAAAATTGTCACAAATAAAATAGATACAAATCTTTCATTCAAACATTTTGCACTAAATATGTATTACAAATATTTTGTATATTTTGCAAACAAGCTTGTATATATTTCAAAGTACACTTCCCTACCATGTTTACTTTTATAGTGTATTCTATCGGCATAACCCTTGCACCTTTGAACAGAATTCTTCATGAATAATGGAGCAGTTAACCATATATTAGTATAATGAAATATATGTTCATAACCATAACTATTCAATTAAAAATTCAATATGTACCAAGAAAAGCTATACAAACCTACCATCTATAGAATGTGATGTACAAGAATTTAAAAATGTGATCTATTGCTTCTTACAAGTATTAAACCTTCTCCTAAGATATTTAGGTAATGAGTTTATATTACCACATTTCTTCTCCCGAATTAGGTTCTAGAATAGTATCGATAACTATTATTATGTTAACATATAACCAGATTACCTTTTTGATATAAATTTAATTAATAATAGATTTGACTAATTTTCAATTGCCTTTGATAAATTAAACTATATTCCTTGAAACCTACTTTTGCAATATAAAATCTATTAATACTATTTTTTTTTGAAAATTAATAAATTGAATTATATTAATTGCTTAAAATTTCTTGCAATACAAACTTAATATATTATTAACGATAATAGCTTTCCATTTTATATTAATTGCTTTAAACTCAATAAATTATTAATGATAACAACAATTTTGATTCATTCATAAAAAATTATGCCCATTTTATCCAATTCATCAAGGACAAAAATTTGGAAAGCAATGACCTCTTGGTGAACTTTGATGTGGTCTCACTTTTCACCAAGGTTCCCATCTTTGAATCCTTAGAAATTGTAAGGAAAAAGTGAAATAATGAGATTGCCACCTTGGTAGAATTATGCTTAAGATCTACTTTTTTCACTTTCTAAGGTGTCATCTATGAGCAAGTTGATGGCGTTGCCATGGGTTCCCTCCTTTCCCCAATCATTGCCAATATTTACATGGAACATTTTGAAGAAATTTCTCTTCATTCTTTCCCCCTCAAACCAAGGTGGTGGAAATGTTATATGGATGACACTGACATTTGTTGGCCACATGGCTTGGAAAAATTAGAAGAGTTCCATAACCACCTCAACAACATATCTCCTTGCATCTCCTTCACCAAGGAGATTGAATCCAACAATCATATTTCATTCCTTGACCTCTTTCTCCTAAAAAAATCAGATGGGTCGCTAGGTTGACGGGTTTTTTTGTAAAACCACCCACACTGATCTCTACCTCCATTCTTCTTCCGATTACCACCCAAGCCAAAAATTTGGGGTCCTTAAGACCTAGCCTAGAGGGCCTATCAAATTTGCGATGAGGAGAACATAAGCCTTGAGTTGTCTCATCTTTGTCAAGTCTTCATATTAAATAGGTACTCTAACAAGAAAATATCTAGAGCCTTTAACCAAGATAAATTGAGTTTTCTTTCCATCTCTAAACTCAACCTTTCTTTAGTCCCCCCAAGTGCTTCTCTTCCCTTTGTTGATGGTATCTCCCAAAAAATATGCAAGATCCTTCTTTAAAAAGGCCTTTGGTGTGCCTTCAAGCCCTACTCAACCTTAAAAAATTTCATCCCCTCTCTCAAAGACTCCAAGGACATCCTTCTTGACCTTGGAGTCTATAAAGTAATCTGTTCTTGCAACACCCCATACATATGTGAAACGGGTCGCTCGTTCATCACCAAAATCAAAGAGTATGGCACCAACATTAGACATGAATGTTTCCACAAGTCTACCCTTGCTAACCACTCCTCTTCAATTAAGCATCATATCTATCTTGAAAGCACCCAAGTCCTTTCCAAAGAAGACAAATTCTTCAAGATAAAGCTGAAAGAAGCCATGAAAATCAATAACCATCCCCATAACCTGAATCGAGATGAGGGATGGAGTTTAAGTTTGTCTTGGAACCATTTGTTAGCCAACTTGAGAACTCGTCATCATCCCTTTGTTTTTTCCCCTTGTTCCTTTCTCACCCTCTCTCCCTTCGTTTTTCCCTACATTTATTTTTGTCATCCTTTCTCTTTGTTCAGGGTGGTGCCCCTTTTTGTTCCTTACTTAGCTAGTGGGTTTTCCTATCTTATTTTTTTGTTCTGCATCTTCTTCTTCTTCTTGTGTTGGGTCTATCGTCCTAGTTCTAGTCTCTACCCCATTTCTTGTTTCTCTATTTAACTTAGTAGATGAGACCAATAAAAGATGGTTAAACAATCAATACAATTATCATACTATATTATGATAATTTCCATAGAGGTTTACTCCCTTTTATTGTTCTCATCCCCATCTTGTTTTGTGCCTTTTATTTTTTTCATTAAACAATGCCTTGTTTTTCCCTGTTTATCTCTCTTTGTTTTTTGTTTTGTATTTCTTCTTTCTATTTTAGTTTTCTCTTTAGTTCTTTCTTATTTTTGAATTGTTTTCTATTGTGTGGTCTCACAACACACCCCATTTTTCCCTTTGGAAAAATGTGGACCCCCCCTTTTTTTTTCTATTTCCTTTTGCCTTTGTTTGCTTTGGTGTCGTCTATGCTTTGGTTGCTTGTTGGTCTTATTTTCAATTTTGCTTGGTCCTATTTTTTTCCCGGATTCGGTGTTTCGGTCTTGCTATGAAGTTTAATATATTACCAAAAACCAGAATCCCAGAGTTATGCAGTTGCATCAATGTGAATTATATCTTTAATTGGTCCTAGCTCTGCCTGGTAATTCATATACCAGAAAGGTTTTAATCCCAGTGTTTTATTTTTCTTTCTTTCCTCGTATCAAAGTCTGATATTTTCTTTTTATTTGGAACTCAAAAACCGGGGGTTCAATTTTGAAATGTTGTAATTTCTCTTGAACTCGGTTCCCAGTCTTTTCTTT
>VDFB02000008.1:34136935-34167010 GCA_007258455.2 Sequoia sempervirens | reverse complement strand
GCTGCTCAAACTTCAAATTAGCCTAGAGATATAAATTGCATCAACTCTTTGTCAATCTTAATTCTAAATCACTTCTCAATCCCAATTATTGTTTTAAAATGTATCTTTTACAATTACCATCATAGATTAAATCTAGGTATATTGCTTGGATAACGATGATACAATAGAACCATAGATGCTATTGGCAATATCATATAAAAGACCTCCATGTATCATTATGCTTGAAACCATTTTCAAATAGCTACAATAGTTCACATGTAGACATATGATTTCCACAATCCACCATCATAGATTAAATCTAGGTATATTGCTTGAACAACAATGAGACAGTAGAACCATAGATGCTATTGGCAATATCACAAAAAAGACCTCCACGTATCATTATGCTTGAAACCATTTTCAAATAGTGACAATAGTTCACATGTAGATTATTATTTCCATAGTCCATAATGTTAGAGCATGAAACTTCTAGATTTGACTAAATTTTCTCTCTCAACATTCTAGATCAAATTTCATGATCCATCATCAGAAGAGCAAGACAAGAAAATAGAATTGAAAAATGATCCATGATCCATAGTTCACATGGTCAATAAACTAAAAACAGGCATGAATATAGTTAAATTCAAGAATATAGTTATTTCCCAAGCTCAAAGTGCCTATGAAAAATTAACCATTTTTTCCCGCTTAGAAATGGTTCCAAAGAGCCATTTTTTGGAACAAGCACAAAATTTGACCTAAAGCTTATATTAGTATTTTCATCGTTAAATTTTAAGTCTTCTATGTCAGACACACTTGATTAAGTTTTCAGTAGAGCTTTGTCATAATTGAAAGATGCTTGTACATATCTAGCATTAAAAAACAAATTATTCTAATTTGCCAAAGTTTTAAAAAATGATGTTGTGCAGCTGCATTTGGATGAGGCGCTGCAGGGGAGGGATCCAATCGAGGCTCCTTTGCTTCCTCTGAAGGACGTGTTGTGTGTGGACGGGAGCGAGAATGATTGCGAGAGTGTTGGTGCTGGTGTTTTTTTCTCTGTCGTTGTTGTTTCACTTGGTGCTCAGGCTGGGTTGCGTGGTAAGGATGGTGTTTCATCGAAGGAAATCGGTAATGGCCCGCAGGGGGTGCTGGGGGAGACATCTGGTGTTCTTGGGCCGCGTGCCCCTTCTTTTGTGACTATTGTTGGCTCTAGCCTACATCCTTCAGGGGGGTGGGTAGAGGTCAGCCTCTTCCTTGCGCTCGCTCTTCTCCTGTTGTGGTGTGTGGCCCATAAGTTTTAGAGAATGAAAATTTTTATAGTAATACAAGGGCAATCTGCAGATTTAATGGTCTATGGCCTCTTTTCCTAACCTTCACAAATGGGTGTTGGAGTCTTGGAGGCCACTGGTAGCTGGAAGGATTGAGCTCTTCCCCTATGCTTGAGGTTTTTTCATAGTGACTTTTGCTTCTTTCGAGCAACAAGATTTTGTGCTTGATGATTGGGTATGGTTGTGGGGGGAGCTTTCCCTATCCATTAAACCTTGGACTCTTGATTTCAATCCCCTTATTGAGCTGCTAAATGTCAAGCTGATTTGGGTGTGTCTCCCAAGCCTTCCCCTCCAGTTCTGGGAAAAGTCTTGCTATGAGGGCATTAGCAATGCCATCGGTTGGTTCCTAAAAGTGGATTCTTCCACCACTCTCATGGGCCACTCCATTGTTGCCTATATTTTAGTTGACATTGATGTCTCCAAACCCCTTTTTGGAGACGTTGTTCTCATGGTGGGGGACCGGCCTTGGAAGCAACTACTGGATTATGAGGGTGTTCCCTTCAGATGTCAGCGTTGCTTTGCTTTAGGTCACTTGGCTACCAGTTGTCCTCTTTCACGTCGTCGAGGCTCTGCTACTTGGTGGAAGGATGCTCTTGTGGAGAATTTGACTATCTTTGATTCCCATGATGATGCTTTGTCCTGTGGTGATGGTTCCTCTCAGGAGGATGAGACCCATCTTGAGTCTGCTCCGGTAGGAGCAGGGGAGGTTGCTCCTCTTTCGGATCCCTCCTCGGCTCCTACTTCTCTTGACCATTCCACTCCTATTGCTGCTCCAGATATTCCTTTGATCATGCCTACTACTGATTTGTCAGCTCGACCCTTGGGGGTTCCTGTTTGCATTCCTTGCTTCATTTCTTTTGTCTCCTTCCCGGAGGTGCCTTCTTTTGGTGTGGCTTTGGTGGCTCCTTCCATGGTTGTTGTGGCTCAGGAGGATCCTCCCCTCTCTCCTCGATCAAAGGACTTCATTTCAGAGGTTTCGTGGACCTTGGTTCAGCATCAAAAGAAGGGGCTTCCCAATTCTATTGGGGAGCTTCGCCCTAGGGTTAAGGGTGTTAGATTTGCTGGTTCAGGATCTACTATTGTTTAGGTCCTTGACTCCTGTTTGGTGGGCTAATGGTTCTATTTTTAGCCTTTTTTCTTTGTTGTTTGGTTGGGAAGCCAATTTTCTTTATCTTTGATGCCTTTGCTCTATTTTGTACAAGGTTTCAGGGACCCTTCAAAACCTGTTTATCATTAATCAAAAACATTAATGTAACCAATTTTTTGCATCTTTCAAAAACCCCTATACCTTGCAAGCCATATAAAATGATAATGTTATAATGGTACAAGAAATGAAAGCCTAAATACAATGAGCACACCATTAATAATAGTTGAAATAATTACCAACTAAATTGGATGCTTTAGTATACCTGAATAAGAGTCAATTAATGATTACAAATATCAACTTCAACATATGAGAGTCAATTAATGATTACAGATATCAACTTCAACATATGAGAGTTAATTAATGATTACAAATATCAACTTCAACACATGAAGTCTACAGATATCCCCTACCATGGGAGACATGTGTCAAATGGCATATTTCTTGAGCAATATAGGAAGCTTATCAAACTATCAATGATTCCCAATTTAGTATCAATTAGGAAACTCAACAAGATATCAAAGCATTCCCCAAATTGGATGCTTAGTTTAGATATTAGTGCACAAGCAACAAAATGCCAAATAATCAGTATTTGTTGATTATTTGATTTCTAGCTTAAGAAATTACATGTCATTACTATGTCATTTGGAGAGGCTTTAATGGAAAATCAGTCAAGGCAATTAGTGGAAAATGTTGAAGGCCAATTTTATTGTGTTGTTTCTATGCTATCATCAACAATTATTGATCCAGTTATGTAAGTCAAAGATGTTTTAGGAGCTTCTAACATAAAGGATTGGCTACAAATTTAGGTGTCGTAATAGAGACAGTTGCATCTCCTTCGTTGGATAAATTCTTTGCAAAAACATTTAGAATTTTCATCCTATTTATCTCTTTACCTGCACAGAAAAACATATGGGATTAAGTACAGACACAAGAAACTTCCTCAACTAATCACAATGATATTTTGCACACTTCAAAAAAGCTTACTCTAGTAAATTTTACAGTGGACCATGAATAATTTACACAAGGTAAGAGATTAAACTATACAGACTCATGGTCAAACCTGAGCATTTTATCAGGCAAAGCCTCTGATCAAACTCCACAAGGTGTTGACCTGTGTGAAACAATGTTGTTGGCAAGCCATGTTGCCAGTGCACATTTAGGGATATTTGAAAAGCAACAAAGTAGACTACTTTAACTTACTATAGCAGTTGAGGAAATGATATACAGTCTATTAGAAGGTAGATGTACCTTCTTTGAGGGAAAGCATGATGGCTCTAGTTTCTAGTTCAATTGCATTTCCACTGGGAGTAGCAACAGACAAAGTCTGAAGGCCTAACATTACATGCAACATGGCATCAATGCGAATGTTAGAAGTCACATATAGAGAAATCAAACTCCTAAAAGTTAAAATATTTAAATAAAAAATCCAAACACCAAAACATCATAACTTTCTTTTGAGGTACTTTTGATTTGGTTCATCACATTGCTTTAGAAAATCTTGCAGTCACAAGAAATGCTTCTGATAAGGAAGAAGAGTTCCAATCTATGTCTCTTCTGTCTCAACAAAAGAATCTGGTGTAGTAGACAAGGCTAGAAACTTTCCCCATTCTAAATTTGGTGAAGTTCTTTTTGGGTTCTGTCTCTTCCCTACATAAGAATCTTCAATGTTACCTTGTTGATTAATGTATTGGGGAAGCGAAGGGCCACCAGATGAAAAGGTTGACACAACTCCTGGCATGGGGGAATATGCCGAAAATGTGAGAAGTCTTAACCCAAGACCTCCAAAGCACATTGATTTAGCCCTACAGATGACTCTCCCACCATATGTCCTACTTGAGGTTTTTGAGAAGCCAACTTTCGTTTCTTTGCAAAAGGTTAACTATTTTTGTTGTTGTGGGATAAGTTGTTTTCACTGATCGGTTTCTGTTACTCACATTCTAATGAAAACATCTCTCAAATTTCCTGAGACTATGCATCCATCTTCCTCTGCGCACCATATCTTTTTCCATGTCATGTAGTCTTTTCCTGCAGGAGGACGCCCATACCTTGATGTGACATTGGAGGAAACTGACAAGGGTGCCATGCCTTTCCTGTCATGGCACCCATACCTGTGCCTTTGGAGTCATCCCGTTTGTCGAAGAATGCCGAGAACTTTTTCGGTATCAGACAATAGACGAATCCAAAATCCCACCCACAATAGCCTATTGATTAATTAGTGGCATCATCAATTGAGTCAAAGTGAAATCAAAAATATTTATATCAGTTTAATTGGAGGTTAAGAGGAGGAGTGAAATAAATAATCCTTAGATTCACACTATAAATATATATTTAATATAAATTGTTTATTAATGTTTTTTATATTTTCCCTTAAGAAGGAACATTCAAAATAAAGATGTCATTTTTTCCTTTTTTTTTCCAAATTAAAATATGCAAAGCTTATAAAAACATTTATGGGCATTAATAATTATTGAGTGTAAGTGTTCTAAAATCTTTGAAAAGTGAAAACAAAATTATCCTTTTATTGAGGATAGTTGTAGTTTGTCAAGTAGATATTCTAAAAAAAATAAAAATAACTGTCATGCAAGTTATTGTTCAAAAAATATATAGCGTCTCTCCACAGACAACACAATAGTTAAAAAGAAAATAATAATTTTAAAATTGAAGTGTTTTTTTAAATGATGATAAAAGAAAAACAAAATACTCTTTTTTTAACTTCATAAAAATTTGCATTAATATTAACCCCCTTTGGTGAGAGCTGAAAAATAATGAAATCTAGTTGCCTCTCTACCTTAATTGTTTTTAATAGTAACCTGATTTGTTGAAAAGGTTTTGGAAAGTTTTACTATCTAACTTAATTGTTTTTAATAGTAACATGATTTGTTGAAAAGGTTTTGGAAAGTTTGATGCAAATGCAATTGGCAGGTTTAAAGCTAAATTTTGTGGCATTCCTACTATCCTTCCTACTTGTGCCAAAAGGGGAGATTTTGAATATAAAATGAACATCCAACAGGGATTTTTTAGACATAGTTCCAACTGCCTGTAGACATGTATGCAAAAATATGGAAGTATAGGCAAGGTGTTTGAACTATTGGACAAAATGTCCCAAAAAGAAATGTGATCTCACGAAATGCGATGGTCGCAAGATGTTCACATAAGATATTTTTAAAAACATATCGCAGCCAAAATATAAATGTTTTATAATAACTTCTACAAACACCCCTATCTATTAACAGATTTTAATTAAGTTAGTAGCTGTCAAACGGTGGCAAACAAGAATTCAAGAACATTTTACATTAAATGAGCATAATTAAGAATAAGGTGATTGGGGAAGCAATATACATAATGCTTTATCAAGTAAATCGTAAAATCCTTAAATCCTAGCAAACCGTTGGCAAAATCTCCATTGATGGGAAAGGCGTAACTACTCAATTTTTTCTATTAAACATTAAATGATGAAGCCCAACTATTCTGTTCAACCGAGCATATCTCTTAACTAGGATACATTTAATGGTTGACCCTACAAATGCGTAAATTAAAATTGAATAGAAAACAAATGAATAGACAAAAAAATAAAAATAATTCCCTGGACAATTCCATTTATATTTGCATTGAACCCTAGTGTAATTTACGCTACAATAACCCTATGCCAAATGGAGCCCTTAGGCTTGTCCTTGGCAAGCTACTCGATGTCCTTCACAATGTTTAACAAAAATGAGTGGTAGAGGGTTTGATCCATAGATTTCTTGGTGCCATGGCCATTGGGAAAAGCCAAAGGGTTGCTTCCGTAGTCATCCTCCAACCCTTTCATGAGCTCCCAAGTATTGGTCATCTCAGGCGATGCTCCTTCTTCAAGCAAAGGGATTCTGCTATGATTCCCTAATTTCAAGAGCTTATAATGTCTTATAAGATTGTTCAACTCAAACCATTTCTTTACGGCCATTTCTAAAGATTGGTCCAAACTCTTCATGAAGCTGTAATAGCCATGCCAGGATTGCAAATCCCAGTGCTTGGATTTTTCATCATTTTCCATGGTGGCAATGTCTTTCACGAACCCATCTTGAGGACAACCATATTCATCTCTACAACAAATTTGAGTTAACAAGACACATTAGTGGATATATATTTCCATTTATCTACAACGATTACTACCGCTCTTGAATATTGTTGTTCGGAAATGGCTAGTAGAGAGGTAAGGTGAAGATAAATAGCGAATGGAGAGGTATAAAATTCATTGTCGTTACAACCAACTCTTCCACTACCGCTCATTGTAACTAGTGTCAGCACTATAGTCACTTCATTTCCATTGTAACCACTAGAAAACTGTACAATACAGTTTCTTCATTCTCATCGCCATCGCCAGATGCACGCCATTTTAAATGTAGTTGCAAAAAATGTACACACATAGCTTGTTGCTACTGTAGGATGCCTCTCGACGTAATTAAAATGTTGCATTAGGAATCGTGTGGGTAAAATATTCACATTGATTTTTTTTGCAATTTTCCCATTGGTTGTTGGTATTTTCCTCCTGATTTTGTCATTTTATAATTTATTTAATTATTGTAACAAACTTTGCTATTGGAAATATTTCATGATTTTTTTGGTGTAGTCGTGTCTTCAGCAACGTGTGGTATTTTAAGTAGTACATTTGCATTAACTATTTGCAATTTTTTATTTCGGTAGAATGTTGCCTATTAAAATGGTGCATGGGAAATTGTGCCTGTAATATATATATGCTGATGTTTTAGGGATTAATTTATTAAAAGTAAATTATTGATCTTTTTTTGCAATTTTCTCATTGGCTGTTGGTATTTTCGTCGTGATTTTCTCATTTTGTAATTTATTTAATTATTGTAACGAACTTTGCTATTGGAAATATTTCATGAGTTTTTTGGTGTAGTTGTGTCTTCGCAGCCATAGTTTCTCGCGACGCGTGGCATTTTAAGCAATACATTTGCATTTACTATTTGCGAATTTTCATTTATTGTGAGTAGATTGAAGTGCATGCATCATTAGTGGCTTATGGTGTGAAGTTTTAAGTTCGTCGTGGAGCATTATTTGCATTGTTTGTTTATTTGATCAGATTTGATGAGGCTGAAATTTGTGTCTATTGAGAGGGTTTACATCTATCATCTTGGAAGCAACAAAGGAGGCGTTTGTAAGTTCCTGTATCTTTTTACACTTTCATTTTTGTGTTGTCTACTCATTTGCTCAAACTGTTAGGCACTATCATTATTCGATTCATCCAGTGCAACTTCATTCTAAATTATTTCCTTCTCTAGCAAATACTATCTCTTTGTTGCAAGCATTGTTTGCATAATTGCTCCGAGTCTGAAATTTATTTCCTTGAGCCTTGCCAACACCCATAATCCAACTTTGTCACATTCCTGCTAGCTGCATTCCTCTTCATTGAATTCTCAACTTCTCTACAAATCCATCAAGGTACGTCACGTGGGTTTATTTTGCTTAATTTGCATTTTTCTGGATCTTTTGGCAGTTAGACATGATTTGGGTCCATGACATTTCAATTTTGTTTAACATCTATTAATTTTGATTTCATGCAAACTTGATTTTGTTGCTTTCTTTACAATTTTTTGAGATCCCGCTTGTACAAGATATTTTTCTTGGATCACTACCCTCTATTTTTTGGGGTTAGCATTTTTCATTCTCTGTGGACTTTGGCACCACATGCATGCTAAAAAACCATTGGTAGGTCATAGGAGACTGATAAAATTGTCGAAAACATTTTCAAGGGTCAATTGAGCATCTTTATGAATTTGTGTATAAATGTAGTTATTTTGCTTAGAGATGCGTAAATGTGAGTACCCTTTTTTTAAATTTGGATATTGTAATAGTCAATACACAAATTTAGAAACCATGTATACCAATTTTGTATGCTTGGACCTAGTCTCCTCAAAATGTGTATCACACAATGCCATCGCTTTAACACAGAGAGCAATGTACACTCGAGGTTGAACTTTTGTATCCGTCATGACAGATTTGTGTGCCCATTTGAATTTGTGATAGTTGTATTTATTTGGATGCAATTCCAACAGGGTTTGCATCTGACCATCATCATTGCAATCATACATTCTTTCCTTTAGACCACAAAATATTACATTATTATGTCTATATGATACCAGGCTTATGACTTAGATTTCTAACTATTTTTCTATGAAGAATGATTAGTTGGGAGTTTCCATCTAAAAATTTGAAAGGTTTTCTTGCCATACTTTTCTAAGTTTAGTTGGGTTAACTATGCTTGAGGTTAAAGTATTTGCAAATGAAAAAAAAAGTATATTAAGATGTATAGTTCCTAAAAAAAGACAAAAGAAAAATCTCTTTTTTGAGGAGATCTACCAATACCTCTATACTATTTCTAACACCTTTTCATGCATTTATTTCCTCCTGAGTCAAGCACCTCTTCTTTGATAAAGGACTAACCATTCTATGCAGTTATCTTCACAGAGCATGCTCAGACTGCATTAACATTAAGGTTATTGTCTTTCACCTTGGGGGGTCTAGCAGACACCTACCCTACTGGAGGTCTCATTGCTTGCTCTATTCCATTGTTGATTGATGAGAATTTTCCTTTTAAATTTTATTTTGGTGTTCATTCCCAATGGCAGACTCTCCTTCACCCATGATTGCTTTCAACATTTTTGCTGCTCTAAATTATTTGCTTCTATCTACATTTTAGATCTTGGCCCTCAAGAGAATCAAGTTTTTAAAAAATACCCTTACAATCTCACCTACCTTGGATATTGAATCATATATCTTGCACATAGAATTCAAATATGGTATTTTATAGTCCACCTCAGAAATCGAGTAACTGGGAGAATATAACACCCCCTCAAATCTCATCTCTCATTATCTTGGCTTTGAAGTTGAGTAATGGAGATCTTATAGGAGTTTCCTTGATCACATTTTGTTCTTAGTCTTTACCAAACATTGTTCATAAATGAGGAATTAATGGTAAAAATAATGAAAACAATTGCAGGCCTTGGCAATCTTTATGTTGACTTATAATCTCCCACAAGCTGGCTAGAAGTGGGGGTCTCCCAAAGAGTCAATAACTCACTGCCCAAATCAATGTCTCAGCTTGCTTGATGGAGTTCCACCTTAATAGAAAACAAGAGCCATAGTGTTAGCATATTACTCCCACCAAATTCATTGGCTTGGCAACCATCATGAGTCGCATATGCACTCAAGCAAGCCCATTAGATATAGATGGTATAACAACTTTCTATATAATAAAATGATACTATACTCCTTCAGCTCTACTAATAAGTATTATGATTTCATTGCTATGATTTTTTTATGTGTGAGTTCCTCAAAATCAATTTGTTACATAGTGCTTTAAGACTAAACATAGGGTAAGACTCCATCATCGACAATAATGGGGGGAAGCAATTCCACAATCCATAAACAAACTTTCTTCACCATACAACTTGTAAAGAATGGCCCTGTTAATTTATCTATTGAAGCTTTAGTGTTAATTTAAGTAGCTTGGACAGGTGTCTCCAAACCTAGGAATATTTAATTAATTAATTGATTTTTATGGAGACTTCTAGAAAGGGGTTAGTTAGAGTCTAGATAATTAATTAATTAATTGATTGATTCCTTTAGAGACTTCTAGAAACCAGTTAGTTAGGGTTTGTTAGAGTCTAATTAATCTTAGTCATTAATTGAGATTAAATCATGGCCATTGGTTTTTCAATGAGGGGCAGGTGCATGGAGATGGGTAGCCAATTTGTGGCCACTTTCAAAAAAAGTTTCAAAAATTCATAATGCGAGTGCGTTATAACGTGCTCACATTATGGCTTGGTGGGCTGAGCCTGAGGCTCAGCCACAACAAGCCCATAACATAGCGCATTATAATGCACTCGCGTTATGACATGTTAAAAGAAAAATAAAATGAAACTCATTCATTCTTCATTTCGACTATGTTTTTTGTTGTGCCCGCGACCAAAACCCCCATTTTTTGCACTCGCGTTCTAGGAGGAGACATTGTGAAAAAATATTCACTAACGGTTGCTATTTCTTCGGAAGGATGGTGCCACGAGGAGGAGGAGGTGTGAGAGGTAAGGATTGTTTGCTTTTTGTTTTTAATTTGTTAGTTTTAGGTTGAATTTGTTAGTTTTAGGTTGTAATATTTGATATATATTTTTTGAACTTGTAGGAGATGCAAATCAACGTGCGAACCCTCAAAATCCTTAACAAGAAGAGCAACCAAATCCTCAAGAAAAAAATCAACCACAACAACAACCTCCTCCACCAATCACTCAACACCCTCCTGGCACTCAACAAAATTTAATGAGTGAAAATGAGAACAACAAAAGGAAAATTGAGGATTTAATCAGTAGGTTGAGTGATCCAAATGGTTCAACCGCAGAAAGAATGACCCTAGCAAGTTCATTGAAAGATATGTTAAAAAATGTAGACTCAATTAGCAAACAAATAACTAGATGGAAAGATAGGAGGTAGGCGGCTAGGGCTTATTATGTGGATAAACTATCATATAAAGATGTAAAGGATTTAAAAATTACAAAAGGTGATTTGTGCTCATTATTCACTGACCCACGCACAAATCAAAATCTTACCCTCAATGCGAAGAGGTTTCCTATTCATTGGTGCCACCACCAATAGATTAGGAACTATTTTTATGATAGGTGGTACATGGCTTTGATTACCCACCGTGCAACAATTGTGAAGTCCCATAGTATTTTCTTAGGAAACTATACAGTGAGTTCATATTGAACAAAATCCCAAATTATTTTGATATGAGGGACTTCCAGGGGAGAGGTGGGGGGTCAGCTTAGGGGATAGACCGGTACCGGATCCTACGGCAAGGAAGCCGAGCTCTGTGGCACCTGTGAACACGCGTTGTTATGCCTTCCGTTGTGAAGGAGAGTGCCGATGTAGAGACATTGCAGGCATCAACACTTTTACCCAAAGTGTCATCCATCATACTAGCCCTATTCTATAGTGCCATCCAAGGGATTCTTTGAGTGGTGTCCTTTGAACCCATGTGTGTCAATCTTGTGGGTGACTTGTTCATATGACCTCAAGGCAGGAGGTTGCTACGAAGGATCATCTCGACTATGGAGATGGAAAGGGAAGCTGAAATTTTGCATGAGGCCTATGGCATTGATAGTCAGGTAAAAGTTAGCATGTTCATTGAATTTAATTTATTAAATTTTGATTTTGAAATGCAAGATTAACTAATTTGGTTTTATGATTTTAATAAAATTGTAAGGTCACAGTGTTGAGATTGGATACACGGCCCTCCACCTACTTATTTTGTAGTACACCTATTGGTGGGGTATGTAACTAGTAAAAAATTATAAATTTATACATGTTAATAGCATTGTTTACGAATGGTATTTTAATCATGTGATTTTGGATGTTGAGCAGGGCTAATATTGGAGGTTTGAACACCTCCAGTGCCGTGGATTTACTCAAACCCTAATGGGTAATAGAATAAAGAGTTTAACTAATGAATTTTACTTAATAGATTTTGTGTAGTTTATATCCATATCGTTGATTATTTGCATTGCACATCATTCAAACTCAAAGCATTACTTCACATTCCATAACTAATAACTAGATGTTGATAGATGAAAAAATTTCAACTACAATATAGTTGTTTAGAAAGTCAACATAAGCAATGATGCAATTACTTCACATAGCATAAGTAATAAGTCTAGGAACAACTTCAATTGCATTTGCCTTGTCATGGCATTCCATGAGACCACTTTTTACTGCTCGACATCTTTTCAAACAGTTCACTACCTTGTCTATGCTATGGATGCTTGGAAGGAATATATGAAAGAATAATAGTATAATAACATAGACAAGGCAATGAGTTTTGAAAAAATGCCTCAAATAAATTGGGTCTCATGGTGATGTCCATCACCATGAGACCCAATTTCTTTGAGGCACTTTTTCAAACAACTCATCGCCTTTTCTATGCTACCACATTTTCCATACATGTCTACCAAAGCATTTTATCAAACAGTTCATTTCCTCATTGCTATGGCTAAAAGCTTAAAAAAGGTGTTTTCCAACAAACTGATGCAATGCAAGGTAGTCAAATAACTTAACTTCATCATTCAAAAAGATTCAATCCAATTTGCAACTCAAAAACTCAATTCTTTCTTTGTTTTCAAACTTCTACCTAGTCTTCCTACTAGGTCAGCCAACCCACTTTTCCTTTCAAAACTTTCAATTTTCTCAAACAACCTTGTCAACAAATCCCCAAATCAGGCACCCATCATGGCCTACTTTCACATATCAAAAACTCAATACCAACTCCTTTGGATTAGTGATATTTTATTAGTTTTCTCCTTCAATCTCTCCAACAACAACTTACATCGATGGATCATATCATTTTTAAACATTTCCCAACCTTTCCAACTTCCTACAATGACTCAATAACCTCTACAACTACTTTGACCCTTGGCATTCCATGCCTTTACACCTTTTTTGCATTTTTACAACATTTGAAATTGACAACTTTGTCAATATTTTGCAATTTTGCACTTTATGCCTAAATTAACTAAGACTATTACAACCTCCAAAATGGCTATTTAAGTCTTATTACATCATCAAAACACCTTAACCAATTCAAACTCCTAAATTTTCCTCATGGAGGCATGTGCTTGCAAAGGTGCACCTGCACGACAAACTATGGATGCTTAGAAAAAATCTATCAAAGCATAATAGTAAGCAATAACATAGACAAGGCAGTTAGTAGTTTGAAAAAATGCCATGAAGAAATGTGGTCTCATGGTGATGGAATTCCATTCCATCACCATGAGACCACATTTCTTCGAGGCATTTCTTCAAACAACTCACCACCTTTTCTATGATACCACATTTTCCATACATGTGTACCAAAGCATTTTATCAAACTACTCACTTCCTTGCAGCTATGGCTAAAAACCTAAAATAGGTGCTTTCCAACAAACTATGGATGCTTGGAAAAATATCTATCAAAGAATAATAGTAAGCAATAATACCATAGAGAAGGCAATGAACTTTTTGAAAAAATGCCTGAAAGAAATGTGGTCTTATGACTTGATGGAATTCCATGACGTGCATTTGTTTGTAATGGCATTCCATCACCACAAGACCCCATTTCTTTGAGGCATTTTTTCAAACAATTCACTGCCTTCTCTATGCCACCATAGTTATCGTACATGTCTATGAAAGCATTTGATCAAACGGTTCACCAACTTGCTGCTATGGGTAAAAGCCTAAAAACACATCATTTCAAACAAGATATGGATAGGGAAAATAGTAAGCATGATAATAAAAAACATATAGTTTAATAAGGACTCCAAATTTTATTCATTATCTCATACATTATAAGTCATGACGTGGATCGCTATTGTAGTTTTTGTGATTGAATAATTTGTTGTTTTATTTTTAGATGTTGCAAGCCGAAACACCTCTGAATGTGACGAGGGCAATGAAGATCAATGTTTCATCTGCTATACAATCCTCGATGGCTCTGACAAGGGAGGTATGAGGCAAATTAATAAATTTCAATTTACATTCGTTGTTATAGATGTTAGTTAGTGAAAAATCAAACCATTATTGATTTGTAGTTTAATTTCTATTTGGATGGTTTATATAGGGCTTGAGCACGCCTGAGCATGGGCGTGTGAATATTTCCCTCGTGGAGAGAGATCATGAGATGGCGGTAAGTGATTATTTTGTTAAATATATCATTTTTTATAATGTAATTTCTATATATTCATGTCTTTACGTTTTATTGTAACAGTTAAAACTTCACCATGAACTAAACACTAGGAGGAGCGGCAGGAGCACTCCTCGAGTGCAACACAAACGAGTGACATACCTATCGCCATCCGATCGACAAGCAAAGGGAAATAATTTATTTGTAGAGCATGGAGAGAAATGACTTTTGATTCCAGAGCCCTTTGTTGTATGCCTACATGATAGTTTTGTACATATTTTGTATTGGATATATTTGACATTGTATGCCTATATGGCGTTCTCGTAAGCCTATATGGCTATTTTGTACATATATTTCATACTTATATCGACATATATTGATGTATGCCTACATGGCTATTTAGTTAATACAAATCTTTTTTATCGATGGTGTCCATATTTGCATTCTAAATTGATGGTTCAATAGATATGAGTTACATGTATTCAAGTGTATACTTTACAACTTACGTGTATACTTTGTGACTTACATGTGTTCCAATGTATACTTTGCGACTTACGTGTTTTCATGCGTATACCTTGTATTCGTGCATATACTTTGTATTAATTTGTGTATACTATGTATTTGTGTGTATACTTGAAGGCTTATGTGTTTTTAAGTACTTGTGCTTCCCTTATTCACATGTACATGCTTGACTTATTCACGTGTATACTTATTAATTGGTTAGCCCTAGCATTGATCATTTGTTGTCCTTCATGGTTTGTCTTGAATATTAATTGATTGATGCTAAACAACTTTATCTAAAAGAAAAAAACATGTTTTCAATTGGTATTCCATGAAATGATTCATAAAAAGATTCCAATATGTTCTTTATGCGTCACCATATAAACACGTCAAAAGAGGACCATGCCTAGCGTAAACATAAATATTTGGACGCATTGGAACAGTCTGTTTGGTCACACGAGTTGCAAAACGAAAGTTGCACCACTTTGCAACTTTGTACTGCTTGCATTTGACACTTTTTCCATCAAGTAAAAATCCGCCGCCATGGGAAAACCACTATGAGATAGCCAAAACTGAGAGAGGTTTTTGTAGAGGAGCCCAACACGATCTTGTAAGATTAGATAAAAAATTTCTAAGTGTCACGGTATTCAAGTAACAACATGCTGAAGTTTGCAGCCATTTTGAACTTTGGACTCTTAAGGGATTGATCCAGTTGAACGTAGCTCAGAGCGATTATGTGTGTTTGGGTGTGAAAGAGGACCATGCCTAGTGTAAACATACCTATTCAGACACATTGGAACAGTTCATTTGGTCACATGAGTTGCAAAACGAAAGTTGCACCACTTTGCAACTTTGCATTGCTTGCATTTGACACTTTTTCCATCAAGTGAAGATCCACCGCCACGGGTAAACCACTCTGAGATAGCCAAAACCGAGAGAGGTTTTTGTAAAGTGGCCCAACACAATCTTGTAGGATTAGACAAGAATTTTCTAAGCATCACGGTATCCGAGTAACAACATGCTGAAGTTTGCAACCATTTTGCACTTTGGACCCTTAGGGATCGATCCAATTGAACGTAGCTCAGAGCTATTCCACGTGTTTGGGTGTGAAAGAGGACCATTCCAACCATAAACATACCTATTCAAATGTGTTGGAACAGTTCGTTTAGTCACACGAGTTGTAGAACGAAAGTTGCACCACTTTGCAACTTTGCATTGCTTGGATTTGACACTTTTTCCATCAAGTGAAAATTCATCGCCACAGGAAAACCACTTCGAGATAGCCAAAATAGAGAGAGGTTTTTATAGAGGGACCCAACGCGATCCTGTAGGATTAGACGAGAAGTTTCTAAGCATCATGGTATCCAAATAACAACATGCTGAAGTTTGTAGTTATTTTGCACTTTGGACCCTTAAGGGATTGATCTGATTGAATGCAGTTTGAAGCTATTCTGCGGGTTTGGGTGTGAAAGAGAACCATGCCTAGCATAAAAATACCTATTTGGATGCGTTGGAACAGTCTGTTTGGTCACCTAAGTTGCAGAATGAAAGTTACACCACTTTGCAACTTTGCACTACTTGCATTTAACACTTTTTCCATCAAGTGAAAATCCGATGCCATGGAAAAACCACTATGAGATAGCCAAAACCGAGAGAGTAGATGGGCCCAACGCAATCTTGTAGGATCAGATGAGAAGTTTCTAATCATCACAGTACTCGAGTAACAACATGCTGAAGTTTGCAACCATTTTGTACTTTGGACTCTAAAGGGATCGATCCGGTTGAATGTAGCTCAAATATATTTCGTGTGTTTGGGTGCAAAAGAGGACCATGCCTAGTGTAAACATGCCTATTCAGATGCGTTGGAATAGTCTGTTTGGTCACACGAGTTGCAGAACGAAAGTTGCACCACTTTGCAACTTTGCACCAGTGCTTGCATTTGACACTTTTTCCATTAAGTGAAAATTCGCCGCTACAGAAAAACCACTTCAAGATAGCCAAAACCGAGAGAAGGTTTTCTAAAGGGGCCCAACGCGATCCTATAGGATCATACGAGAATTTTTTAAGCATCACGGTATCCAAGTAACAACATGCTGAAGTTTGCAACCATTTTGCACTTTGGACTCTAAAGGGATCAATCCGATTGAACATAGCACAAAGCGATTTCGCATGTTTGGGTGCGAAAGAGGACCATGCCTAGCATAATCATACCTATTCAAACATGTTGGAACAGTCTGTTTGATCACACGAGTTGCAGAACGAAAGTTGCACCACTTTGCAACTTTGCACTGCTCGCATTTGATACTTTTTCCATCAAGTGAAAATCCGCCGCCACGGAAAAACCACTCCAAGATAGCCAAAATCGAGAGAGGTTTTTGTAGAGGGGCCCAATGCAATCCTATAGGATCAAATGAGAAGTTTCTAAGCATCACGGTATCTAAGTAACATCATGCTGAAGTTTGCAACCATTTTGCACTTTGGACTCTAAAAGGATTGGTCTAGTTGAACATAGCTTGGAGTGATTCCATGTGTTTGGGTGCAAAAAAAGACAATGCATAGTATAAACATACCTATTTGAACACATTGGAACAGTTCGTTTGGTCACACGAGTTGCAGAACAAAAGTTGCACCACTTTGCACTGCTTGCATTTGACACTTTTTCCATCAAATAAAAATCCGCCGCCACGGGAAAACCACTATGAGATAGCCAAAACCGAGAGAGGTTTTTGTAGAGGGGCCCAATGCGATCATGTAGGATTAGACAAGAATTTTCTAAGAATCACGGTATTTGAGCAACAACATGCTGAAGTTTGCAGTGATTTTTCACTTTGGACTCTAAAGGGATCGATCCAGTTGAACGTAGCTCAAAATAATTTAGCGTGTTTGGGTGTGAAGGAGGACAATGCCTAGCGTAAAAATACATATTCAGACACGTTGGAATAGTCCGTTTGGTCACACGAGTTGTATAACGAAAGTTGCACCACTTTGCAACTTTGCACTACTTGCATTTGACACTTTTTCCATCAAGTGAAAATTCGCCACCACGGGAAAACCACTATGAGATGGCCAAAACTGAGAGAGGTTTTTTTAGAGGGGCCCAACACGATCTTGTAGGTTTAGATGAGAAGTTTCTAAGCATCACGGTATTCGAGTAACAACATGTTGAAGATTGCAACCATTTTGCACTTTAGACTTTTAAGGGATCGATCCGGTGGAATGTAGCTCGAAGTGATTCCACGTGTTTGGGTGTGAAAGATGACCATAACTAGTGTAAAAATGCCTATTTGGATGCGTTGGAATAGTCCACTTGGTCACATGAGTTGCAGAATGAAAGTTGCACCACTTTGCAACTTTGCACTACTTGCATTCGACTCTTTTTCCATCAAGTGAAAATCTGCCGCCATAGGAAAACCACTCCAAGAAATCCAAAACCGAGAGAGGTTTTTGTAGAGGGGCCCAACTCAATCCTATAGGATCAAACGATAAATTTCTAAGTGTCACGGTATCTGAGTAAAAATATGTTGAAGTTTGTAGCCATTTTGCACTTTGGACTCTTAAGGAATCAATCTGGTTCAATGTAGCTCAAAGTGATTTCGCATGTTTGGGTGTGAAAGAGGACCATGCCTAGCATAAACATACCTATTTGAACGCATTGGAACACTCTGCTTGGTCACATGAGTTGCAGAATAAAAGTTGCACCACTTTGCAACTTTGCACTGCTTGCATTCGACTCTTTTTCCATCAAGTGAAAACTAGACACCACGGGAAAACCACTCTGAGATAGAAAAAACCAAGAGAGATTTTGTAGAGGGGCCCAACGTGATCTCATAGGCTCAATTTGAGGTGGGGGCATGTTTTGATAAGGTTGGGAAGTGTGTTTTCCAATAAGCCCTAGGTTATTTTCCTTAAAAAGAGGGTTTTTTGGTTTTGGCATCTTGGTGGATGAATTTTTGAGAAGTAATTGTGAATTATTTAGTTTGAATACATATAAATTTATTCCCACATGTGTTTGGAGGTTTTGGTCAAGTTTCAAGATAAGTTTCTTTGCTAAAGTGTCCTAATTTGAGGCCTAGTTGGCGTAGAAATCCTGATTTGAGAAAGTTGTTACAAAGTAACCAATAGTGGTTTGTTGGCATGTGATTGTGTACCTTGAAGGGTCCTTGAAATGGTTCAAGTCTTGGTCTGAAAGAATCTTATCGAGAAGAAACACCTGATTGAATGAGTTGGCAATAGTATAAGGAAAAGTGTTGATTTGGTGAAAAGTGAAGAGTTTTGAGAATTGTGACTTGTGAATTGTTGTTGTTGGTTGATTTTTTGTGTTTAGTTGTGTTGCAGGACCTCCCCTAGTTGCATCACAATTCAAATGCTTTGTCCATGCTTCCATTTTGATGACAACCTAAGGTTATAATGACAAACAAACAATGATCAACATGGAATATAATTCTTTGACAAAATACCTCAATGAAAGCTTCAGAGAGTGGTATGCACTTATGTTATCATGGAATCTAGCAACGCTCGTTCCACGAATAACCCGCCTATGAAACTTGTCCATTTCCTAGGTTCATGAAGTTCAAGCACGTAAAATGAGGTGATTTTCAATCCACCTCGAAGTGCATTCCAAAGCCTCAAATAGTCAGTTTGAGCATCCCCCTACGTTCACCTCGTGAAGACCTTCAAAACAAGTACCTTCGCGAGTTCTCATTGTTGATACTTAGTAAAATTGTAAAAAGTGCAGTTGTCAAAAACAATGCTCTAACCTTTTTTGAAAATTTCACTAAGTATCAAAAGTGCAAGGGCACTAAAAATCAATGCCCCTGCACTTAAGTGAATGTGTTTTGGTGCAAAGGCGCTAATTTTTAGCGCCCTTGCACTTTTTTTTCCAGACTTAGTCATTTTTTGAGTTGGGCGCTGATTTTCAGCACCTTTGCACTTTTCCCAAACTTAGTCATTTTTTGAGTTGGGTGCTGATTTTTAGCACCTTTGCACTTTTTCCAGACTTAGTCATTTCTTGAGTTGGGCGCTGATTTTCAACACCTTTGCACTTTTTCCAGACTTAGTCATTTTTTGAGTTGGGTGTTGATTTTCAGCACCTTTGCACTTTTTCCAGACTTAGTTATTTTTTTGAGCTGGGTGCTGATTTTCAACACCTTTGCACTTTTTCCAGACTTAGTCTTTTTTGAGTTAGGCGCTGATTTTTAACACCTTGCACTTTTTCCAGACTTAGTCAATTTTTGAGCTGGGTGCTGATTTTCAACACCTTTGCACTTTTTCTAGACTTAGTCATTTTTTGAGTTGGGCGCTGATTTTTAGCACCTTTGCACTTTTTCCAGACTTAGTCATTTTTTGAGTTGGGCGCTGATTTTCAACACCTTTGCACTTTTTCTAGACTTAGTCTCTTTTTTTTGAACTGGGCGCTGACACCTTTGCACTTTTTCTAGACTTAGCCAATTTTTGACTAAGGCGTTTTTTTAGTGCTTTGCACTTTTTCCAGTTTTGTGCCATTTTTTATGCCTTGATTAGTTGCACAACTTTTGTTCATTTATGACACTCCCAAATCACTTTTTAAATGATTTTAATTGAATTTTAGTTCATTCCTCCACTTCATTTCACCATTTTGAAGAGGTTTCATCGTTTTACAAAGAGGCATACAAGTTTCATGGCATTGAAGAAACTCGTTCTCCCACTCAAGTTTTTCACTAACTCCTACACTGGAGTGATCTTCTCAAATGTCAAAGCGCTTAATTTCCTCGCCATTGCACCTACCACATGAGATCTTCAAGAGACTAAGTGTAAGGGCGCTGAAAATCAGCGCCCTGACACCTTTTTGCAAACTTTCACACTAAGTGCAAGGGCGCTAATTATCAACGCCCTTACACCTAAAGTCATCTCCCCAAGTGCAAGGGCATTGATTTTCATTGCCCTTACACTTTTGGTAGTTTTTCCTTAAAACTTTTCCAAATCACTTCCTTTTCACTCTGAATGTCATTTCTTCACTCTTGCATCATTTTTCGTGCCTAGTTGCTCATTTCACGCTTGCTCAACATTGTTTCTCGCTTCACGCTTCCCAATGTTGCTTTTTTCTGCTAACGCCTATTGATTCACCATCCTTGCAGTTTCTCTCCAAATTTCATCAAGTGATCCTAAAGGTGACATCTTCTGATCCAGTGAATTGTCCCAGATCTACAAAGAAGCTGTTATGCAGTAAGTTGAGGATGACAGTTTTTCCCAAAGCCTCAATACATATCATTTGCGATATATGAATGACACTTGATAATCTCAAGACACATCTTCGCGGGTGCAAGAGAATCCATTCATTTTCCAGAAGGTTGATCACAAGAGTTCACACCCTTGTAGATTACACAGTCGGCCCAGATGATTGGTGTAGGAGCACCAAGCTTGAATTTTACAAAGAAAGTCAAATGTTAGGTTTTAGGTGGTTTTGTGTCATTTTATGTTTAATAAGGTTGATTTAAACTATTTAAATGTATTCAAGTTGGTTTGGGGTCATTTGAGTCAAAAAATATAAAAAAATACAAAATGTGTAAAAGTTGTCAAGGCAAAAATGCTGAAAAGTGAAAATTAGAGAGTTTAAAGGTTATTTAGTGAAAATGAAGTTCAAAAGTCATTTATTCTCGGTTGGGAAGGTTCAATATGTCTTTAAAAACATTTATCCACGTTTGTAATGAAGGTTGGAGGCATATGGAGATAAATTTCAATAAAAGAACAATTATGTTTTCCAGATTTTGCATATTTTTCACTATTTTCAGGCCTGGTACGGAATTGTACGGAATTTATTTTGAAAATTTCTTATATGGGTGAATAGATAAATGAATTAGCTTTCCAATGCTTCTGGTTTGAGCGAAAAATATTGAGTTTTGCACATTTTACAAACGTTTTACTAAAACTGCCTGTGTATCTTTTGTATAAGGTTTTTGAGGGCACCTAAAATGTGAAAAAGGTCCATTCCACCTTCTGTAGTTGATGTATCTCGGTGGAATGGACCAAAATATGTATTCTTAGGTGTGTAGGGTTCTAATTTATGCAGGTGTGTTCATTTGAGTGTCAAGGTGTGATGCCCTAGGTGGAAAAGTGTGAATTTCCATTGCAAGATGATGGCTCAAAGAAGGAATATGATGGTGCAGCATTGGTAGAGGATGTGGGTGAGTTTCTGGAGAATTTTTAAGTGTATTGGAAGGTGTTTGAACAGTTGGTAAGAGTTTTAGAAGCCTGAGTATACCTTTTCAATAAACCCCTAAGAAACGTGCTGAAAAATGAGGGTTTTTGTGGGTGTCTTGTTGCAAGGTGATTCTCAATATGAAAGTTGTGGATTTGGGGGTTTTGATATATGGGAACTGCTGCCCAAATGATTTTTTGGTAGGTTTTGAAGGCACTTCCTTTGGAAAAGTGGCCTAATTAGGCCTAGAAACAGTGTAGAAAAGGTTGGATCAGCAGGTTGTTACAAAATAACAATATCTTATTTTCGGATATGTGATGGAATGTCCAAATGGGTGTCTGGAAAGTATAATAGTTTGTGGGTTTGATCAGTCGTTTGTGAGTTGAGGTTCAAAAACCTAGTTTGGAGGGCTACTAGCCATGAAGGCTTGAAGAATGAAAAATTGATGAGATTGAGTGATAAGGATTTGAAGGTGATTTAGTTGTGCTTATTTTGTGTTGGTAAGGAGATTCTAACCCTTGTCTGCATCAGTTGGTATCAGAGCTACAGGGAGTAGGTCTTTTGATTGGAAATTTGATGATTGCACAAGGAAGAGTTGGAAGGTGAAATTACAAGTTGCAACCAAAAGACAGCATGGAAAAGGAGATCAGTGAAGCAACACAAAGGAATACAATTTTCAAGACCACTTGCAAGTGTCAAGGGAAGGTATGTACTGTGATGGTTGATTCAGGTAGTTTAGATAATTTGGTATCTCAAGAAATGGTTGACAAGTTGTAATTAGAAATGATACCTCATGAGTCACCTTATTTTGTTTCTTGGGTGAATGGTGAGAATGCTTTGTTGGTCAAAGAACAAACTTGGGTTGAATTTCATATAGGTGCATATAGAGATAAATTTTTGTGTGACATTGTGCCAATGAAAGTTTGCCATCTATTGTTTGGAATGCCATGGATGTATGAAAGATTTGCTTTGTATGATGGAAGGAATAATAGTTACAAGATTAAGAAGGATGGGGTTTCTTTCACCTTGTTCCCATTGGTGGAATCAGATCAGGGACAAAGTAAGCATGCAAGAATACTAATGCAGGGTAGAAGAGAGTCTATGAGGCATGAGGAAAACAAAAATAACGAAGGTGCAGCTATTCACAAAGAGGAAAGCATGGAGACAACAAAAGTAGACAAAAGGGCAACAATAGCAAGGAAAAAAAATGAAGAGTTGGTGATGAGAGGAAAGGAATTACCTATGAAGGATCAAGAAAAGTTTAGAAAGCAAGAAGAAGACAACAAATAGACTTATTTCAGTCAAGTAAAGGAAAAAGGAAGGGTAGGACAGTCCCATACTGTCATAACAGAGGTATGCAGATCAGGTATGAAGGATTGTGAAATGAAGAATCTTAGGGTAGAGACCCTAGTAAAAGGAAAAGACAAGATCAGGGTAGTTAAGAAAGAGAAGAGTCAAGAAGGACCTAGTGAGGTCATGATGAAAGAAGTGCATTGTCCAATGAAAGGACAAAGAAATAGAGAGCAACAACAGTTTAATAGCAAAGAATATATAAGACCACATGATGAGAAGGTCTTAGAAGAAAGGAAAAGGACTGCAGATGTAAAGGAGGGTGAATGGAATAAGCAAGATGAAGAGATCATAGTAGGGGCAGTTTTGTGTCCCTTGAAGGTAAATGAAGGCAAAGGGAAGTCAAGTACTGCAAAGACAAAGGTTTGTATGACTGAAAATACAGTGATAGCAGAGGTAGAAAGTCTGAGAATAAAAGGTGAAAAGAGCAAAAGGAAATGGAAAGTGAAAGAGCATAAGATAGATGAGGTAGAAGAGCAGCAATGTGAGAGTATGGCAATTAAAAAGGATGGTAGACAGTCAGGTTGTGTTCCTAAACTTGATAGGATAGAGTATCAAAAGCAAAGTGTGGACAGTCAAGAAAATGAAGTGCAAGGTGAGAAGCAAGACAAGAAGATAAAAAGTACAGTGAGCCAAGGAAAATGGAAAAGGTTAGTGAAAGGAATTGTGAAGGTTGATAAAAGGATGAAGATTGCAGTCACCCCAAGAGGTGAAGAGTTAAAGGTAATGAGTTTGGAAAAGGTCTCAATGATGGAGGGGACCCAAGATGTGAAGTTGTCAATGATAGGCCAAGTGAAGGCTAAGAAAGAAAGGATGGTGAAGTCTCCAAATGAGATGGAGAAGAGATCAAGTGATGTGGTTAGGACATTGGATTGTCCTTGGTTGATGGAATTGATAATGGAGAAGTTGTATGCTGCTATGGGAATGGTTCTAAGCATAGTGAACCTGAGAATGATTGAGAGAAGAAGAGTTAAGAGACAAGAAATGAAGGGAGTCATTTTATACTTCCTTATTTTGATGATTATGTTGCTGAGAATCAAGCCATGGGTTAAGATGAAAGAGGATAGACAGAGCATGGATTATTTTGCAAAGAATGAAGCTGAAGAACAAGGTAAGAGCAGATGGATGATGCTGGTAAGTACAAATCAAAACATGGAGGTGCAGTTCCAAAATGAAAAGGCAAGAGGAGGACTACTTTGCATGGACAAATACAAGCCAAAGGTGAAGATGAAGATCAATGGAGCAATTGCAAGAACAAGGAGGAGCATCAAATATTTGGAGATCAAAATATTATTGCAGGTCAAAGAGTTGAAGACTTCCAAGGGACTTGGAAAGATTTCATGGCTAGGTGTATGGTGCAGGAGCACCAAGCTTGAATTTTACAAAGAAATTCAAATGTTAGGTTTTAGGTGGTTTTGTGTCATTTTATGTTTAATAAGGTTGATTTAAACTATTTAAATGTATTCAAGTTGGTTTGGGGTCATTTGAGTCAAAAAATATAAAAAATACAAAATGTGTAAAAGTTGTCAAGGCAAAAATGCTGAAAAGTGCAAATTAGAGAGTTTAAAGGTTATTTAGTGAAAATGAAGTTCAAAAGTCAGTTATTCTTGGTTGGGAAGGTTCAATATGTCTTTAAAAACATTTATCCACGTTTGTAATGAAGGTTGGAGGCATCTGGAGAGAAATTCCAATAAAAGAACAATTGTGTTTTCCAGATTTTGCATATTTTTCACTATTTTCAGGCCTGGTACGGAATTGTACGGAATTTATTTTGAAAATTTCTTATATGGGTGAATAGATAAATGAATTAGCTTTCCAATGCTTCTGGTTTGAGTGAAAAATATTGAGTTTTGCACATTTTACAAAAAATTTACTAAAACTGCCTGTGTATCTTTTGTATAAGGTTTTTGAGGGCACCTAAAATGTGAAAAAGGTCCATTCCACCTTCTGTAGTTGATGTATCTCGGTGGAATGGACCAAAATATGTATTCTTAGGTGTTTAGGGTTCTAATTTATGCAGGTGTGTTCATTTGAGTGTCAAGGTGTGATGCCCTAGGTGGAAAAGTGTGAATTTCCATTGCAAGATGATGGCTCAAAGAAGGAATATGATGGTGCAGCATTGGTAGAGGATGTGGGTGAGTTTCTGGAGAATTTTTAAGTGTATTGGAAGGTGTTTGAACAGTTGGTAAGAGTTTTAGAAGCCTGGAATATACCTTTTCAATAAACCCCTAAGAAACGTGCTGAAAAATGAGGGTTTTTGTGGGTGTCTTGTTGCAAGGTGATTCTCAATATGAAAGTTGTGGATTTGGGGGTTTTGATATATGGGAACTGCTGCCCAAATGAGTTTTTGGGTTTTTGGTAGGTTTTGAAGGCACTTCCTTTGGAAAAGTGGCCTAATTAGGCCTAGAAACAGTGTAGAAAAGGTTGGATCATCAGGTTGTTACAAAACAACAATATCTTATTTTCGGATATGTGATGGAATGCCCAAATGGGTGTCTGGAAAGTATAATAGTTTGTGGGTTTGATCAGACGTTTGTGAGTTGAGGTTCGAAAACCTAGTTTGGAGGGCTACTAGCCATGAAGGCTTGAAGAATGAAAAATTGATGAGATTGAGTGATAAGGATTTGAAGGTGATTTAGTTGTGCTTATTTTGTGTTGGTAAGGAGATTCTAACCCTTGTCTGCATCAATGATGCATTCATACAGAAGACCAAGAAGAAGTATGAAGACTCCGTGCCCAAAGCAAGGAACCATGAAGATTCTTGATCTCCGATGTTGAACATTTTTTATGTTTCCCTTTATGCATCTTGTAAATAGTTTCTGACATATTAAATTTCTTTTCTCAAAATGTAATTACACCAAAAATCAGAGATGTAATTTCTTGAAGATAAATTACACTTTGAATTTGGTCAAAGTTAGGTGAGATTTTCCTTAATTAGCTCACGTAACTTTCCTAATTTTACTCCTTTGATTTCCTAGATTTTCTCATCCCTCTCTTCTATATATATGAGGGATTTCTATTGTATTGTTTACCTTTAGTATTTTGCAACGAAGTGCTACCCTTTTTGAAGCAGAATTGTGAAACTTTGTGTTCATACTTTGTGAATGAAATCTGATCAATAAAGAAGAAGATTGCAAACCAGACTTTGTGTTGGATTCAATAATCTTGTGAATTGATCTCATTTGGTGGTGATTAGTATATGATATCTAAGGGACTTCAAGTGATTTATGTAAACTTTGTGTTGCATTTCTTATTTGGATTTGAGTTTATTGTTTAGATACTTTGGTTGAATGATCTACAAGACTTTGTGCTTGTAATCGTTCATGTTATTCAAGGAATTGCTGCATCTAAGAAGACTTTGTGCTTCTAATGCGACAAACGACACGTCTCTCATAGATTCATCATTGAAAAAGCTACAGAAGGACTTTGTGCCTTCGTGAGCTTTCCCTTTTATTTTACTTGTTTATTGTTAATCACTTCTGGTACCTCTACACTTTGCTTTGACAAGATAGAGGTATTGGCATTATTGCTTGTTTATCATTTAGAGTTATCGTGAATTAAGAACTTCCAACAGTTAAGCATTGTAAACATCTTCTTTGAAAAAAGAGAGAAGGATGAATGCGACACACACCCCCATTTTGTAAGTATAATGTGTATTGTGTAAATACTTTAATAATTTTTATCCTTGCTTCCATAAGCAGTAAGAAGGGCACCTCCCCTTTCTGAGAGGAGAGATTACATCTCACATAGTTGTGGCTGAAGTCCTAGTTGTGTAATCTATTGAAAAGTTGATTACATAATTTTCACCCAACAGTTTTTTGGCGACTCCGCTGGGGACACGATATGCATTCTAAAGCCTTATGCTTTCATTTGAAGTATACCTGTGTCCTTTGTCATTGTAATTTATTTTCTGGTAAGTTTTTCAAGCTTTCACCGAGGACATGTAAATGGCTACTCAAGGTCCTTGGGGAAATGCTTTTGGTCTGTTAAATCTAGCTCTACCCCTACATGCTCTTCCTAAAGGTTCACGGAAGAACTTTCCCAAGTTCTTTGGTGATGGACAACAACATCTTGATGAGCACGTTGCTGCTTTCTACATCGCTTGTGGAGTTCATGGCATTGAACACGAAGATGTATCTATAAGGCTATTTGTGGAGACTCTCCAAGGTGTTGCTGCATATTGGTTTTATCATCTAGCACCACGTACCATCACAAAATGGGAAACTCTCATAGCTTAGTTTGAAGGAAGGTTCAAACCTCCTGAAGACGCTCATGCTTTGTTGGCTCAACTCACCTAGTTTAAGAAGGAATTTCACATGCCTATGTGCGAGTTCATCACTCACTTTAACAAGTTGACACGAAGAATTCCAATTGTTGCTCAACCTACAGCTGAGAATTTGAAATGTTTCTTTGTAAATTCTCAAGTGCTCGAGGTTGGTTTCCTATTGAGGAGAGCAGCCCCAGCTACTCTTGCAATTGTACAGACCTTGGCGACAGAAATTGAAGATGATCTCATTCTTGTTGGGAAAATAAAAATTGAATCAAATGAATCTAAAGAAATCCCTTCTTTGGAGTTATTTTCTTCCATCACAAGGACAAATCCTATGGTGCAAATTTTGGTAAATGAGCTACTTGTCCTAAAAAATAGCTAGCTCATAATTTTGCTGTTGGAAACCAACACAAGTTATCTTCACCTAAAAAGAGCCTTGCTCTTGAGGCACCATTAGTAAAAGTAGTTGTGAAGCATCCTGACTCCAATCCAAGTGATCTCTCTAATCACTTTCGGGTAAAGGAAGCAAACATAGCTGGCGACTCCCATTTCTGGTTTATGCAGTCTCAGAAAGCCATTGATGAAAAGCAGAAGGATGAAAGTCATTTTTCTGAAGTTCAAGTGAATGAAGACGATCTTGTCTTGAGATCTGAAAAGATGGACATGCATGAAGGTCTTAGTCGAGTTGAAAAGAATGCATCTATGTTTCAAGGTCATGAACTTGAACACGTGTTACATACAAGAATTTCCCAAAGGCATGATGTGGACCTTCTTATAAATAATTCATATTTTCCCAAATTTGAAGATGGTGAACATCATATTGAGGTATGCAGTGCAGTCATATCTTCATCTGAATCACATGAAGGAGATAATTTTGATCAGCATGAGGTTGCCATGGTTGATGAATCAATTGTTTAGGTAGCAACTGGTAAGAAGCATTCAATCTTTGATCGATCAAGGGAATGTCCCAAAAGACTTCTTGCTTAGTTGGAGGCCGATGGGAAGACAAAGGCTCCACTTGCACCTGAGCATGAAGATAAGCTTGAGTATGTGGCTAAAAATGTATTTGTAAATGTGCAGGAGCAGTCTGAATTCAATGATTCATTTTGGAGCAACAATATATCGTATATATTTTCAAAGGTAGCTGAACCTGTTCATCTCTTTCCAGAAGCAATGCCTCAAATTCATCTACATGTAGCTGCTAATGATCATGGAAGGCCTTGCAAGTTGTTGAAGAAAGGCAACTATTTTGTTGAACATGTGAATGGTTTCATTTGAGAAGATTTCATTGACAACTAGTTTTAATTAGGTAGATTTTTACCTTTTCAATAAGTGCATTTGCATAAGTTTGCATCTTGTTTTTGTAGATTTGTTTTTTGTCGTTTAGAGTTATCGTGAATTAGAAACTTCCAATAGTGAAGCATTGTAAACATCTTCTCTGAAAAAAGAGAGAAGGATGAATGCGACACACACCCCCCATTTTTTAAGTATAATGTGTATTGTGTAAATACTTTAATAAGTTTTATCGTTGCTTCCATAAGTAGTAAGAAGGGTGCCTCCCCTTTCTGAGAGGAGAGATTACATCTCACATAGTTGTGGTTGAAGTCCTAGTTGTGCAATCTGTTGAAAATTTGAGTACATAATTTTCACCCAACAACTTCCATAATAAAGGATTGAGAAATGATGTTTTATTTTACTTCCTTAAAACGTATGTCATATATATGTGTATACAAAATGTGGAAGCATACACAAGGTAAGTAAATTTTTAAATAACAAAATGCCTCAAAGAGACGTGGTTTAAAAATGTAATTGGAAAGTGTATAGAATTGTGTAATTTAAAATGTGCATTGACAACCCAAGGTTATAATGACAAACAAACAATGATCAACATGGAATATGCAAAATAACAAAAATGAAAACAAGCCATAATATAATGAAAGAAAATGTGTAAAGACTTCACATACCTAAAAAACCAGAGTTTCAAATGGAGGAGTTCAACCCAATTATGTAGCCTTAGATTCTTCTTTCTTCAAACTCCTCAACAATTTGACTTTTTCAAAAGCTTGTTCCTCTCCAAACTTCAATTGTATATCAGTTTTCAATGGAATTCAAACTTGAATTGATATTATATGTCTTTCAACGAGAAAACTCTGCTATTTCATGCAAAGGTGGTAGAAAGATCATGAAAAAGGTGGTGGAATGTGAAAAACATGCATGCACACTTCACAACATCATCAAAAAGCTACTTTTTGTAGGAGCACGCGCAAAACAAGGAGAATATGCAAAATGTGGGGCTTGAGATCACGGGTATATTGAGTTTTTTTACCATTTTTAGTGCAACACAAAACGCGCTCACATTATAATGTGAGTGCATTATTTCTTCCTAAAACGACCATATCTCTACTTCTTCAAAACGTGCCCGCATTATGAGAAAGTTGGTTTTTTAATAGATTTATTTTCTCTCTTTGTCTATACCCTATATACCCTAATTCTATCTCTCTTCCCTCTACCCTTATACCCTAATTCTATCTCTCTCCCCTCTGCCCTCTACCCTTAACCCTTATACCCTCTATCTCTCTCCCACTCCCTCCCTCCCTCTCTCTCTCTCTCTCTCGTCTCTCCCTC
>VDFB02000008.1:34085851-34136835 GCA_007258455.2 Sequoia sempervirens | reverse complement strand
TACCTAATTAAAACTAGTTGTCAATGAAATCTTCTCAAATGAAACCATTCACAGGTTCAACGAAATAGTTGCCTTTCTTCAACAACTTGCAAGGCCTTCCATGATCATTAGCAACTACATGTAGATGAAGTTGAGGCATTGCTTCTAGAAAGAGATGAACAGGTTCAACTACCTTTGAAAATATATATGATATACTGTTGCTTCAAAATGAATCATTGAATTCAGACTGCTCCTGTGCATCTACAAATACATTTTTAGCTACATCCTCAAGTTTATCTTCACGCCAAAGTAAGTAACCTTTGTCTTCCCATCGGCCTCCAACCAAGCAAGAAGTCTTTTGGGACATTCCCTTGATCGATCAAAGATTGAATGCTTCTTACCAGTTGCTACCTAAACAATTGATTCATCAACCATGGCAACCTCATGTTGATCAGAATGATCTCCTTCATGTGATTCAGATGAAGATATGACTGCACTGCATACCTCAATATGATGTTCACCATCTTCAAATTTGGGAAAATATGAATTATTTATAAGAAGGTCCACATCATGCCTTTGGGAAATTCTTTTATGCAACACGTGTTCAAGTTCATGACCTTGAAACATAGATGCATTCTTTTCAACTTGACTAAGACCTTCATGCATGTCCATCTTTTCAGATCTCAAGACAAGATTGTCTTCATTCACTTGAACTTCAGAAAAATGACTTTCATCCTTCTGCTTTTCATCAATGGCTTTCTGAGACTGCATAAACTAGAAATGGGAGTCGCCAGCTATGTCTGCTTCCTTTACCCGAAAGAGAATAGAGAGATCACTTGGATTGGAGTCAGGATGCTTCACTACTGCTTTTACTAATGGTGCCTCAAGAGCAAGGCTCTTTGGAGGTGAAGATAACTTGTGTTGGTTTCCAACAACAAAATTATGAGCTAGCTATTTTTGAGGACAAGTAGCTCATTTACCAAAATTTGCACCATAGGATTTGTCCTTGTGATGGAAGAAAATAACTCCAAAGAAGGGATTTCTTTAGATTCATTTGATTCAATTTTTATTTTCCCAACAAGAATGAGATCATCTTCAATTTTTGTCGCCAAGGTCTGTACAATTGCAAGAGTAGCTGAGGCTGCTCTCCTCAATAGGAAACCAACCTCGAGCACTTGAGAATTTACAAAGAAACATTTCAAATTCTCAGCTGTAGGTTGAGCAACAGTTGTAATTCTTTGTGTCAACTTGTTAAAGTGAGTGATGAACTCTCGCATAGGCATGTGAAATTCCTTCTTAAACTGGGTGAGTTGAGCCAACAAAGCATGAGCGTCTTCAGGAGGTTTGAACCTTCCTTCAAACTAAGCTATGAGAGTTTCCCAGTTTGTGATGGTACGTGGTGCCAGATGATAAAACCAATATGTAGCAACACCTTGGAGAGTCTCCACAAATAGCCTTATAGATACATCTTTGTGTTCAACGCCATGAACTCCACAAGCGATGTAGAAAGCAGCAACGTGCTCATAAAGATGTTGTTGTCCATCACCAAAGAACTTGGGAAAGTTCTTCTGTGAGCCTTTAGGAAGAGCATGTAGGGGTAGAGCTAGATTTAACAGACCAAAAGCATTTCCCCAAGGACCTTAAGTAGCTATTTACATGTCCTCAGTGAAAGCTTGAAAAAATTACAAGAAAATAAATTACAATGACAAAGGACACAGGTATACTTCAAATGAAAGCATGAGGCTTTAGAATGCATATCGTGTCCCCAGCGGAGTCGCCAAAAAACTGTTGGGTGAAAATTATGTAATCAACTTTTCAATAGATTACACAAGTAGGACTTCAGCCACAACTATGTGAGATGTAATCTCTCCTCTCAGAAAGGGGAGGCGCCCTTCTTATTGCTTATGGAAGCAAGGATAAAATTTATTAAAGTATTTACACAATACACATTATACTTACAAAATGGGGGTGTGTGTCGCATTCATCCTTCTCTCTTTTTTCAGAGAAGATGTTTACAATGCTTCACTGTTGGAAGTTCTTAATTCATGATAACTCTAAACGATAAACAAGCAATAATGCCAATACCTCTATCTTGTCAAAGCAAAGTGTAGAGGTACCAGAAGTGATTAACAATAAACAAGTAAAATAAAAGGGAAAGCTCACGAAGGCACAAAGTCCTTATGTAGCTTTTTCAATGATGAATCAATGAGAGACGTGTCGTTTGTCACATTAGAAGCACAAAGTCTTCTTAGATGCAACAATTCCTCGAATAACATGAACGATTACAAGCACAAAGTCTTGTAGATCATTCAACCAAAGTATCCAAACAATAAACTCAAATCCAAATAAGAAATGCAACACAAAGTTTACATAAATCACTTGAAGTCCCTTAGATATCATATACTAATCACCACCAAATGAGATCAATTCACAAGATTATTGAATCTAACACAAAGTCTGGTTTGCAATCTTCTTCTTTATTGATTAGATTTCATTCACAAAGTATGAACACAAAGTTTCACAATTCTGCTTCAAAAAGGGCAGCACTTTGTTGCAAAATACTAAAGGTAAACAATACAATAGAAATCCCTCATATATATAGAAGAGAGGGATGAGAAAATCTAGGAAATCAAAGGAGTAAAATTAGGAAAGTTACGTGAGCTAATTAAGGAAAATCTCACCTAACTTTGACCAAATTCAAAGTGTAATTTATCTTCAATAAATTACATCTCTGATTTTTGGTGTAATTACATTTTGAGAAAAGACATTTAATATGTCAAAAACTATTTACAAGATGCATAAAGGGAAACATCAAAAATGTTCAACATCGGAGATCAAGAATCTTCATGGTTCCTTGCTTTGGGCACAGAGTCTTCATACTTCTTCTTGGTCTCCTGTATGAATGCATCATCTGGGCCGACTGTGTAATCTACAAGGGTGTGAACTCTTGTGATCAACCTTCTGGAAAATGAATGGATTCTCTTGCACCCGCGAAGATGCATCTTGAGATTATCAAGTGTTAGTCATATATCGTAAATGATATGTATTGAGGCTTTGGGAAAAACTGTCATCCTCAACTTACTGCATAACAGCTTCTTTGTAGATCTGGGATAGTTCACTGGATCAGAAGATGTCACCTTTAGGATCACTTGATGAAATCTGGAGAGAAACTGCAAGGATGGTGAATCAATAGGCGTTAGCAGAAAAAGCAACATTGGGAAGCGTGAAGCGAGAAACAATGTTGAGCAAGCGTGAAATGAGCAACTAGGCACAAAAAATGATGCAAGAGTGAAGAAATGACATTCAGAGTGAAAAGGAAGTGATTTGGAAAAGTGTTAAGGAAAAACTGCCAAAAGTGTAAGGGCAATGAAAATCAACGCCCTTGCACTTGGGGAGATGACTTTAGGTGTAAGGGCGTTGATAATCAACGCCCTTGCACTTAGTGTGAAAGTTTGCAAAAGGTGTTAGGGCGCTGATTTTCAGCACCCTTACACTTAGTCTCTTGAAGATCTCATGTGGTAAGTCTCTTGAAGATCTCATGTGGTAAGTGCAATGGCGAGGAAATTAAGCACTTTGACATTTGAGAAGATCACTCCAGTGTAGGAGTTAGTGAAAAACTTGAGTGGGAGAACGAGTTTCTTCAATGCCATGAAACTTGTATGCCTCTTTGTAAAATGATGAAACCTATTCAAAATGGTGAAATGAAGTGGAGGAATGAACTAAAATTCAATTAAAATCAT
This sequence comes from Sequoia sempervirens, assembly GCA_007258455.2. Classification (NCBI taxonomy): domain Eukaryota; kingdom Viridiplantae; phylum Streptophyta; class Pinopsida; order Cupressales; family Cupressaceae; genus Sequoia; species Sequoia sempervirens. The sequence goes on along the minus strand of VDFB02000008.1, from coordinate 34,133,116 downwards.
TTAAAAAGTGATTTGGGAGTGTCATAAATGAACAAAAGTTGTGCAACTAATCAAGGCATAAAAAATGGCACAAAACTGGAAAAAGTGCAAAGCACTAAAAAAACGCCTTAGTCAAAAATTGGCTAAGTCTAGAAAAAGTGCAAAGGTGTCAGCGCCCAGTTCAAAAAAAAAAGACTAAGTCTAGAAAAAGTGCAAAGGTGTTGAAAATCAGCGCCCAACTCAAAAAACGACTAAGTCTGGAAAAAGTGCAAAGGTGCTAAAAATCAACGCCCAACTCAAAAAATGACTAAGTCTGGAAAAAGTGCAAAGGTGTTGCAAATCAGCGCCCAGCTCAAAAATTGACTAAGTCTGGAAAAAGTGCAAAGGTGTTAAAAATCAGCGCCTACCTCAAAAAAGACTAAGTCTGGAAAAAGTGCAAAGGTGCTGAAAATCAGCACCCAGCTCAAAAAAATAACTAAGTCTGGAAAAAGTGCAAAGGTGCTGAAAATCGGCACCCAACTCAAAAAATGACTAAGTCTGGAAAAAGTGCAAAGGTGTTGAAAATCAACGCCCAGCTCAAGAAATGACTAAGTCTGGAAAAAGTGCAAAGGTGCTAAAAATCAGCGCCCAACTCAAAAAATGACAAAGTTTGGGAAAAGTGCAAAGGTGCTGAAAATCAGCGCCCAACTCAAAAAATGACTAAGTCTGGAAAAAAAAGTGCAAGGGCGCTAAAAATCAGCGCCTTTGCACCAAAACACATTCACTTAAGTGCAGGGGCGCTGACTTTTAGTGCCCTTGCACTTTTGATACTTAGTGAAATTTTCAAAAAAGGTTAAAGCATTGTTTTTGACAACTGCACTTTTTACAATTTTACTAAGTATCAACAGTGAGAACTCGCAAAGGTACTTGTTTTGAAGGTCTTCACGAGGTGAACATAGGGGGATGCTTAAACTGACTATTTGAGGCTTTGGAATGCACTTCGAGGTGGATTGAAAATCACCTCGTTTTACGTGCTTGAACTTCATGAACCTAGGAAATGGACAAGTTTCATAGGTGGGTTATTCGTGGAATGAGCGTTGCTAGATTCCATGATAACATAAGTGCATACCACTCTCTAAAGCTTTCATTGAGGTATTTTGTCAAAGAATTATATTCCATGTTGATCATTGTTTGTTTGTCATTATAACCTTAGGTTGTCATCAAAATGGAAGCATGGACAAAGCATTTGAATTGTGATGCAACTAGGGGAGGTCCTGCAACACAACTGAACACAAAAAATCAACCAACAACAACAATTCACAAGTCACAATTCTCAAAACTCTTCACTTTTCACCAAATCAACACTTTTCCTTATACTATTGCCAACTCATTCAATCAGGTGTTTCTTCTCGATAAGATTCTTTCAGACCAAGACTTGAACCATTTCAAGGACCCTTCAAGGTACACAATCACATGCCAACAAACCACTATTGGTTACTTTGCAACAACTTTCTCAAATCAGGATTTCTACGCCAACTAGGCCTCAAATTAGGACACTTTAGCAAAGAAACTTATCTTGAAACTTGACCAAAACCTCCAAACACATGTGGGAATAAATTTATATGTATTCAAACCAAATAATTCACAATTACTTCTCAGAAATTCATCCACCAAGATGCCAAAACCAAAAACCCTCTTTTTAAGGAAAATAACCTAGGGCTTATTGGAAAACACACTTCCCAACCTTATCAAAACATGCCCCCACCTCAATCTGAGCCTATGAGATCGCGTTGGGCCCCTCTACAAAATCTCTCTTGGTTTTCGCTATCTCAGAGTGGTTTTCCCGTGGTGTCCAGTTTTCACTTGATGGAAAAAGAGTCAAATGCAAGCAGTGCAAAGTTGCAAAGTGGTGCAACTTTTGTTCTGCAACTCATGTGACCAAGCAGAGTGTTCCAATGCGTTCGAATAGGTATTTTTATGCTAGGTGTGGTCCTCTTTCACACCCAAACATGCGAAATAAATTTGAGCTACATTGAACCAGATTGATTCCTTAAGAGTCCAAAGTGCAAAATGGCTGCAAACTTCAACATATTTTTACTCAGATACCGTGACACTTAGAAAATTCTCATTTGATCCTATAGGATTGAGTTGGGCCCCTCTACAAAAACCTCTCTCGGTTTTGGCTTTCTTGAAGTGGTTTTCCTATGGCGGCGGATTTTCACTTGATGGAAAAAGAGTCGAATGCAAGTAGTGCAAAGTTGCAAAGTGGTGCAACTTTCATTTTGCAACTCATGTGACCAAGTGGACTGTTCCAATGCATCCAAATAGGCATTTTTACACTATTTATGGTCATCTTTCGCACCCAAACACATGGAATCACTTCGAGCTACATTCCACTGGATCAATCCCTTAAAAGTCTAAAGTGCAAAATGGTTGCAATCTTCAACATGTTGTTACTCAAATACCGTGATGCTTAGAAACTTCTCATCTAATCCTACAGGATCACGTTGGGCCCCTCTAAAAAAACCTCTCTCAGTTTTGGCTATCTCATAGTGGTTTTCCCGTGGTGGCGAATTTTCACTTGATGGAAAAAGTGTCAAATGCAAGCAGTGCAAAGTTGCAAAGTGGTGCAACTTTCGTTATACAAATCGTGTGACCAAACGGACTATTCCAACGTGTCTGAATAGGTATTTTTACGCTAGGCATGGTCCTCTTTCACACCCAAACACGCTGAATCGCTTTGAGCTACGTTCAACCGGATCGATCCCTTTAGAGTCCAAAGTGCAAAATCACTGCAAAATTTAGCATGTTGTTGCTCAAATACCGTGATGCTTAGAAAATTCTTGTCTAATCCTACATGATCGCATTGGGCCCCTCTACAAAAACCTCTCTCGGTTTTGGCTATCTCAGAGTGGTTTTCCCGTGGCGGCAGATTTTCATTTGATGGAAAAAGTGTCAAATGCAAGCAATGCAAAGTGGTGCAACTTTTGTTCTGCAACTCGTGTGACCAAACGAACTGTTCCAATGTGTTCAAATAGGTATGTTTATACTATGCATTGTCTTTTTTTGCACCCAAACACGCGGAATCACTCCAAGCTATGTTCAACTGAACCAATCCCTTTAGAGTCCAAAGTGCAAAATGGTTGCAAACTTCAGCATGATGTTACTCAGATACCGTGATGCTTAGAAACTTATCGTTTGATCCTATAGGATTGCATTGGGCCCCTCTACAAAAACCTCTCTCGATTTTGGCTATCTTGGAGTGGTTTTCCCATGGCGGCGGATTTTCACTTGATGGAAAAAGTGTCAAATGCGAGCAGTGCAAAGTTGCAAAGTGGTGCAACTTTCGTTCTGCAACTCGTGTGATCAAACAGACTGTTCCAACACGTCTGAATAGGTATGATTATGCTAGGCATGGTCCTCTTTCGCACCCAAACATGCGGAATCGCTCTGAGCTACGTTCAATCGGATCGATCCCTTTAGAGTCCAAAGTGCAAAATGGTTGCAAACTTTAGCATGTTGTTACTCGGACACCGTGATGCTTAGAAACTTCTCGTATGATCCTACAGGATCGTGTTGGGCCCCTTTAGAAAACCTTCTCTCGGTTTTGGCTATCTTGGAGTGGTTTTTTTGTGGCGGCGAATTTTCACTTAATGGAAAAAGTGTCAAATGCAAGCAATGCAAAGTTGCAAAGTGGTGCAACTTTCATTCTGCAACTCGTGTGACCAAATAGACTATTCCAACACGTCTGAATAGGTATGTTTACACTAGGCATGGTCCTCTTTCACACCCAAACACACGGAATATATTTGAGCTACATTCAACCGGATCGATCCCTTTAGAGTCCAAAGTACAAAATGGTTGCAAACTTCAGCATGTTGTTACTCGAATACTGTGATGATTAGAAACTTCTCATCTGATCCTACAAGATTGCGTTGGGCCCATCTACTCTCTCAATTTTGGCTATCTCATAGTGGTTTTTCCGTGGCATCGGATTTTCACTTGATGGAAAAAGTGTTAAATGCAAGCAGTGCAAAGTTGCAAAGTGGTGTAACTTTCGTTCTGCAACTTGGGTGACCAAACAGACTGTTCCAACGCATCCAAATAGGTATTTTTATGCTAGGCATGGTCCTCTTTCACACCCAAACCTGCAGAATAGCTTTGAACTGCGTTCAATCAGATCAATCCCTTAAGGGTCCAAAGTGCAAAATAACTACAAACTTCAGCATGTTGTTACTTGGATACCATGATGCTTAAAAACTTCTCGTCTGATCCTACAGGATCGCGTTGGGTCCCTCTACAAAAAACTCTCTCTATTTTGGCTATCTCGAAGTGGTTTTCCTGTGGCGGTGAATTTTCACTTGATGGAAAAAGTGTCAAATCCAAGCAATGCAAAGTTGCAAAGTGGTGCAACTTTCGTTCTACAACTCGTGTGACTAAACAAACTGTTCCAACACATTTGAATAGGTATGTTTATGGTTGGAATGGTCCTCTTTCACACCCAAACACGTGGAATAGCTCTGAGCTACGTTCAACTGGATCGATCCCTTAAGGGTCCAAAGTGCAAAATGGTTGCAAACTTCAGCATGTTGTTACTCGGATACCGTGATGCTTAGAAAATTCTTGTCTAATCCTACAAGATTGTGTTGGGCCACTTTACAAAAACCTCTCTCGGTTTTGGCTATCTCAGAGTGGTTTACCCGTGGCGGTGGATCTTCACTTGATGGAAAAAGTGTCAAATGCAAGCAATGCAAAGTTGCAAAGTGGTGCAACTTTCGTTCTGCAACTCATGTGACCAAATGAACTATTCCAACGTGTCTGAATAAGTATGTTTACACTAGGAATGGTCCTCTTTCACACCCAAACACATAGAATCGCTCTGAGCTACGTTCAACTGGATCAATCCCTTAAGAGTCCAAAGTGTAAAATGGCTACAAACTTCAGCATGTTGTTACTTGAATACCATGACACTTAGAAAATTTTCATCTAATCTTACAGGATCGTGTTGGGCTCCTCTACAAAAACCTCTCTCGGTTTTGGCTATCTCATAGTGGTTTTCCCATGGCGGCGGATTTTTACTTGATGGAAAAAGTGTCAAATGCAAGCAGTGCAAAGTTGCAAAGTGGTGCAACTTTCGTTTTGCAACTCGTGTGACCAAACAGACTATTCCAATGCATCCAAATATTTATGTTTACGCTAGGCATGGTCCTCTTTTGACGTGTTTATATGGTGACACATAAAGAACATATTGGAATCTTTTTATGAATCATTTCATGGAATACCAATTGAAAACATGTTTTTTTCTTTTAGATAAAGTTGTTTAGCATCAATCAATTAATATTCAAGACAAACCATGAAGGACAACAAATGATCAATGCTAGGGCTAACCAATTAATAAGTATACATGTGAATAAGTCAAGCATGTACATGTGAATAAGGGAAGCACAAGTACTCAAAAACACATAAGCCTTGAAGTATACACACAAATACATAGTATACACAAATTAATACAAAGTATATGCACGAATACAAGGTATACGCATGAAAACACGTAAGTCGCAAAGTATACATTGGAACACACGTAAGTCACAAAGTATACACGTAAGTTGTAAAGTATACACTTGAATACATGTAACTCATATCTATTGAACCATCAATTTAGAATGCAAATATGGACACCATCGATAAAAAAGATTTGTATTAACTAAATAGCCATGTAGGCATACATCAATATATGTCGATATAAATATGAAATATATGTACAAAATAGCCATATAGGCTTACGAGAATGCCATATAGGCATACAATGTCAAATATATCCAATACAAAATATGTACAAAACTGTCATGTAGGCATACAACAAAGGGCTCTGGAATCAAAAGTCATTTCTCTCCATGCTCTACAAATAAATTATTTCCCTTTGCTTGTCGATCGGATGGCGATAGGTATGTCACTCGTTTGTGTTGCGCTCGAAGAGTGCTCCTGCCGCTCCTCCTAGTGTTTAGTTCATGGTGAAGTTTTAACTGTTACAATAAAACGTAAAGACATGAATATATAGAAATTACATTATAAAAAATGATATATTTAACAAAATAATCACTTACTGCCATCTCATGATCTCTCTCCATGAGGGAAATATTCACACGCCCATGCTCAGGCGTGCTCAAGCCCTATATAAACCATCCAAATAGAAATTAAACTACAAATCAATAATGGTTTGATTTTTCACTAACTAACATCTATACAACGAATGTAAATTGAAATTTATTAATTTGCCTCATACCTCCCTTGTCAGAGCCATCGAGGATTGTATAGCAGATGAAACATTGATCTTCATTGCCCTCGTCACATTCAGAGGTGTTTCGGCTTGCAACATCTAAAAATAAAACAACAAATTATTCAATCACAAAAACTACAATAGTGATCCACGTCATGACTTATAATGTATGAGATAATGAATAAAATTTGGAATCCTTATTAAACTATATATTTTTTATTATCATGCTTACTATTTTCCCTATCCATATCTTGTTTGAAATGATGTGTGTTTAGGCTTTTACCCATAGCAGCAAGTCAGTGAACCGTTTGATCAAATGCTTTCATAGACATGTACGATAACTATGGTGGCATAGAGAAGGCAGTGAATTGTTTGAAAAAATACCTCAAAGAAATGGGGTCTTGTGGTGATGGAATGCCATTACAAACAAATGCACATCATGGAATTCCATCAAGTCATAAGACCACATTTCTTTCAGGCATTTTTTCAAAAAGTTCATTGCCTTCTCTATGGTATTATTGCTTACTATTATTCTTTGATAGATATTTTTCCAAGCATCCATAGTTTGTTGGAAAGCACCTATTTTAGGTTTTTAGCCATAGCTGCAAGGAAGTGAGTAGTTTGATAAAATGCTTTGGTACACATGTATGGAAAATGTGGTATCATAGAAAAGGTGGTGAGTTGTTTGAAGAAATGCCTCGAAGAAATGTGGTCTCATGGTGATGGAATGGAATTCCATCACCATGAGACCACATTTCTTCAAGGCATTTTTTCAAACTACTAACTGCCTTGTCTATGTTATTGCTTACTATTATGCTTTGATAGATTTTTTCTAAGCATCCATAGTTTGTCGTGCAGGTGCACCTTTGCAAGCACATGCCTCCATGAGGAAAATTTAGGAGTTTGAATTGGTTAAGGTGTTTTGATGATGTAATAAGACTTAAATAGCCATTTTGGAGGTTGTAATAGTCTTAGTTAATTTAGGCATAAAGTGCAAAATTGCAAAATATTGACAAAGTTGTCAATTTCAAATGTTGTAAAAATGCAAAAAAGGTGTAAAGGCATGGAATGCCAAGGGTCAAAGTAGTTGTAGAGGTTATTGAGTCATTGTAGGAAGTTGGAAAGGTTGGGAAATGTTTAAAAATGATATGATCCATCGATGTAAGTTGTTGTTGGAGAGATTGAAGGAGAAAACTAATAAAATATCACTGATCCAAAGGAGTTGGTATTGAGTTTTTGATATGTGAAAGTAGGCCATGATGGGTGCCTGATTTGGGGATTTGTTGACAAGGTTGTTTGAGAAAATTGAAAGTTTTGAAAGGAAAAGTGGGTTGGCTGACCTAGTAGGAAGACTAGGTAGAAGTTTGAAAACAAAGAAAGAATTGAGTTTTTGAGTTGCAAATTGGATTGAATCTTTTTGAATGATGAAGTTAAGTTATTTGACTACCTTGCATTGCATCAGTTTGTTGGAAAACATCTTTTTTAAGCTTTTAGCCATAGCAATGAGGAAATGAACTGTTTGATAAAATGCTTTGGTAGACATGTATGGAAAATGTGGTAGCATAGAAAAGGCGATGAGTTGTTTGAAAAAGTGCCTCAAAGAAATTGGGTCTCATGGTGATGGACATCACCATGAGACCCAATTTATTTGAAGAATTTTTTCAAAAAACTCATTGCCTTGTCTATGTTATTGCTTACTATTATTCTTTCATATATTCCTTCCAAGCATCCATAGCATAGACAAGGCAGTGAACTGTTTGAAAAGATGTCGAGCAGTAAAAAGTGGTCTCATGGAATGCCATGACAAGCAAATGCAATTGGAAGTTGCTCCTAGACTTATTACTTATGCTATGTGAAGTAATTGCATCATTACTTATGTTGACTTTCTAAACAACTATATTGTAGTTGAAATTTTTTCATCTATCAACATCTAGTTATTAGTTATGGAATGTGAAGTAATGCTTTGAGTTTGAATGATGTGCAATGCAACGTAATCAACGATATGAATATAAACTACACAAATCTATTAAGTAAAATTCATTAGTTAAACTCTTTATTCTATTACCTACGTATAAATCCACTGGCACTGGGAGGTGTTCCCTCGAAACCTCCAATATTAGCCTGTTCAACATCCAAAATCATAGATTAAAATACCATTCGTAAAACAATGCTATTAACATGTAATAAATTTATAATTTTTTACTAGTTACATACCCCACCAATAGGTGTACTACAAAAATAAGTAGGTGGAGGGCTGGTGTATCCAGTCTCAACACTGTGACCTTGCAATTTTATTAAAATCATAAAACTAAATTAGTTAATCTTGCATTTCAAAATCAAAATTTAATAAATTAAATTCAATAAACATGCTAACTTTTACCTGACTATCAATGCCATACGTCTCATGCAAAATTTCAGCTTCCCTCTCCATCTCCATAGCTGTAGACGAATCCTGCGTAGCAGCCTCCTAAGTGTCGGTGGGGTCATATGAACAAGTCGCCCCACAAGATTGACACACATAGGTTCAAAGGCCACGACTCGAAGACTCCCCTGGATGGCACTGTAGAATAGGGTTAGTATGATGGATGACACTCTAGGTAAAAGTGTTGATCGCCTGCAATGTCTCTACGTCGGCACTCTCCTTCACGACGGAAGGAATAACAACGTGCTCACAAGGCGTCCTAGCGAGAGCTCATCTCCCTTGCCGTGTAGGATCTGGCTATGCACTGGGTCTATCCTGAGCCAACCCCCCACCTCTCCCCTGGAAGTCCATATCAAAATAATTTGGGATTTTGTTCAATATGAACTCACTGTATAGTTTCCTAAGGAAATACTGCGAGACTTCACAATTGTTGCACGGTGGGTAATCAAAAACCATGTACCACCTATCATAAAAATAGTTCCTAATCTATTGGTGGTGGCACCAATGAATAGGAAACCTCTTTGCATTGAGGGTAAGATTTTGATTTGTGTGTGGGTCAGTGAATAATGAGCACAAATCACCTTTTGTAATTTTTAAATCCTTTACATCTTTATATGATAGTTTATCCACATAATAAGCCCTAGCCGCCTACCTCCTATCTTGCCATCCAGTTATTTGTTTGCTAATTGAGTCTACATTTTTTAACATATCTTTCAATGAACTTGCTAGGGTCATTCTTTCTGCGGTTGAACCATTTGGATCACTCAACCTACTGATTAAATCCTCAATTTTCTTTTTGTTGTTCTCATTTTCACTCATTAAATTTTGTTGAGTGCCAGGAGGGTGTTGAGTGATTGGTGGAGGAGGTTGTTGTTGTGGTTGATTTTTTTCTTGAGGATTTGGTTGCTCTTCTTGTTAAGGATTTTGAGGGTTTGCATGTTGATTTGCATCTCCTACAAGTTCAAAAATATATATCAAATATTACAACCTAAAACTAACAAATTAAAAACAAAAAGCAAACAATCCTTACCTCTCACACCTCCTCCTCTTCGTGGCACCATCCTTGAGAAGAAATAGCAACCGTTGGTGAATATTTTTTCACAATGTCTCCTCCTAGAACGCGAGTGCGAAAAATGGGGGTTTTGGTCGCAGGCACAACAAAAAACACAGTCGAAATGAAGAATGAATGAGTTTCATTTTATTTTTCTTTTAACATGTCTTAACGCGAGCGCATTATAATGCGCTGTGTTATGGGCTTGTTGTGGCCGAGCCTCAGGCTCAGCCCATCAAGCCATAATGTGAGCACGTTATAACGCACTGGCATTATGAATTTTTGAAACTTTTTTTTGAAAGTGGCCACAAATTGGTTACCCATCTCCATGCACCTGCCCCTCATTGAAAAACCAATGGCCATGATTTAATCTCAATTAATGACTAAGATTAATTAGACTCTAACAAACCCTAACTAACTGGTTTCTAGAAGTCTCTAAAGGAATCAATCAATTAATTAATTAATTATCTAGACTCTAACTAACCCCTTTCTAGAAGTCTCCATAAAAATCAATTAATTAATTAAATATTCCTGGGTTTGGAGACACCTGTCCAAGCTACATAAATTAACACTAAAGCTTCAATAGATAAATTAGCAGGGCCATTCTTTACAAGTTGTATGGTGAAGAAAGTTTGTTTATGGATTGTGGAATTGCTTCCCCCCATTATTGTCGATGATGGAGTCTTACCCTATGTTTAGTCTTAAAGCACTATGTAACAAATTGATTTTGAGGAACTCGCACATAAAAAAATCATAGCAATGAAATCAGAATACTTATTAGTAGAGCTGAAGGAGTATAGTATCATTTTATTATATAGAAAGTTGTTATACCATCTATATCTAATGGGCTTGCTTGAGTGCATATGCGACTCATGATGGTTGCCAAGCCAATGAATTTGGTGGGAGTAATATGCTGACACTATGGCTCTTGTTTTCTATTAAGGTGGAACTCCATCAAGCAAGCTGAGACATTGATTTGGGCAGTGAGTTATTGACTCTTTGGGAAACCCCCACTTCTAGCCAGCTTGTGGGAGATTATAAGTAAACATAAAGATTGCCAAGGCCTGCAATTGTTTTCATTATTTTTACCATTAATTCCTCATTTACGAACAATGTTTGGTAAAGACTAAGAACAAAATGTGATCAAGGAAACTCCTATAAGATCTCCATTACTCGACTTCAAAGCCAAGATAATGAGAGATGAGATTTGAGGGGGTGTTATATTCTCCCAGTTACTTGACTTCTTAGGTGAACTATAAAATACCATATTTGAATTCTATGTGCAAGATATATGATTCAATATCCAAGGTAGGTGAGATTGTAAGGGTATTTTTTAAAAACTTGATTCTCTTGAGGGCCAAGATTTAAAATGTAGATAGAAGCAAATAATTTAGAGCAGCAAAAATGTTGAAAGCAATCATGGGTGAAGGAGAGTCTGCCATTGGGAATGAACACCAAAATAAAATTTAAAAGGAAAATTCTCATCAATCAACAATGGAATAGAGCAAGCAATGAGACCTCCAGTAGGGTAGGTGTCTGCTAGACCCCCCAAGGTGAAAGACAATAACCTTAATGTTAATGCAGTCTGAGCATGCTCTGTGAAGATAACTGCATAGAATGGTTAGTCCTTTATCAAAGAAGAGGTGCTTGACTCAGGAGGAAATAAATGCATGAAAAGGTGTTAGAAATAGTACAAGAGGTATTGGTAGATCTCCTCAAAAAAGAGATTTTTCTTTTGTCTTTTTTTAGGAACTATACATCTTAATATACTTTTTTTTTCATTTGCAAATACTTTAACCTCAAGCATAGTTAACCCAACTAAACTTAGAAAAGTATGGCAAGAAAACCTTTCAAATTTTTAGATGGAAACTCCCAACTAATCATTCTTCATAGAAAAATAGTTAGAAATCTAAGTCATAAGCCTGGTATCATATAGACATAATAATGTAATATTTTGTGGTCTAAAGGAAAGAATGTATGATTGCAATGATGATGGTCAGATGCAAACCCTGTTGGAATTGCATCCAAATAAATACAACTATCACAAATTCAAATGGGCACACAAATCTGTCATGACGGATACAAAAGTTCAACCTCGAGTGTACATTGCTCTCTGTGTTAAAGCGATGGCATTGTGTGATACACATTTTGAGGAGACTAGGTCCAAGCATACAAAATTGGTATACATGGTTTCTAAATTTGTGTATTGACTATTACAATATCCAAATTTAAAAAAAGGGTACTCACATTTACGCATCTCTAAGCAAAATAACTACATTTATACACAAATTCATAAAGATGCTCAATTGACCCTTGAAAATGTTTTCGACAATTTTATCAGTCTCCTATGACCTACCAATAGTTTTTTAGCATGCATGTGGTGCCAAAGTCCACAAAGAATGAAAAATGCTAACCCCAAAAAATAGAGGGTAGTGATCCAAGAAAAATATCTTGTACAAGCGGGATCTCAAAAAATTGTAAAGAAAGCAACAAAATCAAGTTTGCATGAAATCAAAATTAATAGATGTTAAACAAAATTGAAATGTCATGGACCCAAATCATGTCTAACTGCCAAAAGATCCAGAAAAATGCAAATTAAGCAAAATAAACCCACGTGACGTACCTTGATGGATTTGTAGAGAAGTTGAGAATTCAATGAAGAGGAATGCAGCTAGCAGGAATGTGACAAAGTTGGATTATGGGTGTTGGCAAGGCTCAAGGAAATAAATTTCAGACTCGGAGCAATTATGCAAACAATGCTTGCAACAAAGAGATAGTATTTGCTAGAGAAGGAAATAATTTAGAATGAAGTTGCACTGGATGAATCGAATAATGATAGTGCCTAACAGTTTGAGCAAATGAGTAGACAACACAAAAATGAAAGTGTAAAAAGATACAGGAACTTACAAACGCCTCCTTTGTTGCTTCCAAGATGATAGATGTAAACCCTCTCAATAGACACAAATTTCAGCCTCATCAAATCTGATCAAATAAACAAACAATGCAAATAATGCTCCACGACGAACTTAAAACTTCACACCATAAGCCACTAATGATGCATGCACTTCAATCTACTCACAATAAATGAAAATTCGCAAATAGTAAATGCAAATGTATTGCTTAAAATGCCACGCGTCGCGAGAAACTATGGCTGCGAAGACACAACTACACCAAAAAACTCATGAAATATTTCCAATAGCAAAGTTCGTTACAATAATTAAATAAATTACAAAATGAGAAAATCATGACGAAAATACCAACAGCCAATGAGAAAATTGCAAAAAAAGATCAATAATTTACTTTTAATAAATTAATCCCTAAAACATCAGCATATATATATTATAGGCACAATTTCCCATGCACCATTTTAATAGGCAACATTCTACCGAAATAAAAAATTGCAAATAGTTAATGCAAATGTACTACTTAAAATACCACACGTTGCTGAAGACACGACTACACCAAAAAAATCATGAAATATTTCCAATAGCAAAGTTTGTTACAATAATTAAATAAATTATAAAATGACAAAATCAGGAGGAAAATACCAACAACCAATGGGAAAATTGCAAAAAAAATCAATGTGAATATTTTACCCACACGATTCCTAATGCAACATTTTAATTACGTCGAGAGGCATCCTACAGTAGCAACAAGCTATGTGTGTACATTTTTTGCAACTACATTTAAAATGGCGTGCATCTGGCGATGGCGATGAGAATGAAGCGACTATATTGTACAGTTTTCTAGTGGTTACAATGGAAATGAAGTGACTATAGTGCTGGCAGCGGTTACAATGAGCGGTAGTGGAAGAGTTGGTTGTAACGACAATGAATTTTATACCTCTCCATTCGCTATTTATCTTCACCTTACCTCTCTACTAGCCATTTCCGAACAACAATATTCAAGAGCGGTAGTAATCGTTGTAGATAAATGGAAATATATATCCACTAATGTGTCTTGTTAACTCAAATTTGTTGTAGAGATGAATATGGTTATCCTCAAGATGGATTCGTGAAAGACATTGCCACCATGGAAAACGATGAAAAATCCAAGCACAGGGATTTGCAATCCTGGCATGGCTATTACAGCTTCATGAAGAGTTTGGACCAATCTTTAGAAATGGTCGTAAAGAAATGGTTTGAGTTGAACAATCTTATAAGACATTATAAGCTCTTGAAATCAGGGAATCATAGCAGAATCCCTTCACTTGAAGAAGGAGCATCACCTGAGATGACCAATACTTGGGAGCTCATGGAAGGGTTGGAGGATGACTACGGAAGCAACCCTTTGGCTTTTCCCAATGGCCATGGCACCAAGAAATCTATGGATCAAACCCTCTACCACTCATTTTTGTTAAACATTGTGAAGGACATCGAGTAGCTTGCCAAGGACAAGCCTAAGGGCTCCATTTGGCATAGGGTTATTGTAGCGTAAATTACACTAGGGTTCAATGCAAATATAAATGGAATTGTCCAGGGAATTATTTTTATTTTTTTGTCTATTCATTTGTTTTCTATTCAATTTTAATTTACGCATTTGTAGGGTCAACCATTAAATGTATCCTAGTTAAGAGATATGCTCGGTTGAACAGAATAGTTGGGCTTCATCATTTAATGTTTAATAGAAAAAATTGAGTAGTTACGCCTTTCCCATCAATGGAGATTTTGCCAACGGTTTGCTAGGATTTAAGGATTTTACGATTTACTTGATAAAGCATTATGTATATTGCTTCCCCAATCACCTTATTCTTAATTATGCTCATTTAATGTAAAATGTTCTTGAATTTTTTTGCCACCGTTTGACAGCTACTAACTTAATTAAAATCTGTTAATAGATAGGGGTGTTTGTAGAAGTTATTATAAAACATTTATATTTTGGCTGCGATATGTTTTTAAAAATCTCTTATGTGAACATCTTGCGACCATCGCATTTCGTGAGATCACATTTCTTTTTGGGACATTTTGTCCAATAGTTCAAACACCTTGCCTATACTTCCATATTTTTGCATACATGTCTACAGGCAGTTGGAACTATGTCTAAAAAATCCCTGTTGGATGTTCATTTTATATTCAAAATCTCCCCTTTTGGCACAAGTAGGAAGGATAGTAGGAATGCCACAAAATTTAGCTTTAAACCTGCCAATTGCATTTGCATCAAACTTTCCAAAACCTTTTCAACAAATCATGTTACTATTAAAAACAATTAAGTTAGATAGTAAAACTTTCCAAAACCTTTTCAACAAATCAGGTTACTATTAAAAACAATTAAGGTAGAGAGGCAACTAGATTTCATTATTTTTCAGCTCTCACCAAAGGGGGTTAATATTAATGCAAATTTTTATGAAGTTAAAAAAAGAGTATTTTGTTTTTCTTTTATCATCATTTAAAAAAACACTTCAATTTTAAAATTATTATTTTCTTTTTAACTATTGTGTTGTCTGTGGAGAGACGCTATATATTTTTTGAACAATAACTTGCATGACAGTTATTTTTATTTTTTTTAGAATATCTACTTGACAAACTACAACTATCCTCAATAAAAGGATAATTTTGTTTTCACTTTTCAAAGATTTTAGAACACTTACACTCAATAATTATTAATGCCCATAAATGTTTTTATAAGCTTTGCATATTTTAATTTGGAAAAAAAAAGGAAAAAATGACATCTTTATTTTGAATGTTCCTTCTTAAGGGAAAATATAAAAAACATTAATAAACAATTTATATTAAATATATATTTATAGTGTGAATCTAAGGATTATTTATTTCACTCCTCCTCTTAACCTCCAATTAAACTGATATAAATATTTTTGATTTCACTTTGACTCAATTGATGATGCCACTAATTAATCAATAGGCTATTGTGGGTGGGATTTTGGATTCGTCTATTGTCTGATACCGAAAAAGTTCTCGGCATTCTTCGACAAACGGGATGACTCCAAAGGCACAGGTATGGGTGCCATGACAGGAAAGGCATGGCACCCTTGTCAGTTTCCTCCAATGTCACATCAAGGTATGGGCGTCCTCCTGCAGGAAAAGACTACATGACATGGAAAAAGATATGGTGCGCAGAGGAAGATGGATGCATAGTCTCAAGAAATTTGAGAGATGTTTTCATTAGAATGTGAGTAACAGAAACCGATCAGTGAAAACAACTTATCCCACAACAACAAAAATAGTTAACCTTTTGCAAAGAAACAAAATTTGGCTTCTCAAAAACCTCAAGTAGGACATATGGTGGGAGAGTCATCTGTAGGGATAAATCAATGTGCTTTGGAGGTCTTGGGTTAAGACTTCTCACATTTTCGGCATATTCCCCCATGCCAGGAGTTGTGTCAACCTTTTCATCTGGTGGCCCTTCGCTTCCCCAATACATTAATCAACAAGGTAACATTGAAGATTCTTATGTAGGGAAGAGACAGAGCCCAAAAATAACTTCACCAAATTTAGAATGGGGAAAGTTTCTGGCCTTGTCTACTACACCAGATTCTTTTGTTAAGACAGAAGAGACATAGATTGGAACTCGTCTTCCTTATCAGAAGCATTTCTTGTGACTGCAAGATTTTCTAAAGCAATGTGATGAACCAAATCAAAAGTACCTCAAAAGAAAGTTATGATGTTTTGGTGTTTGGATTTTTTATTTAAATATTTTAACTTTTAGGAGTTTGATTTCTCTATATGTGACTTCTAACATTCGCATTGATGCCATGTTGCATGTAATGTTAGGCCTTCAGACTTTGTCTGTTGCTGCTCCCAGTGGAAATGCAATTGAACTAGAAACTAGAGCCATCATGCTTTCCCTCAAAGAAGGTACATCTACCTTCTAATAGATTGTATATCATTTCCTCAATTGCTATAGTAAGTTAAAGTAGTCTACTTTGTTGCTTTTCAAATATCCCTAAATGTGCACTAGCAACATGGCTTGCCAACAACATTGTTTCACACAGGTCAACACCTTGTGGAGTTTGATCAGAGGCTTTGCCTGATCAAATGCTCAGGTTTGACCATGAGTCTATATAGTTTAATCTCTTACCTTGTGTAAATTATTCATGGTCCACTGTAGAATTTACTAGATTAAGCTTTTTTGAAGTGTGCAAAATATCATTGTGATTAGTTGAGGAAGTTTCTTGTGTCTGTACTTAATCCCATATGTTTTTCTGTGCAGGTAAAGAGATAAATAGGATGAAAATTCTGAATGTTTTTGCAAAGAATTTATCCAACGAAGGAGATGCAACTGTCTCTATTACGACACCTAAATTTGTAGCCAATCCTTTATGTTAGAAGCTCCTAAAACATCTTTGACTTACATAACTGGATCAATAATTGTTGATGATAGCATAGAAACAAGACAATAAAATTGGCCTTCAACATTTTCCACTAATTGCCTTGACTAATTTTCCATTAAAGCCTCTCCAAATGACATAGTAATGACATGTAATTTCTTAAGCTAGAAATCAAATAATCAACAAATACTAATTATTTGGCATTTTGTTGCTTGTGCACTGATATCTAAACTAAGCATCCAATTTGGGGAATGCTTTGATATCTTGTTGAGTTTCCTAATTGATACTAAATTGGGAATCATTGATAGTTTGATAAGCTTCCTATATTGCTCAAGAAATATGCCATTTGACACATGTCTCCCATGGTAGGGGATATCTGTAGACTTCATGTGTTGAAGTTGATATCTGTAATCATTAATTGACTCTCATATGCTGAAGTTGATATCTGTAATCATTAATTGACTCTCATATGTTGAAGTTGATATTTGTAATCATTAATTGACTCTTATTCAGGTATACTGAAGCATCCAATTTAGTTGGTAATTATTTCAACTATTATTAATGGTGTGCTCATTGTATTTAGGCTTTCATTTCTTGTACCATTATAACATTATCATTTTATATGGATTGCAAGGTATAGGGGTTTTTGAAAGATGCAAAAAATTGGTTACATTAATGTTTTTGATTAATGATAAACAGGTTTTGAAGGGTCCCTGAAACCCTGTACAAAATAGAGCAAAGGCATCAAAGATAAAGAAAATTAGCTTCCCAACCAAACAACAAAGAAAAAAGGCTAAAAATAGAACCGTTAGCCCACCAAATAGGAGTCGAGGACCTAAACAATAGTAGATCCTGAACCAGCAAATCTAACACCCTTAACCCTAGGGCGAAGCTCCCCAATAGAATTGGGAAGCCCCTTCTTTTGATGCTAAACCAAGGTCCACGAAACCTCTGAAATGAAGTCCTTTGATCAAGGAGAGAGGGGAGGATCCTCCTGAGCCACAACAACCATGGAAGGAGCCACCAAAGCCACACCAAAAGAAGGCACCTCTAGGAAGGAGACAAAAGAAATGAAGCAAGGAATGCAAACAGGAACCCCCAAGGGTCGAGCTGACAAATCAGTAGTAGGCATGATCAAAGGAATATCTAGAGCAGCAACAGGAGTGGAATGGTCAAGAGAAGTAGGAGCCGAGGAGGGATCTGAAAGAGGAGCAACCTCCCTTGCTCCTACCGGAGCAAACTCAAGATGGGTCTCATCCTCCTGAGAGGAACCATCACCACAGGACAAAGCATCATCATGGGAATCAAAGATAGTCAAATTCTCCACAAGAGCATCCTTCCACCAAGTAGCAGAGCCTCAACGACGCGAAAGAGGACAACTGGTAGCCAAGTGACCTAAAGCAAAGCAACGCTGACATCTGAAGGGAACACCCTCATAATCCAGTAGTTGCTTCCAAGGCTGGTCCCCCACCATGAGAACAATGTCTCCAAAAATGGGTTTGGAGACATCAATGTCAACTAAAATATAGGCAACAGTGGAGTGGCCCATGAGAGTGGTGGAAGAATCCACTTTTAGGAACCAACCGATGGCATTGCTAATGCCCTCATAGCAAGACTCCTCCCAGAACTGGAGGGGAAGGTTTGGGAGACACACCCAAATCAGCTTGACATTTAGCAGCTCAATAAGGGGATTGAAATCAAGAGTCCAAGGTTTAATGGATAGGGAAAGCTCCCCCCACAACCATACCCAATCATCAAGCACAAAATCTTGTTGCTCGAAAGAAGCAAAAGTCACTATGAAAAAACCTCAAGCATAGGGGAAGAGCTCAATCCTTCCAGCTACCAGTGGCCTCCAAGACTCCAACACCCATTTGTGAAGGTTAGGAAAAGAGGCCATAGACCATTAAATCTGCAGATTGCCCTTGTATTACTATAAAAATTTTCATTCTCTAAAACTTATGGGCCACACACCACAACAGGAGAAGAGCGAGCGCAAGGAAGAGGCTGACCTCTACCCACCCCCCTGAAGGATGTAGGCTAGAGCCAACAATAGTCACAAAAGAAGGGGCACGCGGCCCAAGAACACCAGATGTCTCCCCCAGCACCCCCTGCGGGCCATTACCGATTTCCTTCGATGAAACACCATCCTTACCACGCAACCCAGCCTGAGCACCAAGTGAAACAACAACGACAGAGAAAAAAACACCAGCACCAACACTCTCGCAATCATTCCCGCTCCCGTCCACACACAACACGTCCTTCAGAGGAAGCAAAGGAGCCTCGATTGGATCCCTCCCCTGCAGCGCCTCATCCAAATGCAGCTGCACAACATCATTTTTTAAAACTTTGGCAAATTAGAATAATTTGTTTTTTAATGCTAGATATGTACAAGCATCTTTCAATTATGACAAAGCTCTACTGAAAACTTAATCAAGTGTGTCTGACATAGAAGACTTAAAATTTAACGATGAAAATACTAATATAAGCTTTAGGTCAAATTTTGTGCTTGTTCCAAAAAATGGCTCTTTGGAACCATTTCTAAGCGGGAAAAAATGGTTAATTTTTCATAGGCACTTTGAGCTTGGGAAATAACTATATTCTTGAATTTAACTATATTCATGCCTGTTTTTAGTTTATTGACCATGTGAACTATGGATCATGGATCATTTTTCAATTCTATTTTCTTGTCTTGCTCTTCTGATGATGGATCATGAAATTTGATCTAGAATGTTGAGAGAGAAAATTTAGTCAAATCTAGAAGTTTCATGCTCTAACATTATGGACTATGGAAATAATAATCTACATGTGAACTATTGTCACTATTTGAAAATGGTTTCAAGCATAATGATACGTGGAGGTCTTTTTTGTGATATTGCCAATAGCATCTATGGTTCTACTGTCTCATTGTTGTTCAAGCAATATACCTAGATTTAATCTATGATGGTGGATTGTGGAAATCATATGTCTACATGTGAACTATTGTAGCTATTTGAAAATGGTTTCAAGCATAATGATACATGGAGGTCTTTTATATGATATTGCCAATAGCATCTATGGTTCTATTGTATCATCGTTATCCAAGCAATATACCTAGATTTAATCTATGATGGTAATTGTAAAAGATACATTTTAAAACAATAATTGGGATTGAGAAGTGATTTAGAATTAAGATTGACAAAGAGTTGATGCAATTTATATCTCTAGGCTAATTTGAAGTTTGAGCAGCCTTGCAAAGGATTTGGGAAAAGCAATTATAAATCATGTGGAAATATGGTCGACTCAGGTGAGATGAGTTGGAAGGGCGAGAAAATTAGCATGAGTAAGTCTAGAGTCTACAACAATTGCCTTGATTCTCCTTGCCTACATCAAATGAGAGATTTTGAACAGGTTATGGACACCCATTTGAGCTCGTGAATTGATTATGGCACCCATCAAGCATAAAGGATGGGGAATCGTTAAAGAAGCAATTGCCCAATTTTTCCCAAAATTTTGACAAATTTATTGGTAGAGTTTTGGTAATGTTTGTATAGTGGCTATGACGAAGGGCACACAAAGTGGTGGATAGACTTCTTGCTTGGTTAGCCTTGGATTTGGATTTTTATAAGAGGGGCATAAAGGCATGCCATGGAATGCCATTCTGGAAGGGGACAAAGGGCTATCAAAATAGAGAATGAAAAGAGGAGAAATCTAGGGCTAATTATATTTTATTGGATTAAAACTTAAAGTTTCTATGCGGTAATATGTTATGTGTATGTTATCACTATATCCTTATCGTATTCTTACCATTAAGGGTAATCTAGAATAAATAGTAGTTTATCTTTTATTAATCTCTCTTAAAATTAGATGATATGTTGTGTTTAGTTTAAGATTAAACGGCTATGAAGTGGTGTTATTAAAAATGGGCATTTATTTGGTTTGATCTCCTCCATACTGTGAGGAGACAACTTGGAATAAATAGGAATGGTCACACAACTTGAAAAACAATTTACATTTTCTTGCAATTTTTTCCCCTGCCCTTCAATATATTGCCAGAGTATATCCTGCTATCGGCGCAACCATTGCACCTCATTGAGGTGCAAGCGCTAGTTGTAAGGTAACTTCATTTTTTATTCTTATGAGGGTTTAACCTACACAATCATGGCTGAGAGCTTTCAATACAGGCTAGCCTCCTTGCACATGTTGATGGAAAAATAAGGGCATATATTTATGTAACTTTTCAATGGTTTTTTTCACATAGTAAAATAAGGTATATATTTATATAAATTTTCAATGATTTATTTTTTTCACCACTTATTTGTAGAGTTACAAATGTATGGAAGGGATTCAATGGAATTATTTGGAGTCTCAAATCTTGAGTGGTAGAAAAATAAAATGCACAATACTAGTAGAAGAAATATTTTTAGCTTTATATCTTTTAATTTTTATATTACATTGTAAATATTAAATTTTTCAAATATATCATAACATTAAAGTTAACAAACATTTATTATTATTTTATTGTGTTAACTTTATTATTTTTTTATTCATAATTCTCTATTATATTAGAGTTAGAATATAAATATGTTTAAGTCAAAGTGATATGTTATTAAATATATAAATACATGAATTTTATAAAAGAGAGCCTAAAAATATCTAGACAATTGGATCACTTTCAACATCAATGGTGGTATAATCAAAAGAATGCTAATTATATAAGTGAAAATATGGGGGTGTATGCTAGGAATAGCATGTGTGTCATTGGATACTAGCAAAGATCAATATCTAATACATCTTGAAGGATACCAACATGTTAAAGGTTGAGAAACCTCTAAAAAGAGAAGTGACAAATGAATTAGGCTCCCCAATGATTGTATTATTCCAAAGGAAAAAATTATATGTTGTCAAATCTAACACTAAATGACTCATAAGAATGTATTACTACTAGTTCACAAAAGGGATGTCAAAGGTTGTGAAATTGATCAAAAAGAAGAGGCAAGGTCATGCAAGTGAGATGATTACAAAATAAAAATCTTCTGTATTTGTTGAGTCTAAAATTGACTAATTTATGAAAGGGTTGGCTAAACCACTTTGTTGAAAACACCAAAAGGGAGCCAACAATGACACCGATAAATTAGGAGTTGAAGGCTTTGTTGGCACCATAACACCCATAGCTCAAATATTAAGTCATGCAGATTGGTGAACTAATTTAGGATTTGAAAATGAGGATCTTGTAGATCACAAGGAATATTTGGGGCTCAATAACACATCATATAAAGGGAATTGGAGGAATTCATTTGTGATTCAAAATGGATTACTCAAAGGGAGTGTGTGTGAAAAATATATTACAAATCCAATCTACGTTTTGATTGGACTTTGCAGGTATTATATAGATTCCAAATCTATCAACCCTTAGATGACATATAGAAACATCCAAGATCTAATAAATATTTCTAAATATGGAGCTTTTGATAATTGCCCTCATGAAATTTTCTATAAGGATTTATTAATAAATTAGAGATGTTTTTACATGCGGATCTTTGGATACTTACCCTCATGGAATTTTCTATAAGGATTCCTATCAATTGATATAAAATCGAGACGTGTTTGCACACCATTTAGGTATGCTCATTGACTTGAAGTTTAAAATCAATGAACATATAATCAAATAATTCTTCACACAAAATTTGGGATCTTAGATTTTTTTTTCCTTTTGTATGATTTTTATTGAAGCTCCAAGCTTAAGGAGATAGCATGCATGTCTCTAACAATCATCTCTAAGTTATAGTTATCATTGTAAGACCTATATTATTTGGTAGGTTAAAGACTTGTAAAAAATTATTAAAGAATTTGTGCACCAAGAATGTCACAACCAAATGACTTCACATCACCATAATAGCAACAAAACACTTCAAAACACTTTCATACAAAACCATAAACCTTAATACCAACCATACATAAATAAACATACAAAACACAAACAAATTAAAATAAAAATAAATATCTTTTTGGTAATGCAATATTGCTTTGTTGTCTTTGTTGCTATTGCATCAAACTATGCCTATAATACTTTTGAAAACATGTTAGGAGAACAATGTTACTGGACAACTTATTTGTAGCATCATGTCTTAAAAAAGAGTA
Source organism: Sequoia sempervirens (assembly GCA_007258455.2). Lineage (NCBI taxonomy): Eukaryota > Viridiplantae > Streptophyta > Pinopsida > Cupressales > Cupressaceae > Sequoia > Sequoia sempervirens. The sequence goes on along the minus strand of VDFB02000008.1, from coordinate 34,110,006 downwards.
ATCCTTTTACTTTTTTTGGTAAATTAAGTGTGTATTGTCTTTCTTTCACTAAAAGGCTCATTATAACTACATGTGTTTATTTAATCCTCAAATTTATAAGTATAATTGCCTATATCCTTAAAGAACTTCTTAGTATGAGGATCATAGTCAAGCTCACAAAAATAACAATAGGAGTGTTTCTTTCCCTCTTTAATTCTTTTTCTATAAATGAAAGGTTGGTCTTTCTTAAAAAATGACCTACTCATTACCAAGATTCTAAATATTTTGATATTTTTACATTATTTATAGGCATTCCAATATTAGACCTAACTTTAACCCAATCTTCTTAAGTTTCTTGTCATATTTAAAAAAATAAAATGAGATTTTTTATTAAAAAAATGATATATTCATCCTTTAAAATCATTCTATACTTAATACTACTTTATTGGCCTTGATGATATCCAAGAATTGAGCTTTATTGCACTTATGAGACATGTTTCTTGGGTTGCAACTTTATTGACACAGTGTCAAATTACATGTTGGAAAAATCTTCAAAATATTGATAGTAAAGAGATTGATTTTGGATTATTAGTTGTTTTTTAAAAGTAGACATTATCAAATATTTAGGAAATAAAATATTTTTTTGTGAAATAAGAACATGTGAACTTGTAAATGAAACTAGGAAGAAAGTCCCAAAATTTAATAATAATATATGATTGTGTAAGTTTTTTTGGAGTTAGTGCTAAGTGGTTCCATGACTTTGTTACCTATAATAATTACAATACATGTAATTACTAGTGTACAAAATATTTGATACAATTGTATTATTTTGAAATTTGTTAGGACTAAATCATGTAATGTGCATTGTTTAAAAAAAGCAAATACATTAAATTTGTTATTATAAATAAATGCTTTATTCCGAATGTCACATATATTCATGTGAAGTGTTATGTCTTTAAAATATAGCAACTCGCTTAATTAGCTCCTACTCAATGTCTACTTGATGTTATCTCATTTGGACCATACTATTATCCTATGAGTAAGGCAAGAAATGTCCTTGTCAACGACTAGCGTTTCTTTGATAAGCATTTCTAGAACTTTTATTACAAATAAGGGGTGTCAAAAAATTCTCCCATAATTCAACTTTAATCATTGATCTTATTTTCATGAAATGATACAAATTATTTATATAAATTATAGCAATATATTAATACTCCTACAATATGAACAAATATTTTCAATTTACTAATAATTTAAAGTGTGACACAAATGGTTCCATACAATTATAAAATCCATTTGTTGATAAATGGTACATGTCTCTTAAATATGAGCATTATGTAACATTTAGCCAAAAATGTGTAGTGTCAGAAATTCCTCCCAAAAATCAACATTAGCCATTGATCTCATTATCCATTGAGGATGTCAAATATTCATATAATTGCATTATTTTAAATTTTGTTAGACTATGTCTTATGACTTGATTTTTTTTTGCTTATATATGTAAAACATATTTAGAAAAGAGTTGTTGCTAAATGGATGGTAAATGTGTCCAATATGTATTTAGAAAAAGTATTCAAAAACTCATAAGCAAATATCTTTTATAAGCATTTAAAAAATAGTTTCATAGATTATGGAAATCTAATGTCTCTAGTTGAAAAATCATGTTTACATTAGAAAATACAAACATTGATTAGGTAAACAAAATGATTGCAGGTTTACTCAAAGTTGGAGAATGTGACTTTGTATGAACTCCTTTGTAGGTTTATCGAGATTTCAAGCATTGTATTATAGGTTCACTCAAAGTTGGAGAATGTGGCTTTGTATGAACTCCTTTGTATGAAAGGTTTTGAACCTATGGTAGATGTAGATACTTGTTATGGAGATAGATAATATGTTTACATAATCTATTCTTATAGATTTTGTAAAAATATTATATCTCATGAAATCGCTGCATGGAACAATTGTGTCTTGTAGAGTGATTATTTTCTTCATAAAGAACCTTTCTAAGAGTTTTGTCTTGAGTTCAGAAATAGTTTGTCTCTTAACTATTAGATGTTGTGAAACCCAATGATATTTCACCTTAGATGTTGATGGGATTGTGATGTTTCTAACCTAGGGTTTGTATAAATGTATCCAACTATATCTGGGTTCATAACACACCACTTGAGGCAAGAGATCCTGTTGAAACTTGAAATAGGTTTTATACCTAATCCCAGGAGGAATTGTCATAGCTCTAGTAGCAGTAAACACCCAATTTTCTTACCTCTACTTAGCTCAGAAATAAAGTTATGTCTATCCATGACTTGAAGTAAATATTCCCACCATATCAAACAATAGGCCAACTAACAAAAGTTTTTTTGTTTCAATATGTTCACAACTTCACATTCAATGGATGGAATAGAGCAAAAATTTGACAAGTAGGACATTATCTTATAGCCTTGCATACATGCCCAAACATTAATAGAAAATAAAAAAACATGTAAGAGATAAATTCAAACTAAACATGTGGACAAAAAGACTCAACAAAAGAAAAAAAATCAGAAAAATAGATATTAAACTAAATGGATGGAATTCTCACCAAGTGGGCCCCCTTAAATGAGTCTTCCCTAAGCTAACTCAAATGCAACAAATGAAAATATCATTTTATTCCTTGAAAAAATGATTACAACATACCAAAAATCTGACTGTATTACTTAAACTAAAAATACAAGTACAATCTTAGAACATCCAACCTTATGAAAAGGGGCATCTGACCATTATTTATAGAGGGAAAAGCTTCTAATTAACACTAACTAACTGGGTAGTCGACTCCAGCATAATAGGAGGATGTCATTTATTGAAAACATGGAAAAGAGAGGGAGGAAGTTATGCATGCGCTAGATTTAATCAAAGCAGACTTGCCTCAATGAGGATCCAACACAACACACTTCCTAGATTTGCTCAACTAACAGACATGATCATTTAAAAGGTAAGTTACAACTTCCACATGAGCTGGGAGTTTCCCTCCAGTTTCTATTGAGAGTTTCCTTCCATTGGAATTTTCCCTCTATTGAGAGTTTCCCTCCATCGACCTCTTTAATGACCATCTTTTTGACTTCCTTAGCGACTGACCAGCTGGCAGGAACTTCTTCCACTTTGTAGGCTTCATTTATATTTGCATCTTAATGTGAACCTGCATAATGACATTAGTACGCACAAAACAATTGCATATCCATAATTACCTTAAAGTAACATTCATTCAACCACATGTAAGATTAATATAGACAATTCACATAGCATGCTAATATCAAGAGTCACAAGGATAAGTTCATGCCCAAGGTTCATAAATTTAGGGAAATAACATGGAATGTCAATAACTAGGTGCTAAAGTCTATAGTAACAATGACAAATATATGATAAAACCCTATCAAAATTGAGCCATTATTTAGACTCATCATCTCCCCTCAACCTAATGATTTGTTGGTCCTCCACCAGAGGGAGCTCTATTCATTTTCCTTGTCAAAGCTCTAAAGTCACCAACTGCTGCATGTCCTTGACCAATCTCTGAAGTTGGATCCCAGTAGAATCCCTACTTGTTTTCCAATCTACTCCACCTTGGCCTTTCTGTATCTATATCATACTGATAGTAAATGTAATATGGTACTGGCCACAATAGAGTAGGTGGCTAGAATGTCAATGGAAGTCCATAGTGTTGCTTCATCCTTCCAAGTTGTATGTACCTAGTGCTTCATTTACATGTTGCAGAATAATTTTGAAAGGAATGGGGTTCAACCTATTTTAACTGATCTAGCAAACTATTCCATCTTTGCGATAGGTATCCCAATACTGTTTTCCCCGTAGTAGTAGCTACTTGCTCATATTTCTGGTATACTTCATCCCTAGCAGGCATAATCCTATTTTTGTAGTCCAAACGATAAAGAATTATGTGCCATGTATAGTAAATGTCTGAAGGGTTACTGGATTCAACTCTGAGAGACAAGGGGGTATGGAGTTCTCTTTCCCTATATATTTTAAATTGCTGCCCCCAACTGATTTCATTTTGGATCCATAATATGAATGCCCTCAAATGGATATCTCCAATGTATAGCAATGGGTTCTATTCATGATCATTAGGCACAACATAATTATGCAAGTACAATTCACACAACATATTTTTAACTTCAAGAGGAGAGGATTGGTAGGCTTGGAAAAACTCATGTGGGGTTTCAATAGAAGGGCTTAAACCTGAAATAACCCTTGACAACTTGAAGGAAAGATGATGCTCCTTCAAATGCAATTCATATGCTCTTGGAGGAGTTCTACATGCCATCATTTTTGGCACTAGAGCCACCACATTATCTACCTTATCCTTCAATGCAACAATCTCTACATTCTTCTTCTCAATTTTTGCATTTTTCTTTCTGACTCCTTCCTGTAGCTTGAATCTTTCCTTTTTCCACTCCTCTTTCTTTTGTATTTCATTCCATAAGTTCAAGGCTACAAGATTCCATGAAAAATTCAGAGGTTTATGTTTCCCTACCAAGATATTTTCTTGCACCAGTTCATGTTGTTTAAATTGCTTTGGTTACAGTGGTTCTTGTTGCTCATCTTGCTCTAGTTGCAGTGGTTCTTGATTTTCAACCTACTCTGCAACAACAACAAGCTCTGCCAACCCTATGTTTGCTTGTTCCTCAAAATCTTCTTCTACTTCTATACTTACTTGCCCCTTAAGAGCTTTTGTCTCCTTCCTAAGTGTCCTTCTAAGTCTAGGGATTCTTTTTGGAGGCATATCAAAACTGGCTTAGCTAGTTTTGATTTCTTCAGAGGGATTTTATGTTTCTTAGTAGTTGCAGGATGACCAATGTCATCAACTTTCTATTTCCTAGGGCTAGGTTTCACTTTTTCAGGTGTTTGCTTCTTAGCCTTTCCTTTCCTAATTTCTACCTCTCATTTGTGCTTCCTCTTTTCGAATGGCAGCCCTAGTACGAACTAGAGTTTTAGGAAGAACATTGACATTAGGGTCCAAGGATGAACTTTCTTCATTTGAATACTTAGATTTAGAGGAGCCAATTTCTACTGTCGATTTGACTACAGGAGGGTTTGTGCTAGGGTTTGTACCAGAAGTTGAAGCTCTAGGAGTGGTTTTAGTAACCCTCTAACCCTACTAGCCCTACAAGCTTGAGGCTAACCTCTATGACCCACATTCTCTAATCTAAATTGATCAATGATCACAAATTCTTCCTATGACATACCAGAAACTTCTTGTAAATATTTTTCTACTAAAAATTTTATCAAACAGTGATGGGAAACAAAGTTGTCCCTACTTTTTTGTGTTTCAGCTGTCATGATTGCAAGAAGGTTGTACAACACATTTGGCACGTTCATCCTTCTGCCATGTCTCATATGGTTCAAGAGCTTAAAATGCACAAAATGAAGGCATGATTGATGACCTTCACAGGTAATATATTTGATGATGTAGACAACAAATTGTTTCCACTTTTCTGGTAGAGAAGTTCCCCTTGTTCCTTGCTTATCTACAACAAGCGGAGGATCACTAGGCTTAGTGAATTCTACCCTAGCTGACCTAGCATCCCTAGAAGTAGGGTAGGGCTCTCCTTTAATCGACAAACCTGTTACTTCAACAATTCTCTCTTTAGTGGCTATAACTTCTAGCCCTTTTACCATTGTCGTATCATCAAAAAGTGTTTGTGCAAATTCCACAACAATGTCCTCATTGAAACTCTCTAGTTTCATAAAGTAGTCTAGCCATCCACATTTTTTTAATTCGGCCAGAGAGAGTGCATCCTGCAGTATCACCTCATGAACTATAGGTTCATTTCTGATCAGCGCACCTCCCATTATTTCTACCCACAATCAGGCAAACACTTCTATGAAATTTTCTTTCCTGCAATCCTTCTTAAACACAATTTCTTCTACTTCCTGCAACTCTTCTTCAGTGCTAACGCCAATGTCATATGACTCTTCAATTTACCTTTTTGGTGACATTATGACTATGACTAAGGCAGTAAAGGAACATAAATGAGGGGTATCATCAAGGAAAATGGTGCCAGTTCGGTGTCATATCATACATGCAAGTCATCATTTCAACTATATCATTCAAATTTGCTTATTTTAAATTTGTTGTTATGTTGGCACATGGATGACATGTATGACACGTAGACATGTGGGTTCATACTCCCCCCCAACCTAAATCAGAGCATGTTTCCACATAGGCTGGGATGTAATTATGATATGACAAGGTGGAGTACAAATATGTGTTATGTGAAATATCAACATTAATATATAAAAATTAAACAAATGCATTTAAGATAATTAAGATATAGCAAGTTGTTACACACGTACTTGAAAATTTGGAGTGTCATTTGCAAAGAATGTGGAAGGAAGTACGGGTTAATTTAAAAGTATAGTTGAATAATTAAATGAAGTGATGATGGAGTGAAGTGATGGTGGAGTTATGGAAGAGAGAGAAATGATGGAGATGGATGGGCAGATGGATTTATTGGTGGAGAAATTGATTCCCACAAAAGTGGAAATATTTTCTATGATTGCATGCATGCTTTGATTACTCAAAAGGAGGGACACTAGGTCTGCTTCCTTCGGCTGCAGGAACTTTAGAGATTTGGTGTTGAATAAATTGTTGCATGAATTCTTGTTTGGAAGCTAGTTTATGATATGACCTAAGACAGTGACCGTTGACCAGGAGCTTGAATCTGACAGGGTCAATGGTTGTGAGTTGAACAACACCATTGGAGAAGAATTTTGCAACTTCATATGGTCCCAACCACCTGGTTTGCAATTTTCTTGCATTATCTTCATACCTGGAATCATAAAGGAGGGCCTAGTCACCTGGTTGGAACTTCTTTTCCTTTATGTATTTGTCATGCTATTTGACTCTTTGATTTTGCACCATCTCAGCATGATGAAGAGCTAACTTTCTCATCTCATCTAAGGCATTCAGAGGCATGATCTTGTCCTTTTTTACCTTAGATATGTCTATCCCAAGGTCTAGTTTCGTTCTAAGAGTTTTATGTTCAAACTCATAGGTATCGTGGTTGTTTTTCCATACAATAATTCAAAAGGAGAAAAATTAGTGGTTGTTTTCCAAGTGGTTCTATAAGCCCAAACAACTCAAGAACTAGTAACCTATTTTCACAATCTTTCCTGTGAATAGCCACTGTTTTGGTCAAAATAGCCTCTATTTCCCTATTTGTCACCTTAGACTGGCCATTGGCCTGAGGGTGTTAGGGGGTAGATTTTCTATGCCTTACATTATATTCATTGACCAATGTTGTGACAAGGGTTGATGTAAACTAAGCCCCTTGATCTGTCACTATCTCTCTAGGAACTCCATAGCATGTGAAGATTTCTTCATAGAGGAATTCTGCAACTTTATTGTCTCTGGCATGTTTCATAGCTTTGACCTCAACCCACTTGGTCAAATAGTGAGTGCAAACCAAGATGTAAGATTTTCCATTTGATGGTGGATCAATTGGACCTACAAAATCAAGTCCCCATTTATCAAATGGTGTGATGACTACCTGAGGGTATAGAGGAATCTCATCAGATTTAGTTGATCGGCCCATCCTCTGACATCTATCACACTTCCTAGTGTACTTACCTACATCCTTATGAAGTGTGGGCCAATAATACCCTATATTAAGAATCTTCATTGTTGTTCTCTTAGCTGCAAAGTTTCCTTCACAGGGTTCATTGTGACATGCATGTAGTATATCATATGTTTCATCCTCCCTTACACATCTCCTCATTACATGATTTGTTCTAGTATATAATAAATACCTTGCAATCCATGAGAAACGAAAAGTTTTCTCAATAAGAACCCTTCTCTTTTTTGGAGAGAAATGAGGGGGAACTCTCCCTGTAACTAGATAATTGGCTATATTTGCATACCAAGGGGTGTGTACACTAATAGAAAATAAATGTTCATCAGGGAAGGAGTCATCAATGACATGAGTATCCTTTGATGTAGTCAATCTGGAGAGAAATTATGCCACAACATTTGCCTTACCTAGTTTGTCTATAATGGTGATGTAAAATTCCTACATTAACAACAACCACCTGGCTAACCTACCTAAAATCAAGGGCTTATTCATAAGGTATCTTATGGCTGCATGGTATGTATGGACAAAGATCTGATATCTTGTTATGTAATGCCTGAACTTATTAAGGGCATATATGACTGCCAACATCTCCTTCTTTGTCACTATGTAGTTAAACTCAACTCCTTGTAGGTTTTTGCTAACAAAGTAGATCACATTCTCAATGGCTCCCTCTTTTTGTCCCAAGATAGCTCCTATAGTGTAATCAGATGCATCTATGTGAATATGGAAAGGGAGTTCCCAATTAGGGCCTTTGAGTATAAGAGCATGGGTTAAGGCTTCTTTTAAATTAGAGAATGCTTTGTTACAATCTTCTGTCCACTGGAACTCAACATCTTTAGTTAGAAGATTATGAAGTGGTGTTGCCATCTTACTGAAATCTTTTGTGAAGCGCCTATAGTATCTTGCATGTCCCGAGAAACTTCTAACATCTTTTTGCTTGGAAAGAATAGGAAGATTGGTAATCACCTCAATCTTGGCTAGGTCCACTTGAATTCCTTTCTAAGAGATATAATGGCCAAGGACTACTCCTTCCTGCATCATCATAAATCATTTTTCATTGTTCAAGGATAGATTATGGTCCTCACATCTCTAAAAAAAATTCCTTAGGTCTTCTAATGCTTCTGCAAAATCATCACCATAAGTAGTAAAATCATCCATGTAGATCTCCATACAATCATGTGAGATATCTGAAAATATACTAATAACTGCTCTTTGAAAGGTTGCAGGTGCATTACATAAACCAAATGGGAGTATTGAGTAGGCATGAGTCCACAAAAGGCGGGTAAAATTTGTATTCTCTTGATCCTTAGGTGCAATCTATATCTAATTATAACCATTGAATCCATCTAGGAACGAAAAATATTGCTTACCTGCAAGTGAGTCCAATACTTGGTCTATAAAGGGAAGGGGAAAGTGATCCTTTTTGGTGGCAAAGTTTAATTCTCTATAGTCAACACAAACTCTCCATTTTCCTCCCTTTTTAGGAACAATTACCAATGGGGACACCCATTGGCTGTCTGAGATAGGGTAGATAAATCTTGCATCCAATAACTTTTGTAATTCCCCTTTTACAATCTCCCTCAGTGCAGGGTTGATTCTCCTTTGTGGCTGTCTTACTAGTGTGCAATCATCTCTAGTGTAGATCCTATGAGTACAAAGCTTAGGGTCCAATCCTTTCATGTCATAGTAATCCCATGCAAATGCATGTTGATGCAACTTCAAGAGGTTTGTCAGAGACAACTGCTGCTCTTGACTCAACTTGTTGTTAATATTCAAATGTTTCCCTTCTAAAACTTGTACTTGTGTGGTCAACTCAATCATGGTTATTTCACTGATGCTTGACATCTTTAACTCGTGTGGCAACAATGTATGAAGCATATCTTTTGCTACATGAAATTTAGGTGCAGGAGGAGCAGGCAAAAATGTTTGCAATGGACATGCAAAACTAGATTCATGAGTGGATGATTCTTCATGCACTTCACAATGGTTCTGAATTATATGAGATAAGATTTCATCTTCTTCCTAAAGCTACATAAAATAACTTCTTCCTATCATCCTGAGTTGTGCCACTGAATTGACTTCCTTAGCCTCTTCTCCAACATGCAACCATATGGGGTTATCCATATCATGGGATGGTTGAGTAGAAGGGTAGAGGACAAACTTCTTAGTGCTTCTCCCATTAGAAATAGTCATGTCCCCTAACCGACATCCAATGTAAGCATTTGTTGTAGCTAACAATGGCCTACCTAGAATAATGAGATACCCTCCTAATGTAGCTTTAGGGGAAAGGATTATGAAATCTGCTGGGTACTCCCAAGAGTCTATAGTAATAACAAGGTCTTCTACTATACCATCTGGTTTGACAATGGAACTATCAGCAAGTTGCAAGACAATAGGAGTGGGTCTCATATTTGCAACATTTAGTTGTTGTAGGATATCTTTAGTCATCACATTGATTGTTGCTCCTAAGTCTATTAGAGCATTCTTTACTTGGATTCCATTTATAATGACTCCTACCACATGACTACCTGGGTTAGTGTATTTAGGAACATTAACTTTCCCAAGCATGATATCTACAATCTTCAAGATCCATTTGTGGCTCACTTGACTCAAGCCAAACTAATAAAAATTCTCATGTTTAATGACCAAAAAATTACTTTGTAATAAATAAAACTAACATATCTATAACATTTTTGTTAAAAAAATCTATAACTATAGTAGATTTGATGAAACAAAAAAAATCAAATAAAAGAGATTTGATGAAACAAAAAAATCAAATCAAAGAGATTTGATGAAACAAAAAGAATAAATAAATAATAAAAAGAATTCAAATATTTGGATAAACTAAAAGAACAAATAAATAAATAAATAAATAATATTTTTGATCACAAAGAGAAATCAAAGATTTGATCACAACGATAAATCAATAAAAAAAAAAATTAGAGAATGATAACCCTCGACATATTTTATATATATTAATATTTAATATATGTATGCTAGAAGGCAACATTCAACCAAAACATTAGTTTCCCGCCTATAAGACAGGGACTAATAAATATATTTAAAATATCTTATATAATGCTCGTACTTTGTTGTACCCAAACCATTTTTTGTTTTTTGCTTTATTAAGGCTTTTTGCTTAAAATAGTCTAAACCTTGTAAAATGAGGTCAAAACACAATTTTTGGGCAAATCAAGTATGGGCTTTTAGTCAGTTTGATGTCAGGAAGATACTAGAAAAAATTGAAATTTTTGAAAATTAGGGTATTTGGACCCCTGTTATTAGGTCAAAAACCCTAAAAATTGAAACTTGTCAGAATTGACTGAAAATTGTTTTGATTGGCTTATTTCACTTCATAAATGGTGAAGTTAGATTCAGTTAAAAGTCAGTTTAAGTCTGGTGGGTAGTTTTTACTTTTTCAGGTGGAAAGTTAGGACCTTCAAGGTCATTAATGGTAGATGGCTAGAGACCAAGTGTCAAAATCTAAGTCTAAAACACTCAAACAAAGAATTTATGGCAAGATATGTGCAAAATATTGCTTCGACTTGGAGGGGATTTTTTGTCAAGGTGAAAATCATTGAAATTTTTCTAACTCTAAAGCAAAAGACCCCCTGCTATCCAGGGGCGCCCTAGATTTTAGAGGCCCATATTTTAGTTTTAGGATTTGTCACTTCCAAGAAGACTTCTCCAGAATACTATCAGCTTCACAATGAGCCTACCAGCCAACCTGGAAGATCTGTCTAGCATCTGATATAGGAGATTGAATGAGAAACAAGGGAAATGGAAAAATGACTAACACTGGGCAGAAAAGTGTGCCTCTTAGCTAGGGGTACCTATCTTTTTGAGGGACTAGATGAAGGTTTCTAAGAAAATGATACCCATGATGTTTGTCTCAAACTTGATCAGGCTTCACAATGAATCTGTCAATGGGTAATATGAGTTGTTGAACTGTCAGAATCAAGAGTCAAACATAAGGTCCAATCATGGTAAAAAAATGTCAGGAAACAACAAAAGCGCCCCTAGAGGCCAGGGGAGCCAAAGGTTTTGGAGCCTTAAATGCAGTCTTTCTAGTGATCTCAGGTATTCATCTTGTTTGTGTTACTTCTAGCTTTTTGTTGCATATCTCAGCTGGGTCAAAGGATTTCTTAGCAGCTTGCAGCCGTGGATTAAGTGTGGATTCAACTAGTTTGAAAAATGGCTATCTTTGGGGGCAAAAGCGCCCTTGGAGGCCAAGGGCACCCATGATTTTAACCCAACATATGATGTTTTTTTGGAAAAGTTCTCTCCAATAGCTCTTGTACAGAATGGAGCTAGCTCCACAATGAGCCTGTCAGTCAGTTCTAAAGTTTTTCCAAATGTCGAAGATCACGAGATGAAGGGAGGTCAAAATCACCTTCAAAATGATGAAAATAATGAAAATTTGACTGTCTGAAGCCAAAAGCACCCTTGGAAGCCAGGGGCACCCTGAATTTTGAAGCCTCAGATCTCAAAATTAGGCTTTGCAACCTCAAGGAGTTTCTTGTCAGTTTTGATCCTGCTCTTCAATGAAACTGTTAGCCAGTCTTCTAGACACATCAGTCAATCGGAATCAGTGGTTGAACATGGGCTTCGATGAGGTTTGTAAAATGAAAATTTCAAGAAAATTTCACTCTAGAAAAGTGACGCCTAGAGTCAAAGTTTGAATTTTTGACTCAAGTGCATGAAGCGCCCTATAATGGTGGAGATTGTGAACTGAGCTTAAATATTAATTAATCTTCAGTTGGTTGACTTCAATTGAACTTAATCTTTGCTTGCAAAGGGGCAACTTATTTTTGCATGTACAGTTAACTGAATTGGTCCAATTAGAGGTGGCGCCCTATTTAGGGATAATTTCTCAATCAGTTAACTGAGTTTTGGGGGTCCAATCAGAAGGTGCTAAATTTTTTTGAGTTCCAATCAGGGTGACACCTAGATTTAATGCATATTGTGATGCCTTTGGACTTGAATTTATTTACTTAAGTCATATTGGTGTCCATTACTCTCATAACAGATGCAAGCAAACATGATTTTCTTGAGCAAACGAAGATCAAAAGGTGCTTCAGGCAATATTTTTCAGTGTTCTTCGTAGTGTTAGGTCCAGATTGTTCAGAAGATACATTTTCTAGACTTCATTTTTTGAGTGCATGTAGACTTCATTGAATTCAGTTCAAGCATAGGCAATTTTTTGAGGCAGAATAATAACTAATATTTTCTATCTCTAAAATTCTTCTATTCTTGTCTTAGGTTTTCTCTCTCATTTCAAAGTAAATGACAAAATTTTCAAAATATGATCATTTGGGTTCACATATTTTAGCGTCAGCAGCAAAACCCATGTCTTAAGATTTTTTTCAAGAAAATTGCCCCATTGCTTCCACCTTAGAAGCACTGTGCTTTTTTTCTGAAGATTCCTTTGCATGTGGGCCAAAAACATAAAATTTTCAAAATTGAATCATCTAGGTCGGCTTAGAATTCCATTACCTACAAAACCCATATGCCCATTTTTCTTGAAAAAAATCCCCCTGAAGCCCTAAAACCCCTTCAATTCTTGATTGAAAAGCCTTTGCATGCCTTGCTAAAACTCAAAATTTTGAATTTATGATGATCTAGGTTTGCTTAGAATTCAATTCACTACAAAACCCACGTTTCAGAAAAAATTCAAAAAAATTTCCCGCAACTAGTTATCTTTAGCCTCATCCAAAGCTTTTTTCATCTTTTTCTGAAAGTTGTTCAAACATATCCGACTTTACAGTAAAAAATCTAGATTTTCAAAATGCAATTCAACCCCATAGATTACAAGGCCAAATCGATCTTGGTGCACGAATTTTTGAAAACCTCAAACACAGACTTGGGTCATGTCTATCTAGTGGTCAATCTGAGCACGTTGTAAGGCGTTAGCATCACCATAGTGAAGAATCTTGAGCGTTCTAGATTGCTGGTAGCAACATCTATTCCTATCACGGTTTTCGATCTCGAGTTCGTCATTGCTTGCATTAAGCACTACGACTCATCCACAAGACAAATCAAGTCAACCGATGGGAGGGTCATTTGTAGCCTCAAGCTGAGGGACGTTGAGAAGTGCTTTGCTATTCCTCCTCGCTCAGACAATTTTACCATAGTCATTGAGGATTGCAACAAGATATGGTACGAAGACCAAGAAAGATCTTAGAGGAAAGTTTCTCATAGATGTTTGAAAGTACATAAGACCAACATACCAAAGAAGGTTGGGCATGGGGAGTTCAAGGATGAAGTTGCTATCTTGATAACTTTGCTCAACTGGGTTATAGGTTAGGAGGAAGCTAATATTTTCCAACCATGGATGTTCTATGTCATTTCCCAGATTATCGACAACAGGGAACACTTTGACTGGGCCATGTTAATCAGTGAGTGTCTTCACCAACAGATCACAAGATTCCTCAAAATCCACAAGTTTCACATGGTGTCTTATTTGGTCTACTTAATTGCGTTCCAGGGCAATTATAGACATTTGAAGACCAATGAGACTCTTGGCGTTCAACATGTTCACAAATATTACTCTAAATTGGAGTTCTCAAAGGCTAAACAAGATTTCAAAGGAGTGAATGATCACTTCCTAATGAAGACAGTCAAAGATCTCGATAATGAAATGCACATCAGGATTTCACAAGAGGCAAGATCAATAATGGAGATTTGGGTGGATTGGTTCATTCAATTCCCCACTTTCACATATATTCAAGTGTATGGTTACATCAAAGAACCTCTGATGCTACTGAGGTACGTGTCAGACAAAGTCCTATTCATGGAGTTTCTGAGACAAACTCAAGAGGTTCGCTCTTTTCTTCACAATTGACACAAGCAAGCATTCACCTTTCCTTTTGGATGGGGTATTTACAAATGAAAGGCAACTATTGATTGCAAGTTAATGACAAACGAGTTGGAAAAACTCAATCTCAGGTTTCTCATCGAGAGGCGTTCTTATGATCCATTGGGTCATTACTCAACATGCTTGGAGCGAAGTAATTCACACAAGCTAGCACTTGAGGAATTTTGGGCTAATTGCAAAGACGAATTTGAATTGCACTGACGTCATTATTGTAGACTTACTCTTTCTTAGCTCGCTGATTTTCTATTAGAAGATGTTGAGGGTTTGTCAGATGATGATGGAGAGGTGTTACTTAACATTTATGTCAAAGATCAAGTTGCTCGCCAGTCACTTCACCAACCAGATTGGTACACCAGGGAGAGTACTTCAATTGAGGACCTGTCAAGGAAAGTTATCAAAACCAACATGCACTTCTTGGATAGCAAGAGAAGGCGCAAGACAGTTCTAGTCATGGAGCCGCCAGTAGGGTTTTCTTCACTACCTTCTACCTCAAGGTTGAGGCCTCGAGTTAAGGTTATCTTGAAGCCACTTGAAGGTGTTAGAGTCAATGGGAACATAAAGGGAAGAAACACCAAGAAGCAAAAGCAGAAGTAGGTTGAAAGGGCCATGAAGTTCCAGTGGAGACAGTTATACAGGCTAAAGTAGATTCAACATCTCTTGATGCGCCATTTTCACCATAGTCACCCCCCATTGATATAGATTCAGAGCCAAAATCACCAATTCGGCCAGTCTCAATGCTAGTTGATCCATTAGAGGTTGATACAACAACAACGGTCTCTCCTCAAGAAGATAACATTGATCATTTGTGTTGGCTTGAGAGGTCTTTGGGAAGACTGAGGCAAAAGCCTTCATATCAGCTTGATTTGTCTGAGTTTGACAATCCTTATCAAGATAGGTTGAACAAGAAGGTTAAGAAGTAGGTGCACGTAGAGAAGACTCTAGAAGTTGAGATCGTCATTGAAGTTGCTACACCGCTAGAAGGTAAGAGCTTGGATGAAGTTGAAGTTGGTGGTTTCACTTTCAACAAAGCAAATCTTGGCAGGAGCACTCAGCAAATAGTCATGAGCCTCTTTAAGGTTGTTGCAAGTAATCTTGAAGAGCGCACCATGAAGGATGAAGAATATAAGGCAACTCTCAAGGCTGAAGTCAAGCAACTCCGACAGTACATCTTATATCTTGTTCATGGAAACTCAAATAGAACACCTAGTCTTCCACACCTCCAGGGGACACCTGTAGAACAACAAAAGTTGGATCAATTAGTCAATTATGGAAAGCTCTTGGACAACTGGATTGAAGAGTTCATTGTTGTAGGCCAATGCCTTCTCATAGAGTTATACAATTGAGGTACGATGCACATGAGCTTCATCAGGGGGATCCAATAGCTTGAATTGACCATAGCACAGGCAAGCCAGGACTTGATACTCATATCTTAGTTAGCAGTTGCATACGACACCATTGTAGAAGATCATGAGGATAAAAGGAAGGTTTTCACTTGGAGAGAACAACATCTCTTCAAAGTGGGTATGAAAGAATCTCTATAAGGATGGTTGCGCTTAGAGAGAATGTGGACGATGCTCTCAAACTTATCAATGGGTTTATCACTGATTCCATGCCACTATCTTCTTGGGGATGGTACATACATTGAGCTTGATGCAGTCCAAAAGTTTGAGAAGCTTGTTCATGATAGTCTTGGAGATCCTATGGCATCCAAGTTGGATAACTTCACTACAAAAAGGAAACAGAATGCACTGAACATGAAGTCTATCAGGATAACATCAAGGTGCCAAAAGATGAGATAGTCGACTGGATCCTAATAGAGTAGACAATCAGTTAGATCCTAAGTTATTCCCGAGGATATAGTCAAAAGCAACAATTAACTGCTTGAGTTCTAATTGTTGATGCATGTCATCTTTTCAGACTTTTAGTTAGGATCTTATCTAACTTTCTTTCGCACATGAGTTTTCTTATAACAGCTGTATAGAGGGTGTATGCCTCTCATGATGATGGAAGAGGTGTTAACTTGGCTAAGTCTCAAGAGCTCGCCAGTCATCCACACAACCAGGGCACAGGGAGAGTAAGCGACCTGTCAAGGAAAGTTATCAAAACCTAACACATTCTTGGTAGCAAGAGAAGGCCAATGACCTTTCTAGGGAGCCGCCAGTAGGGTTAACACTACCTCTACCAATAGTTGGGCCTCGAGTTAAGGTTACTTGAAGCCATAGTGTTAGATCATCAGAACATAAAGGGATTGTACACCAAGAAGCAAAAAGAAATAGGTTGGAAGGAACAACATCTGAAGTCAAAGTGGAGACAGGAAATACAGGAAGTAGATTCAACTCTCTTGGGATGGTTGCGTCACAGAGATTGAGATAGATTCAGAGAAAAAAATCAACCAATTCGGCCAGTCTCAATGCTAGTTGATCCATTAGAGGTTGTACAACAACAACGGTCTCTCCTCAAGAAGATAACATTGATCATTTGTGTTGGCTTGAGAGGTCAAGACCTAGCATCCAAAAGCCTTCATATCAGCTTGATTTGTCTGAGTTTGACAATCCTAGGATCAAGATAAAGAGGTTGAACAATGAAGGTTAAGAAGTAGGTGCACGTAGAGAAGACTCTTGAGTTGACATCGTCTTGAAGTTGCTACACCGCTCAAGAAGGTAAGAGCTTGGATGAAGTTGAAGTTGGTGGTTTCACTTTCAACAAAGCAAATCTTGGCAGGAGCACTCAGTTAGTCATGAGCCTCTTTAAGGTTGTTGCAAGTAATCTTGAAGAGCGCACCATGAAGGATGAAGAATATAAGGCAACTCTCAAGGCTGAAGTCAAGCAACTCCGACAGTACATCTTATATCTTGTTCATGGAAACTTCAATAGAACACCTAGTCTTCCACACCTCCAGGGGACACCTGTAGAACAACAAAAGTTGGATCAATTAGTCAATTATGGAAAGCTCTTGGACAACTGGATTGAAGAGTTCATTGTTGTAGGCCAATGCCTTCTCATAGAGTTATACCAATTGAGGTACGATGCACATGAGCTTCATCAGGGGGATCCAATAGCTTGAATTGACCATAGCACAGGGCAAGCCAAAGGACTTGATACTCATATCTTAGTTAGCAGTTGCATACGACACCATTGTAGAAGATCATGAGGATAAAAGGAAGGTTTTCACTTGGAGAGAACAACATCTCTTCAAAGTGGAAATGTATGAAAGAATCTCTATAAGGATGGTTGCGCTTAGAGAGAATGTGGACGATGCTCTCAAACTTATCAATGGGTTTATCACTGAGATTCCATGCCACTATCTTCTTGGGGATGGTACATACATTGAGCTTGATGCAGTCCAAACCGAGTTTGAGAAGCTTGTTCATGATAGTCTTGACAGAGATCCTATGGCATCCAAGTTGGATAACTTCTTAGTGATGATAACTAGTTTCAAAAAGGAAACTAAAGAGGTTAGAGAATGCATGAGGATGATGAAAGACGGTGAGAAGGAATTGAACATGAAGTCTATCATCGTGGATAACATCAAGGTGCCAAAAGATGAGATAGTCGACTGGATCCTGGATGAAGTGATAACCTGTGATGGCTTAGAGTAGACAATCAGTTAGATCCTATAGTTATTCCCGAGGATATAGTCAAAAGCAACAATTAACTCGACATCAATCTTGAGTTCTAATTGTTGATTTTATGCATGTTTATCTCATCCTCAGAGATATCTTTAGAGGAGGTCAGACTTTTAGTTAGGATCAGTTAAGTGATGTTAGTTATCAGTTAACTTTCATTTCAATAAGGACGTGCATGTTGCACATGTCCAATTTAGTTTAGTCTTATTTCGGTTAACTGATGGTAGTTTTCTAGTTAATTGTATAGTTTCATTTATTTAGGTTTAGCAATAAACTCTTGTATGCCTGCAAGACTCATGTTAACTCAAGGTGATTTTAGGGTTCCCTACACCTTGAAGTTCTAAAAATAAGAGCACCCTTGCTCATTTTTAATTAACTTTTGTGCGTGATACCATACATGCTGAGACACCTTGCCTGTAGTATTGCTATTAAGTATTTGTTCATGAACCTTGATGGTGATAATAAATAGCTGAGCCACCTTGCCTGAATGCTATTATTATTGTACTGATTCACTTAGATTAAATATAATTGTTGGTTTGATCATTTATTGCATGCGTGTCTTGTCTAAACAATTTGCTGTCCCAGTTATTATTTCATGTTGTGATTAATAGGCTTCGTTTCATATCTACACTTCGGATAGGTGTCGTCATCTCCTTGGGAATTTAGAAGTAAAGCTTATTGTGTGTTGTCGTGATTAATAATCTTTGTTTCATATCTACACCTCGAATAGATGTTGTCACCTCCTTGGGAATTTAGAAGTGAGGATTGTCATTTGTTGTTGTTGCCAATAATATTTCTTTTAGCCTACGCGTCAGATAGGTGTCATCATCTCCTTGGAAATCTTGACCTAAAGATTTCGTATAACCAATTCCCTGCTCCTAAGTCTTCATGCTCTGTTTCTTGAGGAAATAGGATAGTTTCGCGTTTAGCCTAGTTATAGTAAAAGATTTGCAAAACCAAAGAAAATCCTTAGCTGCAACGTATTAGGTTTCCTTAACCTTGTGCCTCTTCCAACTGAGTCAAAAAGATACGATTTAGATCATTTACTTTTTCATGCATATCAACATAAGAAGGAGCTTCCCATCCTAATTTGAAGAGCAGTCATTACGCACTATGCATAGTTGTCCGTTGCCAATACGCATTCCAGATGTGCGGATTGTAACGCCAACATACTCATTAAATAAAATATATTCATAAAAATATTTCAAGCAAAAACTAAAATTTTCAATTACAATTAAAGTATTTTAAAAAATTATATATATATATATATATACCGTGACGTGCATGCCTTGGTTTGCAGTATTGCATAAACACGGCAGGCCGTAATTATAAGGGAAGAAACGATAATTATATCGTTAATGTTCGCCCAATGCAAATCTCTGTATTAAAAATCCTTTTTTCCGTCTCTTCCTTATTTCCGTTCCTGCTTCACGAGCGGAGATCTAACACCTCTTAGTTCTACGAAATTTCTGCAGAGGTGTTCTGTAGGTCCAAGCGTCGAAACCCCCTGATAACAGAAATAAAGCTTTTGCCCAAAGAACAGTGGGTTGAATTAGCAGGAGGGCAAGATGGTGCTCGGGGAATTAGGGGGCAGCATTGCCCGTGCCCTTCAGCAGATGAGCAATGCGACTGTTATTGATGAGAAAGTTTTGAACGAATGCCTCAATGAAATTTCCCGTGCTCTCTTAAAGTCAGATGTGCAGTTCAAAATGGTGAGGGATATGCAGCTCAACATTAAGAAGATTGTCAATTTTGACGATCTCGCAGCTGGCCACAACAAGAGACGGATTATTCAACAGGTAACAACATTAGGGTTTGTATTCCCTTTATAAACAAAAGAAAGGACAAGTTTAAATTGCTTTCTTTGGGAATTATGGTATCCTCTGTTTTTTTTTGCGTCTCTGCTAGCTAAGATGAATCTGAATTTTTAACAAAAATACCCCCTAAACTGTCAGAATAGGACGAGTTCAAGCGGTAAAAGCGAATGGGATTTAAACAGCTGCGTCTTAAATTCAAACCTCAGGATACATAATAATATGTTGAAATTGGGTAAAATGCAGGGTCCAAACAGCAATCTGGTTAGCTTTAAAAAGTGAGATTTTACCAAATTAAAAGAAAAAAAACAAAAAAAACTTGTATTTAGTTGTAATTTTTCCTTTTGTGAATTGTATATACCCTTGAAATTTCGTGATTTTATTAATGGATACCCAATCGTATGGTCTCTGTAAGAGAATTTTATAACACTTTTTAAAATTCTTCTTTGATTTTTCTTTCCAAAGCCAGAAGATATATGTTTTGTGTAAGTATTTTTCATGATTTTTCCAAAGGACAGTAGGAAACAATCCATATTTAAAGCCAAACATCTTGACCAACTAAACGAGGACCATTGATAGTCACACCAACTTTCTTTATATTTTGGGATGTATTGTTAAATCGCATGTTTGTTCTGAGATAGTTGATCATTACAAGACAAAAAGCGAAAAATGCAGAGCCAGAGAACAAGACAAAGAAGCTTTAGCAAATAACCAAGCAATTGAATCATAAAAACATAGCCTAACACCCACTGAAGTAGATGAGAGTAGAGTCAATGATCTGAAGTGCCAAGCCAACCTCCAACTACCTACATCAGATTATCCATTTCTTGCAGTTCCTTGAGCTCTCTCTCATCCACAAGTACCAGCATCTCTGCAAGTGTTGTCTCTGCCTCTACCTTTCAAAATGCAGCAGCTTCTTCTTTGGATGCCCGCAGCATCATTTGGCTGGAAATGGGGCATGCATTGGTGATTTCCCTCTCTGAGCAGTGCCACGACTTGGAGGCAAGGGCAGGTTGAGCTCAAGAGCTTCCAAGTGCTGCAGAAAATTCATTATATCTACTCAAGTTCATTGACAAACCCCCAATTCAGCTTCAAGTTCATTAACCCGTAGTCTTGTGGATGCTTATTGTGTCCATAACCGTAGGAACAACAAGGCATGGCCAGAACCTGGCAGAAGAAGTGGAATAACATATTGAATGCATTGGAAATCATGACCTGGCGATGAGCTCATGGAAAGCCTCTTTGAAGTGCTACTCATGAAGAACAGGTTTTCCTGAAACTGCAGGAACAAATCCAAGAAGTAAGAGTCTCAAAGCTGTTAGGCCTCCCTTGTTAGTTTTATGATCAGATTTAATGCACATAAATTAATTCAAAAATTCAACACAAAGACACAGCAAATACCCTGGGAAAACCCTCCTCTTGAGGGGAAAAACCCAGCAACAAATATCTCTCTAATATATATCAATAATGGCAACAAGTCTTTTTACAATGAGGCCAATCTCAAGGCCGATATGCAGCACCTTCACAAGATGCAATGATAACAAGTAATCAGCACTTCCTTGTAACTCAGATCTGCCCTTAAGAAATTCGCTATCTGCTCTTGATAATCTGCAATCTGCACTTGATTGATCTGCCCTTGAGGAATTCGCACTTGGAAGAGAAGAAATGCTCGAACTTGATTGATGCCCAAATAGAGTGGAATGATCTTGTATTTATACAACTTGAAGGAGAGAGGTCACACATTTTCATGCAAGGTTGGCCATCATAAAAATATAATTTCAATTTAATAAATTCAATTTACAGGGAAGGTCGGCCAAAAAGATAATTACAAAGTTGCCATGTGAAGCTCCTCTTTACATTGAATAATCACATATAAATAAGGAAGTATGAAGCCCGAAGCTGCAATTACATCAACATCCCTCAGCTTAGAAACAGATAGTTGATGAACCTATTGCTACCACAATAGCAAAAAAGATAATCACAAAGGAAACACAATATCGCACATGCCCAAATATCATGAATATAAGCAGGTTGAAGAACATGAATGGCTGTTGTTTCAGCCATTATGAAAGTGGTACTGAGTGAATCCAATTGAGAGAAGAAATCTATCTTGGCATACCAAGCCCGAGATGCCTATTTGAAGCCATAGATAGGTTTCGTAAGTCTGCATACCAAGCAAGAGTCATGTAAAAATCCTTGTGGCTGCTCTAAGTGTACCTCCTCCTCAAGATCCTCATGAAGAAAGGCACTCCTCACATCCATTTGATGAACCTGTTAGTGATGTGCAGCAGCAATAGCAAGAGTGAGTTGAATAGAGTTCATCTTTGTAAAAGTGCAAAACTCTCACCGTAGTGAACATTGGGAACATAGAAAATCCCTTAGCAACTAGGCAACCTTTGAACTTATCAACTAACTCATCTATGCAAATTAAGTTTGGTAGATCCACTTAAGCAAACAAGTTTCCTTTCTTTAGGAAAAGGGACTAAATTCCAAGTGTGGTTCCTCATGAACGAGTTGTATTCCTGTCATGTCCCCAATTTGGGACCAAATTCCAATTGGCGGGAAAAAGCAATTTTAAATGCTATAATATTAAATAATTAATAATAAATAATA
Source organism: Sequoia sempervirens (assembly GCA_007258455.2). NCBI lineage: Eukaryota > Viridiplantae > Streptophyta > Pinopsida > Cupressales > Cupressaceae > Sequoia > Sequoia sempervirens. Next base: position 34,087,478 of record VDFB02000008.1, on the reverse strand, counting down.
ATATTAAATAATAAATAATAACATTAAATTTAAATTATTAAAAATAATATTTAAATTTATAGATTTTGGCTGACCCACTTGGGAAGGCGACTTGGATTGAGTATTTATTCGGGCTCAAGGCGTCATGGAGATCACCACGAATTTGGATGAGAATCTTGCCTACTATCGGCAAGGACGTAGTCACTCACGTGGGGCACCTAGGCATTGGACGTAGTCGCATTTCTGGGGAATTTGTGTTAAATCTCACTATTCCTTCAACATTTGTTCATTTCCATTTAGATTACTCATTGCATTCGGTTCTGCACAGGGAGAGTAGCAAAGTCATCGGGTCTCCAATGGGAGCGTGATTACAAAGAGTGACTCACATTTGCCATAGTTGGGGACTTGGCTCATATTGGATCGAGCAATTCATTTCACCTTTGGCGCACGAGTTGGAATCCTACTACAGTGGTGCATCACATAGTTTGCAAACTCAGACTCGAGACTCGGCACAGACTCGGGAAAAGACTCGGCAAAAAAAAAAATCCGTAGTTTTACAAAAAAACAAGAACAAATTAATGCATTTAGAGAACATAAGAGCCTAATTTGATTATCAAACACTCATAATTCAAAGATTACACATGTCATATGATCATCACACTCAATAATTGAAATTTCATCATTCATAGTCATCAAATACTCATAGTTTCAATGTATAACAGCATCATAAGTTTATAAATGTTTACATATAATCATGTCAAAAAGAGGAAAACATTAACAACCACATGTAATCTACATCTTCATCTTTCCCCTCCCAATGGTACTCAATTTTGGAGGCCTAGAACTAGAAGGTGCCCGTGCTATAGTATCCGAACGAGGACTAGGAGATTGAGCAGGAGAAACATGATATTCAAATGTGTCTTTGTCATCCTCTATGGCATCCAATCTTGCTGCTTCTTCTTCTGCTGCTGCTCTCTTTAATCCAGCAAGATCCTCATCAGTAAGGAAGACATCAGCCTCATCATTTTGTTCATCAATGGTCCATTCACCATATGGATCAATGTCATCCAAGTCGATGGACTCGTGTGAAACACCCTCCACCTTTCTAGTTTGAAGGCGAAGGTTGTACCAAACAAAAACTAAATCATTTAGGCGCTGCTGAGTCAACCTGTTCCTCTTCTTTGTGTGAATGTTCTCAAATAAACTCCAATTGCGTTCACACCCAGAAGCACTGCATGGCTGTGACAAGACTCGTATGGCTAGCTTTTGAAGATTTGGTGTGCTAGCACCATAGTTCTCCCACCATAGATCTACAAAAACATGTTTAAAAAATATAAGTATTAAGAAATAAGAATAAAGTAAACAATCTGTATGTAAGAATCAAGTTTCTAATTTCATTTTTTACTTGGTTGTTGTTTTCCTCTCCTTTCAATTGCTTGCTGGGAGGAAAAGAGTCTCCTCTCTGCACCCTTGTAGACCTTGAATAGATAAAAGAAAAAGTAAATCAAATATAGAAAATTCATAGATAGTCAAGGCTCAACATTGCAAATTCATAAATAAGATGTAACAAATCTCACCTCCAACTCATCAAACACTTTATCTCTCAACTCACGATCAGGCACCATCCTATCAATGCATATGACAAGAC
>VDFB02000008.1:33962766-34085751 GCA_007258455.2 Sequoia sempervirens | reverse complement strand
TTGCTAAGCTTCCCCTTAGCCAGGTTCTGAAATCAATTCAGCAACATAACTTTACAATATTTTCCAAAGATGAGAATGAATGAGCAAGGCCTCAATAAATAAGCTTCAAATGGCAAATGAAACACTCTGAATTCCAAGAAGTCGAATCACTTCAACTTCCAAAAGGGACGCCACTTCAACCTTTCACTTTATTTGAAATAATAACTTATTATTCTTCCCTTTTTGGCATCCATTTGAAAATGCAACAATAAAGCATTTATTAAATCATTAAATGCTCAACTTGACCCCTTAATCTCCCCTCTTTAAAACAACTTGAAGTCATCAAGCCTAGGCGTGGGGTACAACTTAAAAACATGAAATTGACTAAGTATAAAACTCAATCTAAGGAGATAACCAAAACCAATTCCAAGACTGAAATTGATGGATTGCCAAAAATAACATGATGACCTGAGTTGAACTGATGATGATGCCACTGCCAAAATTAGACATACTAAAAATAGCCAATGCCAAAAATAGTAAGTTCACCTCAAAACCAATAGAAAGCTAAACTAAGCTAGAAGCAAGACTTACTGAAAGTGGAAACACTAAGTTTGAACATCTGAGTAGCTTATGGATTTCCGGAAATAGGCTTAATCGAAATGAAGAGCATATGGCCAAAATGGGGACATTACACCTATCCTAGATTTCATTTTGTACCCAAATTACTGTAGCATCTGCTTGATATAGATTTGGATTCCCAAGGATTACTCCACATCTATTAAGGTAAACCACAGTAGAAGTTCAACCTCATCAATAAAATCTAGGCTAATTCTAAATTGCAACTTGCATTGCTTGGTGACTTTTACCTTCACATTGTCCTTCATCCATCCTAAAGAATAAGGACGAGGGTGGTTTGCCACTTCCAAACAAAGCTCGTTGAATAATTTATTGGAAATGAGACCGACTTGTGAATACAAATAAAAGTGGCATCAAAACTTTAGTTGCTTTCATTCACCAAGATGTGGATAGCATAGTGCGCTGCTCTTTTATTGGAGTTATTCCACTTATTTATGCGACACCTTTGTTGAAGGTAGAACAAGAAAGACACTTATCAACATCAAAGTCTCCATTTATCACGTTAACTTTCGTCACAAAGACAACATTCTTGCCTTTCTTCTTTCTCCAAGAAGGCATTAGTTTAGGATGCAAGAACTAATAACCCTCTTCTTCGTGCCCTTCCTTACCGCAAAGAGTACAACGGGTTTATATAATGTACCCATTTTTAGCACTACACTTTTCAGTGATTGATGGCCTATCCCCGGGGTGCTGTCGACTAGTCAGTGGCAGAATTAGGGTTTCCGGCTGTTTTGAGGGTTCTTTTGAAGATTCAGGGGTTTGCACGTTGGAGTTTGGCTGTTTGGATTCTGGATTCCTTCTGGGTTTTCAGAGAGCTTCACAGAGGTATGACATGCAACGACGTCGGGTAACCTTTCCGAACTTACTATTTTTAGCAAGTTATGACGGCTACATTCTGGAGTTTGGGATTTTGGATTGCGGATTCTTTCTGGGTTTTCAGAAAGCTTCGCAATGGTGTTGCATGCACTTTGATCCGAGCAACTTTTCGAATTTACTATTTTTAGTAAATTCTATTTCTGGCAGTGGTCCTGTTGGCTTCAATTCAGTTGGCTTCCCTCTGCAGTCAATTCAATTGGTATGGTTGTTTGGGCCTTTTGATGCATTTTCTAGAGAGATAAGTATTTTAATTAAAATAATGTTATATTATAATGTAATAATCCCTTGGCCTAGCTTCATGACTTTAAGTTGCTCTGAAAATGGGGACCTCATGGGTAGACGCATCATCAGGGAAAGTTTTAATATTTCTAAGATCAAATATTGCTCTTGGAGGTGGGACGCCAACTTTTGGAGAGAAGATAATTTTAAATTAAAGAAAATTGCCTTTATGAAAAAGGACGCCACCTTGAAGCTTGGTCAATGGTCAAGTCAAACCCTAAAAGCATCTTGAGGAATGGGCGTACCTTCTGGAAGCTTCTGAAGGTGTCTTCTCAAAGTTATAAAAGGGAGCCTTGGGTCTTCATTTTAGCATCTTATGACTTGAGTATTGTTATGTTGCCGGAATGGTGCTGGGATTGCTTCGAGGAATGAATGCCTCCTAGCATTGGCTCATCTTCTTGCTTGAAAGATAGCAACTAGTTGAGAGATAGATTGTAGTTGAGTTGTTGAGCATTGTAGCTGAGTTTTCTTGCATCTTGTAGTTTAGTTTCTTGCATTTTAGTCATGTTTTGGAGTTGCTGATTATCATAGTTGATTGTAAGTTTCATTCATAGATTCAATAATAAAAATCATATCATTATGGGTATTGCATATTTGTGTTTCTTGGACAGGGGCGACCCTTTGTGATGATTTGCAGATTTTTTGATGAAGAGCTGAATTTTATCTAAGGCAAATCGCCCTTCTTAGGGCCGTACCATCAAAGGGAGCATTGGGATTTGTGCACTTAAATGAAAAGGCTGCTTGTTGGGTTTTTTATCATTGGAGTAGGGGCGCCAACATTCTAAGAGTCTTATGCATTAAGTTGTATGCATTTTGGGTGAGTCTTGAGAGAGTTATGAGCTTATTAGTGAGAACTGTGTTGCTGGTTGTGCAATTTCAGTGCAGGTCTGTCAAAAATCAGATTAAGAAAAGTTGGGTTTTGAGTGGGTTTGAGTCTAGATAGTTTTATTGTGCATGGGAGAGTTGTTAAACATTGTTGCAGCAAATTTAAGCTTCTAATCTTGTGTTCTTGGCTGGCACTCTATCTCATTGTAAGCTGAACAGTAGTACTGTCAGCATTCTCACTTATTCTCTTATTTACTTACTTGTATTTCCCGCTGGATAAGTGGAAGAGGCTGGCTTGCCACTTATTTGCATTCTGAATTTGCATTGTAGTTCCTTAGCATCTCTGCCATATGATAGATCCATTCCTACCTTGGGTTGGAAAGCACATTCTTGGCGTCGAGTTTACTTTCAGCATTGTAATTCCTTTCCAGTTGTACTGACGACCCTCTTGCCATATGACAACATCTTTCTCATCTGGAGATTGAGTGCGCATTCTTGGCAAAGAGTTACTTGCAAACTGTTGGTTTTGGTTTGGACTAACCCTAACGGGTGCTTCTTGCATTGGTGTGTTCATTGAAATAAATTGAAAAAATTGGTCCGGAATTTTACAATTTAATCTTTAAATTTACTTTTAGGATTTGGCACAAAAGTACAAATCTTCTTGCCTTTCCCCTCAAAATTCTTTTTTCCACCTTGTTACCACTTGCTACCTTTCCTATAAGTAGAAGGAACCAACTTTTTGTCTAATTCTAGGCAATGTATGTGTGCACACACCTCATTGATATTCTTGGATTTGGCCACAAGGATAGCCCTTTGTATATGGTCAAGTATGCCTTCTATGTTTTTAATCAGCCCTTCGTACTCCATAGATTTTCCCAAGTTGTACAACTTGTTTGTGGAACTTGCTGGTATAAGCCTGTACATCCTGTCCTTGTTCTTGCTTCAAATATTGCCATTGAATCACCTACTCTTCATAGCAGATTGTGTAGAATTGATTCCACAACAATAACTTGAAGTCTTTCCACTTTGACACTAGTGATACGTTCTAAATCTCTAAGAGTTTTGCATAGCTCTCATAGCAACTAAGACATGTCTTGCAAGTTTCGGCCTTGCAAAAGGGATTTGCTTGTGTGGAGATAGCTAGTGCAAATTGAAATATACTTCCATCTTGGACACCCAATGTTCCAATTTCTCTACATTGATTTGCTGGTGTGGACATAGCTAGTGCGAATTGAAATATACTTCCATCTTGGACACCCATTGGTCCAACTTCTCTGCAAATTGAAAAACCAATTAGGTTTTAGAGTGTCTTCTTGCTCCACACCAACATTTTAGTCTTCACCTTACCTTGAAGCACCCTATTTCCATCCATTTTTACTATCAAGGCGAACATCATGCTCTCTAGCTTATGCAACTTTCCCTCAATCACAACGATTCTAGCTAGGCGTGCTTCCGACTTCTAGAATCTTGCTTCTCCATTTTCATATTTTGTTATACTTGTTGATCTCATTCTTCTCAACCACTACCTAGATTCAATCTCAAGATCAAAAAGTATTGAATTACTACTCCAATTCAATTTAGTATTTGGCATAAGCCAAGAATGTCACAAAAATGGCATTTTGGTTATTTAGTCCTTTGTAACATCTTATGCTGACAAGGAAATTTCGGGCTTTGATACCACTCGATCCATAATCCACTTGGTTGTTAACCTAGTGATCCATTATTATGGTTTTAGGGTCGACACTACTCTCAACAAGTCGCCCTAATGGCTTTTAATCCATTCCTAACAATATTGAGATGTTCAAATAATAAACAAAACAACGACAATAAACATACAAAAATAGAGCACAATGCAAGAATTAGTCAAATAACACTATAGTTTTCCTTGGATAAAAAGGATAAAAATGTAGTTGGGCGAGAGTGTTCATGTTCTTAGCCGTCCATTTAATGTAATTAAATAAAACTATATTGTATGCAGCAAAATGTTTTATGGTATAAAGTTGTCGGGAATTAAGTCCTTGACCAATGTGATTAGTTGTAAAGGGTAGTCGCGACAGTTGGTGTTCTCAACCACCGTCAACAACTATATACCTGTTGTTTCATTGTAATCGAGGACATGTTATGTTATGACACGATATATGTTGACATAGCATGGATGATTGTATTTTGTATCTATTACATTAATGAACGAAGTACCATTATTCTGTGCACATTATGCATTCCTGAATATTTCCCATATATGTTGCAAATTATATTCTCGTTTACTTTAGTTCGTTGTCAATTCATCCTTGTGAGTAAACAACAAACTCTAGCAAGAGAATGTAGCACCTCATTCAATATATGATGCAATTTACATGTAAACACCATCAAAGCTATGGACTTTCTAGGTCTATACAATAATACATAAAACTATGTTGTTCCCACAAAAGTTCTTACACTCTCTAGCACTCTGAAATTTTCTGTCCATCTATCAACACAAAAAGTAGAGTATTTTGCATATGGCAATTGAATCCCCTAATACAACATTTGATCTCTTTTATGCTTCTCTGCCTTGCTGCAGCAATGGGAAGACTAGTTGTCCCTAGAATGGAATTTTAATTGGTCACTCTGGTAATTGCTCACCTACTTTCCCATATGGGATCCCAGTTGCTTAAGTTCCTTGACTAATGGCCTTCAGTAGATGATCACCAACATCGTCTGCTGGCCATGCACACTTGCATACACGACCTTGTCATGTCCCATTTTTGAACAATCAAAATAATTTAAGATTTAATTAAGTTGCCTGACATGTTAAGTTTAATTTATTAAAAGTCTTGTATTTTATTATTAAATTAATAAAGCTCCTCAAAATAATATTATAAAAGAAGGGTTGAGAAGACAAAGGATTAATTGGAACATTTTATTGAACCGTTTTTTCTTTGTTAGACTGAACTTCATGTTGAACACTTTGGATTGTTGAACACTACGGATAGTGGTGGTGGTGGGGGGCGATGGGGCGGAGAGGTGGTGGGCGGGGGGGGGGGAAGGGTTAATCAGTTTCTACAAAAACTTAAACCCCTTTGGAACTTGAACTCTTTAGCACAATACTTCTTAAGCAAATATAAACCCTTAAATAGATTAGTAGCAAAGAAAGATATTGCAGTTTAAACCTTAAACAATTTCAGCAATCTTTAACAATGAAGGATTGTAATGTCCTGATGAAATCTGATTAAGCATGAAAAATTTGAAAAATCAATGAAAAAGCATAAAAAAATCAGACTTCCAGATGAAAAAATCAAGTAAAATCAGTAAAAAATCAATCAAAAAACACAGAAAATCAATTTTAAAATCTGGAAAAATCCATAAAAAGGTCTGAAAAATCATTAAATCCATGGTGAAAATTGCCTAAGTATGGAGAGATGAGATCATGAGGACATGGAAAAGAGGCTGGAAAGTCCGCCCAGCTCTTGAAAGAATGGCAAAGTGGCTGGAAAGTCTGCCCTGCAGGAAGAATGGCAAGTGGAAATCCCACTAGAAAGTCTGACCTCACAAGAGAAGGTACTTGGAAAATTCTTCATGAAGTCCGCCCTCAGTTTGGATGATGGAAAAGCAAGTGGAAAGTCCTTCAGCAATTCCGCCCAGCCTTGGATAGATAGATGGTAAACTCCTTAGCAAGTCCGCCTTGCCTTGGGAAGAGAAGTGGAAAAACAGCTTGAAAGTTCGCCCACCTTGGAAAAGGAAATGGCAAGAAGGCAATGAAGTCTGCCTTGGAGATGAGTGGAAAAGAGGGTGGAAAGTCCGCCACAAGGAAATTAGAAATGGCAAAAACATTAGGAAGTCCGCCCAGCTGCAAGAAGTAAATGGAAATTCCTGTTGAAAGTCCGCCAAGAGTAAATGGAAGAAGTCCTTCAAAGTCCGCCCAACCTACTATCAAATGGCAAAAACTTCACAAAGTCCGCCTTGCTTTGGAAAGCTAAGTGGGAAGTTTTCTAGAAAGTCCACCATAAGGAGAATGGTGAATGGAAAGCCAAGTGGAAAGTCAGCCCATGAGGAAATTACAAAGATGGTGCTAAGTTTGGCCTCTTGAAAGAAAATGGCAAAGAAGACATGAAGTCCGCCATCCTATGAAGTCAATTTGGAGAGCAAATAAGGTGGAAAAATGAATGGCATGAAGCCTTGAAAGTCCACCAACTCTTGATAGATAATGGGAAAAGCAATTGGAAAGTCCTCTATAAAGTCCGCCCTACCTTGAGTAATGAATGGCAATAGCTCTTAAAGTTCACCCTCCCAAAACAAAGGGTGAGAAAACAAGTTTGAAAATCTGCCATGTAGAGAGACGAGTATGAAGAGGCATCAAGGAAATTCACTAGGAGAAAATAGCAAGAAGCCTTAGAGGTCCGCCATCCCTAGAAGGTTATAAAAAATAAATGGTAGAAGCCTTGAAAGTGCGCCAAGACACTTGAATGGAAAATAAATAAGTCTAAGAAAATTCGCCATGAGTAGAGATAGAGTATGGCAAATCAATGAGAAGTCCAATTTCAAAAGATAGAAATGGAGAGTTCAACATGAAATGCCTATGCCAAGAAAGAAAATGGAAAAGAACTCATCAAGTCCGCTTGGAAGGAATGGTGAAAAGGTCACCAAGTCCGTTGGAGGTAGACTGGAAAAGAATCAAGCAAGTTCGACTTTAGGAGAGAGAATGTGGAAAAATCTTTATAAAGTCAAGCAAGTTTGCCAAGAGGAGAAATAATGAGGAAATGAATAAAATCCTTGTCCAAGGATGGAATTTGTCTCACATAGCCAGGTTCAGAACTGAAGGACAATCCACAGGAAAAGTTCATTTGAGCACAGAAATGGCCAAAATCTTGAAGGTGTACAAAGTAGCCAAAATTTGTCTAAGTATGGGAAACACTTCACAGAGAAACTTCCAATTTCCTCCATTGTGGTGAAAGCGCAGAGGCATTCTTCTCCGAATTCAAGGCACTTGAAAGAATATCCGGACATCTTGGGGGGGTTTCATCTACAATCCCAAACCTATTGAAGCAATCATGAAAGAAAATAACTTCAAGTCCAGACGTCTGCACCAAGGCGAGACTTCCAATACAGGTAAGAAGAAGAAATCAAAGTCTCAAAAGGAATCCGGGATCAAAGCTAGGACGAAACAAGCACAAGAGGCAGAGTCATCGGCAAGGAAAATATTCTAAGGCAAGAACATGGAAGAATGAACAAAGTGACCAAGGAGGACATCCAACACGTTGAGGTGGCGCCTTGTCATCTTCCAACCATTCAAATTATTCCAAATCAACATGCAACAACTTTCTATTTTATTTGTTGGTTTATATTTAGCAAAAAGGACAAGTGTCGTCGAATGTAATTTTCTCATTGGTTGAGGGGTAGCAAACCCTAATTAGGGTTTTATTTTGTAATCTTGGCTGTTGATCCTAAATCAATCTTGGCCATTGAATTGTAATCGGGGAGCCTATAAATTGAGCTCAGCCCCTCATTTGTAAAGCAGATGGGAGCATGTTGCAAAACATGTTGAGATAAGTAATTGTTGTTAGACTGCCAAAGTAATAAGTAATGCATGCATTGTTTTGATGGTGATTACTTCTCTTATTTTGGAGTTGTCATGGTTCTTATCTCTCATCATAGTTTAGATTTTATTTCATGTATGTTAGATGAATGCAAGATCTGATAAGTATTGATTTATGGTGAAACTTTTTTGCTCATACTTTCTTTGAATGGATGATTTTCATTCAATGCGTAAAGTTAGCCTGAGCTTACTTTGTGGATGCTTAACTTCTGTTTGGATAAATATTGTTCGATTTGATGGTAGTTATTCATGACGTGAAAATCATAAACACACTCCCATGAAGATTGCACCCACTTTGTGTAGTTGTCGTTGAGCGTGGCGAAGCAAAGCGTGGTTATTCGTTTCACCAAGTCAATACTGTCTCTTGAATTCTTAGGAATTAGATTAGAACTTCTGAACCCTTATCTCTTTTTTCAGTTTGTTTGATTCGGGACCCGAGCAATATAGCTTCATTGTCCAGACCTTCATTGTGAATTGAACAAGCCTAGCATAAGTCCCTTTGTGTTACCAGCAAATCACGACGCCCATTGAGTTTACCACACGTCACAGACATATTGAACCTTGGAATCACCATATGATCTTCTCGCAATCTTAGCATACGGGGTGGTTTTTCAAGAGGGGATAGGGTGTCTTTGGGCATTTTATTCTGATGTTTGGTGTGTCACAAAACACGCATCAACATGTCCCTTGTCTAATCTGATATGAATTTTTTCTCTCAAGGAATATCGGAAGGGTTACCAAAATGCAAAACAAAGATCTTGGTTACTATGACGTTCTAACAGTTTATGATTTTTCACCTAAAGGAGAGGAAATAGACCAAAATGTCAATGTTGACACTTCTTAAACCACTGTAGAAATTCCTTACAAATTCTGACCTTAGTTTGCCTTAAGGAATATTGTCAAACATTTCTTATGCAACCACTTAACTTGCTGTTCTGTAGCTTCAGTCAGATTATGCAAGCTTGAAATGACTTCAAATATGTTTGGAATGCTTGCAAATGACTTCTAAGATATCAAAGCATAGGACTAAATACAATTGCAACCTTTATTTGACTTTTCAAATACATCTATATGAATTGTACAAGATAAATGTGCACCTACAGCCAATTGACATTTTAGCAAACAATTGGCATACAAACTAATATGCTGGAAATGAATGCTAGTAAAATTGACAATACATCAAACATATTGCTTGCATCTTATGACTCCTTTATTCATATGTGTTGGCGTTTAAATTCGCACCTCTGGAATGCGGATTTGAAAACGGACAGCTATGCACAGATAAACTGCTCTTCAAATTAGGAGGGGAAGCTCCCTCTTGCTGATGGTGTTTGAAAGAAAGTAAACTAAAACTAAGTTGCCTATCTTTTTGGATCAGCTTAGAGCACAAGGTTTTTTAAACACAAACGCCGCAGCTGAGATTTTCTGATAAGAAGTTCAACTACGACTAACTTAAACTAAAGACGCTCCTAACCTCTCAAGTAATAGCAGAGCAAGAGAAGTTAGAAATTAACAAGGCAGATTTTCTGACAAAATACTTTAACAATCTCTCTCCCAACAAACAACTACACACTTCACTGTAAGCTGAAATAAAGATCATAAAAGCATAACATAGATAACGGAAATCTGAGATTTTAGACCAAGGCAAAAGAGGCTCATGATTTCATTACTCAAATCTCTGAAACAAAAACTCCCTTCTAACATGCCTTGAACAAGAAATTGCAGCTAAGGAGGCTTGCAAACTTATTCTTAACACAATAGAAAACAACAATCTTACTAACTCCTTGTTGGCTAAAGAGGCTCAACAATTTGCTTATCACAATACAAATGAACAATACTTGAGCAACAAATAGAAGGCACAATAGGCTCAGCGTTTTGTTCTCACTAGCACGGTTAAAAATAAATAAATGAGCAAAGGCTCTTATTTATAGAGAAGCAGAGGAGTAGGGAACCCTAAAATCTCCTTGCTTTCACAATCTAGGGCTTGCTCAGCAAGCAAGCTTTATTACTAAATCTAGAAAGAAGAAACCTAAAAAGCAGAAAAAGCGGAACTGCCAACTATTACAACTTATCTTCTTTCTATCCTCAAAGAATGGATAAGGATTATTCCAAGAATAGAAAGAAAGCGGAAAGAAAGCTTCTAGAAGAAAGCTGCTTTAAAGCTCGATCACATCCGCTAGGAAGTCTGAGATTGTGTCCCGATTCGGTGCATCTATGCCATCAACAGCAAAACACCGCTTTTCAAGAATATCTTCGGCATCTGCAATAGATCTCTGGAAATCTTCAATCTCATTGGCCGCTTTATTGAACTTTGCTGACATCATTGAAACATGACCTATCCTTCCACCAACTGGGCTGCAACTATGAACAACATTCTGGAACTGATTTTGCACCTCCTCAAGCCCGACGTAAGAACCATCCTCAAGACTGTACTGAGAGGGGATCTCTATGACAAATTCGCTGATGAAAAGGAGAGCTTCAACCACCCTTTGTCTGTAGGTGATGAATTCTTCAGATATTCTCTCATAAGTTTTAATTTTGAAAACATGACGCTCTCTCCAAGCAAGGATTTGCCTTTTGTGCTCCTTTGAAACCGCTGAACCGTAGGCTGTGTCTAAATCAGCAATGATAATCTCATGCCTAGGTTTTACTTCAGCCAATGTTTGTTCAAATCCTTGGATGCCTTGACGAAGTTCATGAGCGTTTTCTCTCAACTGGAACATCTGAGCCAAGATCTCCTTTCCTCTGACAATGAAGCTCTCGATCCACTCCTGAGTCTCTTTCCCACATATGACCAGCTGTCTTAACTGATGGTGATCAGCTGGTGTCTCTAAGACCTGGGGCAGCAAGTGGCGTTGCTTGTGAGAACCACGAGCAAGGTTAGAAATGAAAAGCTTAAGCTGCTGATTTTCAGCCTTGAGGGCTGCCTTGTCTTCTCCGTCTTTAGCACTCTTTCATGAAGGTTTTCAGATACAACTTTGAAGAGACTCAAATCTGCGTGTCTGGTATTTCTACCGAGATTAGCCTTGACCATGACAAAATCATCCATGTTCACCTCATCCCTATTCTTATCTTCTGGGGGCACTGCAGTCTCTATGACAATCTCGTTATCAGGATTCCTATCAAAATGAACTTGCTTCTTTGCCTTCTTCTTAGGAGGTTCCTGATAGATGTTATCGAGATCATCGACACTCACTTGATATGAAGGCCTTCTCCTAACCCTTCCTAAGGAGTTCTCAAGCCAAGACACCGTAGTATCTTTACTAACTTCCTTAGGAGGTACTGCTGCAATCTCTTCATCATCTTCGATATCAAGATCAATGTGAATTGGTGACGAACCCGTCAAAGGTACAGGAACATGTGTTGAAGGCTCCTCTGCTTCATTCTGAGGTATGGGCTCGTCAAGAGGAACTTCTGAATCAACGTAGGCTGTTCCTGTATGACTATGCCTGAGAAATCCATCCTTCTTCTTACATTTTTATTCGATCTACTGCCTTTGATGCCATCTTGAGACTGACTTTTACCCTTTCCTTTTGACTGTGCTGTGGAAGAAGAGGGAATTATCCTTGGCGGCTCTGCTACTGGAATAGAGTTCTTCCTTTTAAGCACTAGGAAAACCTTACTATACTCCACAACTTGTTTTGTTCTGTCTTCAACTGAAAGAGATTCCTTGTTTGCCCAATTAACTTGTGGAAGAGGCTGATCCTCGATTCTTTTCTGAGTGTACATTGGTAGAAGCACATCTTCATCATCATCGGAGAGTCCTTCAATGTCTTCATTCAAACAGTCTTTCATCTGATGGAGAGTCAACCTGCTGTAACTACGCCTTCGCACTTCAAACTCATCTGCACAGTTAGCCCAAAAATCTTCAAGTGCGGGTATGTGATTGTAGTTCTTCTCCAACCGGCCAGCGTAGACACCATGAGGGTCAAATGACCGCCTCTCACTGTAGGATTTCAGACCAAATTTATCTAGCTCTTCTCCAATTGTCTTGGCATCTGTAGCGGTCCTGCATGTATAAATACCCAACCCTAATGGAAAGTGAAGAGAGGGTTTCTTTCTATTTCTCAAGACTATATGAACACCGTGAGCTTGCCTCAAGAATTCCATGAAGATGACCTCGTCTGACGGATACCTTGGCAACATGAGCGGGGCACCTGAATAACCATAAACCCTGAGATAGGTAAAGGTAGGAAACTGTATAAACCAATCTGCCCATTCTGCCATTGCTGCCCTGGCAACTGAAGAGATGCGGACGTGCAATTCATTGTCTAAGTCACGCACCGTGTACATCAAGAATGCCTCGTTCACCCTTTTGTAGTGGTGCAACGACTTTGTGAATTCCAACTGGGGATAATAGTTATATATGTGTTGAACGCTCAATGACCCCTCGGTGTTCAATCCTCTGAATTGACCTTGATAGGCCACCAAATAGACTAGATATGACACCATGTGGAATACATGAAACTGAAAATATTCTGTTATTTGCTGATGTAGGCAGTCACTTATCAAAGTAGGCCAATCATAAAACTCAGTCTTTTTCATAATGTGAGGTATGGCATAAAACATCCAAGGTTGGAACTTGGTGGCATCTGCTGAACCAGTGACCCTGTTGAGCAAAGTGATGATGATGGCAACCTCGTCCTTGAACTCTCCTCGCCCGACATTCTTGGGCAATGTCTTATGTTTTTCTTTCATCCATCTCTGCGCAATCTTCTTGCTGTATTTGTCCTTATGCATGTTCCACATCTTTTCACATTCATCCCTCGAAAGAGTTACACTTTCAGGCCATGGGGGAATGGAAAAACACCTTTCGACCATGTCAGGCTTTAGACTGCAAATCAACCTGCCATCCGCTGACTGGATCTCCCTAGTAGCCGGGTTGTAATGCTTAATGCAAGCGATTACGAACTCAAGGCTCTGAACTGATATAGGAATAGACGCTGCTGCGAGGAGTCCAGAATGACCCAGGTTCTTGATTGAAATGTTGCCTGCTCTCTCCAAGGGATATAGATCGAACACCGGCTTAACATGATGCAAGTCTGTCTCAGCTGTTTTGATGTAATTATGAAAGAGAGCTGATTCGGACTTGAAAACATTAGGAGTGTACTCCATTTCAGAAAACTTGAAGAACAACTGTAAACTCGCCTTGGTTCAGACAAGTCTTGTGCAATTTCTATTTTTAGAATGCTGATTTTTATGCTTCAACGGACGAATTTTTTGAGAATTTTTCTGAGATATGGGTTTTGTTCAGAATATCAATGCAAGATAACCCAGATCGTCCGTTTTCGAAAATCTTAAATTTTGACTGAAAAAGCAGCAAACCCTAATTTCTTCAATTTTTCCTGAAAAAAGCTGGCATCTGGGTTTTGTTCAGAATATCATTAGAAATGGACCCAGTTGATTGGATTTGCAAAACCCTGACGCTTGATCAAAAAAGCAGCCAACCCTAGGTTTTCAAAAAAAACTGCGATATGGGTTTTCTTCAGAAGACTGATTGGAAAGGACCTAGATGGTTGAAATATGAATGCTCTGAGGTTTTCACTGACATGCAAGATAAAAGCACTTGCTGCAACTTGATGAAGTTTCTTGAAAAATTCTTCAGAAGGTGGAGGCAAAAAGACCCAGATGACTGAAAAATTGAAAGCCTTGGCCTTCTGCTTGAAAAACTTGATCTTCTGGAACAAAAAGCTTGAAAAAGCAAGGGTTTATGCTTGCTGGTCTGAAAAATCTGATGTAAAACCAGCAACTATGAATTCTTTAATCACAAAAATTTCTCAAACTTGCTGCTCCAACTTTCTCCTCTGGATGCTACCTGCAAAAATAATGAAAAATACATTGAAAAGAGGTGTTAAATAGACTTAGGGTCCTGATTTAGGTTTTGCTTTCTTTTCTGCTTTTATTTCAAAACCCTAAAACTCAGCTTCTTGGATTTGAACGCCATCTTCCTCTTCTCACAAATTTGAAATTTTGAAAATCTTCAAAAATTTCTAAGGCATGAAGATTTGGGCGCCCTTCTTCAAGAGGGGCGCTCAACTTCACCAGACTTAGTCAAAATTTCAACCTATTTTAACTTTCCTCCATCTTAACATGCCACTTCACCTCTGATTTCCCGTTGACAGATCAACCCGACAGACGAGCTGGGTGATTCACGGCGAAGCCTGACTGATTCTGAAAAAGACGTTCTGGAGGCACCTCCAGCTAAAAACTTGATTTCGACCTCCGAATTCACGGGAGGCTTTTCCTTCTAGGGGCGCCCAACTTCTTCAGTGTTAGCCATTTTTTCTGATTTCCAAGTCCTTCATTAACTTCTCTTCCACGGATGATCTTATTAAATCTTGAGCTTCGGACGTCAGAATGCTGAATGTTTGTGCTCATCGCGAAGCTGACGGAGAATGAAGAGGGGTCTTTTGGAGACACTTCTGCCAAAAAGTATCTTTGAGGCTTCCAAAAGTTTGGGCGCCTTTCTTCAAGGGGGGCGCCCACTTTCAACAGTGTTAGTTTTATTTTTTTGATTTTCTGTGTTTGCTTCTGAACTTTGGTTCTCAGCCTTTGTCGGACCCTACTTTTAACTCTTCGTATCTGGTGACTGCGAACTCCGATTGACGTGCCGAGTGTCTCGCTGGAAAGCCAGTTGAATTCAGAAGACCTCCCGTTATAGCTTTGACTGCAAATTCATCTGTTTGCACCCTTGAAAAGTTGGGCGCCTTTCTTCAAGGGGGGCGCCCACTTTCACCAGACTTAGAAAAATTTTCAATTTATTCATCTTCAAGTTTCAGATCTTCATTTTATACCTTCCACTTTGACTTAAATTTGCTGGAGACTGGATTGTCGGATGCTCTGACGGGGATATCCATCGCGAAGCTAACTGAAAACTGAGCAACTTCCATTTGAGATTCAAACCCTAATTCTTTCATCTGGTGCCCTAAAAAGGTGAGCGCCTTTCTTCAACTGGGGCGCCCAAATTCACCAGACTTAGAAAATTTTCATGATTTTCCAATTTTCTTTCTCGTTCTTCGTGCATGTTCGTTGTTTCACCTTCTGCCGAAATTTGAATGCTGAAATTGATGCCTGGCAGTCAGATGACCTCCATTGATGACCTCGGAACTCCAGATATGCTTCTGAAAAAGTTGAATAGACCCAGTAGGGCAAAACTGATTATTTTAAGATTCTGACTGCACCAGCCTGTACTGGGACACATTTTGAGCCAATCAAAATCGATTCGGACCCTATCGGACCAACTTTCTATTTTTAGAAATTTTCTATTTTTAGAAAATTTTGCTAGTATCCGTTTTGAAAGAAACCCAGAAAAACTTTACTATTTCAAGAAAATTTCTAAAAATAGCAGTTTTCCTAAAATTTAGGGATGAAAAACTGAGATCTGGGTTTTGTAGGTTAAGCTGCTCTTAGCAGACCCAGATCGTCAGAAATTGAGAAATTTGTGTTTCAACCCTCCATGCAAGACACGCACACCCAAATTTTGACCTTTTTGACTGATTTGACAAGACTTTTACTCATTTCTTCAAAATGTCTAAGTGTAACAAAAATTTTAATTTTGGGGTACAACATAAATAATAAAAAGAATTCAAATATTTGGATAAACTAAAAGAACAAATAAATAAATTATATATATATATATATTTGATCCGTAAGGTGATGATTTTATTTATATAAAGAGAAATATACATTCGTCTGCTATGCAGGAATAATTACATTGAAGAACTTCATATAGCCAAAAACAAACACGGAAGAGTTCAACCAGTTCCATATTGGAAGCATCGAGCCAAAGATAGACACATAGTCAACCTTCTTCAAAATTTACAAAAAACTAGACCCCAGTTCGAAGACACTGTGAGTAACAAGACAAGACCAAGCCAAAAAACCAGACGAACACCAACCCGAATCCCACTAATTACCAGAAACCATTTACCTCTGCAAAACAAACGAAACCTTCCACCCAGTCCGTTCCCACCACCGGCACTAACTTCACTTTTTGCTTCAAGAACTCCACTGCCACCTCTGCAAGCTTACGATGTCTAGATAATAAATATATATAAATAAATAATATTTTTTATCACAAAGAGAAATCAAAGATTTGATCACAACGATAAATCAATAAAAAAAAAAAATTAGAGAATGATAACCCTCGACATATTTTATATATATTAATATTTAATATATGTATGCTAGAAGGCAACATTCAACCAAAACATTAGTTTCCCGCCTATAAGACAGGGACTAATAAATATATTTAAAATATCTTATATAATGCTCGTACTTTGTTGTACCCAAACCATTTTTTGTTTTTTGCTTTATTAAGGCTTTTTGCTTAAAATAGTCTAAACCTTGTAAAATGAGGTCAAAACACAATTTTTGGGCAAATCAAGTATGGGCTTTTAGTCAGTTTGATGTCAGGAAGATACTAGAAAAAATTGAAATTTTTGAAAATTAGGGTATTTGGACCCCTGTTATTAGGTCAAAAACCCTAAAAATTGAAACTTGTCAGAATTGACTGAAAATTGTTTTGATTGGCTTATTTCACTTCATAAATGGTGAAGTTAGATTCAGTTAAAAGTCAGTTTAAGTCTGGTGGGTAGTTTTTACTTTTTCAGGTGGAAAGTTAGGACCTTCAAGGTCATTAATGGTAGATGGCTAGAGACCAAGTGTCAAAATCTAAGTCTAAAACACTCAAACAAAGAATTTATGGCAAGATATGTGCAAAATATTGCTTCGACTTGGAGGGGATTTTTTGTCAAGGTGAAAATCATTGAAATTTTTCTAACTCTAAAGCAAAAGACCCCCTGCTATCCAGGGGCGCCCTAGATTTTAGAGGCCCATATTTTAGTTTTAGGATTTGTCACTTCCAAGAAGACTTCTCCAGAATACTATCAGCTTCACAATGAGCCTACCAGCCAACCTGGAAGATCTGTCTAGCATCTGATATAGGAGATTGAATGAGAAACAAGGGAAATGGAAAAATGACTAACACTGGGCAGAAAAGTGTGCCTCTTAGCTAGGGGTACCTATCTTTTTGAGGGACTAGATGAAGGTTTCTAAGAAAATGATACCCATGATGTTTGTCTCAAACTTGATCAGGCTTCACAATGAATCTGTCAATGGGTAATATGAGTTGTTGAACTGTCAGAATCAAGAGTCAAACATAAGGTCCAATCATGGTAAAAAAATGTCAGGAAACAACAAAAGCGCCCCTAGAGGCCAGGGGAGCCAAAGGTTTTGGAGCCTTAAATGCAGTCTTTCTAGTGATCTCAGGTATTCATCTTGTTTGTGTTACTTCTAGCTTTTTGTTGCATATCTCAGCTGGGTCAAAGGATTTCTTAGCAGCTTGCAGCCGTGGATTAAGTGTGGATTCAACTAGTTTGAAAAATGGCTATCTTTGGGGGCAAAAGCGCCCTTGGAGGCCAAGGGCACCCATGATTTTAACCCAACATATGATGTTTTTTTGGAAAAGTTCTCTCCAATAGCTCTTGTACAGAATGGAGCTAGCTCCACAATGAGCCTGTCAGTCAGTTCTAAAGTTTTTCCAAATGTCGAAGATCACGAGATGAAGGGAGGTCAAAATCACCTTCAAAATGATGAAAATAATGAAAATTTGACTGTCTGAAGCCAAAAGCACCCTTGGAAGCCAGGGGCACCCTGAATTTTGAAGCCTCAGATCTCAAAATTAGGCTTTGCAACCTCAAGGAGTTTCTTGTCAGTTTTGATCCTGCTCTTCAATGAAACTGTTAGCCAGTCTTCTAGACACATCAGTCAATCGGAATCAGTGGTTGAACATGGGCTTCGATGAGGTTTGTAAAATGAAAATTTCAAGAAAATTTCACTCTAGAAAAGTGACGCCTAGAGTCAAAGTTTGAATTTTTGACTCAAGTGCATGAAGCGCCCTATAATGGTGGAGATTGTGAACTGAGCTTAAATATTAATTAATCTTCAGTTGGTTGACTTCAATTGAACTTAATCTTTGCTTGCAAAGGGGCAACTTATTTTTGCATGTACAGTTAACTGAATTGGTCCAATTAGAGGTGGCGCCCTATTTAGGGATAATTTCTCAATCAGTTAACTGAGTTTTGGGGGTCCAATCAGAAGGTGCTAAATTTTTTTGAGTTCCAATCAGGGTGACACCTAGATTTAATGCATATTGTGATGCCTTTGGACTTGAATTTATTTACTTAAGTCATATTGGTGTCCATTACTCTCATAACAGATGCAAGCAAACATGATTTTCTTGAGCAAACGAAGATCAAAAGGTGCTTCAGGCAATATTTTTCAGTGTTCTTCGTAGTGTTAGGTCCAGATTGTTCAGAAGATACATTTTCTAGACTTCATTTTTTGAGTGCATGTAGACTTCATTGAATTCAGTTCAAGCATAGGCAATTTTTTGAGGCAGAATAATAACTAATATTTTCTATCTCTAAAATTCTTCTATTCTTGTCTTAGGTTTTCTCTCTCATTTCAAAGTAAATGACAAAATTTTCAAAATATGATCATTTGGGTTCACATATTTTAGCGTCAGCAGCAAAACCCATGTCTTAAGATTTTTTTCAAGAAAATTGCCCCATTGCTTCCACCTTAGAAGCACTGTGCTTTTTTTCTGAAGATTCCTTTGCATGTGGGCCAAAAACATAAAATTTTCAAAATTGAATCATCTAGGTCGGCTTAGAATTCCATTACCTACAAAACCCATATGCCCATTTTTCTTGAAAAAAATCCCCCTGAAGCCCTAAAACCCCTTCAATTCTTGATTGAAAAGCCTTTGCATGCCTTGCTAAAACTCAAAATTTTGAATTTATGATGATCTAGGTTTGCTTAGAATTCAATTCACTACAAAACCCACGTTTCAGAAAAAATTCAAAAAAATTTCCCGCAACTAGTTATCTTTAGCCTCATCCAAAGCTTTTTTCATCTTTTTCTGAAAGTTGTTCAAACATATCCGACTTTACAGTAAAAAATCTAGATTTTCAAAATGCAATTCAACCCCATAGATTACAAGGCCAAATCGATCTTGGTGCACGAATTTTTGAAAACCTCAAACACAGACTTGGGTCATGTCTATCTAGTGGTCAATCTGAGCACGTTGTAAGGCGTTAGCATCACCATAGTGAAGAATCTTGAGCGTTCTAGATTGCTGGTAGCAACATCTATTCCTATCACGGTTTTCGATCTCGAGTTCGTCATTGCTTGCATTAAGCACTACGACTCATCCACAAGACAAATCAAGTCAACCGATGGGAGGGTCATTTGTAGCCTCAAGCTGAGGGACGTTGAGAAGTGCTTTGCTATTCCTCCTCGCTCAGACAATTTTACCATAGTCATTGAGGATTGCAACAAGATATGGTACGAAGACCAAGAAAGATCTTAGAGGAAAGTTTCTCATAGATGTTTGAAAGTACATAAGACCAACATACCAAAGAAGGTTGGGCATGGGGAGTTCAAGGATGAAGTTGCTATCTTGATAACTTTGCTCAACTGGGTTATAGGTTAGGAGGAAGCTAATATTTTCCAACCATGGATGTTCTATGTCATTTCCCAGATTATCGACAACAAGGAACACTTTGACTGGGCCATGTTAATTAGTGAGTGTCTTCACCAACAGATCACAAGATTCCTCAAAATCCACGAGTTTCACATGGTGTCTTATTTGGTCTACTTAATTGCGTTCCAGGGCAATTATAGACATTTGAAGACCAATGAGACTCTTGGCGTTCAACATGTTCACAAATATTACTCTAAATTGGAGTTCTCAAAGGCTAAACAAGATTTCAAAGGAGTGAATGATCACTTCCTAATGAAGACAGTCAAACATCTCGATAATGAAATGCACATCAGGATTTCACAAGAGGCAAGATCAACAATGGAGATTTGGGTGGATTGGTTCATTCAATTCCCCACTTTCACATATATTCAAGTGTATGGTTACATCAGAGAACCTCTGATGCTACTGAGGTACCTGTCAGACAAAGTCCTATTCATGGAGTTTCTGAGACAAACTCAAGAGGTTCACTCTTTTCTTCACAATTGACACAAGCAAGCATTCACCTTTCCTTTTGGATGGGGTATTTACAAATGCAAGGCAGCTATTGATTGCAAGTTAATGACAAACGAGTTGGAAAAATTCAATCTCAGGTTTCTTATCGAGAGGCGTTCTTATGATCCATTGGGTCATTACTCAACATGCTTGGAGCGAAGTAATTCACACAAGCTAGCACTTGAGGAATTTTGGGCTAATTGCAAAGACGAATTTGAAGTGCACTGACGTCATTATTGTAGACTTACTCTTTCTCAGCTCGCTAATTTTCTATTAGAAGATGTTGAGGGTTTGTCAGATGATGATGGAGAGGTGTTACTTAACATTTATGTCAAAGATCAAGTTGCTCGCCAGTCACTTCACCAACCAGATTGGTACACCGGGGAGAGTACTTCAATTGAGGACCTGTCAAGGAAAGTTATCAAAACCAACATGCACTTCTTGGATAGCAAGAGAAGGCGCAAGACAGTTCTAGTCACGGAGCCGCCAGTAGGGTTTTCTTCACTACCTTCTACCTCAAGGTTGAGGCCTCAAGTTAAGGTTATCTTGAAGCCACTTGAAGGTGTTAGAGTCAATGGGAACATAAAGGGAAGAAACACCAAGAAGCAAAACCAGAAGTAGGTTGAAAGGGCCATGAAGTTCCAGTGGAGACAGTTATACAGGCTAAAGTAGATTCAACAACTCTTGATGCGCCATTTTCACCATAGTCACCCCCCATTGATATAGATTTAGAGCCAAAATCACCAATTCGGCCAGTCTCAACGCTAGTTGATCCATTAGAGGTTGATACAACAACAACGGTCTCTCCTCAAGAAGATAACATTGATCATTCGTGTTGGCTCGAGAGGTCTTTGGGAAGACTGAGGCAAAAGCCTTCATATCAGCTTGATTTGTCTGAGTTTGACAATCCTTATCAGGTTAGGTTGAACAAGAAGGTTAAGAAGCAGGTGCACATAAAGAAGACTCTAGAAGTTGAGATCGTCATTGAAGTTGCTACACCACCAGAAGGTAAGAGCTTGGATGAAGTTGAAGTTGGTGGTTTCACTTTCGGCAAAGCAAATCTTGGCAGGAGCACTCAACAAATAGTCATGAGCCTCTTTAAGGTTGTTGCAAGTAATCTTGAAGAGCGCACCATGAAGGACGAAGAATATAAGGCAACTCTCAAGGCTGAAGTCAAGCAACTCCGACAGTACATCTTAGATCTCGTTCATGGAAACTCAAACAGAACACCTAGTCTTCCACACCTCCAGGGGACACCTATAGAACAACAAAAGTTGGATCAATTAGTCAATTATGGAAAGCTCTTGGACAACTGGATTGAAGAGTTCATTGTTGTAGGCCAATGCCTTCTCATAGAGTTATATCAATTGAGGTACGATGCACATGAGCTTCATCAGGGTGATCCAATAGCTTGAATTGACCATAGCACAAGGCAAGCCGAAGGACTTGATACTCATATCTTAGTTAGCAGTTGCATACGACACCATTGTAGAAGATCATGAGGATAAAAGGAAGGTTTTCACTTGGAGAGAACAACATCTCTTCAAAGTGGAAACGTATGAAAGAATCTCTATAAGGATGGTTGCGCTTAGAGAGAATGTGGACGATGCTCTCAAACTTATCAATGGGTTTATCACTAAGATTCCATGCCACTATCTTCTTGGGGATGGTACATACATTGAGCTTGATGCAGTCCAAATCGAGTTTGAGAAGCTTGTTCATGATAGTCTTGACGGAGATCCTATGGCATCCAAGTTGGATAACTTCTCAGTGATGATAACTAGTTTCAAAAAGGAAACTAAAGAGGTCAAAGAATGCATGAGGATGATGAAAGATGGTGAGAAGGAATTGAACATGAAGTCTATCATTGTGGATAACATCAAGGTGCCAAAAGATGAGATAGTCGACTGGATCCTGGACGAAGTGATAGCCTGTGACGGCTTAGAGTAGACAATCAGTTAGATCCTACAGTTATTCCCGAGGATATAGTCAAAAGCAACAATTAACTTGACATCAGTCTTGAGTTCTAATTGTTGATTTTATGCATGTTTATCTCATCCTCAGAGATATCTTTAGAGGAGGTCAGACTTTTAGTTAGGATCAGTTAAGTGATGTTAGTTATCAATTAACTTTCATTTCAATAAGGACGTGCATGTTGCACATGTCCAATTTAGTTTAGTCTTATTTCAGTTAACTGATGGTAGTTTTCTAGTTAATTGTATAGTTTCATTTATTTAGGTTTAGCAATAAACTCTTGTATGCCTGCAAGACTCATGTTAACTCAAGGTGATTTTAGGGTTCCCTACACCTTGAAGTTCTAAAAATAAGAGCACCCTTGCTCATTTTTAATTAACTTTTGTGCGTGATAGCATACATGCTGAGACACCTTGCCTGTAGTATTGCTATTAAGTATCTGTTCATGAACCTTGATGGTGATAATAAATAGCTGAGCCACCTTGCCTGAATGCTATTATTATTGTACTGATTCACTTAGATTAAATATAATTGTTGGTTTGATCGTTTATTACATGCGTGTCTTGTCTAAACAATTTGCTATCCGAGTTATTATTTCATGTTGTGATTAATAGGCTTCGTTTCATATCTACACTTCAGATAGGTGTCGTCATCTCCTTGGGAATTTAGAAGTAAAGCTTATCGTGTGTTGTCGTGATTAATAATCTTTGTTTCATATCTACACCTCGAATAGATGTTGTCACCTCCTTGGGAATTTAGAAGTGAGGATTGTCATTTGTTGTTGTTGCCAATAATATTTCTTTTAGCCTACGCGTCAGATAGGTGTCATCATCTCCTTGGAAATCTTGACCTAAAGATTTCGTATAACCAATTCCCTGCTCCTAAGTCTTCATGCTCTGTTTCTTGAGGAAATAGGATAGTTTCGCGTTTAGCCTAGTTATAGTAAAAGATTTGCAAAACCAAAGAAAATCCTTAGCTGCAACGTATTAGGTTTCCTTAACCTTGTGCCTCTTCCAACTGAGTCAAAAAGATACGATTTAGATCATTTACTTTTTCATGCATATCAACATAAGAAGGAGCTTCCCATCCTAATTTGAAGAGCAGTCATTACGCACTATGCATAGTTGTCCGTTGCCAATACGCATTCCAGATGTGCGGATTGTAACGCCAACATACTCATTAAATAAAATATATTCATAAAAATATTTCAAGCAAAAACTAAAATTTTCAATTACAATTAAAGTATTTTAAAAAATTATATATATATATATATATATACCGTGACGTGCATGCCTTGGTTTGCAGTATTGCATAAACACGGCAGGCCGTAATTATAAGGGAAGAAACGATAATTATATCGTTAATGTTCGCCCAATGCAAATCTCTGTATTAAAAATCCTTTTTTCCGTCTCTTCCTTATTTCCGTTCCTGCTTCACGAGCGGAGATCTAACACCTCTTAGTTCTACGAAATTTCTGCAGAGGTGTTCTGTAGGTCCAAGCGTCGAAACCCCCTGATAACAGAAATAAAGCTTTTGCCCAAAGAACAGTGGGTTGAATTAGCAGGAGGGCAAGATGGTGCTCGGGGAATTAGGGGGCAGCATTGCCCGTGCCCTTCAGCAGATGAGCAATGCGACTGTTATTGATGAGAAAGTTTTGAACGAATGCCTCAATGAAATTTCCCGTGCTCTCTTAAAGTCAGATGTGCAGTTCAAAATGGTGAGGGATATGCAGCTCAACATTAAGAAGATTGTCAATTTTGACGATCTCGCAGCTGGCCACAACAAGAGACGGATTATTCAACAGGTAACAACATTAGGGTTTGTATTCCCTTTATAAACAAAAGAAAGGACAAGTTTAAATTGCTTTCTTTGGGAATTATGGTATCCTCTGTTTTTTTTTGCGTCTCTGCTAGCTAAGATGAATCTGAATTTTTAACAAAAATACCCCCTAAACTGTCAGAATAGGACGAGTTCAAGCGGTAAAAGCGAATGGGATTTAAACAGCTGCGTCTTAAATTCAAACCTCAGGAGACATAATAATATGTTGAAATTGGGTAAAATACAGGGTCCAAACAGCAATCTGGTTAGCTTTAAAAAGTGAGATTTTACCAAATTAAAAGAAAAAAAACAAAAAAAACTTGTATTTAGTTGTAATTTTTCCTTTTGTGAATTGTATATACCCTTGAAATTTCGTGATTTTATTAATGGATACCCAATCGTATGGTCTCTGTAAGAGAATTTTATAACACTTTTTAAAATTCTTCTTTGATTTTTCTTTCCAAAGCCAGAAGATATATGTTTTGTGTAAGTATTTTTCATGATTTTTCCAAAGGACAGTAGGAAACAATCCATATTTAAAGCCAAACATCTTGACCAACTAAACGAGGACCATTGATAGTCACACCAACTTTCTTTATATTTTGGGATGTATTGTTAAATCGCATGTTTGTTCTGAGATAGTTGATCATTACAAGACAAAAAGCGAAAAATGCAGAGCCAGAGAACAAGACAAAGAAGCTTTAGCAAATAACCAAGCAATTGAATCATAAAAACATAGCCTAACACCCACTGAAGTAGATGAGAGTAGAGTCAATGATCTGAAGTGCCAAGCCAACCTCCAACTACCTACATCAGATTATCCATTTCTTGCAGTTCCTTGAGCTCTCTCTCATCCACAAGTACCAGCATCTCTGCAAGTGTTGTCTCTGCCTCTACCTTTCAAAATGCAGCAGCTTCTTCTTTGGATGCCCGCAGCATCATTTGGCTGGAAATGGGGCATGCATTGGTGATTTCCCTCTCTGAGCAGTGCCACGACTTGGAGGCAAGGGCAGGTTGAGCTCAAGAGCTTCCAAGTGCTGCAGAAAATTCATTATATCTACTCAAGTTCATTGACAAACCCCCAATTCAGCTTCAAGTTCATTAACCCGTAGTCTTGTGGATGCTTATTGTGTCCATAACCGTAGGAACAACAAGGCATGGCCAGAACCTGGCAGAAGAAGTGGAATAACATATTGAATGCATTGGAAATCATGACCTGGCGATGAGCTCATGGAAAGCCTCTTTGAAGTGCTACTCATGAAGAACAGGTTTTCCTGAAACTGCAGGAACAAATCCAAGAAGTAAGAGTCTCAAAGCTGTTAGGCCTCCCTTGTTAGTTTTATGATCAGATTTAATGCGCATAAATTAATTCAAAAATTCAACACAAAGACACAGCAAATACCCTGGGAAAACCCTCCTCTTGAGGGGAAAAACCCAGCAACAAATATCTCTCTAATATATATCAATAATGGCAACAAGTCTTTTTACAATGAGGCCAATCTCAAGGCCGATATGCAGCACCTTCACAAGATGCAATGATAACAAGTAATCAGCACTTCCTTGTAACTCAGATCTGCCCTTAAGAAATTCGCTATCTGCTCTTGATAATCTGCAATCTGCACTTGATTGATCTGCCCTTGAGGAATTCGCACTTGGAAGAGAAGAAATGCTCGAACTTGATTGATGCCCAAATAGAGTGGAATGATCTTGTATTTATACAACTTGAAGGAGAGAGGTCACACCTTTTCATGCAAGGTTGGCCATCATAAAAATATAATTTCAATTTAATAAATTCAATTTACAGGGAAGGTCGGCCAAAAAGATAATTACAAAGTTGCCATGTGAAGCTCCTCTTTACATTGAATAATCACATATAAATAAGGAAGTATGAAGCCCGAAGCTGCAATTACATCAACATCCCTCAGCTTAGAAACAGATAGTTGATGAACCTATTGCTACCACAATAGCAAAAAAGATAATCACAAAGGAAACACAATATCGCACATGCCCAAATATCATGAATATAAGCAGGTTGAAGAACATGAATGGCTGTTGTTTCAGCCATTATGAAAGTGGTACTGAGTGAATCCAATTGAGAGAAGAAATCTATCTTGGCATACCAAGCCCGAGATGCCTATTTGAAGCCATAGATAGGTTTCGTAAGTCTGCATACCAAGCAAGAGTCATGTAAAAATCCTTGTGGCTGCTCTAAGTGTACCTCCTCCTCAAGATCCTCATGAAGAAAGGCACTCCTCACATCCATTTGATGAACCTGTTAGTGATGTGCAGCAGCAATAGCAAGAGTGAGTTGAATAGAGTTCATCTTTGTAAAAGTGCAAAACTCTCACCGTAGTGAACATTGGGAACATAGAAAATCCCTTAGCAACTAGGCAACCTTTGAACTTATCAACTAACTCATCTATGCAAATTAAGTTTGGTAGATCCACTTAAGCAAACAAGTTTCCTTTCTTTAGGAAAAGGGACTAAATTCCAAGTGTGGTTCCTCATGAACGAGTTGTATTCCTGTCATGTCCCCAATTTGGGACCAAATTCCAATTGGCGGGAAAAAGCAATTTTAAATGCTATAATATTAAATAATTAATAATAAATAATAATATTAAATAATAAATAATAACATTAAATTTAAATTATTAAAAATAATATTTAAATTTATAGATTTTGGCTGACCCACTTGGGAAGGCGACTTGGATTGAGTATTTATTCGGGCTCAAGGCGTCATGGAGATCACCACGAATTTGGATGAGAATCTTGCCTACTATCGGCAAGGACGTAGTCACTCACGTGGGGCACCTAGGCATTGGACGTAGTCGCATTTCTGGGGAATTTGTGTTAAATCTCACTATTCCTTCAACATTTGTTCATTTCCATTTAGATTACTCATTGCATTCGGTTCTGCACAGGGAGAGTAGCAAAGTCATCGGGTCTCCAATGGGAGCGTGATTACAAAGAGTGACTCACATTTGCCATAGTTGGGGACTTGGCTCATATTGGATCGAGCAATTCATTTCACCTTTGGCGCACGAGTTGGAATCCTACTACAGTGGTGCATCACATAGTTTGCAAACTCAGACTCGAGACTCGGCACAGACTCGGGAAAAGACTCGGCAAAAAAAAAAATCCGTAGTTTTACAAAAAAACAAGAACAAATTAATGCATTTAGAGAACATAAGAGCCTAATTTGATTATCAAACACTCATAATTCAAAGATTACACATGTCATATGATCATCAAACACTCAATAATTGAAATTTCATCATTCATAGTCATCAAATACTCATAGTTTCAATGTATAACAGCATCATAAGTTTATAAATGTTTACATATAATCATGTCAAAAAGAGGAAAACATTAACAACCACATGTAATCTACATCTTCATCTTTCCCCTCCCAATGGTACTCAATTTTGGAGGCCTAGAACTAGAAGGTGCCCGTGCTATAGTATCCGAACGAGGACTAGGAGATTGAGCAGGAGAAACATGATATTCAAATGTGTCTTCGTCATCCTCCATGGCATCCAATCTTGCTGCTTCTTCTTCTGCTGCTGCTCTCTTTAATTCAGCAAGATCCTCATCAGTAAGGAAGACATCAGCCTCATCATTTTGTTCATCAATAGTCCATTCACCATATGGATCAATGTCATCCAAGTCGATGGACTCGTGTGAAACACCCTCCACCTTTCTAGTTTGAAGGCGAAGGTTGTACCAAACAAAAACTAAATCATTTAGGCGCTGCTGAGTCAACCTGTTCCTCTTCTTTGTGTGAATGTTCTCAAATAAACTCCAATTGCGTTCACACCCAGAAGCACTGCATGGCTGTGACAAGACTCGTATGGCTAGCTTTTGAAGATTTGGTGTGCTAGCACCATAGTTCTCCCACCATAGATCTACAAAAACATGTTTAAAAAATATAAGTATTAAGAAATAAGAATAAAGTAAACAATCTATATGTAAGAATCAAGTTTCTAATTTCATTTTTTACCTGGTTGTTGTTTTCCTCTCCTTTCAATTGCTTGTTGGGAGGAAAAGAGTCTCCCCTCTGCACCCTTGTAGACCTTGAATAGATAAAAGAAAAAGTAAATCAAATATAGAAAATTCATAGATAGTCAAGGCTCAACATTGCAAATTCATAAATAAGATGTAACAAATCTCACCTCCAACTCATCAAGCACTTTATCTCTCAGCTCACGATCAGGCACCATCCTATCAATGCATATGACAAGACCTTCCATGACCTCCTCATCCGCCTTAAATGTGTCCGAGAAGTAGAACTTCGGATTCAAGAAGTAGGCAAAGGCATGAATCGGCTGGTGGAGTTGGTGTGTCCATCTCCGATCAATGATGCGCCATATGATTTCATATTTCCTTTTGTTGCCGCCATAGTAACGTGATATGGCCTCTTTGGCCCTATCCATGGCCTCATAGATGAAACCCATTGGCATGCCATCTCCATCCACCATACGAAGAACCCTCACCAAAGGTTTTGTCACCTAAAAAAATGAAAACAAATGTTAAATTATAACAAAATTAACCCCTCAAAAAATAAAAACAGCAAATAGATTATCATGTATAATTTTTTTTTGTGTGATTGCTACTTACCCCCATCAACTCCTCTCCATTTTTGATGAATGTCTCATCAAAAACTATGGCAACAATCCTCTCCCCTTCAGGTCTATTGGAAAATGAGGACTCCTTCCAAGCATCGGACACGAACATTTGCTTGAGATGACCAATGGCACCAAGAATGCTTTGCAATGTGAGGAAGTGGCTAGCAAATCGTGTCACTCCAGGTCGCACAAGGTCCTTGCCATTTGTGAATTTCCTCATCAAAGAAAGCACCCAAGTATGGTTGTAGATAAATTTTGTAACACTTTTTGCATCTTCAACCACTCTTTTGACCCATGAAATCTTCCCAATGTCCTCTAGCAATAGGTCTAAGCAATGTGCAGCACACGGAGACCATGCAATTGTGGGATACCTCTCCATAAGTAGTCTACCTGCAGCTACATATGCAGCTGCGTTGTCCGTGATGATTTGGACAACATTATCAACTCCAACCTCCTGGACCACCCCATCTAATAGATTGCATAAAGTCTCAGCATTTTTAACTTCATGGGAGGCATCTATTGATTTTAGAAACACCAATCCACCATTAGAGGCCACTAAAAAGTTAAGGAGAGTTCTATTTCGTCCATCTGTCCACCCATCAGATAAAATGCTGCAACCTTTTCTTCGCCAAAATTTCTTTTGCTCATCAACCACAAGCCGTGTATTCTTTACGGCTTCCTCTAGCAATGGCCCACTCAAATCTCTAGATGATGGGGTCTTAAACCCCTTTCCTGCAACTGTAAGGGCGTTCACCAAACCTTCCCAATATGGGCTGTTTGCAACATTGAAAGGTAGATTATTGTAGTACCAAAAGTTTGCAGCAGCCATCCTAGCTTCTTGATGCTTTTCCTTATTCCAACCGGTACCTTCAAGTGAAGGTTGTGATCCTGGAACATTACGTGGAATAAAATAATTTGGTCTTGATGAAGGACCCTGACTAGCACTAGCAGTAGAAAAGGAAACATCAGGACTCTCACCAAAAGATGAATGTGGAGCACGAAAGCTTGGACTTGCAGCACCATGGGGCATAGATGGTGTAGAATGGGATTGGGATCCACTCATCGCTGCTGCTAGGGCATCCTTTGTTTTTTGTCTTTCATCTTTTTTAAGCTCATATTCAGCAAGAAGGGCTTTCATCTCTCTAATAATCTCAGGAGTAGTATTCTTGCATCCCTCCACATTTTGCCCAGGTATTCTAGCAAGGTGGTATTTTAATTTGTTTATTCCTCCTGTCATCCATTTCTGGCATTCATTACATGTCACTTCACCTTTTTTATTTCCTGGAATTCCATACTTCCATGCAGGGTCTTTTTTCAATCCCTTTGGATTTGAAGACGACATTGCTGTTTCAAGCTCAACATGGAAAAAAAAAATCAGCTAGGGTTTGCTAAAAAATCAGCAAATAAATGTGATTCAAAGTTTCAACTTTCAAACATTTGCAAAAGAAAAAGAATGCAAATCCAAGCTAGAAACAATAAGAATTAGGCTATTAAGGAAAATAGAAAAAAATTTGGCAACATTTCCCCTTATTTTTCTTGATTTTTTTGATTTTGAATGCAAGAAATTGAAGAAAACAAACAAAAAGAATTGTTAGATCACTTACCTGGCTCTATTTTGATCTTTTTAGTTCGTTTTCCTTGCTTCAATCAACCCCAAATCAATTTGCAGACCTGTTTTTCACAATTGAGAGTCTAAAAATGAAAAATAAAATTAAAAAAAACATGGGTTTTAACCCATTTTAAGACTCAGCCGCGTAGGAGAGTCCTAGGTCGGGACTCCTGAGTCCGACCTCAGGACTTAGCCGAGTCCTGAGCTCGGACTCGGGAGTCCCGACCTAGGACTCTCCTGGACTCGACTCCCAAGTCCGTGGTGAGTCGACTCGGCCAAGGTCGGGACTCTCGAGTTCGTGGTGAGTCCGCAGAGTCTGCAAACTATGGTGCATCATATCCATCACGGTAGGAGAGGAGTCGTTGGGTCCTGGGTGTGCATCATTCACCTGGGAGTATCAAACTACGAGTGTAGGCGCTACGCATTCACACAGTTTGATTACTCCGTCCACTTCATTCATGGAACAGTCTGAAGAGATCTTCATCGTGGCTGGTCATTGCTTAACTGAAAGATTTGTGGCGGTGGTATATTCATTCAGATTGATTAATACATATGAGATAAAGAAGTTGGCTACATAGGGGTCTATCCAAAACTACACCAAAGAGCTGACTTGCAGGGTCTACATTGAGCAGTAGCTTTCCCGACAATAGTTACCTTCAGATCCGTTAAGGATGCACATGTATGCAAGTGTCGATCTCTATTATAAACCAGTTTTCTATTGATATTTGTGTACCGATCCAAAAGAGTTTATAATTGCAAAGATATATCCATAGGTGCTGAAGAGTCTTGTCCAGATTTCGTCTGCACATCTACAATATTGTATGCAATTGATTTGTGTTCATATTGTGATGTGCGATTTAGGCTTTGATACCACTGTGAAATCATAGTATTGCTTTCAGTTTTGTCTTTGCATTGCACATTGAATATCAACCAATATATTATATTGCTTAGTTGAGTTTGATTATATTTTCATCTATCAAACTAAAAAATACAATCGACAAAATATCGCAAGAACAATACACTCCGGGAAAGGCACTTTACGGTGGTATTAGAGCTGGTTTCCTGCCAGCCTGTGAAATCAGAAAAAAATTCAATGATCTTC
The DNA here is from genome assembly GCA_007258455.2 of Sequoia sempervirens. NCBI lineage: Eukaryota > Viridiplantae > Streptophyta > Pinopsida > Cupressales > Cupressaceae > Sequoia > Sequoia sempervirens. The sequence goes on along the minus strand of VDFB02000008.1, from coordinate 34,054,416 downwards.
ACTTGCATGAAATGTTATGAATCCAGACAATCAAACTTATATCACATATAGAAGGAGAAGGGCAAGAGAAGAGGGCTTTGATTTTTTTGCTTTAGATTCTTCTTCTGAAGAGGAAAACATGGGTGACAGGCGTGATATGGGAGATAGGGATGATATACTTGAAGGTAGCACTTATCAGATCCTTAATGACTTGGCTAGAAGCCAACAATAGGTGGTGCAGCTCCTAAATCAGCTTGTGAATGGTAGAAACAATGAGGTTAACAATGGCAACAATGGTAACAATGGTACAAACGGGCACAACGGAGGTAATGGGAATGATGGAAATAATGCAAAAGGAAGTAATACTCATATTCCTGCACACAGTCATGCTAGGACAGCTAGCAGCGTAACACCTAGGCCTCTTATGCCTCAATTCTTGGGAGGACAACCAGCTGGTAACTAGGGGCAGCAAGCACAAGGTGAGGGTTTTTCAGATTATTTGAGGGAGTATCAGTCTTTGGGGGACGAGTTTTATGTTGCTATGACACTATAGGATTTCTGTGCTATTAAGTACAGGAACAAACCTAGAGACCACTAGAGGGGCCCTCAAAACCAGGACTTGCAATGTAAGGTTGGGAAAGTCTTTATCCCTTCCTTTGACGGATCCAACAAGTGTACAGCTAGAGCTTGGGTGTAGAAGTTGGACACCTACTTCCAGCTTAATCCCATGTTGGAAAGAAAAGTGATAAAATATGCTACATTGCACTTGGAGGGTGAGGCACATGAGTGGTGGTACCATGGACTTGTCACTTTGGGTCATGCCAAATCACCTCTTATTTGGATTTCACACAGAGATTGATGGATAGATTTGATCAAAAGGATTCAAAGCTGCATTTCAAAGAGTTAGCTCAGCTTAGATAGAATGGCACAGTGGATGCCTATATTTCTGAGTTCTAGAGATTGGCAGTTATGGTGACAGACATTTCGGAGCACAGATTAGTCATGCTATTTATTAAGGGTCTTCCCGAGCCACTTCGTGGTTGGATTAAGGCTTTCAAATCCAACTCACTACAGGATGCTATCATTCAGGCTTGAGACATGGAGCATTCTGTGCCTAAACATAAGTTTCCGTCCAAACCATTCGTCCAACAAAAGAATAAGGACAAGAAACCCTTTCAGAAAGAGTAGCCTAAAAAGAGCAAGCAAGAGGAAGAAGAGCGCAGGGAGTGCAAAAGAAAACAATTGTGTTATCATTGCAATGAGTGTTGGGAGCTTGGTTATAGTTGTTTGGGTAAAGGTAAAGTCCATTTTATTGAGGTTGTATCAGACGATGAGGACGAAGGTGAGACTGGACAAATATAGGGCAGCAAGGATAGCAGTTCTGAGGATGAGCAACCACAGGTGGAGACTAAGAGTGGCGCCATTGCTACCATCTCAGGTACCACTAGGTTTAACTCCTTTAGGGTCAGGGGGTTTTGCAAGGTCAATGTGTCATAGTGTTGATAGACAGTGGGGCAACCCACAACTTCATTGATGCCCCATTAGTGGCGGAGCGGGGTATTCCTACACAGGACTTTGAGGGATTCAGTGTCATGGTGGCAAATGGGTTTAACATGCCATGCACACAGAAGGTTCCTCAGTTGGGTGTCACCTTGGGCAATTATACAGTCACAGATGATTTTTATATGGTGGATTTGGGTGACACTAATGCTATCATAGGCATACAGTGGCTACATTCGCTGGGCAAATACTCAGAACTTTTAGACTATGGAACTTAAGTTTTGGGCAGCAAATTGTAAGAAAGTTGTACTTAGAGGTATGGCTAATGGGGCACCAAAGATCGTGTCAGCGAAGAGGATGGAGAGTATTATTAGGCACGAAGATGTAGCTTGGGCAGTAAAATGCCTAATCACTACTAAGGACACACTAGATAGAGATCAACCATATGATATTGACATACAATCACTTCTGGGTAAGCACAACAAAGTGTCTAGAGAGATCCCTCTAGGGAGGCCACTAGACAGAGGGTTTGAGCACAACATTGAGCTGGAGGAGGGGGCCAAGCTTGTCATCACCACCCCCTACTGTCATTCTAAAAAGTTTAAGGATGAAATAGAAAAAGCAATCAAGGAGTTGCTAGACATGGGACACATACGACCGAGTTCCAGTCCCTTTGATTCTTCTGTAGTCCTGGTGAAGAAGAAGGATGGGACAATGAGGATGTGCATAGATTACAGGGCTCTCAACAAGAAGACCATCAAGAATAGATACCCGATACCTAGGATAGACAAGTTGTTGGATGAGCTACATGGTGCAGTGTATTTTTCTAAGATAGACCTTTGCTCTGAGTACCATTAGATCAGGTTCAGAGAGCAGGATGTTCATAAGATGGTCTTCTGGTGTCACTACGGGCACTACAAGTTCTTAGTCATGCCCTTTGGCTTGACTAACACACCTGCAACATTTTAGTCTTGCATGAACCACATTTTTAACAAGCAGTTGCTCAAATATGTCCTTGTATTCTTCAATGACTTGCTCATTTACAACAAAACTTGGGATGATCATCTTAAGCAGTTGGATGAGGTGTTGAGTATTATGGAGGAGCAGTCTTTGTATGCTAAGGCCTTGAAGTGTGAGTTTGGCCTTAAGGAGATACTATATTTAGGGAATGTAATCATTTCATAGGGTGTACAGGTCCACCAAGAGAAGATCTAGGCAATACTTGACTGGCCACCGCCTAGGACACTTACAGAGCTGCGAGGGTTCTTTGGATTGTGCAACTATTATAGGAGATTTGTTAGAGGGTTTTCTCAATTGTGGGTACCATTGACAAACATTACAAAAAAGGGAGCATTCAGTTGGTCCGAGGAGCCACAACGAGCTTTTGACAAGCTCAAGGAAGTGATGAGCACTTGCCCTATGTTGGCACTTCCTGATTTCACACAACCGTTTGTCCTTGAGTGTGATGCATCTGGTGAGGGCATAGGTGCTGTACTAATGCAAAACAAGCACCCTATTGCTTTCGAGAGCTGCAAGTTGAGAGGACTTGAGAGACTTTACTCCATCTATGATAAGGAGATGCTTGCCATTATGCACGCATTGGCAAAGTTCAGGCAATACTTGGTTGGGGGTAAGTTTGTGGTGAGAACCAACCACAACAGTCTTAGGTATTTCTTGGAGTAGGAGGACTTGAATGAGAGGCAACATAAGTGGGTTAGTAAAATATAGGCTACACTTTGACATAGAGTATGTGAAGGGGAAAAAGAATGTTGTTGCAGATGCCCTTTCCAGAAAATCAGCAGCCTACTCACTTACATAGATTTTAGCAGATTGGAAATCTCATCTTTTAGTAGAGTACTCCAAGAACAAGTTTGCGTGCGAAGTGATGGATGGCCAGGTACATGATGACCGATACAGAGTTATGGATGATATCATTTTCTACAAAGGTAGAATCTATCTAGTGCTAGAATCCAAACTCAAGGAGAAGATATTGCGAGCTACACACGACACTCCTTTAGCAGGTCATCAGGGTTACTTCAAGACATATTGGTAGGTTAGAGAGAGATTCTCTTGGAAGGGCCTCAAGGAGTGGTGCATGGGCACCTTGGGATCTCCATGCCTCTTTGAGGCTTTGTGTGGTTTTTGTTTAGTGTCAATGATGATCATGATGTAATAAGGTCATAAGGACCATCTGAAATGCTTTGTGATAGGTTTTTAGGTTTGATGTTGAGTTTTGATGTAATAACAAGGTCTCTTCCTCACCATGTAAACTTGGTGCATCTAGGCCAACATAAGGAATTAAGGTGCCATGATGCAACCAGGTAATTGAGGGGAGTTGCCTTGTTGATTTGATAGTCTTAGAGGTGTTTTAGCCATCTTTTTGCTTGGTTGGTAAATCGGGTTCTTGATGTTGTGCAAAATTGCCTTAACTAGGCAATTAGGAGTCATTTAGTGTTTGATTAGTTTCCCAACGTCCTCCAAATTCAAAATTCAGTTGAGGGACGTTGGGAGAGGTGTGTGAATGTTGAAATATGCCTCTTTTGGTCGAGGCAGGTTTGATGAAGAAGTTTTGAAGCAAAATCAATAAAAAAAGAACTCTATTTTCCAGATTTCTGTGCAAAAAATTGCTGCTAACTCGCGTGGTACGGACATAATACGTACTGTACGGACACAAGGCTGTAATGGTTCGATAGAGGGTTGAGATAGCTTCCTTTTGGTGGTGGTTTGACTCGTTTTCATCAAGAATCAAGGGAGATATCTGCATTTTACTACAAGTGGGTCTGAAACCCTCCACAACTAGGGTTTGATCAATAAAATGCAAGTTTCTCTCCATTCCACCGTAGGAAGAATCTGATTTTTGGTGGAATGGAAGGGATTGTAGTATACTTCAAGATGCAAAAGGTTTCAGACTAGAATATGGAGTTTGGTGAGAATAAATTGATGCCTTAGGCCTGGCATCTCTATGTGACAGGCCAAAATTTGTTGCAAAAATCTGATTTGAGGCAAGATTTGTGAGTTTTCTGTTTTGTGGCGCTTGGGATTAGTTGGAATGAGTTTGTTGAAGGTATAGGAAGGTATTCATTGGCTTAGGGGTGTTGGGGTGTGCCAAGGTAACCATACTTGCATTGAAAAGTGTCTTTTAGGCCTCCTTGTAGCGTTAGAAAATAGGTCATTTGTTGCCTTTTGTGTTGGAGTCAAAACTTGTGGTTTTGAGGGTTTGTGGAGGATAGTATCAAGTGTCAAAAACCAGTGAGTTTGGTTTGGTTTCAGTCATTAGAAGGATTTTATGTTGACTGTCCCATTAGACAGGGCTATAAGGGCTACAAGGCCTAATATGGCAGCGATAGATGAAAGAGTGTTCCCAAGTGAGAAGTCTTGTTTGTTGGCTTAGTTTAGCCATGTTAAGAGATTCTGAGTCATTTCCAAGCCTCCTGATTGCATTTGGGTGTGTGGAGTTAAAATAGTGCTTGAGTTGCTCATTAGTTGTATGGTGTATTAAGGAGTCTATCTAAGAGTATTTGAGAGAAGCTCTTAAGAGATTGTTCTTCCCTGCCACTTTGCATCAAGGAGGATGTATTGAGGTATGTCAGGGAGTGTACGACTTGTCAACAGAACAAGTTCGAGCATTCACATCTAGCGGGTTTATTGCAGCCTCTACTCATCCTTGAGTAGAAGTGGGAGAGCATTTCCATGGATTTCATCACCGGTCCCCCCAAGGTTAATGGTGAGGACTGCATATATGTGGTTGTAGACTGTTTGACGAAATATGCTCACTTCTTTGCCATATCTTCAGAGTATAAGGCACCCCAGATAGCAAAATTGTTCTTTAGGGAGATTTCAGGTTGCATGGACTGCCGAGATATATAGTGAGTGACATGGACATCACGTTTCTGAGTGCTTTCTGGCAGGAGTTATTCAGGTTGGCAGGGATAGAATTAACTTTGAGCACAAGCTATCACCCTTAGACAGATGGATAGACGGAGATGGTGAACAAGTGGATTGAGGGGTACTTGCGTAATTACATTTCAAGGCAGCAAAGAGCGTGGGTCAAGTGGTTGCACTTGGGTGAACACTGTTACAACACCACTTACCACATGTCGATTGGCATGACACCCTTTTGTGCGTTGTATGGGTATGACGCACCACTTTTCATGGATTTTGCTTTTGGGGAGAGCAGAGCTCCTAAAGCTAAGGATTGGATTCAGGAGAGTCAAGACATTCTGAAGGCTCTCAAGGATAATTTGCAGTTAGCTTAGAATCAACAGAAGACATATGTAGACAGGCATTGGGTTGAGCGTAGCTTTGAGGTGGGGGATATGGTTTTCCTTCGTTTGCAGCCATACAGACAGTCTTCGTTGAAGAAGAGCGGCGTAGAGAAGCTCAAGCCTCGGTTTTATGGGCCCTATAGGATCATCAGATGTGTTTGGGAGGTAGCCTATGAGTTGGAGTTGTCGGAGAACAGTAAGATCCATAATGTGTTTTATGTTTCGTGCCTCAAGAAGGCCCTTGGACAGCAGGTTACTTCATTCTCTGAGTTGCCCTTGTTGGATGAGGAGGGACATTTGGTTTTGATTCTTGAGGAGATAGTTGATACCTGAGAGAAGAGATTGAGAAACATAGTGGTTAAGGAGTTCTTGGTCAGATGGAGAGACTTGCCAGCTAAGGGCGCAACTTGGGAGGGAGAACAGATTTTGTAGCATCCCAATTTACAATTGCTTGAGGGCAAGCAATTTCGGGAAGGGAGGACTGTAATGTCCCCTTCTCAGTAGCCACTCGGGATGATCACTTAGCCTTTTTAATTTCCAAAGACTAAAGGTGGAATTAGGGAATCCTTTACTTAATTATTTAATATTGCCGAAAGCGTCAAGTTAAATTTAAAAAGGTAATATTAAGTAATTAATAAAGTAAGGTTATAAAGTGACTTTAAGTGAAATATTTAAAAAGGTACTTTATAAAGTCACTTTATATTATTTGAGCGGGAAATTAAGTGAGAGAATATTAAAGGCAAAAAGGAGCTCATTTCTCTCATTCTTGGACGTTATTTTCTCACTTCATTTTGGAGAGCTTTCGAAGGCTTTTCAGGTCTATGGGTTTGGAAACCCTAGGGCACTAGTTTCGGTAGTGAAACTATCTACCCTAGCTGGAGATTGTGGAGGAAGTCATTTAGGCTTTCTACAGGGGCTTTATTGCAATTTGGTGTGTTTCTTTAGAGATTGAAGCAGAGAGAATTGATCATTTTCAGTTTGAGTATTGTTCAAGGGTTTAATATCAGGGTTGCATATTGTGAAGCTATTATTTCTAAGCCTTGAAATCGATTATTACTACTGTTGGTTGAAGTATTGGCGCTGAGGGTCACTGGACTGATTGCCTTGCTGGGACGCCATATATTGATTGAAATACTTACATTTTCTGAGCAATCTGTTCGTATACTTGGTCGTGGTTTTCTGTGAGGTCGTGTAAGCTTAGCACCTGGTGTGAAATGAAACAAAGACATTGCTGCTTGGTTTAGACTGATCATTGAAGAGGGCGTGACATTCCTGGTTTAGGCACACCAAGATATTCATCCAACAGCCCTGTAGCATCATCATGTGGAGACCTGGGCACCAAAAAAGATTGTCATGAGAGTTGCTCCAGTCCACAAAGGCTAGGCAAACTGATTAGGAGGTGTTTCGGCTCATTCTGGTGGTCATTTGAGTCTACCTTATGCTGGACGTGTTTGCATTTCCTCGCACCAGTCAACTACCAGTTTTCTGAAGATTATTCTCAGACTTGCGTGCTTCCAGGTTGGACTGAAATCACAGCGTTTCTTATGTAATGTCACTTACTGTTAAGATGAAATCTGTTTCATTCTGAGTCTAGGCTATTGCTGCGAATCAATCTGAGCGCCCTTTACATTCTGAAACGATTTGTATATCTGCTGTCATAAGAGTTTCAGTTGTTGCTTATTTCTGAGGTTCATTGTTAGTGCTGTTACATCCAATCTAGGGAGTGAAGAGTAATGTTGTAATGCTGTTTATATGCTTTATTGGCATCTTATGCAAGTTTGTCAATTTACTGCACATTCTGGGCATTGTATGTAATGTCTCTGCTGCAAATATATAAACCCAGATTGTATCATTGAAGTCTGATAATGATTTCTGAGTGGTTGTTCATTGCAAATCAGTCATATTTTAAAGCCCAGAAAGTCATAGTATTGCTTTCAGTTTTGTCTTTGCATTGCATATTGAATATCAACCAATATATTTTATTGCTTAGTTGAGTTTGATTATATTTTCATCTATAAAACTGAAAAATACAATTGACAAAATATCACAAGAACGATACACTCCAGGAAAGGCACTTTACATACACGCAATGCGCGAAGTATACACATGCGTACACATAAGACACAAAGCATGCACATAAATACACGTAAGTCACAAAGTATACATGTGATTATACGTAAGACACAAAGTATACACATGAATACACATAAGACATGAAGTATACACGTGAATACATGTAAGACACAAGTTGTACACATGAATACACATAAGACACAAAGTATACACATGAATACACGTAAGGCACAAAGCATACATGTGAAAGGCACACATATAGAAATGCACTGTTGGTCCACTTGATTTTATTTATTTTTATTTTTAATTTGTTTTTTTATTTACTTAAATAGAGGGTTGAATGGTGGTTAAAGTTTGTCCGGCAGGCTGGCATGATTAAGGCTTTGATACCATTGTCCATTGTAATGTCCCCGTTTTGGGATTACCCTTGATTTTGCCCTTGAATCACAAGTTCAATTGAAACAAGAGGTGTAATATAGTTAGACTTTAAACTTTACCAATAAACATGTCCTTAGCTAAAACCCTAGAATAGGTCCTGCAATCATGTTAGATAACAAATAATTCTACCAATGATTCAATAAGAGTTAGGGTACATATAATGCATATACATTATCAATTATTTCAATCCATTTGAATAGATCATTTAAGAAATCAAGAATCAATAGTGCTATTACCATAGTCGACCATGATGAGGTTGGAGAGGAAGCATGTTAGGGAGCCCTAACTTCACCACATCTAAGCCCAAGAGCGTGGAGTAACTATACTTGACCCCTTGGCCCCAAGGGGCAGGAACTCTTTATCCATTCCGCATGAGGTGGGCTACTTAGAAGGGGAAGACACACTTGCATCCCTAATCATTACTCCTCAATAAGATGCCCTAACTTCACCATGTCTAAGCCCAAGAGCGTGGACTATCCATACTCGACCTCTTGGCCCAAGGGGCAGGAACTCTTGTCCATCCCGCATGAGGTGGGCTACTTAGAAGAGGAAGACGCACCTGCTGACCTTATTGAGGTTCCTCCCTAACCCTTTAATGGTTGCTTATAGGAGATTCAATTAAATAAATGATTATAGAGATTAATTACTATCATCACAAAGAATTGATAGACTATATATTCCATTATAAGATATAGACAGACTATATATATATATATATATACACTCAATCTTCTTATTATCTTGCATACCACAATATATATACTCAATCTTCTTATTATCTTGCATACCACAATTGAATAACGCTGCTGTAATTTACTGATATTTCTGATCTGATTGATACATCAGAGTTGCAGATTGGTTGATCTTCTAATAGATGTCGATCTGTTTTAATATTCAGAAGATATTGCTTAAAAGAGAAACAAATGGATTAATTCAAATGAATAATTACTAGTAAGGATTAATAATTTGCTGCAAGCATCATTATTGCATGATCGTACATATATTTAAACTTATTGCTCAAATACATTCTTGGCAATAATACTTGATCCAATGGATCTCTTATAATTTATTCCTTCTTTCCCATCTGCTGCTTTTCCAGTTTTCTGATTGATGCCTCACTGAATGAATTGATATTATATATCTCATACCTTTCATTTCTTGGGGGTCACACCCCTTTGTTATTACTGCCCTTTTGGAAGAGTCACAACTATTCCTTAATCGCTGGTCTGAAGCCTTTACAAATTTTTAATTCAAGTATCTTTTATCAAAAGGTGGTCACTACCCTTTGAGTCGCAAACCTGAGCGCTGCCTTGATATATTAATCATTGCCTTTTGTTATTATTTGCTGACTTAATACAATTCTCATCACTGCATATAATATGGTTTATCATTATAATTATATGTTTTCCTTAAGTTTGCTGCCTTTTAACATGGGATCATTGCCTTGTCATTGAAACATAATAATCGCTGCTGCAATATATTATATATTTTCTTATTTTAATATATTTATTTTATACTAGTTTTTTTATATATTTTATTAATATTTATAATATTATATTATATTATAATTATTATAATTATAATAATATTAAATTGTTAATATTTGTATTTATATTTTGAATATGTATTTTGTTATTTATTTTATTTATTTATTTGCATTTCAACATTTAGTTATTTTTATACTTTAGTGTTTTATTTCGGGAACATGACAAAACTTGAGATAGCAAACGAATGGGTAGAGATGTAGTCAAACAATTCGGTCCATGCATAGTCCACAAAATTGGGTCCTCCTATGCCATAATTCCCCTATCCATCTTGGCCTCCTTAGAATAACCCCTAAGAGTGGCAAATTTTGTCCTCTCAGTATGAATGATGCTAGCTTGTTTAGGATCATACACGTTTGGGATGGCCTTCTTTAACCTTTCCTTCACCTTAGCATCCTCTATGGGTGTAACTCTACCCGTCCTTTGCACATACCACTTGGGGTTCAATTCATAGGCAGCAGTGTGCAAGGGAGTGTTGAGCTTCTCCCATCTTTGATGAATGATTGGCTGAATGTGCTCATTGTAGAATGCTAATGTGGGGTCCTCTCGCATGACAACCTTCATTTGGTCTAGCATAGAATCAATACATTCATACACCTCTCCAAGGCTAGGTGCATTGACTTCCCCATATCTAATCACTTGGAATATTGGAGTAATGATACAGACAATATTTTTTGCATCACCCCAAAAAACATCACTCTTCACTATATTCTTGTGAAGAGCCCAGCTGGCTCCAACTCAAACCCCTGTAGTTTTCGCTTATCTTTTTGTGTTTTTAAGTTTTTTAGAGAAATTTTCTAGACAGAAGAGAAGGGGCGTACAACATATATTGAAATAAAACTGGAATTTACACTAAATTGGAGAAACAACTCATGTAATAAGCATTATTCATCTATTACAAACAGATCAGGAACAATAAACATACTTGGATCTCTCCAGAATAATTAAATAAGAAAATAAATGCACTTGCCAGGCAAGATGTGTTGAAACCTGATGAATAGCACGCCTGGGCTCCAGATCTACTCTCTCCCACTCTGAAGCTGGAGAAAAGCAACTGCAAGGGATAGGCGCCCACAATGAAACACAAAAAGTGCCAGAAAAGGAGGCGTTTTGCCTCTTAAACTCACACGCCCTTGCCAAAAGAGGCACGCACTTCAAGAGGAAAGTACGACAACTGTATGAAATGTACGACCATGAAGATAATCTGTCAACCAAAAGAAAGATGACGCCAATCTCTCAAACCCTCTGCGTTTTATTGAAATCTAATGAAAAACTAATCATAGAAACTCTGATGTAGATCAAATGGACTTCTGAACTGAAGCCCTCACATACGCACAAACTCAGCTGGTCTCTCATAGCCTCAAATATGCTCAACACTGAAGAAGATCTCGCTCTCCAATGGCAAAAAATACTGAAACCCTTGTCTCAGAGAATATCACAGAGAAGCCAAATAGCAAAGTCAAATAATCATAAGTGAATGAGTTTGATTTGCCTTCATTTTGCTTTATAAGCCAAATGCACGACTTCCAAGAAGTGAGGCCCTTTTTGCCATTTAAATATATTCAAATATATTTAAGTCACCTTTTTCAATAGTCTCCACTTAAATACTTTGGGCGCCCAACTTTAAGTGATTTAATTAATCACTTTATGAAATATTTTATAAGTGGCGTCACTTTATAAAGTCAATTTGACTTTATAATAATCCATTAAGTTAAATATTAATATTTAACTTAGCCACAAAAAAATTCATAACTTCCTCCAAACTCAGTATCTTTATGTGTCGTTAGAAGCTGGCGAACATTGAACTCCAAACGCTCGTACTGAATCCCATATTGAAGCTGAAGGGGTGAGAATGACAATACCCACCAAAAACGGCCACTGACCCTCTAACTAGATCCTGTCAGCCTACAAGGGTCCAAGAGATAGGCTAACTCAACATGCTCCTGAACTGAGCTAAAATGGGGACATTACAATTCTTCATCCTCTTCCTCTGCTCTATCTTGGACTCGGTGATTGATTCTATTTTGCTATCATAACCATTAGTTGCAATGCCTCTTGCAACTCACGTATTCTCTCCAAGAGAATGAAATAGGATGCATATCTAGTCTCAATAGTTTTCAAGAATTCCTTCTTAGAGAAGGTTCTAAAGAGTGCATGTGAAGTGTGGTGGTTACAAACAAACATGTGCACATCTCTAGCATCATTGACCATTGCTTTGATCCAATCAATCTTTCCCTTGTCTTTGAGTGCATTATTCATGGCATGCACACAACAAAGAGTCCACCAAATATGTCTATAAGCTGCCTCAATTAATTTCCTTGCAACTTTGCACACATGGGCCGCATCTATCACTACTTGGACCACATTTTGTGGCCCAACCTCCTCAATAGCATCCTTGAGGAATTGAAACTGAAAATTGGCGTCCTTGCAATGCCCTAAATAATCAACTTCCTTAAGAAAATATGGGTCCTTTGAACATGTAACCATGATATTGATGAGTGGACGATGCTTAATGTTTGTACACCCATCATGACTATATTGCATCCACTTACCACCCAACATTCCTTCATTTTCTCTATTAACATATTTATCTTGGAATAGTTCTTATCCAAGATTGTGGTCTTCAATTTTGTCTCCCTTGGTGGCACATACGATGGTCTTTCCCTTTCTACCATTCCCATCGCCTCCTTATAATAAAGAGATCGAGCCACATGGAATGGAATGCCATTGGCAGAGAAGAATTTTCCAATGGCATCATTTACATTATCCTTCATCCACACATTGAATAATTCAGCTAGTGGGTTAGGAGCGTCTCTTGTCAACTTGCGTTTTCCCCTAGCCTGTGGTGCATGGGATCTTGAAGTAGAAGAAATTGGCATACATGCAACTTGGCTCTGCAAAGTAGAAGTAGAAACGTGTGGCTGACTTTGATGACCCCAAAGCTTATGAGACAAAGAAGTAGATGTAGGTGCAATTGCATTGTCTTCACCACCCCATAGCCTGCATATCTCAATCCTCAATTTCAGGTTTCTCCCCAACACCGCACATATATCTACACCTTTTCCTTAGATATGAAGGTGGTGGGAATTAACTCTTCTAATTCTTCCTTAAAATTCAAGGTTAAAAAAGTGGCACTTCCACGACCTTGTGCACATAGATGCCCTAGGCTTGCTCAGTAATTTTGTTGCAAATTGTTTCAAAGGAGACTTAGGATCAAAAGGAGACTTAGGATCAAAGGGACCCTTAGCAAAATGTGTCAGTAGTATGGATGGGCAATTTATATTTGCAGTTGCACTCACCATGGAACTCGTGGTTTGGGTTTCATGGTCACCCATCTCTACTTCTTACATTTTCATCAGCCTCAGGTGCATAATCGGTTTCAGTTTCACTTTCAGTTTGAACCTCAACCTCATCTTCACTCATGCCATGGGAACTCATAGTGACATTGCAATAAACAATATAAAATTTATAAGTTTATAATTTTAAAATTAACATTCAAACTATGCATGCAACATAATGCAAAGGATTAAGACACAAATATTTTTCTTTTTTGTTTTTCTTACTTAAGGTCACACGAAGCGCAAAAGCAGAGGATACACAAATAAAATCTTTGGTCTTAAATTTTAATTTTTGTCAACCAAGGATTTTATTTTTGTTTTTCTTACTTCAGTCGCAAGAAGCGTATAAGTAGAGGATACACAAAAGTTTCATCCTAGTTTGACAAAATAAAAAATTTGAACATATAAACTAATAAAAGTAATTTGTAAAACTTAAATAAAAAATATGACAGCTCGCTGTTGTATAATTAAAGTTTAATTTTTTTTGCAAAATCGAAAATTTAAAACTAAATCAATAAATATTTAAATTTCAATGTTGAATCTTCATGACAATATGAACATCGAATATGCACTTGCAGCCATGTCTATGAATATGAATATGAAACTTTTTTTTTTTTTTTTTGGGTACAAAACAGTCTTAGAATCCTACCTTATACTTGACAAGTCCTTGCAACTTGGCGTAGAATCTAGATCCTCTTCTTCTTGCTCCTCCTCAACCCTCTTTGCACTTGCAACATTTCACTCATTCTTTCATTCTCACTCTTTTGCTCCTCCTCAACCTTGCTATTGATTTGTGTTTGTGAGTAAAAATAAGCATTTAAGGGTGTTTTATAGGATTTGAGGGGTTTAGTGGGGGCCATTGGCCATTAGGGTTTGGCCTTGGGTATAGGTTTAAAAAAATTTAAGATTTTTTAAATTTTTGAACACATTTTGGCCTATTGGCCATAGGAGACATGTGGGCGTTTTTGAGATAGCCAGGAGACTCCTAGAAATCCCTTGAACGTCTTGGCATCCTCGGTGTCCTGGCGGTGTCCTCGGAGTCTCGGTGGGGGTGGCGGTGCAGTGGGGGAAAGTTTCCCGCAAGTCCCCGCATCTCGTAAACGTCCTTGTCTTGGAAACATGGGGTTTTTGGGGGGGGGTGGGGGGGGGAATACGTCCCCTTGGAACACTGAAATTTAGAGAGAGGAGAACAATGAATAAAACCAAAAAGGATGTCTTGCCAACTGATACAATGATTAGTAGTATAAGAAGACCATAAGAGTAGAAAAATTTTCAATTATATTTAGCGAAAAGGCACTCAAGAAACAAATGAAGAGCAGTCTCAATGCTACCACACACAAAATAGGATTTAGAATCATAAATGATAAAATTGGCACCAACAATAAGCTTATTAAACAACAATAAACATCTAAAAAAGGATCTCTTGTGTTAAACAAAACTAGACCAAATATCCTTAGCATCATAAAGGCACCATAGAAGGTCAAGCTTGTTGAACTAGACATCTGAAAAAGAAAGAAGAGCATATAAGTATTTTGGGGTGGCCTTAAGAAACTTTTTCCCACCAATCCACTGAATATTCTCCCACAAAAAATCATTCTAATGAACAACCTCAAGAATACCAGAAAGACCAGAATTTTTAATCATAGCATATGTTTTTATGTCTTGCTTAAGAATACCATACGAAGCTGAACTTTCTCCCATTGCATTAAAGCCCCATTTTCCATTGTACTCTCAATAGAAAACCAAGATTATTAGAACATTTAACAGAGCAACCTCTTGTAGAAGCAAGAAGAAAGCTCTTAACTTCAAGAACCCACCACAGAGATCTAAATCCAAAAACCTATTTATTATTGTTTGAAAAAACCTCATGACCATTAGCAAAATCCTTAACATCCAACCAAGCCTTTTAGATAGAACAGAAAACAGAAGAACTGAAGGGCTTAATTTCAAAATCACCAAAAAGAACATCCCACAAATCCAATCCTTTCCATTAGAGGTCAACTTAGGAACACTGTTTTCTAAATTGAATCCACTTGACTGCCAGAGAAACGCTATGCTTCTTGGGCCTAACACACATTGAGACCAAGAGACAACATGTCTCTTTTTGTTGCCCTTACCATTAGATGAGAGAAAACCTCTTATTAATTTATTTAATTGATTCACATTAATAGAAGAGACCATCCAACAAGAACAGAAATAAAGAGTAAGAGGAAAAAACTTTCTAGCAAACTGGAAATCTACTAGCCAAAGATAAAAGATGACCATTCCACATAACAATTTTGTTGACGACTTTTTCCATCACCCATTTTAAAATTTCTTTTAAAGAGGGGCGAAGAGAAAATAGGATAGTGAGATATCTGACAATGTCATTTGGACATCCCCACAGATATCAACCTGTTCTCTTCCCTTTCCAAAACACCAACCATATATTTCGTAGGAAGCAAGGTTAAAGTAGAAGAATGTTTACCTTGCAAGCCATTTGCTTGCTCCTGAGCTTGAAAGGGACCTCCATTTTGCACAATGAATACAGCTCCTTGTGGACAATTGTATGCTCACTGGAAACCAATTATCTTTGAAAGATTTGATATTGTTGCCTTGAGAAACATTAATTTCATCTCTATCAATGTCCACTAAATGCAAACACAGCTAAGCCCGCAACATCCAGCTTAGATATACCAATTGCAATACTTTCACACACCAGGGATGACATACTGGATTAAAATGAGCCCAATGGAAGATCTGATATAAACAAAGAGAAAAAGACACTATTGACAAAGGAAAACAAGACGAACCATAACAAATAAAAAACAAGGAAAACAATAAAACAAAGAACTCTCCTTTCCCCTCCCAGCTCAAATCCTAGAAAATCTTGGCTGCTGAATTTTTGTACTGCATGCTGTTTATAGTGGGCACATTTGATGGGCAACAAAGCTGCCTTCCATGTTTGTTATTTTGCATCTGCGAGTATGCCTGACAAATCTGTTATTTAATACTGGAGGAATCCCAAAGGGTTTGGAGTTGGACCATATTTAGTGTCTTCAATCAATCTTGTGCATGTCTCTACACAAACTACTCATCATATTTTTGTTTGTTGTCATCATTGGAAGTATCCATAAGTTCCCTATGTTCACAATTGAATATAGCTCGTCTAATCAAAGTACAATTGTTTTCACTTGCTGGCGAGTTAGGTTTGCTGCAATAGTTGACCAAATTTATCCTGCATCATATTGGACAATCTGTAGCTAATGGGCATGCACTGACCTTTGTTGTAAAAATAAATCCTAGAAGCTTTCTTTAAGACTTGTGATGTTTCTAATAATTCTAGTGTCAAGATTGCATGTAACAAGTAAAAAGTTCATACCTTAAGAGGTTGTTATTTTCAGTTGTTTGGAATATTAATCATCATGATTGTGGCAACATCAACAGATACCACCTATTCTTGGCAGTATCTGCTTCATGTATGCAAATGAGTTGCTATTTAGAAGCATTTGTTTTGACTGCCAATACTTATTTCAGCTATCTGTGTTGGCAGGCCATTTTCAATGAGCTTTGTAATATGATGGATCCTGGAAAGACTCCTTATACACCGAAGAAGGGAAAGCCGAATGTTATCATGTTTGTTGGTTTACAAGGTACTGTCAGTGATATTCTTTGACATGATAGGCTAAGTTTATAATTGAATATGTATTATTTGTTTGTTGTTAATGTATATGTTAACATGGGTGATATTTCATGATGACGCTGCCAAATTTCTCAATGCATGCAGGAATTAGAAATACTTTGCATTCGAATTTTTAGCTTAAGATTACTAAATATGATAATTAGTTGGTTTAATGGTTCCTTCATGTAAGGATCTTACATGTTTCACTTGATTTATTGTCATATATAAATAATGCAGGTTCTGGAAAAACTACCACTTGTACAAAATATGCTTACCATTACCAGAAGAAGGGCTGGAAGCCAGCTTTAGTTTGTGCAGATACTTTCCGAGCAGGTGCCTTTGACCAGCTGAAACAGAATGCAACTAAGGCCAAGATTCCATTTTATGGCAGGTGAGGTGGAAAATTTTAGAATGATCCTGCATAGGCAACTCTCATTGACTGTATTGTGGATATCTCTTGGAGTGAGCAGATCATAATGCTATCCTTTCGTATTTGTTCATAAGTTAGCCTTTTTTTGAGTAAACATCAAAGTTATGTTATGCATTGACAAAGTTTAGAAATGGTAAATAAGGCCTGTAAATACAGAAGGGTACACATAATTTCAGATGCATGTGAGGATAAATTCTTCCTACGTGACATACACAGATATAGAATGATATGGAGGACCATGTTCTAATCTTTATTGGCAGCTATACGGAGTCAGATCCTGTGAAGATTGCTCAGGAAGGAGTTGACAGGTTCAAGCAGGAGAATTGTGATCTCATAATTGTAGATACTAGTGGACGGCATAAGCAGGAAGCTGCACTTTTTGAGGAGATGCGGCAAGTGTCTGTAGCAACGGTATAACCCAATCTTTGTTAAGCATACATTATAAAGGCATTAGTGGTTGTTAGAATATCATGTTTCTAATTCTCGTATTTTTGTTGAGTTTGCAGAAACCAGATCTTGTAATATTTGTAATGGATAGTAGTATTGGACAAGCAGCATTTGATCAATCACAAGCATTTAAACAGAGTGTGTCTGTGGGAGCTGTCATTATCACCAAAATGGATGGTCATGCAAAAGGAGGAGGTGCACTTAGTGCGTAAGTGTTCTTAGATAGCCCTTAGTTTCTTCTGTAGAGCTTTTTTAAGTGCCCTTTGCTATATGGCACGTGCAAGTAATCCTTGAATGTAATGAAACATAACAATCAGAAGACTTTTTTGTTGTTCACACGCTTCAGTTTGCCCCCTCATTAAATTGGTTTATATTCTTTACTATTTTTAATTTTCTTAGATTTAGTTTATAAGGAACATGCTATTGATTTTTTGGAAGGCTGCTTAGTTTGGACAATATACCCCATGCTTTTCATTTTAATTATTTATATTTTATAATAGAACAATTTTGCTAAATAAATTTGCATTGTGGTTTAACAGTGTTGCAGCAACAAAGAGTCCTGTTATATTCATTGGTACAGGAGAGCATATGGACGAGTTTGAAGTATTTGATGTCAAACCATTTGTCAGCCGATTGCTAGGTCAGTTGAATTAAAGCTATTTAAATTTCCCAATAAGAAGGATTTCTTTTTTGTTTACTCGTCAGTTCCTATATATTTGTGCTTGATGCCAATTTCTTTTGATATTTCAGTATCTGTTTTTTGTGATTAGGCATGGGAGATTGGTCTGGATTTATGAATAAAATTCATGAAGTGATGCCCACGGAACAACAGCCTGAACTTCTGCAAAAGTTGTCAGAAGGCACCTTTACTCTGCGAATCATGTATGAGCAATTTCAAAACATCCTCCAAATGGGACCACTTAATCAGGTATGATTAATTGATTCAAACACCACTGTTAATGAAATTTCAGGAGAAAATTTCCATATGAAATGAAGTCCTATTTTACAGGTTTTTTCCATGATTCCTGGATTTAGTGCTGAGTTAATGCCCAAGGGCCAAGAAAAGGAAAGTCAGGCTCGCATAAAAAAGTTCATGACAATAATGGACTCCATGACTAATGATGGTATATATCTTGTCCCTGTTCTTGTTGTCTCTTTTGAAAATAACAATCATAGAAGCATAGAGTTGAAATAAAGGTAGAAACCAGTGTATAGAGTAGAATTTACAAATAATAAATTTTGTTCTAGTGTTTTTTTATGATAGAACAGTTGAATACAATGCAATTCTATTTTTAGGCTAATTAAGTGCTCAAGTTGTTTGATAGTTTACATATGATTTTTACAGAACTCGATAGTACAAATCAGAAACTTATGACAGAATCACGGATATTGCGCGTGGCAAGGGGAGCAGGTCGTGCTGTGAAGGAAGTGAAGGAGATGCTTGAAGAGTATAAACGTTTAGGAAAGGTTTGGAGCAAAATGAAAGGACTTAAAATTCCTAAGAAGGGTGATATGAGTGCTTTATCAAGAAATATGAATGCACAAAATATGAGCAAGGTTCTTCCTCCCAACATGCTAAAACAAATTGGTGGTGTCGGAGGCTTACAGAATCTAATGAAACAGATGGGCTCTAAAGACTTAGCAGGGATGCTAGGAGGCAATAAATAGTTTGTCAAGGAATCTACAATGTTCATCAAGGTTTTTGGAGTATACTTTGAATGCTCATTATTCGTGGTTTTGCCCTTATGGGATTCGGCTCTGTATTTCTAATCTAGTTCTGATACAACTTCTGTGGTTTCTTGTTCAAAATTTCATGTCATTTTCAGAATTTCTAGTGATATTAAGTCAAGTGCAGGGGTTGAATTCTCACTTAATTATTTCGTTTGTTCTTTATTTGGGCGAGGGCGGTTGTACATTTTTATAGAGCTGAATTAGGTAGGGGACTTGTTGGTTAGAAGGAATGAGACATATCAGCCTTTTAGGGTGCCAGCCCTCCAGCATGGCCGCCCTGGCAAATTGCTTGAACAAAGTTCTTCAATTGTGCACCAGGTAAAGATTTCTCACTGAAATGTATCAAAACATATAGTGGGTAATTTCACTATGATGGTGGAATGTCAATTGCACGGCCTAAGTCTGCATTGTTCAAAAGTTTATTTTCACCATTTACTTATTCTGCATCTATACTGTTGTAACATCTGGAACAAGAGTTGCAAATTACCATGATTTCATTGTTATTGTAGAAAATGAAACCTGCGACCTGCCTCAAGTTTTCATGTTCACTATTTTGTATGATTATATTGTGTTCTATATTGCATCTAGACCAGTTTTCCAAGAGCAAACCGAAGTTGAAGTTTAAAGTTACAGATGACTGAATATTCACAACATGTGCAGTTACAAACCATACTTAAGCGGGAACCTATCTTGATTTTCTGTTTTAGGCAAATCTATTTGCACACTCATATTGTTACTTTTCTGTACGTAAGGCTTCTATTGATTACTAGATTTTCAACGGATCTCTTGAAGGACAAGGAAGCAAATTGTTAGGTTTCACTGTTTTCCCAACTTGAGGGAATAGATCCAGTGATTGTCTTACTATGTGTCATTTTCTAATCGCTCAACTATTTTATTCAGCCAAAGAATAGATTCTCGCATTAAACGTGGAATTATCGAATTTAAGATATCAGAGCACAAACATAAATGTATCAGTAGCAGATTATTTTTCTTGAATCAAAATATGGTACCAAGGATTGTTAATGATGCTTACCATAGCAATATCATTTTTGTAATGCAATAAAACCAAACACGAAAAGTAAGAAAAGAAAATAATATTAACTAACAAAATTTGAATTCCATGTGAGATGATCAATTGCTCATGGCATAATAGTGATCATGCCCAAAAAACAATACACGCTCTTGTTCCTTTTCTATTGTATCAGTATCTAACGTAAGAGTTATCCCATTTGAGAAGACAAAGCATAAATATAAATGTATTAGCAGCAGACCACCTTTCTCAAATTAAAATATAATCACTAAATGTCAAAGCATATTCACCATAATAATATTGGTTTTGTATTTTATAAGATTAGAATTGTAAAATGACAAAAAGAAATAATAATGTTAAGTGATTTTTGATTTATTGGTGAAGTTGAATGGCTTACAAAGATTATAATAAAAACTAAGTCTTGTTGCTTTGTTAAATGCAAAGGTCTGTGATGTTTTAAAAGGATCAGATTGGAAGCACATTTCATATAACCTTATTACTTTATTAGAATAAATACCTTTCAATCCTTACTATTAATTCAAAATAAATAATTGTTCATACACTTTGTGATTCAAGCTTTGAAGTCCAATCACTTGCTAAGTAATTCAAAATATTTCACCCTAAACAAAAATAACATTTAAAAAATTAAAATAATGAGCAACAATTACTATTATTCATTGATCAAATATGCCAACCTATTATATATTTGAAATATTAACTCACATCATGTTATTTTCCAACATGTTGGTATATATGTCTTTATAGTTCATTAGTCCATTTGGTTATTTTTTTTCGATATTTGTGGGCCCCTCTTTCTCTCCATGTAAATTTATTGGTTTTTGGTCTTCAATTTTAGGTTCAATTATTTCAACATATTAATTATAGTTTAAGCATAAATGAAATTGTCATTTTTTTTTCTTATTTAAAAAAAAAATAGTTGTAATTTTTAAAATATATTGTTAGAAATTGCATATTTTGTTATTTCCACACTACATATTGTGTTTGTTTATATAACAACCATTAATTTCATGCAATTAGTTGTCTAAGATTTTTTTTCCTTTTATTGAACTATTAAGATTTAACATCAACTACACCTTAAGCTCATTTTTACAATGTCAAATTATACAATATATATTTGGATGTAAATGTGATTGTGTTGGTGTCCACATAATCATAGTAGTGTTGTCAACTATAAAAAAAAATGAAAACATATTTTATTTCCTTTTTTAATGCCTAAAACCCTAATATAATGACTTTTTCTAACAATTATTATTTCATCAAAAAATAGATCCCTTTGAAGCCATTATAAAGGTTCACAATTCTCAAACATTTTCTCTCCTCTCTTTAAGGTTTTTCCTCTACTTCTATCTTTGTTATTCTCCCAAAAATGTATTGCAGATTTGCAATAGCTCCGAGTAGATCTATGAAGGACCTATTATTTGGGTTTTCATTACAAACTTCAAATCTCTCTTTCCATTCACATATTTGTTAGTACCTCGTTGTTCATTTAGGGTTTGTAAAACAATTCTTGTATACTCTGAACACTTTATTTTACTCTGATTTTTTGGTTGAGGCTCTTCTTGACCTTCATAATGTCATTTAGGAATTTCTTCTTTTGTTGTCCTTTTTTTTGCAACCAAAATTCTCTTTTTTTCTTTATAAATTCATCTGTTTGAGTTGTAGTTACTCTCTTCACTACATGAGAACATTTGATTATTTCTCTTGTTGCTCCTCTTTTTTCTATAGCAACAATTTTCTTTCTTTTTTTTTTTTGCTTGTTGAATCACTGCTAAGGGGCAACACCCTGAACGCTTTTGACTAGAGCTATGAACTAGTGTGACTACATTCAGGGGGCCACATCCCCGCTAAACCACCACCTCCACTGGTCTCCTAGTGCTACGCCTGCCAGCAGTCCTGCCGACCTCCCTGTTGGATCCAATGCCATTCCTTAGTTTGTGACGTCCTCAACCTTATCTCTCCAAGACCAATCGAGCAGAAGGAGTGAAAGACTCACGAGGGTCTGATACAGTACCAGCTAGGCACAAAAGACCCGTGTGGGTCCAACAATAGTCCACGAGCAACACACGCTAATAGGAAACTGGATCCATGAGCAACACACGCCTCCAACACGATCAATCACCACGTCCGCCAAGATCACCTGCACTTCCTCCAAGATCAACTAACACTTTATTTACCTCTGAACCAAGTTGGGACCAAACCGGTATACACTGCTAAGGTCCAGGCGGGGATTTGAACCTTGGTTGCCCTGCAAACAAGGCAACCATCTCATCGTTACACCAACAGGTGATCCCCTCTTTTCTTATTTATTTAAGCAAAAGCACAATTCTCTCTTGCCTTATGCCCGCTCTTGAACTTGGCCTCTCTGTCCTAATATTTGAAAACCCTAAGGAGATTTTCCTCTCCTCACTTGTCTAACACTTAGGATTTCCCACTTGATTAATCTCCTCTTCTTGAGAATAACGATCTTTATTTTTATCTTTTTAATAGTATTTAATATTTATTGATGTAAAAATAAAAGAATATAACTAATAAATAAATCTTGATTGTCTCTTTCCTTGGCAATGCTAATAATTTTATTTCCTATTTTTGCTTTTTACACAATTTTAAAAATTTAATAATTATTTACATTACAATATATTATATTTTATGCTCTTAGCCTTAGGCACACTTAGACTAAGCTTGTACAATGCATACAAAAATGTATTTGGTTTCTCCTCGACGTTGAAATAGGAAAATAGGGATTTGACCACCTTCGTAAGCTCTTATGTGGTTGCCCCCTTTTGTATTCTAGATATATGTTAATGCCTATTACATTCAAACACACCAAATGATATTCACTCATTGACAATTTGATCTATCAAGTTATCAAATTCAATTTAATTTGTTGTGTATTAAGTTATTCTTTGTTATCGGTACCTCTTTTAAGCTTTATTTGTTATCTTTCCATTTTGCAAGTTTTTTTGTTGTTGTTTGTTGTCTTTTATATGACTTGAATGTGGTCATGCTAATGTCTTTGCAAATGCACTAGCATCGTAATATTGAAATTTGTTTCTAAACCTCCTCAAATATCTAATATATCTCCTGCCATCTGTCCACCCAAGTTCTATCTTTGGTTTTTGTTCTTTGTCAAAAAAATTTAACACTCTTGTTCTCTAATATGTTCATATATTTAATTGCCACTAAATTTAAACACATCAATTGAATCAAAACTTAATTTGTGTTTTTTCTTATTTTGTACCTAAATTCTATTTAAATTAGGAATCTAGTTTAAATATGACACCTTTTAGTAGTCTAAGTGAAAGGACAAATGACTCAAAATTTAATTGGTAATATATTTGTTTTCCTTTGCTCTAAATAAACTCTTTTACATTATCTTACTAGTGGAATTTAAGGATGGATAATAAAAAAATGAACCTTCATTATTTAGGAGTCTCTTTAATATTTTGATTTAATATTTAGTCATGCCTATATTTGATTTCATTATTTATAATGCCTCGTTTGATGATAATTAAGAAATTATTTCCCTTATTAGGATGATGACATGTTATTAGACATGGAAGCATTTTTTAAGTTGTTCTCCTTTACCTTGTGATCCAACCATTGACCTAGCCTTACCACCTACTTGTGGTATGATCCAACTTGTTACCCAAGTAATCATTGGTCCTAGCAATCAATTACTTGACATTAATTGACAAAATATAATCAAAACGTTGCCTCTAGTTAAACTTTGCAGCAACTAGTAGTGCATGGGGTTTCCCCATTTCCCCCATCACCTAGTCTAACTCTTATTCTCTAGGGATTTCCTAATGACCTTGAGGACTCCCCTTTACTAACTCCTCATTATTTTATTGTACTATAGACCACATCCATTATTGGCTAGATGCACAACACCTAATAAAATAAATAGAATAATCTAGTGGTTGTTCCCCCCTCCTCCATATCTTGTTCTTTTGTTGGCTCCTCGTATTCCCCCTAACAAGAATATGATCTTTTAGAACAACTCAAATCCTTGCAAGCCAATATCTTCCTTTGGGATTTTCTCTAAGTCTCCTCCTTACCACAACTTACTTCACAAGGCTTTACAAAATATCCTACTCCCACCTTCTACTAAACTTATTGAGATCATAGCTACATTTGACTACATTTGGATTGATGCAATGTAAATCATTTTATTTTCTTTCAAGTTTCCTCTTTATGAGGTTCAAAGAGAAAATATTCTTCTTGTTGTGGTTGACATTAACACCATTGGAATTAAATGATCCCTAGTTGTGGTCTCAACACTTTGTAGCTTGGATTTCCTTAATCATACTCTAATTAGTGTGTCTAATCTCAACAATGTCTTTATTCCACTATTATTTTTCCCATCACTCTCGACACTACCACTCGCCAACATTATTCCATGTCATGCCAAGGACCCTTACAATCTCTTTCTTAGTAGACCCTAAATTCATTTGATGGGAGTCAATTTGTCCACACTTCATATATTCATCAAATATATCTATGGGGTATGGAATTTATAATAGAGACATACCATGATCCTTTTTATTATTATTAAACAATGCAATTTGATTTCCCCCTAGCCCATTTTTCTCCAACTCCACTTTCTCAAAACCCTCTTCTAATAGTGCCCATTCTCTTTTCTCCCATAGTGGTACCCTCTCCCATAATTATTGAGGTTGTGTAGATGACAACACTTCCCATAGTTATTGACCATGTCCCCCCAAATACTCCTAACATGTTCCCTAACGATGATTGTGGTTACCAAGGTTCGACCCTATCTTTTGTAGGTGAGTATAAGATTAACTTGAACCACTTTGACATTCCTTCTTTAAAAATGGACCTACATATTTATCATAGGCCTACTACACATCCTTCTACAAATGAAATCACTAGTCCTCCCCTATGCATATACGACTCATTTTACCCATGTTGGTCTAGACATGATTCTCCTTCCCCATCTAAGTTAGAAAATTGTTACAAAACATGGTTCAAAGTGCTCACCAAGCATGGTTATGATGGGAATGATCTTAGCTATTTCAAGAAGGGGATTAAGTTGTTTGTGGAAACCAACTTGCTTATTTCTTCCATTGGGTTAGGTTACAAGTCCTCTTACCCAACCAAGCTTTCTTCCCACTAATTTGTGATGATTTCCATGGTTCCCATTTCAATTGAGTCTTCTTTGCCCCTCCAACATCCATAACTTATATTTGATCTCTCCAGTCCAACCTCACCATCCTTAGATATATTTTCTATTGAAGAGTGTAATGTCCCCTTTTTTTGGTCCATTCCAACTTTCTTGGAGAACACTTTCTTTCTCGAAAGTAAATTCTAAAAGGGGTAGTGAGTTCTTGGAGCCTAGATGTCAACTGTACTTTCCATGTGGAAATTTGACATTCTAGGAGCACTCCAGTCTTCTTGGAGAGGTCTGTCATCCTTAGTGTTAACTTTCCATAGACTAAATTCAGTTATGTTATTACAGAGTTCTAATCCTATTTGGATTCTTATTTCTTTTCAATTGCAGTTAGGATAACTAAATCTTAATTACGCTTTGATATCTAGGAGAGTTGTAATTAATGGTTTTAGTTTAGAGTTGTGATCTGAATAAACTCCCCCATGCATGTATATAGTCGGTGGTTGAGTCTTTAGGATAGTTAGTTGATTAATATTTTAGTTGTGGATTTGATTATCAAACACTTTTTAGTTTTCAGTTGTTATTACATAGACATGTTGATTGTTCAAACATGGTTTTTCTGAATACAATCTTTGAGAAAGATTTCATGTGATGTTTTGGAATGTGTAATGAATGATCTTGAGTTGATATGAAGATTTAGATTTGGTTTAGTTTAGTGAAGACATCCACCTGAGCAAGGGCCACTCAGGGTACTGTCCTTCACTACATTTACAATTTTTATTTCTATTAGTAGTTACTTCATAATTGCATAATAAGTTAAGATAGATTCTCATATCAAAGTTATCAATAATTATTGTTCATGTTCATGATTGCATTCATTTAACTTGTAGTACTTCAGAGTGTAGAATAGGTTCAGCTATCAGTTTCTAGACGTTTTTAGCATTTTACCTGTTAACAACAGTCCAGTCACAGACTATGCTGTAGGTACCCATAGCCAAAGTACCAACTTCACTTCTTTCACTGTTATGTGTTTTTATAAATTTTCAGTAAGTGTATACCTTCACTAGGATAGTTTAGGTAACCTCAGGTCTTTGAAAGCACATACAATGCCAATACCATCACAAGCCTACTAGCCCTGGTCGATAATTTAATGAATCTTTTCAATGTCAAGTGGATTTTTCATCCAAGTTTTCTCCTAAATTGTGTGATCACCACCAAGTTTATTAGACATTAGAATGGACTCTACATTTTTAGCGTCATTTTCAAGGATGGTGTTACTTTCAAAGCTTAGTTCCTTTTGTTTTCAAGCTTTCCTAGTTTAGAATTTGTTTTCAACATTAGGACTGTTAGGTTTAATCTTATCAAATACCAAAACATTCTACTAACATTGTGCAGGAGTCGTTGCTATACAAATTCCTACCTATTGTATACAAAGGTAGAGAAACACATTGGGAAGGTTCCTCCCCTCAACAAGCCAACAAGCTAGAAGAGATATTGGTGACTACATTAATCAGAGAGAGGGTACTACTGAAGAAGGATCTTCCCTTTCACTAATATCTACTACACCCACAGAAGGGACATACTGAACCATGGGTAATGTAGCAATGGATGATCCACTTGAAAATGTGACCTTTGAGTTCTCAATCACCAACCAGGAAAGGGTTACTGTGCTGAAGAATATCTCTCCTTCAGCATTACCAGTCTTTTATGGTTTGGTGATCGAAGATCCAAACACATTTCTATTTGAGTTTGATGTCTTATGTAGGAGCTATGACTATACTTCTGATTCTCATATGCTCAAGCTCTTTTCTGCCACTTTAAAAGATGCTACCCTAAGATGGTTTATGGGATTAGGCAAGGATGTTATTCCAGATTGGGATACCATGAAAAAATTGTTCTTGGAAAAATACCAAGACTATTGTAGAGGATTTGATATGAGGAGAGATGACATTTTTTATAATGTCACAGAAGGAGGATGAGCCATTAGAAGACTATGTGGAGAGATTCCAATTATCCTCTAAGAAAAACCCACAAAACAAGCTATCTAAAGAATCCCTCAAGTTAGTATTTTTGAGGGGAGTCAATGAGGATTGTATGGATGCCCTCAATCTTATTGGGCAAGGGGATGTTTCTCAACTACCATTTGAAGAAAGTAGGGTTTGTAGAAATTACTCCAAGACCTTAGCTAAGAAGACAAGGGAAGAGAGGACATCCACCATTGGAAAATCATCTACTGGGGTTTCAAAGATAGAGTTAAGTAATTTGTTGTCCAACATGAAGGAGGAAATTATCAATCACCTATCAACTCAGTTGGACACTCTCCATATAAAGAAGAAGCAAGAGGAGGCTAAAGCAATGCTCACT
Organism: Sequoia sempervirens; assembly: GCA_007258455.2. NCBI lineage: Eukaryota > Viridiplantae > Streptophyta > Pinopsida > Cupressales > Cupressaceae > Sequoia > Sequoia sempervirens. Next base: position 34,026,464 of record VDFB02000008.1, on the reverse strand, counting down.
GAATATTGCCCTAGCTGTAGACAAAGGAAAGCAAACTACAAATGCAAGAGGGCGACTAGTATTAAAGAAGACAAAGCAGAGAAACCTAATTCTTCAGCCACTTGAAGGAGAGGATGGATAGCTATTTTACATTTCTCAAAGAAGGCCATGGAAGCCAAGACACAGTATGCCATAAGACCCTTTGAATTTCAATTCATCTTTTCTAATTGGAAATCAATTTTTTTTTGCTTGGAATTCCCAACCTTGGCCAAATAACCAAAACTAATGGAAAAAACCTCAGCAATGAAAAAACCCTCAGCAAAAATGGAACCAACAACAACCAAATGCATGGTCACAATAAAATTTTCAAGGTTATAGTTATAGTACTCAATGGACAGCACAACAAAACCAGTGGCAACCACAATGGCAAAAAGGCTAGCAATGACAACAAAAAAATATGAATTACTAGCAACCTTTGCTCCCTCCTCAACCACAACAAGAAGCCATTATGCCTAATCCATCCAATCCAATATCTCAACCACCAAGAGCACCACAGTAACCCACCTAGACTTCACCTAACCCTAACAACAAGCTTTTCCAATAGGCTTATACTAACGAGGCTATGCAAATCCCCACCTATGGGGTAGAGGTGAGTGATATCCACCTTAAGTCAAGAAAAACACTAGCTATTCCTTCATCCCCACAAATTACTGAAATGGAAGATGAGGAACCTACAATTGAAGCTCCAGAAAATTCATCCCTGGTGCTTGAGTCAAATCAGGTAAACCATACTATCTCGAGTCTAAAGCCTCCATTTCCTGAGCACTTAGCCATACCAAGACATCAAAGTCAAGCTGAGACAGACCTATTGGGTCAACTAAAGGATGTAAGTATCAAAATTCCTCTCATTCAAGCAATCAAGGACATCCCAATTTATACCAAGACTATAAGAGACCTTTGTCTTAAGAAACTAGGGAGAAAGAGGAAGGATCCTCAAACAATTCATGTCCTAGGAAAACTTGTTGATATTATGTTAGGGAACATAACATCCCTAAATATACAAATCATGGTAGTCCAGTAGTGGATGTTAAGATTAATGGGACCCTTATCAAGAACACCTTGATTGATTTAGGGGCAACAATCAATGTCATGACTAGGGAAATAATGCAATTCCTTCAGTTAGCCAACGTTAGACCTACATGTACTATTTTATAGTTGGCAGATAGGTCAACAATAAAGCTTGGGGGAATCATTGAGGATCTAGTTATAGCATTAAATTCCTAAAAATATCCTACTAATTTCATAGTCTTGCAGCCAAAGGTTAACCTTGCAAGATATCCACTCATTTTAGGTAGACCATGGTTAGCTATAGTTGATGCATTCATAGGTTGTAGGTCTAGAAATATGATAATATCAAATGGTATTGAGACCAAGAAATTGGTCTTCTATCCTCCAACCCAACCTTATGCTGATCTTGAGAAAACCATATGGCCCACCTTGGATGAGGATGACCACTATTCCCTGTAGAATTTAATGAAAACAAAATGTTTCCCTTTGTTGGATGACCAGGATGAAGATGATCTGATTGCTCACATAATGCAAAGTGATTGTGGTAGGAACCCACAACAACATGATTGTCTTTCATGCCTACAAGATCCTTTGTAGAACATTATACCTACCAATTTAGTAGAGGAAATATCTCATATTTTCCATTCCTTCCTACCACAATAATGTATACCAAACATTCTTGGACTTGATCTCTCATCTATGCAAGCATCATCCAAAAGATTAGAAATCCTGCTAGGAAAAATGTTGAACGCAAAAAATGCACTAATTGAAGAGCAACGAAATTCCCTAAATACAGTGTTGGAGGCACATGCATCAACCTTTGCATGGGACTATCATGACATGAAGGGCACAGATCTTGACTTTTGTATGCATAAGATCTATATAAATGATGGTTTTAGGCCCATTAGACAGCCTCAAAGATGAATGAACCCTGCTCTAAGAGAAATAGTTAAGGTTGAACTCCAAAAACTACTTGATGCAGGCTTCATTTATCCTATATTTGATAGTGAATGGGTATCACCCTTAGTTATTGTCCCTAAGAAAGGTGGAAAATGGAGAATATGTGTAGATTATAGGGCGCTGAACATAGCCACTAGGAAAGACCAGTTCTCATTACCCTTCATTGATCAAGTGTTTGACTCTTTAGCAAGGAAGAAGTATTTTTCATTCCTAGATGGTTTTAGCAACTACAACCAGATAAAGATTGCTCTAGAGGATCAGGACAAAACAACATTCACATGCCCTTGGGGTACTTATGCCTATTTTGTCCTACCCTTTGGCTTATGCAATACCCCAACTACTTTTCAGAGGGCAGTGTTTAGAATCTTCTCTAAATATGCCCATGACTTTATGGAGATATACATGGATGACTTCACCGCATATATGGGGAAACTTATGAAGAAGACCTTTCCAATCTGTAAAAGGTTTTGAAAAGACGTAAAGAACATAGCTTGTCCCTAAATAATAAAAAAGTATTTTATGATGATGACCCAAGGAATTGTTCTAGGGAATTTCATATCTGATGTTTGTGGGGGATTTATAGGTCAGAGCACTAGCATCCTACTTCAAGACTGACTGTTTCAGGGGTGAACTTATGGAGGAATATGAGTAGAAAGAATGGAATCAAAGAACCTTGATGTCATCATAAATGAATGGTTACAACTTCTAGAGTACAAAGAATCAGGAGGAAAGATCATGAGATTAAGGATGCAGGATTATAATAGAATGCATACATTGGTAGTTGGATTGGTTCATCATATTTATAAGTATGTGCAATAAAGATGGGATAGTTTGACTCCAAAGCTACAGAGGAAAGAGCCACATTTAGTGTATAACTTCATGGATATACTTGAAAGAGTGCACAGGTATATGGATTTTGTTGCTAACCTTGCACTTAAATGGCTGCCATTAACATTCCAACCACCTATCCTTCTTTATCTAGTGCCACATTGGATAGGAGATAAGATGGAGGAATGTGAGTAGATTGAACTTACCAAAATGAGGAGGCTTTCATGTTACAGGAGATTCTACCAGAAGCATATCAAGGGAGTAAACACTTTCATGGACCTTAGGGAGATTACATTGCACTATAATATGTCCTTTTAATTCATTTGCTTGAAGGAGAGCAAAAGGGTAATTGGGGGGAGTGATGAGCCCATTTATTAACTAGTTTTTTGTTATCTTTATTCTGCTTATAAGACATTCCTAAGACAATTATTCCTACAACATGCCATCTTTTATGTTTATTATGCAAACCTTGAACTTGGTTAAAGTATATGGAAATGTAATTATGATACAATGGCGTTGCTTGATTTATAAGTGAATATGTATGTATTATGATTGATATATGTTTTTAATCATGGTAGTTAGTATTGTGTGCATGTTTTATGAACTAATCCCTTGTAGATTGAGAAGTCACTGTATCCCGCAACAACTATAGGATACAACCTGTAGTCGAAGGAGTTCCTAGACAGTGAAACAGGGGATGTTCCTAAATACATTGAACACAATAACTACAACATGGACACACTTGATGGAGACAAACATGCATCATTATGACAAACAATAAAGGCATTGAAGAAGGTGAATCTTGTTATCATTAGGATTCTAGCGTAATTGATTCTATGTTCCACAATTCAGTTTTGTTATTACAGAGTTCTAATCCTATTTGGATTCTTATTTTTTTTCAGTTGCAATTAGGATAACTAAATCTTGATTACACTCTGATATCTAGGAGAGTTGTAATTAATAGTTTCAGTTTAGATTTGTGTTTTGAATAAACTCCCCCGTGCATGTATATAGCCAATGGTTGAGTCTTTAGGATAGTTGATTAATCTTTTAGTTGTGGATTTGGTTATCAAAAACTTTTCAGTTTTTAGTTGTTATTACACATACATGTTGATTGTTCAAACATGGTTTTTTTTAATACAATTTTGAGCAAGATTTCATGTGATATTTTGGAATGTGTAATGAATGATCTTGAATTGATTTGAAGATTTAGATTTGGTTTAGTTTAGTGAAGACAACCACCTGAGCAAGGGCCACTCAAGGTATTGTCCTTCACTACATTTACAATTTTTATTTCTATCAGTAGTTACTTCATAATTGCATAATAAATTAAGATATATTCTTATATCAAAGTTATTAATAATTATTGTTCATGTTCATGATTGCATTCATTTAACTTGTAGTACTCCGAAGTGTAAAATAGGTTCAGTTATCAGTTTTCAGTCAATTTCAACATTTTACTTGTTAATAGCAATTTAATTATAGACTATGCTGTAGGTACTCGTAGCCAAAGTACTAGCTTCACTTCTTTCACTGTTATGTGTTTTTATAAATTTTCAGTAAGTTTTATACCTTCACGGGGATAGTTTAGGTAACCTCAAAGATTTGAAATAACATTCAATTCCAGTACCATCACAAGCCTACTAGCCCTGGTTGATAATGCAATGAAGTCTTTTCAATGTCGAGTGGATTGTTCAGCCAAGTTTTCCCCTCAATTGTGTGATCACCACCAAGTTTATTAGACATTAGAATGGAATCTATAGTTTTATTTCTTGGAAAGCGTAAGAGGTTGGTTTCAATTCTTTTATGTTTGTTTTTGGTTTAATCTATAAAATGTTGAAAATATTTTGAATATTAGGGTGAAGCAATTCTTGTATTTTTGTGTGTTATTTTTTATTTATTTATTGTGATGGGTTGTTTATGGGGATGACTCTCTCCATTATTGAGAGCTCCCCACATATGGGGTTGAGAGATGATGAACCTCCTTTGGGGAAATCTCCAAACTTTTGAGAAGGCAGAGTTTGGGTATGAGTACCCAGTTATTTATTGGAATATGGAGTTGGGTATGAGTACCCCTTGATTATGAAATATTGGTGTATGGGATGTGGAGTTGGATGGAGTGTGGAATATGATGTGGAGAGAAGTGTTGATACAATTTATGATCTATATTTATTTCTCCATTGGGTAGTGATGTCTCCTATGTCTCCCCCTTCTTGAATCTTGTGAAGATTCAATGTGAATGTGGATCCCTAGGTTTGGGTGTTATTGTATATATATGTGTGTTCAATGTGGTTGCATGATTTGAGAATGTGTGTATCTCGGTTCCTATGGTGGCCTTCGATCTCGGGGGTGACTGGTTTTCCAATCTAAGGTTGGGTGGCGAGCACTCCATTTGCCTTGGAAGAAAGATTTACTTTTTGTGTTGGTTTCTAGGTTTGAGAAAATTTGTAGATTGGAAGAGATCATATTACCGCTACCCTAAAGTATTGTAACATGGGTTAGACATTATGGATGTATTAGATAGCTGTAATCAATCAAAGATTGGAACGTATTGTTGTATATGAGTTTACTTTATTCCTTTTAGAGAATATATATACACTTCATTTGATAAGAGACTTCATGGAAAGAATATGTTATTTCAGTTATGAATTTACTATGTTCCTCCAAGATATTTTATATAAGGGTTTTTTTATAATATGTATATATATATGTGTAGGAAAGATGATTATATGCATACAAAATAAACAATAGTATAGTATTATGATTTTCAGAGTAAATTGTTTTCAACCTGTTCAGTTTGCAAAGAACAACCTATATTGGTTTAATTTAGGCAGTTTGTTGTGTGCATTCAAAAGTTAGAGTCACAGATCAACTGCTATGAAAGAAGAAAGAATTTAATGTATACACTTGAATTGAATACAGTAACATATTGAATTTACAATTCCCTAGTTTATGAAATAGTTGAATCTATTCTAGTTTCAGAACAACAGTATTCAAATTTGTTTTTCTAATTAGAGTTTGCAAGGAAAGGGATTATGTATAAAAATAAAAATAAATAAATTAAAGACTTGGTATGACGAAACTGAATGTGTGTACACATGCATAACTGTTGTCAAAAGCTATAGAGAAATATAGAAATAAATTAATTTTTTTCCAGTTAGGGTAAAGCCACCACTCTGATAGGAAATATAACCTTCCACCAAAATATGGAGATAATGTATTTTATTTGAAATCATGGAAGAGACACAGAAGTTGCCCATTCAATGGGTCTGTATTACATTAACCTCCTCAATCTTGTAGGTATCAGATAACCCCTTCCTTTTACTATGCCAGTCTTTGTTCCTACTGTCGCCCATACTCTCTAATCCATTTCTAGATCTGCACTGATAAGAAGGCAATGCCACAAAACAACAAATCTACTCACCTTAGCAATACAACGGCTCTGCTACACTCTATTTTTATTGTGTTGCCTCACTAATTTGTTCAGAGGGGGGGTAGAGAAATTTTGTTTTCTTTGCATTTGCTGGTAGCTATTACCATGTTCACTGGCCTCATTTCCGGGAGGCGCTATTGAGATGAGTGAGGATGGTTATCCCTGTGGAGGGCCATGCTCCAAAGGCAGAGTCATGGATTCCATAGGGGGCCACACTTCCCCTTTGAAATGGGGGTGACGCTTCCCCATTCTAGCCATGGCAATTGGAATGAGGAGAGGCTGAGCCCCCTCACTTTTTTGTTTAAAAATAAAATTTCATAATTTCATTCTGCTTAAATTTCCATGAAACTAGGGTTTCTTCTTTCAAAGTTTTCTGTTGTGTTAGGGTTTCATACTTTTATTACAGACTCTGCCTTTTTTATCAATGACATCTTCAACATAACGACACAATTTGTAAAGATTTTTTTCTATATACATTTTTTTCTATGTTGCTTGATACTAATGTGCTAGTTTCTTGGCAGGTTCATGGGCAGATTCCTTTTCAGCATTCTGCTGTGCTCAACCTGGCATTACAACAGCTCTGTTATAGTGCTCTAACCTTAACCTTCGTGGTGTTGTTTGTGCCTAAAACTAAGGGAATAAATTCCGTAGCATTTGAATAGTAGTGGACATTTAGTATTGAATAGTGACATATTGTTCTCTAAGCTCTTCAGTTAGTTGAAAGGTATTAATCATATGGTGAATTGTACTCCAATTTTTCTGTTTGAAATAAAATCGAATTATTTATGGTACTCTTTGGTGCAGTTGCATCATGGACTTCGTACATGGATATAATATAAAATTTAGTACTGACAAGCAATTCTCCTTCGAAACTTGAATACTGAAATAAACTTTTAAGCTATTCAATGTTAATTCACACTTAGAGATGTGTTCATTTCATTTCGTTTACGTATTTTTAATTTGAGAATCTTCATATTCAAATATGTTAAAGAAGTTACAAAATGCAACCCTGCAACCTTGTACGAATTCACTATCCTCTCATCATTATCTACACTAATCACATTTTTATCTTCCTCTTGAAACTCCGGATAAACCATTACATGGGGTGCTTCTCACAAGAAATCAGAGCTTTTGAGCTCATCTCCAACGCTATTGGAGAAATTGGGGTCAGAATTAGGTGGTGTTGTAAATTGGATCTTAGATTTCAGCTCCAACATTGCCTCAAAGTGCCAAGCCACACCCTCATTCCCTTAATTGGGTCACTAATCTTGGAAGCCCATTCTTCCTAAGAAGCAAATAATGAAATGTGTAATATTACAGTTAAACTAAAAAATCACAAGCCTAACTACAAATAATATATCTAGATGAGCATAGGATGAGGCTCAAAATGAGACTCAAGGAAATGGGAACAAAATATGGCCAAATGCTTGATAAATTCTCCATCCTTCTCTAATGGATTTAGAATTACAAAGAAAACAATTATACCCAAGCTCATGTCTTACAGATTCATGGAACTTAAAAAGCTCTAGCTCAACTCCCCTGCAAATGGATGGCGCCTCAGAGAGGTGTTGATACAGGATGGTAATTCCTCTTCCCACTAATAACTTAGTGCTTTGCCCCCTCTACCCATATGAGCGAGCATGAACTAGATTGATTTATAATTTATACAGGCATGACTGCTGCAAGCACCAACATAGAGAAAGCAAAGGGGGGAGTTATGAGTATGCCCTTGACTCTAGTGGAGGACATAAGAGATGGGGGTTTTGATTTCAATAAAAAAGTGGAGTCCACTGTGAGCATTACAGTGGTGGGAGCATCAGGGGACCTTTCCAAAAAAAAATTCTTGCACTCTTTGCTCTATATCATGAAGGTTGTCTGCTAGAGGTATACAACTCTGCATAATTGCAATCATTTCATTGTTTGGATTCAACATCCTTCCAATCATTGCTAGAATACTCATTTGAATTAAATAGTTTTTAGCTATTGGATACGACTTGAATTTGATTCCTTTGTTTTTTCTTTATTATACTAGTGATGACATGCACTAGTTTCTGTTTGCTAGAATCTACTTTTAAAAAACTATATCTTGCATTTGTCATATAGTTGTAGTATGAAGCTTGACTTTTTAAATAAAAAATGGTATGAATTTAATCTACAAATTCTTGTTAGAAACAATTTCACTTCAACCAAGCACTGATATATTATAGCTTAAAACTCCATTTCTCAGTTATGGCTTAGCGTCTAGATCTAAATCTAAATTTGTTTTTCTAATATCAAATTTTTATTTAAAAATTCAAGCTTCATAACGTACCTATATGAAAAAATCAAGAACCTTAAAGCTCCATTCCCTGGTTATGGCCTGGCTTCTAGATCCAAATTTTCTTTTCTGATATCAATTTTTTATTTAAAAGTCAAGCTTTATACCTCAAAAATATGACAAAAATAAGAAGCTTAAAGCTTCGTTCTCCAGTTATGGCCTAACTTCTAGATTTGATTTTTTTTTTTGATACTTAAACACACAACTTTGTACTGAAATGCACTGTATTACATTCGAGATTCTACCATGAAGGTGATTTATGCCAAATTCACGATTGAATAAATTTGGTAATACCTCCCAAATTAGCCCTCTTCCTTTGCAATCCCATTTGAAATTTTACCCTAACAAGCTTAAAAAATTAGCATAAATGATAACCACAGATGTTATAAAATAATTGCTAAAAGGAATCCACCATCTAAGACAAATACGAGCAGTGATGATAGCTTTTAAACATAGAGTAAGAACAATCCAATTAAAAACAAAATATCAACAATCAAGTTAGAATACCTCCTTGTTGATGTTATCATTTTTTTTGACTTTTTTACTTCCATCTGGTGGATTATGAGCTTCTCCCTCTGCCACAGATGATACTTGATGTCTATTTCTTCTAATGGGTATTTTATAGGAGAGCAGGGGAGGCTGCTCTACTTCTCATCCACAAGAATCTTTGCCTCATGGGACTCTACATCAAAAACACCGTTACCTGTTAATTCAGAAGAAACAACCCGCCTAATGCACTTATCAACCATTTAAACTGTCGGATCCTTGAATTAGATTAAGTTGAATATTGAAGAATTTCAGTAGGAAATAGAAAGAAAAATAGGTTTATGAAGCTCTGAAAGGCTTGGAGATAATTATAGAGCACTAAAAACTAAGATGTAGTATTGTAGTAGTGTTGTAAATGGAGATACATGCTCCAAGAGTGTAAGAGCTCTTTAGATGACTAGTTTTTACGAACAATAACTTGTAAAAGATACAAATGTTTCAACTATGAGACATTAGTTTTAAAAAAGTACCACGTATAGAGTATGGTTGCATGATTTACATGCAATCTGCCATGTTGAAGGCAATTTTTTAGATTGGGGGACACATTTCAATACGATTTGGGACCTGTTTCTAAATGATATCAGAATTTCTTATTTTGTTTAAAGCTTTGGATTGGTTCTTTGAAAAGTTCTCATGCTAGGAAAAACAACTTTCAACCGTGGTCTTCTTTCCCATAAGGTAATGTTTTCAACTCTTCACCATAAAAACTAGAGCATATAATTCCTTGTCAGAGATGTTGTATTTTAACATGAGACCTTTAAATATTTTTAAATGATAACATACAAGTCTTACCCTTGCAACAATGTTTCACTCATAGCATAACTAGTTGCATCCATCTTTGCCTTTGAAGTTATATTTAAATTATGTAAACGACTGGTGTCATACTTATCTTTTCTACAACTCCTCAAATACACACTCCTATCTATTTCTCTATGGAAGTTCCTTCCTTTCCCATTTTGGGTTTCATAGCATCTAAATGAGATTCTTCTCTTTTCCCTCCCTAAGTTTTGGTTTTTATTCGAAAGATCACGTGTTTTGATTTTAAGCCTAGCCACTACCAAAACATGATGTAGTGGGTGATATGTTAGTTTAATAACTTATTCTTTTTCCATAATGTATTTTAGTGTCTCGCTCTCATATGCCAATTAACTAACTTATTTTTTTTCAATCACGTATCTTACAACTATGAAAAATATTTAGAGTTTTTGGATCCTGACATGCCATTTACATTAATTTATTAATTTGCACTCTGTGTTATTGAGTTTTTTGTGAATCCAACTTGTGTTGGGATTAGTTTGAACTTGGTAAAGATGGATTGATTTAGTGTAAAGCTATATAATAGCTCCAAAGTGGAATTTAACCTTGAAGCTTTGTTTTGGTGCTTTGATGGGTTGATCCAACATTTCTTTTAGCCACTTTAATTAGCTTGTGATTTAAGCTTTTCTATGCATTTCTAAATCGTAAAGTTTGAGCTATGTGATAGAAGTTATGATCTTGACAAGTGTGATGACTAAAAATAAATGACTCTAACAACTATATTCATTTTGCTTCTTTGACAAAACATCTTTCTTTGTTGCTTGTCTAAAACTTTTGGCTTGAATTTTTTTTAATCTCTTTTGTATATAGTAACTAATTCATCATTAGAATTCATTGGAACTCAACACTATGCATCACTTTTTAAACATTCTTTCCTTAAATGTTGCTTTATTGAAAAAAAAAGTGAATCAATTCCTTAAAAAGGGGAAAACATATTAATTTAAAATAACTAAAAAAGAGGAAGTAGGTAAGGCTTTTGAGAATTATTCTTTAAGAAAATAAAATTATATAACAATGAATAAATATATGTTTATTTATATATAACATTTATTATTTATTATTTGGTTACCATTTTTATATATATTTGAAGAGTTATCCAAAAAAATAGAGCAAATAAAATATGTTATTACTACTTGCCATAGGCATAATACTATTGTAATAGTTATTCAACTCATTTTGTTAATTAGTGATTAATAAGTTGGTTAGGGCGAGAGGCATATTACAATAGCATCCAAAAATCTTTGTAAGGAAAAACTAATCAAGTTAAATTTGACATGCAAGTGGTGGTTATGTTGTTTTTTTAGATTTTAAAATCAATTTAATTAAAAAAATAAATTAAAGCTAATTACTTAGTGTTTTCAATGTATTTATTCAATTAGAGTTAGGATTAGAGTTTTGATTAAAGAAAAAATGATGAAAATTTTAGGATTAGAGTTTTGATTTTATTTAATTATCCATATCCACTCTTAAATATTATCTTCTTATCTTCTTATCTTTTAAATATTATCATTATTCTTTTTATGAAAGCTATCAGTTTTGTTCCACATGTTTCTTTTTAAATTTTTTAAATATTTTCAATGAAACTTAAATATTATTGTAAAATGATTACAATTTAAAATAAGATTCAATTAGGGTTAGGATTAGAGTTTTGATTAAAGTAAAAATGATGAAAATTTTAGGATTAGAATTTTGATTTTATTTAATTCATTTGTATTATGATTTTTTTAAATGCATTTTTTAAGTATAATTTTATTTTATAATTATACTAAAAGAAAAAAATAGAAAATTTGATTAAAACTAATCAAGTTAAATTTCACGTGGATGTTGCTTTTTTAGATTTTAAAATTAATTTAATTAAAAAAAATTAAAACTGAATACTTAGTGTCATTATAATGGCATCCACCAAAAGCTCTTCAACTAGAAATTGACATTCAAATGACATGCAAATCCATATCCACTCTTAAATCTTAATTATTGTTAACTTCCTAAAATGAATTTAAAAAATAGTTTTTTTTTTTTATGAAAGCTTGAGTTTAGATTTGCTTTTTTAATTTTTTAAATATTTTCAATAAAACTTAAATATTATTTTAAATATATTTTAATATTATTTTTGGGAAGATAAATATGAAATGTTTACAATTTAAAATAACATTCAATTAGGGTTAGGATTAGAGAAAAAATATGAAAAACTAGAATTTTATATTCTTCAAATATTAATTTAAATTTTTAAAAGTGAACATGTTAAATACTTAACTTTAAAAATTGTAAACATTATTTATCTTGAACATAATTGGCTAAGAAGTTTGGGGTGTTATGGCAAATTTGTAGGGAAAGCATGGTAAGCTATTTTTTAACATTTTTTAGAATGATTTTTCTTTTTCTTTTTTTGCATTTTATTAAATCTTTTTAGAATAAATAAATGTTACTTATTTTTACATATAATTTTTTTAATGTATGTAATTGTTATTTTTTTATTAAAAAAAGTTTTAGAAAAATCAATTAGCTATTTTATAAAGATTTGGATTCAACTATTAAAATAATAATAATGAAATAAAATGTAAATTAAAAGACATCCATAAATTAACTTAAATTAAAACAAATCCATAAATTAACATGTAAATTTTTTTTAGAGATTTGATTTTACACAATTAAAATACAAATTTTAAATTAAATCTTAAAATATTTTATTGACATTGACATTGTCATTTTTTTTTGTTTTCGGAATTTTATTTTCAAAACATACATAAAAACAAATAAGAATTAAATTAAAATAACTAAAATTATTATAATTATTAATTAAATTATAATTCTAATCCTATTTTTATTAACTATTATAATCCTAAAAGCATTATAATTGGGATTAGGATTAGAATTAAGAATAATGTAAAAATTATGATTAAAACTATTCAAAAATTTAAAATAAATATAATATGATTAATAGATATAATGCTCCAAAATTTTATTCATCTCATATTTTATTCCAAATCTTATTCCCAATATTAATTCATAGATTTTTTTGGTAATGTCCTTACAATTCTTTATATATAAATTCATAGATGTTTTTTTTTGTAATACCACTCTACAATTCTTTATTATTAGGGTTAGAGTTACAACCATAGTTATGGATAGTGCTACAATCATAGTTAGGGTTAGAGATAGGTCTAGGATTAAGATAATGGTTTAGAATTTATTGTTAGGGTTAGGGCTAGGGTTAGGATTAGAATTAAGGTGTGAGTTAGGGTTAGAGTTAGACCATGCAAAAAACTAATTAATAATATTAAAACACTATAATTAACAAAACTTACATTTATTTTTATTCACATTAATAAAATTTACATTTATTTTTTTCAAATCTAGAAAACAATAATTACAATACTATAAGATAAACAAACCATCTAGATTATTTATTATATATAATATAATAAATAGATATTAAATTTAGTATTTGTAAAAAAATTGAATTATTATTTTTATATATAAATGTGTTAAATAATTATTAATATATAACAATAAGAGATTTTGGTCAATTAATTTTAATATATATATATATATATATATATATATATATATATATATATATATTTATTTATTGAGATTAAGAGCAAGATATATTTTGTAATTTTATTTTGTTTAAAGATTAGTAATCTTAAATGATTAGGTAAACTTTGTGAGTTTGTTATGGTTTAAAGATAAATCTAATTACGAGTTTTGACATTACTATTTAAATGGGTGTAATAATAATATTATTAGTATTAGAAAAATTATGTTAAATTGAATATTACTATTATAGTATATTTTTTTGGGTGTTAAATGTGAAGTTAGTATTAATGTGAAACTTATGTTAAAATTTGATGTCATTTCACTATTAGAAGTTTTATTATTTTAGATGTAGTTCTATAGTAAAATTGACATCATTATCCTCACACCCTTGCTATTGAGGGACATGTTAATGGCAATGTCACACATTCAATGTCACTCAATGCGTGTAGTATTTTTCCATTTCTTGTGCATGGTTGACGTGGAACAATGTTTATACTTGATTTGTTCAAAAAAAATTGTTGTGTTCTTATGGTATGTGTAAATTTAGGGTGTGCCATTTTCACACCAAAATGCATCAAAAAATGCCCACCTTCTTCAAAATTTGCAAAAAAAACAAAGGGGATTCAAATTTGAAGCCTGTAACCCATGCTGAAGAAAAATAACCTTATAAATCAAGAAGGGGCTCACTGAATCCACACTCTAATACCATGTTAAAGAATTTTGAAAAACATGAGACAACTAACAAATACACCTTCCACACAAGAGATCTGCAAACAATATATGCAATATTCCTCAACAAGAAAAAACTACATAATGAACCTCAAGAATCTTCAAGGAAAACAAAAGTCTTCAAAGGTTGAGAGTTAGAGAGTAAATCTCTAGATTAATAATACATGAGGGTTGAGTGCTATATAGGAGCAACCCTAAATGGTAAATGGATTAGATCATGACAAGTGTCGACATCCCCCTATAAATTGTAGTGTTCCTGGTAAACTTTTTTCACGTGACTGGTGGTGTTGGTGTGACAGACCCTTCAATACTATGGGGACGAGGAGGAGACTGGACCTCATGACTTCTTTCTTGCAACAAGATGCTTTAGCCAATTGAGCTAGAGCCCCCACACTTGATTGTGAAGATATTATTCTTAAAAATGTTTCAATATTTGTTTGTTTTGTGAGAAAGTATCACGTAGAAAATTTTATAACTTCTTTGCAAACCATTATGTTTGTGATCCTAACTGAAAGTGATGATATATCCCAGCCACTTATAAAATTTGTTGGCCAATGTGAATAAGGATAAGCAATAAGTTTCATGAGCAACACGTTTTGGCTAAAAATGTTATTAAATAATGTGAAGAAAATTTGAATTCATAAATTTGACAATTGAAAGATTAAATTCTAGTGATCCACATATTCAAATGCACTCCTAATATGAGCATTAAAAAATCAAGAGAGAGAATCTTTATTTCATATGCAAGGAATCAGGGTCACCAAGCCACAAATGTTGGAGCATTGAAGAGAGTACAAAGATGACGGTAGATTAAATGGTAGTATGAAAGAAACTAGTGATAGAATTGTAAGGTGTAAGAAGATGAGAATCATAATACCAAAGGGCAAGGATAAGCCCATGCCAATGATAGAGGAGAAGAGGACTCCTAGTAGTCATATGGGACACTTGTCATTTTGCATGATACACATGTTACTAGCTATAAGAAACTCTTTTTATGGATTTCTAGTTACCTTTATTGGGTAAGTTGACGCCTATGAATATATTCATTAAATCATTTAAGAGGACTAAATTTCCTTATTCTTTTTACAACCTTTCCTAAAAGGTAGTTCTTGCTAAGATAGTTATTGACGTTGTAAGAACTATTTGAATGCAATGAGTTGCAAGTCTAATTGTTATTGTAGAGTTAATATATAATATCCTTTACCTTCTAGGTCCTTATTAATGTTCATTTCTTATATTTTCTTTATAGTAAAAAATCATGAAGAATATGTAAAAAATTATTTAATTATGTTGAGAAAGAACACTAAATAATATCTGCAATAGGTGTCTAATTTCCTTCTACACAAGGAAAAATAATCACTTTTTCCCTTCTTTTTCTAAAAAAATTTGCTCACTTTACTTGGAACAATCCTACCTTCCAATACAAAATGGAAGTAAAACTATTATTAAAAACCACTTTGCATTGTTTAATGGGTCATGAATGCTAAGCCTATTTTTAATATTAGAAAAAAATCAACCATTTCAATTACTTTTAGATTCTTTTTCCATTTCTAAATGCGTGATCTAATGATTTGTTATGTTTGTATGACTAGCTATTTCTTCATAAATATATATTATCTACTACTAACTAACGAAGTTGAAAAAACCAAACACTAGGGTATAGATTCATTCCCAAGAGTTTGGAATGCATTTAGACTATCTCGTACATGGGTAATTCATATTGAAGATTTGTTCATGTGGTTTTAAGGAATATCCAAGTCTCATGTCAAAAGGTTTTTGGGGTTTGATCATGGATTGGAAAGATAGATAAGTTACACATTAAGTACATTGAAGGATAAGCCTAATCTTTGTCCATCAATTGCGTATTTATGGGCACCCAAGTGTTATTTCAGTGTTTTGGTATTTAGTAAGGTTCACACACTCAAGACCAATTAGAGGGCTTTGTTCAAGAGGTATCCTCTAATTTTAGTGTTTGGATAATTCATATGTAAGCTTTGTTTGTGTGGGTTAATGAATCTCTAATCTTTAGAAGATTTTTAGGGTTTGAACATAAATTAGAAAAATAGAGAAGTTGGGCATTACGTGCATTAAAAACCAAACCTAATCCTTGTTCTTGAATAGAAGATTTGTGCACATCAAAATATTATTACAAAACATCTTTTAAATTTGACATTACTTAACAATAACTCTTACTCAAATCAAGGTTTAAAGATAATTAATCTTACTCTAGTATATCAAATATTGATATATTTTTTCCTTATGACATTTTTTTGTGACATTTTTCTATTCCCACCTACCAGCATGATAAAATTGACAGTGTTTGTACATTATGACAATCTATATTACAACTAACAACAAATATACACTAGGATGAATTCTCAATTCAATGATCTACGTTTGAAATATCTTCGAGAAGAGCTCATAGCTATGTAGACTCGTCTGACATATTATAGAGATACATAGCACTTAATAGTTGCAATGTAGACTCTGTGTAGGAGTTTCAGTGGGCAGACAATGAATTTGACGTTAACAATGAGAGACTCCACGTTGAGCTGTGGCGAGTCATGGAAGCTTCATTTTCTTTCCTTTTCGCATTACACGGCACCAAGGAAATCGAAGAACCTTGTCTTCTTTGTCAAGCTTTAACAATAAAGGAAGATCTATCCCAAAGCCCGATCGCTTGCTCAATCTTGGCGCTTTGGACACTAGAAATTAATGCAGCCCGATCGCTTGCTCAATCTTGGCGTTTTTGACACTAGAGATTCATGTGATACAGGCAGATTTAGGAAACCTGCTCTTGTGCTCCGAATCTGCGTTCTTCGAATCTAAATTCATTCTCGCCATGGTTGCTTCCGACCTTTTGTACCCTAAATCAGCTGGCGCTGGGAAAAAAAGGCAGATAAAAATTTGGCGCCAAGAAAAGGAGCGATTAAAACAGAAAGAAAAAAAAATCAGACTAGAATTGTTGCTGAGTCATCTCATAGTTTTTTTTTTTTTTATTGTTTTTTGTTTTTTGTTTTTTCCACGAGAAACTGCAGTATTGGGTCTTCGAAAGCATGCTCTAGTGCAGTGAAGTCTGACTGCGAGTGAAGTTGCTGAGAAACGAGAAACTGCAGTTATGATGGTATGGGAGGCATGCATGTCCCGGGGCATTCTCGGGGCTGGATAGCCGCTTCCTTGGCTTGGGTTTGAAGTATAGATAAACACGGCAGGTCGTAATTAGAAGGGAAGACACGTTAATTATAGCATTAATGTTCGCCCAATGCAAATCTCTGTATTAAAAATCCTTTTTTCCGTCTCTTCCTTATTTCCGTTTCTGCTTCACGGGCGGAGATATAACACCTCATAGTTCTACGAAATTTTTGCAGAGGCGTTCTATAGGTCCAAGCGTCGCAACCCCCTGATAACAGAAAGAAAACTTTTGCCCAAAGAACTGTGGGTTGAATTAGCAGGGGGAAAAGATGGTGCTCGGGGAATTAGGAGGCAGCATTGCCCGCGCCCTTCAGCAGATGAGCAATGCAACTGTTATTGATGAGAAGGTTTTGAACGAATGCCTCAATGAAATTTCTCGTGCTCTCTTAAAGTCAGATGTGCAGTTCAAAATGGTGAGGAATATGCAACTCAGCATTAAGAAGATTGTCAATTTTGACGATCTCGCAGCTGGTCACAACAAGAGATGGATTATTCAACAGGTAACAACATTAGGGTTTATATTCCCTTTATAAACAAAAGAAAGGGCAAGTTTAAATTGCTTTCCTTGGGGATTATGGTATGCTCTGTTATTGTTGCGTCTCTGCTAGCTAAGATGAGTTTGAACTTATAACAAAATACCCCCTAAACTGTCAGAATAGGACGAATTCAAGCGGTAAAAGCGAGTGGGATATAAAAAGCTGCGTCTTAAATTCAAACCTCAGGAGACATAATAATATGTGGAAATTGGGTAAAATACAGGGTCCAAACATCGATCTGGTTAGCTTTAAAAAGTGAGATTTTACCAAATTAAAAAGACGAAAAAAAAATTAAAAAAAAAACCTTGTATTTGGTTGCAATTTTTCCCTTTGTGAATTGTATACGCCCTTGAAATTTCTTGATTTTATGAATGGATACCCAATCTTATGGACTCTGTAAGAGAATTTTATACCACTTTTTAAAATTCTTCTTTAATTTTTGTTTCTAAAGCCAGAAGATTTATGTTTTGTGTAAGTGTTTTACATGATTTTTCCAAAGGACAGTAGCAAACAATCCATATTTAAAGCCAAACATCTTGACCAACTAAACGAGGACCATTGATAGTCACACCAACTTTCTTTATCTTTTGGGATGTATGGTTAAATCGCATGTTTGTTCTAAGAGAGTTGATCATTACAAGACTAAAAGTGAAAAATGCAGAGCCACAGGACAAGAAAAAGAAGCTTTCGCAAATAACCAAGCAATTGAATCATAAAAACATAGCCTAACACCCACCGAAGCAGATGAGAGTCCGGAGTGCCAAGCGAACCTCCAACTACCTACATCAGATTATCCATTTCTTGCAGTTCCTTGAGCTCTCTATCATCCACAAGTACCAGCATCTCTGCAAGTGTTGTCTCTGCCTCTACCTTTCAAAATGCAGCTTCTTCTTCTTTGGATGCCTGCAGCATCATTTGGCTGGAAACGGGGCATGCATTGGCGATTTCCCTCTCTGAGCAGTGCCAAGACTTGGAGGTAAGGGCAGGTTGAGCTCAAGAGCTTCCAAGTGCTGCAGAAAATTCATTATATCTACTCAAGTTCATTGACAAACCCCCAATTCAGCTTCAAGTTCATTAACCCTTAGTCTTGTGGACGCTTATTGTGTCCATAACCATAGGAACAACAAAGGCATGACCAGAACCTGGCAGAAGAAGTAGAATAACATATTGAATGCATTGGAAGTCATGACCTGGCAAAGAGCTCATGGAAAGCCTCTTTGGAGTGCTACTCATAAAGAACCGCTTTTCCAGAAACTGCAGGAACAAATCCAAGAAGTAAGCGTCTCAAAGCTGTTAGGCCTCCCTCAGCTTAGAAACAGACAGTTGGCGAACCTATTGCTACCACAATAGCAAAGAAGATAATCACAAAGGAAACACCCTATTGAAATGCCCAAATATCATGAATATAAGCAGGTTGAAGAACATGAATGGCTGTTGTTTCAGCCATTATGAAAGTGGCACCGAGTGAATCCAATTGAGAGAAGAAATCTATCTTGGCATACCAAGCCCAAGGTGCCTATTTGAAGCCATATATAGATTTCCTAAGTCTACATACGAAGGAAGAGTCATGTAAAAAACCTTGTGGCTGCTCCAAGTGGATCTACTCTTCAAGATCCTCATGAAAAAAGGCACTCCTCACACCCATTTGATGAACCTCTTAGTGATGTGCAACAGCAATAGCAAGAGTGAGTTGAATAGAGTTCATCTTTGTAAAAGTGCAAAACTCTCAGGGTAGTGAACATTGGGAACATATGAAAATCCCTTAGCAACTAGGCGACCTTTGAACTTATCAACTGATCCATCTATAGCAAATTAAGTTTGGTAGATCCACTTACATCAAACAAGTTTCCTTTGTTTAGGAAAAGGGACTAATCCCAAGTGTGGTTCCTCATGAAGGAATTGTATTCCTACAAAGCTACATTCCACTCAATAATGCTAGAAGCTTTGTGAAAAGACTGAGTCTAATGTGGTGGCCACGAAAACATCAGGCAGTGCCTAGAACTATGACTAAGTCCACTTGGTGTTTGAAGGATTGCTGACCCAATCACCTACATATTGCAAAGTCTATCTAGCCCAAAATGGACTAGAGATAGGAGAGTCCGGATGAGATTTTGCATTCTCATAATGTTGACTAGGAGAGGAGGGAGGATGATCCTCATCAACTCTCTCATCATTCAAATTAGAAGAAGAATCCTTGTCATAAAAAATGTGCTCAAGTGCATTTGCCTTGTTTGAAGAATTGCCATATGTCCCAAGTGTGCCCCAATTGATTGAAGAAGTGTCAAGAGTTGGACTCATTTATTTGACTTATACAAGGTGTGATGTTTCATATGCCGTTGGCTTAGTCTTTTGGTTTATGCAAGAGCCCCACAAGTTGCATTGGAAAGCAGCTAAGTGGATACTTCACTACATTCAAGGCACTTAGAGTTATGGGATTCACTATGCAACACACATTAATATTGACTTGGTTGGGTAGGTAAGCTTTGATTGGATAGGTGATTCTTAAAATCACAGGTCCATTTTTGGTTATTACTTCTCACTTGGTTTTGGTCTTGTACATTGATCGAGCAAGAAGCAGAATGCTATTGCTTTTTCTTCCATAGAGGTTTAGTATTTGGGGGGTGTGAATGTCGCTACTAAGGCTGTTTGGATTCAATATATCCTCATTGAGTTAGGTATCTAGTTTCTCTAGCTATTCATTATATTTTGTGACAACCAAAGGACTATCTCAATCTCTTGGAACCCAATCCATCATCAACAAACCAAGCACATTGAGGTCCACATCCACTACATTCCTAAGCTAATTTATGGACAAATCATTGAACTTTGTCATTCCTTGACAACTGAGCAGGTAATTGACATATTCACCATACCTTTTATAGAAAGCAATTTACTTCATTTATGAGCTTTGTTGGGGTGTGTGAGGCTACAACTTTGATTAAGTAGGGGCGGGGAATGGGTTGTCTAATCCTCTCTTCTATCTCTTTTGGGGGAGAGGTATTTTATCTCTTCAATATTTGGGGAGGGGGGTTATTCTCTTTTTTTCTTGATAGGGGCTTCTTCTCTTGGGGGTGAGGCATTTCTATGTACATGTGTACCTCATCAAGCTTTATTTTTTAGGACTCATTTTTTGTTTGCCCACCTAAGCTACGCTGAAGGAAGGGTGTTAATGCAGGTTTTTATTTTTTCCTGTGTTGGATATTATTGTATTTTTCCTACACATCTGCTTTGGCTTGCTTAGGTAGATAGAGTGGGTCATATGAGGGTAGAAGGCATCTTCCATGAACATAACTTTCGCCTATTTTTGGTAGTTGGAGTTAAATCTCTCATCGGTTGCATTTGTCTCCTCTCTTCTATAAATATGTACCCTCTCACTTTCCATGTTCTAACTATGTTATTGTGAGCTTTCCTTATGCTATTTTTCTTATCTCTTGTATTGTTGGGAGCTAACTCTATTATATCATTTTGATTTATGATTATTTGTGTTTATAATTTTATTGCATCTAATCCTTGTACTAGGTTTTGGGTAGCTTCATGCTTGTTTGTAGAATCTAACAAATATTTCTTTGAATTGGCCAACCTTCATTATCATACAAAATCTTGTGAGAGATATAATCCCGATGTAAGTTTTGAGAAGTAGGAAAAGGTATATCATGATGGAGAAATCTCTTGACATCATCCTTTTTCTTATGAACTTACAATGCAAAATTATTTGCAACAATAGACAATGTGGCTTTAGAAGAGAAATCAGTAAACATTCTTCTTCAACCTTGGAAGATATTATTGTTTCTATCAATCCACAAGAACTAGAGAACTTTAGAGGAAGCCAAAAACCATAATTTATTAAAAAATTTAGCATAGTTCCGTGGAGTTTCTTGACAAGGGGATGTGGGGATGCGGGGATGGGTTTCAGGGACAGGGGGACCAAGGGTCTAAGTTTGGGGATGGTGGGGGGATGACTACAGGGCGATAGTGGGGACGGGGGGGGGGGTGTTGAAATACATATAGTATTTGAAAAAATAGTTATAAAAAGATTATAAGTATAAGAATTGCAATGAAACTTTGGTAAACTAGTAATAGTTAAAACTTAGAAAGTAGTAAACTTGAAGTGAACATTAACAATTTAATATTGAACAATGAAAATGTCGAATTCAAAATTTATATTATATTCAAGATTTCATAATGATGATTACAATGAGTACAATGATGATAACAAATGTTCAAGATAACAAAATGGAGTGAAGTGAGGCTTCTAATCATCCCCAAACTTCTCATCACTAGAACTATTGGACTCAGACTCCACATGGTCAAGCTCCTCCATGCTAATACCAACCAGCCTTATCTGTGTAGCATTCTCATCAATTTGTGCTCCTTTGGCTCTACATCCCATCGTGTTGTTGGTCTCTCTTTGTACAAAAGTGTGTTGCGGTCAATAAGATGCAAGCAAGACACTATGTATAGCCACAAGCTTCTCTACTCTCCTAGAGGTAAGCCCTTTTCACTTAAGGGAGTGGATGAAGCTATAAGTAGACCAATTCCTCTAAGCAACAAAAGAACTAGAAACTTGAGATAGCAAACGAATGCCTAGAGATATAGTTAAACAATTCGTTCCATGCATAGTCCACCAGAAAATTGGGTCCTCCTGTGCCATAGTTCCCCTATCCATCTTGGCCTCCTCAGAATAACCCCTAAGACTGGAAAATTTTGTCCACTCAGTATGAATGATGTTAGCTTGTTTAGGATCATACATCTTTTTGATGGCCTTCTTGAACCTTTCCTTCACCTCAACATCTTATATGGGTGTAACTCTACCAAGCCTTTGCACGTACCACTTGGGATTCAATGCATAGGCAGCCATGTGCAAGGGAGTGTTGAGCTTCTCCCATCTTTGATGAATAATTGGCTGAATGTGCTCATTGTAGAATGCTAATGTGGGGTCCTTCTCTTGCATAACAACCTTCATTTGGCCTAGCATAAAATCAGTGCACTCATACACCTCTCCAAGGCTAGGTGCATTGGCTTCCCCATATCTAATCACTTGGAAGACTGGAGTAATGATGGAGACACTATATTTTGCATCACCCCAAAAAACATCACTCGTCACTACATCCTTTACCCTCTTACTTTGCTCTATCTTGGACTCAGGCCACCAATTCTATTTTTTTATCGTAACCATTAGTTGCAATGCCTCTTGCAACTCAAGCATTCTCTCCAAGAGAATGAAATAGGATGCATATCTAGTCTTGACACGTTTCAAGAATTCCTTTTTATAGAAGGTCTTGAAGAGTGCATGTGAAGTGTGGTGGTTGCAAATAAACATGTGCACATCTTTAGCATCATTGACCATTTCTTTGATCCAATCAATATTTCCCATGTCCTTGAGTGCATTATTCATGGCATGCACACAAAAAGGAGTCCACCAAATATGTCTATAAGCTGCCTCAATTAATTTCCCTGCAACTTTGCACACATTGGCTGCATTTGTCACTACTTGGACCACATTTTGTGGCCCAACCTCCTCAATAGCATCCTTGAGGATCTGAAATTGAAAATCGGCATCCCTGCAATGACCTAAACAATCAATTGCCTTAAGAAAATATGGGCCCTTTGAACATGTAACCATGATATTGATGAGTGGACTATGCTTAATGTCCATCCACCCATCATGACTGTACTACATCCACTTGTCACCCAACATTCCTTCATTTTCTCCATTAACACAGTTATCTTGCAATAGTTCTTATCCAAGATTGTGGTCCTCAATTTTGTCTCCCCTAGTGGCACATATGTTGGTCTTGCCCTTGCTACCATTGCCATCGCCTCCTTATAATAAGGAGATTGAGCCACATGGAATGGAATGCCATTGACAAAAAAGAATTTGCCAATGACATCATTTGCATTATCTTTCATCTACACATTGAATAATTTAGCTAGTGGATTAGGAGCATCACTTGTCAACTTGTGTTTGTCCCTAGCCTCTATTGCATGGGCTCCTAAAGTAGAAGAAACTAACATACATGCAACTTGCCTTTGCAAAGTAGAAGTATAATCATGTGGCTAGATCTGATGACCCCTTGGCTTATGAGATAAAGAAGCAGATGTAGGTGCAATTGGTTTTCACCACCCCATAGCCTGCATATCTTAACCCTCAATTTCAGGTTTCCCCCCAACTCTTCACATATATCTACACCTTTTCCTCGGATATGAAGGTGGTGGGCATTAACTCTAGTAATGCTACCTTGAAATTCGAGGTAAAAAAGTGGCACTCCCACAAGCTTGTGCCCACAGATGCCCTAGGCTTGCTTTGTAATTTTGTTGCAAATTGTTTCAAAGGAGACTTAGGATCTAAGGGACCCTTAGCAAAACCTGCTAGTATTATGGAGGGGTAATTTATATTTGCAGTTGCACTTACCATGGAACTCGTGGTTTGGGTCTCATGGTCACCTCTCTCTGCTTCTACATTTTCATCTGCCACAGGTGCATAATCAGATTCAGTTTCACTTTGAGTTTGAACATCAACCTCATCCTCACTCATGCCATGGGAACTCATAGTGACATTGCAATAAACAGTATAAAATTTATGAGTTTATAATTTTAAAATTAAAATTCAAACTTAGCATGCAACATAATGCAAAGGATTAAGACACAAAAAAATTATTTTTGTTATTTCTCACTTCAGGTCACACGAAAGCATAAAAGTAGAGGATACACAAATAAAAATCTTTGTTCTAAAATTTTAATCTTTGTCAACCAAGGATTTTATTTTTGTTTTTCTTACTTCAGGTCGCATTAAGTGTAGAAGTAGATGATACCCAAAACTTTCATCCTAGTTTGACAAAATAAAGTTTTTGAACATATAAACTAATAAAAGTAATTTGTAAAACTCAAATAAAAAAATAAAAGATGACAGCTCGCTGTTGTATAATTAAAGTTTAATTTGTTTTGCAAAATCGAAAATTTAAAACTAAACTAATAAGTATTTAAATTTCAATGTTGAATCTTGATGACAATATGAACATTGAATATGTGATTGCAGCCATGTCTATGAATATGAAACTAATTAAAAATATATTTTTTTTGTACAAAACAGTCATAATCCTACCTTATGCTTGACAAGTCCTTGCAACATGGCATAGAATCTAGATCCTCTTCGTCTTGCTCCTTCTCAACCCTCTTTGCACTTGCAACATTTCACTCACTCTTTTGCTGCTCCTCAACCCTGCTGTTGATTTGTGTTTGTGAGTAAAAATAAGGATTTAAGGGTGTTTTTTAGGGTTTAAGAGGCTTAGGTGGGGCCCATTGGCCATTAGGGTTCGGCCTTGAGCATAGGTTTAAAACTTTTCTTAAGTTTTTAAAAAATTTTAAACACTTTTTGGCCTACTGGCCACAAGAGACACGTGGGCGTCTCTGAGACGGTCGAGAGACAACTGGGAGTCCCTTGAATGTCTCAGAGATGGCTTGACATCCTTGGCATCTTGGCAATGTCCCCAAGGTCCTGGTGAAGGTGGCAGTGTGGTAGGGAGACGTTTCCCCCAAGTCCCTGCATCCCGGAAATGTGTGTCTCGGAAACATGGAGTTTTCTAGGGAGGACGCATCCTCGTGGAACACTGAAATTTAGATAGAGGAGAAGAACAATGAATAAAACCAAAAAGGGTATCTTGCCAACTGATACAATGATTAGTAGTATAAGAAGACCATAAGAGTAGAAATTTTTTCAAATATATTTAGCAAAAAGATACTCAAAAAACAAATGATGAGCAGTCTCAGTGCTGCCACACACAAAATAGGATTTAGAATAATAAATGATAGAATTGGCACCAACAATAAGCTTATTAAACTACAATAAACATCTAAAAAAGGATCTCTTGCATTCAACAAAACTAGATCAAATATCCTTAGCATCATAAAGGCACCATAGAAGGTCAAGCTTGTTGAACTAGACATATGAAAAAGAAAGAAGAGCATATAAGTATTTTGGGGTGGCCTGAAGAAACTTTTTCCCACTAATCCACTGAATATTCACCCACAAAAAATCCTTCTAATGAACAACCTCAAGAATACCAGAAAGACCAGAATTTTTAATCATAGTGTATGTATTTATGCGTTGCTTAAGAATACTGTAAAAAGCTGAATTCTCTCCCATTGCACTAAAGCCCCATTTTCCATTATACTCTCAATAGAATTTAAACCAAGATTATTAGAACATTTAGTAGAGCAACCTCTTGTAGAAGCAAGAAGAGAGCTTTTAACTTCAAGAACCCACCACAAAGATCTAAAACCAAAAACCTATTTATTATTGTTTGAAAAAATCTCATGACCATTAGCAAAACCCTTAACATCCAACCAAGCCTTTTAGATAGAACAGAAAACAGAAGAACCGAAGAGCTTAATTTCAAAATCACCAAAAAGAACATCCCACAAATCCAAGCCTTTCCAATTAGAACTCAACTTAGGAACACTGTTTTGTAAATTGAATCCTCTTGACTGCCAGAGAAACACTATACTTCTTGGGCCTAACACACATTGAGACCATGAGACAGCATGTCTCTTTTTGTTCCCCTTACCATTAGATGAGAGAAAACCTGTTATTAATTTATTTAATTGATTCACATTAATAGAAGTATAGTACGAGACAGAGAGAGTAAGAGGAAAAAGCCTTCTAGCAAACTGGAAATCTACCAGCCAAAGATAAAAGATGACCATTCCACATAACAATTTTGTTGTTGACTCTCTTCATCACCCATTTCCATATTTCTTTTAAAGAGGGGTGAAGAGAAAATGGAATACTGAGATATCTTATGATGTCATTTGGACATCCCCACAGATTTCAACCTATTCTCTTCCCTTTCCAAAACACCAACCATATATTTCATAAGAAGCAAGGTTAAAGTAGAAGAATGTTTACCTTGCAGGCCATTTGCTTGCTCCTGAGCTTGAAAGGGCCCTCCATTTTGCACAATGAATACAGCTCCTTGTGGATAATTGCATGCTCACTTGAAACCAAAACGTCTTTGAAAGATTTGATATTGTTGCCTTGAGAATCATTAGTTTCATCTCTATCAAATCTCCATTAAATTCAAACACAGCTAAGCCCGCAACATCCAGCTTAGATATACCAATTGCAATACCTTCACACACCAGGGATGACATACTAGATTTAAATGAGCCCAATGGAAGTTCTGATAAGAGAAAAAGGCACTACTTGACAAAGAAAAACAAGACATAAATCATAACAACAAAACAAGGAAACCAATCAAACAAAGAACTCTCCTCTCTCCTCCCAACTCAAATCCTAGAAAACCTTGGCTGCTGAATTTTTGTGCTGGATGCTGTTTATAGCGGGTAGATTTGATGGGCAAAAAAGCTACCTTCCAAGTTTGTTATTCTGCATCTGTGAACATGCCTGACAAATCTGTTCTTTAATGCTGGAGGAATCCCTAAGGGTTTGGAGTTGGACCATATTTATTGTCTTCAATCAATCTTGTGCATGTCCCTGCACAAACTATTCATCATATTTTTGTTTGTTGTCATCATTGGAAATATCCATAAGTTCCCTATATTCACAACTGAATATAACTTGTATAGTGAGGCAAGTCTGATCAAAGTACATTTGTTTTCACTCGCTGGTGAGTTAGGTTTGCTGCAATAGTTGACCAAATTTATCCTTTATCATATTGGACAATCTGTAGCTAATGGGCATGCACTGACCTTGTAAAAGGAAATCCTAGATGCTTTCTCTATGAAATGTGACGTTTCTAATAATTCTAGTAACATAATCATGGGATTTCTAGTTAAGAGTGCATGTAACAAGTAAAAATTTAATACCTTAAAAGGGTGTCCTTTTCAGTTGTTTGGAATAATAATCATCATGATTGTGGCAACATCAACTCTTGGTAGTATCTGCACTGGGCATGCACTGACCTTGTAAAAGGAAATCCTAGATGCTTTCTCTATGAAACGTGACGTTTCTAATAATTCTAGTTAACATAATCATGGGATTTCTAGTTAAGAGTGCATGTAACAAGTAAAAAGTTAATACCTTAAGAGGGTGTCCTTTTCAGTTGTTTGGAATAATAATCATCATGATTGTGGCAACATCAACTCTTGGTAGTATCTGCTTCATGTGTGCAAATGAGTTGCTATTTAGAAGCATTTGTTTTGACCGCAGATACTTATTTCAGCTATCTGTGTTGGCAGGCCATTTTCAATGAGCTTTGTAATATGATGGATCCTGGAAAGATTCCTTATACACCAAACAAGGGAAAGCCGAATGTTATCATGTTTGTTGGTTTACAAGGTACTGTCAGTGATATTCTCTGACATGATAGGCTAAGTTTATAATTGAATATGTATTATTTGTTTGTTGTTAATGTTTATGTTAACATGGGTGATATTTCATGATGATGCTGCCAAATTGCTCAATGCATGCAGGAATTAGAAATACTTTGCATTTGAATTTTTAGCTTAAGATTACTAAATGTGATAATTAGTTGGTTTAATAGTTCCTTCATGTAAGGATCTTACATGTTTCACTTTATTTATTGTCATATATAAATAATGCAGGTTCTGGAAAAACTACCACTTGTACAAAATATGCTTACCATTACCAGAAGAAGGGCTGGAAGCCAGCTTTAGTTTGTGCAGATACTTTCCGAGCAGGTGCCTTTGACCAGCTGAAACAGAATGCAACTAAGGCCAAGATTCCCTTTTATGGCAGGTGAGTTGGAAACTTTTAGAATGATCCTGCTCATTGACTGTATTTTGGATATCTCTTGGAATGAGCAGATCATAATGCAATCCTTTTGTATTTGTTCATAAGTCAGTATTTTTTTGAATAAACATCAAAGTTATGCACCGACAAAGTTTAGAAATGGCAAATAAGGCCTGCAAATACAGAAGGGTACACATAATTTCAGATGTATGTGAGGATAAATTTTTCCTACATGACATACACAGATATAGAATAATATGGAGGACCATGTTCTAATCTTTATTGGCAGCTATACAGAGTCAGATCCCGTGAAGATTGCTCAGGAAGGAGTTGACAGGTTCAAGGAGGAGAATTGTGACCTCATAATTGTAGATACTAGTGGACGGCATAAGCAGGAAGCTGCACTTTTTGAGGAGATGCGGCAAGTGTCTGTAGCAACGGTATAATCCAATCTCTGTTAAGCATACATTATGAAGGCATTAGTGGTTGTAAGAATATCATGTTTCTAATTCTTGTATTTTTGTTGAGTTTGCAGAAACCAGATCTTGTAATATTTGTAATGGATAGTAGTATTGGACAAGCAGCATTTGATCAAGCACAAGCATTTAAACAGAGTGTGTCTGTAGGAGCTGTCATTATCACCAAAATGGATGGTCATGCAAAAGGAGGAGGTGCACTTAGTGCGTAAGTGTTCTTAGATAGCCCTTAGTTTCTTCTGTAGAGCTTTTTTAAGTGCCCATGCTATATGGCATGTGCAAGTAATCCTTGAATGTAATGAAACATAACGATCAGAAGACTTTTTTATTATCCACGTGCTTCAGTTTGTCCCCTCATTAAATTGGTTTATATTCTTTACTATTTATAATTTTCTTAGATTTAGTTTATAAGGAACATGTAATTGATTTTTAGATTGCTGCTTAGTTTGAACAACATACCCCATGCTTTTCATTTTAATTATTTATATTTTACGATAGAACAATTTTGCTAAATAAATTTGCATTGTGGTTTCCGTTTAACAGTGTTGCAGCAACAAAGAGTCCTGTTACATTCATTGGTACAGGAGAGCACATGGACGAGTTTGAAGTATTTGATGTCAAACCATTTGTCAGCCGATTGTTAGGTCAGTTGAATTAACGCTATTTAAATTTCCCAATAAGAAGGATTTCTTGTTTGTTTAATCGTCAATTCCTATTTGTGCTTGATGCCAATTTCTTTTGATATCTCATGACCTGTTCTCTTGTGATTAGGCATGGGAGATTGGTCTGGATTTATGAATAAAATTCATGAAGTGATGCCCACGGAACAACAGCCTGAACTTCTGCAAAAGTTGTTAGAAGGCACCTTTACTCTGCGAATCATGTACGAGCTATTTCAATACATCCTCCAAATGGGACCACTTAGTCAGGTATGCTTAATTGATTCAAACATCACTGTTAATGAAATTTCAGGAGCAAATTGCAATTGCATATGAAATGAAGCCCTATTTTACAGGTTTTTTCCATGATTCCTGGATTTAGTGCTGAGCTAATGCCCAAGGGCCAAGAAAAGGAAAGTCAGGCTTGCATAAAAAAGTTCATGACAATGATAGACTCCATGACTAATGATGGTATATATCTTATCCCTGTTCTTGTTCTCTCTTTTGAAAATAATAATCATATAAGCATAGAGGTGAAATGAAGGTGGAAACCAGTGTATAGAGTAGAATTTACAAATAATAAATCTCATTCTAGTGATTTTTTATGATAGAACAGTTGAATACAATGCAATACTATGTTTTGGCTAATTAAGTGCACAAGTTGTTTGATCGTTTACATATGATTTTTACAGAACAAGATAGTACAAATCAGAAACTTATGACAGAATCACGGATATTGCGTGTGGCAAGGGGAGCAGGTCGTGCTGTAAAGGAAGTGAAGGAGATGCTTGAAGAGTATAAACGTTTAGGAAAGGTTTTCAGCAAAAAGAAAGGACTTAAAATTCCTAAGATGGGTGATATGAGTGCTTTACCAAGAAATATGAATGCACAAAATATGAGCAGGGTTCTTCCTCCCAACATGCTCAGACAAATTGGTGGCATCGGAGGCTTACGGAATCTAACAGATGGGCTCCAAAGACTTAGCAGGGATGCTAGGAGGCAATAAATAGTTTGTCAAGGAATCTACAATGTTCATCAAGTTTTTGGAGTATACTTTGAATGTTCATTAGTCATGATTTTGCCCTTATGTGATTCGGCTTTTGATTTCTAATCTATATCTGATACGACTTTTGTGGTTTCTTGTTCAAAATTTAAGTCATTTTCAGAATTTCTAGTGACATTAGGTCAAGTGCAGGGGTTGATTTTCACATAATTATTTCGTTTGTTCTTTATTCGGGTGAGGGTGGTTGTACATTTTTTATAGAGCTGAATAAATAGGTAGGGGCTTGTTGGTTAGAAAGAATGAGACATATCAGCCTTTTAGGGTGCCAGCCCTCCAGCATGGCCACCTTGGCAAATTGCTTGAACAAAGTTCTTCAATTGTGCACCAGGTAAAGATTTCTCACCGAGATGTATCTAAACATATAGTGGGTATTTTCACTATGATGGTGGAATTTCAATTGCACGGCCTAAGTCTGCTTTGTTCAAAAGTTTATGTTCACTATTTACTTATTCTGCATCTATACTGTTGTAACATCTGGAACAAGAGTTGCAAATTACCATGATTTCATTGTAATCAGCCCAACTATGTGTCATTTTCTAATCGCTCAACTATTTTATGCAGCCCAAGAATAGATTCTCGCTTGAAACGTGGAATTATCGAATTTAAGATATCAGAGCACAAACATAAATGTATTAGCAGCAGACCACCTTTCTCAAATTAAAATATAATCACCATAATAATATCGGTTTTATAATGGATAAGATTAGAATTATAAAATGACAAAAATAATATTAATGTTAAATTATTTTTGATTTATTGGTGAAGTTGAATGGTTTAAAAAGAATTTTATAAAAAATAAGTCTTGTTGTCTTGTTAAATGCAAAGGTCTGTGATGTTTTAAAAATATCAGATTGGAAGCATAATTCATAGATTGAATCTTATTACTTTATTAGAATAAATACCTTCCAATCCTTAATATTAATTCAAAAGAAATAATTGTTCATACACTTTGATTCAAGCTTTGAATTCCAATCACTTGCTAAGTAATTCAAAATATTCACCTTAAAAAAAACATTAAAAAAATTAAAATAATGAACAATAGTTACTATTGATAATAGCTCATTAACCAAATAAGCCAACCTATTATATATTCGAGAAACATTAACTCACATCATGTTACTATTGATAATAGCTAATTAACTAAATAAGCCAACCTATTATATATTCGAAACATTATCTCACATCATGTTACTTTCCAACATGTTATATGTCTTTAGAGTTCATTAGTCCATTTGGTTATTATTGTGGTATTTGTGTGCTCCTCTTTGTCTCCATGTAAATTTATTGGTTTTTGGTCTTCAATTTTAGATTTAATTATTTCAACATATTAATTATAGTTTAAGCATAAATGAAATTTAATAAGTTTTTTTTTTTCTTTTTTTAAAGTTTTAGTTATATTTTTTAAAATATATTGTTAGAAATTGCATATTTTATTTCCACACTACATATTTTGTTTGTTTATATACGAGTCATTAATTTCATGCAATTAGTTGTCTAAGATTTTTTTCTTTTATTGAACAATTGAGATTTAACATCAACTACACCTTAAGCTCATTTTTATGATGTCAAATTATCCAATATATATTTGGATGTAAATGTGATTGTGTTCATGTCAACATAATCATAATAGTGTCATCAACTATAAAAAAGATTAAAACACATTATTTCCCTTTTTTGATGTCTGAAACCCTAATCTAATGACTTTTTTGCTAACAATTATTATTTCATAAAAAAATAGATCCCTTTGAAGCCATTATAAAAGTTCACAATGTTAGAATTGTGAAACAAGCACAAAACCATGAGCCACATGATCAAACAACAAACAAATACACCTTCCATGCAAGAGATCTGCAAACAATAAATGCAATATTCCTCAACAAGAAAAGCTACAGAAGCAAGAGACTTTCGAGAAGATATGAAAGCTCAAGATATTTACAATGAGGGTTGAGTGCTTATAAGAGCAAAACTCTAAATGAGAAAGGGATCAGATCATTAAGTGTCAACATCACATGAGATAAGACATAATGATCTAATATTAGCTCAACTAATAAAGTATTAAAACACTCCTAAGTTTAGCTTAAGTGCATGAGAATAAATTAGACAACTAATCAATTAAAAATTAATTATTAGCTAATGCATGATAACTCTAACACACAATTCTCAAACATTTTCTCTCCTCTTTTAAGATTTTTCCTCCTCTTCTATCTCCATTATTCTTCCAAAAGTTTATTGCAGATTTGTAATAGCTCCAAGTAGATTTATGAAAGAACTATTACTTGGGTTCTCATTACAAACTTCAAATCTCTCTTTCCATTCTAATTTTTTGGTTGAGGCTCTTCTTGACCTTCATAATGTCATTTAGGAATTTCTTCTTTTGTTGTTTTTTTTTCAACAAAAACCCTCTTTTTCTTTATAAATTCATGTGATTGAATTGTAGTTACACTCTTGACTCCTTGAAAACATTTGATTATTTCTCTTGTTGCTCCTCTTTTTTTCTATAGCAACATTTTTTTTTCTTATTTAAGCAAAAGCACAATTTTCTCTTGCCTTAAGTCCCTTCTTGAACTTGGCCTCTGTGTCCTAATATTTGCAAACCCCAAGGAGATTTTCCATCTCCTCACTTGTATAACACTTAGGATTTCCCTCTTGATTAATCTCCTCTTCTTGAGAGCAACAATCTTTATTTTTAAGTTTTAATAATATTCAATATTTATGGATATAAAAATAAATAAATAAAACTAATAAATAAATCTTGATTGTCTCTTTCCTCTTGACAATACTAATGATTCTATTTCCTATTTTTGGTTTTTACACAATTTTATAAAATTTAATAATTATTTACATTGCAGTGTATTTTATTTTATGCTCTCAGTCTTAGGTACGCTTAGGCTAACTTGTACATATGCATACAAAAATGTGTTTGGTTTCTCTTTGAGGTTGAAATATTAAAATAGGGATTTGACCACCTTCGTAAGCTCTTGTGTAGTTGTGCCCCCCTTTTTTTATTCTAGATATATGATAATGCCTATTACATTCAAACACACCAAATGATATTCACTCATTGACGATTTGATTTATCAAGTTATTCAATTCAATTTAATTTGTTATGTGTTAAGTTGTTCTTTCTTATCGGTACCTCTGATAAGCTTTATTTGTTATCTTTCCATTTTGCAATTTTTGTTGTTGTTTGTTGTCTTTTATATGACTTGAATGTGGTCGTGCTAATGTCCTTGTAGATGCACTAACATCCTAAAATTAAAATTTGCTTTTAAACCTCCTCAAATATTTCATATATCTCCTCCTATCATTTGTCCACCCAAGTTCTATCTTTGGTTTTTGTTCTTTGTCCAAAAAATTAACACTCTTTTTCTCTATTATGTTCATATATTTAATTGCCATTAAATTTAAACACATTGGTTGTATTAAAACTTAATTTGTGTATTTTCTTATTCTGTACCTAAATTCTATTTAAATTAGGAATCTAGTTTACATATGACACCTTTTAGTAGTCTAAGTGAAAGGATAAATGACTCAAAATTTAATTGCTAAAATAGTTGTTTTGCTCTAAATAAACTCTTTTACATTAGCTTACCAGTGGAATCTAAGGATGGATAACAAAAAAATGAACTTTCATTATTTAGGATTCTCTTTAATATTCTCATTAAATATTTAGTCATGCCTACATTTGATTTCATTATTTATAATAATCCCTCATTTGATGATAATTAAGAAATTGTTTCCCTTCATTAGTATGATGACATGTTATTAGACTTGGAAGTTTTTTTAAAAGTTGTCCTCCTTTACCTTATGATCCAACCATTGACCTAGCCTTACGACCTACTTGTGGTATGATCCAATTTGTTACCCAAGTTATCATTGGTCCTTTCCATCAATTAGTTGACATTAATTGCCAAAATATAATCAAAACATTGCCTCTAGCTAAACTTTGCAACAACTAGTAGTGCATGGGGTTTCCCTATTTCCCCCATCACCTTGTTTAACTCTTATTCTCTAGGGATTTCCTAATGACCTTGAGGACTCCCCTTTACTAAATCCTCATTATTTTATTATAGTGTAGACCACATCCATTATTGGCTAGATGCATAACACCTAATAATATCAATAGAATAATCTAGTGGTTGTTCCCCCTCCTCCAGATCTTGTTTTTCTTATTTGGCTCCTCAGATTCCCCCTAAAGGAATATGATCTTTTAGAACAAATCAAACCTTTTCAAGCCAATATCTTCCTTTGGGTCTTTTTCCAAGTCTCCTTACCACAACTTACTTCATGAAGCTTTACAAAATATCCTACTCCCACCTTCTACTAAACTTATTGAGATCATAGCTACATTTGACTACATTTGGATTGACACAATGAAAATCATTTTATTTCCTTTCAAGTTTCCTCTTTATGAGGTTCAAAGGGAAAATATTTCTCTTCTTATTGTGGTTGACATAAACACCATTGGAGTTAAATGCTCCCTAGTTGAAAAACTTTTGGTCTCAACGTTTGTAGCTTGGATTTCCTTAATCATATTCAAAATTAGTGTGTCTAATCTCACCCTTTCCAATGTATTTATAAAAGGTTTTGACAACATTAGATGAGAGATTATGGACACTATTATTTTTCCCATCACTCTCAACCCTACCACTCGCCATACATTATTCCATGTCATGCCGAGGACCCTTACAATCTCTTTCTCAGTAGACCCTAAATTCATATGATGGGGGTCAATTTGTCCACATTTGATAAATTTGTCAAATATATCTATGGGGTGGGGCATTTATAATAAAGACACACCATGGTCCTTTTCATTATTATTAAACAATGCAGTTTGATTTCCCCCTAGCCCATTTTCTCCAACTCCTCTTTCTCAAAACCCTCTTCTAATAGTTCCCATTATCTCTTATCCCACAATGGCACCGTCTCCCATGATTATTGAGGTTGTGTATATGACACCACTTCCCATAGTTATTGACCATGTCCCCCCAAAATACTCCTAACATGTTTCCTAACGATGATTGTGGTTCCTAGGATTTGACCCCATATTTTGTAGGTGAGCATAAGATTAACTTGAACCATTTTGACCTTCCTTCTTTATAAATGGACCTACATATGTATCATAGGCCTGCTACACAACCTTCTACAAATGAAATAATCAGTCCTCCCCATATGCATATATGACTCATTTTACCCATGTTGGTTGACATGATTCTCCTTCTCTATCTAAGTTAGGAAATTGTTACAAAACATGGTTCAAAGTGCTCACCAATCATGGTTATGATGGGAATGACCTTAGCTGTTTCAAGAAGGGGATTAAGTTGTTTGTGGAAATCGACTTGCTTATTTCTTCCATTGGGTTAGGTTACAAGTCCTCTTACCCAACTAAGCTTTCTTCCCACTAATTTGTGATGATTTCCATGAGTCCCATATCAATTGAGTCTTCTTTGCCCCTCCAACATCCATAACTTATATTGGATCTCTCTAGTCCAACCTCACCATCCTTAGATATCTTTTCTATTGAAGAGTGTAATATCCCCTTTTTTCGGTCCATTCCAACTCTCTTTCTCGGAAGTAAATTCTAAAAAGGTTAGTGAGTTCTTGGAGCCTAGATGTCAACTGTACTTTCCATGTGCAAATTTGACATTCTAGGATGCACTCCAAACTTCTTGGAGAGGTCCATCATCCTTAGTGTCAACTTTCCATAGACTAAATTCATATGCACTTAAGGAGTTGGTGGAATTATCAAAGAAATTTAATTGGCCTATTCTAATATTTTCTATAAGAACTTGAGATGGTTTAAAGGGGAAAATTAATTAAATAATTAAATATTAGTTATCAAGAAGTAAAAATCAAATGATAACTTATATTTAATTATCTAAAAAGGTGTTTTAAGTA
The DNA here is from genome assembly GCA_007258455.2 of Sequoia sempervirens. Classification (NCBI taxonomy): domain Eukaryota; kingdom Viridiplantae; phylum Streptophyta; class Pinopsida; order Cupressales; family Cupressaceae; genus Sequoia; species Sequoia sempervirens. The sequence continues at coordinate 33,989,713 of VDFB02000008.1, read as the reverse complement.
TGCTGATAAAATGTTGCTAGGGTCAAGGTGCTAAAAAGTGGCCATAAGACACTCTATGTGATTTAATTAGGGAAAAAAGTTCTTTAAAAAAATTAAAAAAAAAAAGTTTTTTGAAAAAGTATAAAGAAAGCCAAAAATGTTTTTTTTTCTAAAATAGCTCTAAAAAAGTTATAGGTGAGTTTTCAAAAAATACTTCATTATTTTTTGGATTTATTTCATTTCTCAAGAATGAAGGCACCTTCATCTTCTCATTTATCCAAGGACAAAAACTCTCTAGAGATTTGAATGCTTTAAGAACGAAAACTCTCCTAGTTTTTCATGCAATCTCATCCAAGGATTGTTAGTGGGCTTATTCAAACAATGTTTCAGTGCTTTAGTTTGGAGTGTGAGGCTTTTAGTGTTTGTTTTAGTTATTTGCTTCCAAATTTGATATGAATATTTTAAAAGTTTGTAGAATGGATTTGTATTATTATAGATGCATAATCTTAATTATGGTTGAAGCAGCTAATCCCAATATTTTAGGTTGTACAATTTGTTCCTTTCTATGGAGTTTTCAATGACATTGAATGTTGGGGAGGAAGGTTTAAGTGTTGGTTGGGGAACTAGTTGTACCAATACATATCATTGCTATTGTATTATTTAGATTTCTCCTTTATTTCAGGATGTACCAACAAAAGATTGGGTTGTGACTATTTAGAGGCAGTTTGGGATCAATATGGGGGCTACATACCTTGTCTATCCCAATGCCACTATGGTAAGTGTAATTTATAAATATGAGTGTTTCTACTCATCCTTTGTTTGTCCTTGGATTGTACCCCAGTTGAGTTGTACCTTTTGAGTTTGATTGAGTATTCTTTATTTTGGCTTCCAATGGCTTTTGCTTATTAATCTTCATCATTTTTAGGCAATTCCAGTTAGCAAGTAAAGGTACAAATTTATTTCTTGTGATTTCTAGCTGGCTGCAAAGTGTTTGAGGAAATGCTCATTTTTAGAAGAATAGGAAATTGTGTCTTAATTTCGATTCAAACATGTTTGTAAATGAATATCAATAATTATTATAATAATCTGAAATGTATCTCATCATATTCTTTCATTTTCAAGTACTTTCATTATAAAAGCTCCTTGGATGGTGGAATCATTAGATCCCATTTTAATTTTCTAATTTAATCCCCCTTGCATAGCATAAATTAGAATTAGGCGAGTTAATCCGTCATTTTAGCATTAATGCAACATTGTTTGTTGGTCGAATTGCCACCAACACTTTTCAATTAAATTTCCTTTATCCTTGTTGTTGGACTAATTGCTAGTGTCTCCCTTTAGATTTAGGACATGGACTAATTGCCTCTCGTGGATCCATTTATCTTTGGCATTTGTATTGGGTGTTAACAAGTCAGCCTTTTGGTGCAATGACAAACGTGTTCCAACAAATGGTATCAGAGTTGTGGTCTTGGGTTCAAATCCCCTTGGGTGATTTGAGGGAGGGATTCAAATCCGAAGGGAGACACTAACAATTAGTCCAACATTTGTTCTTACTTCATATGTTAGATTACAAAAAATTAATTAAAATTTGAGCTAACGCCTTGTGGGGGTTATTAAAATGGCATCAAAGTTGGTGGTCTTTGTAGCCTATTGGGAAGCTAACACTTTGTTGTAAATCTTCACTTGCACGTTTGAGTTTCAATAGTGATTTATCATTTAGAGGACTATTAGAGCCTTGAATTTACCAACATGTGTATCATGACAATTATAAATGAAGAATATTTGGAAAAGATCTACAAAAAAATAAGAAATTTGAACATATGCCTCAATTGAAGGATGAATTATTCATCATTTTGGAAGAAGTCGAGAATTTATTATCTATGGGAATGGAATTTCCACTTTTGGCACTTAGCCAATTCCCAAGCATTCCAAAGGGTAACTGGTTAGTTAGGGAGAAATCCAACATTCTTGGAGAAGCATTTGATTGGTCTTGTAGAGCAATTGCTCTTGGGTTTGAGTTTAGTTGGTTAGTTGGAGCCCTTTGATGCTTTTAGAATTGGTTTTTGACCTTTTGGGTGCTCTCCAAACTTCTTGGAGGGGTAGACTATTTTTAGAAAGTCACCAAGTTGATTTCAATCATCTTCCTATTGGTTTAGTTTCATCATGGTGTAGTCAGAATTAGATTCCAATGACATTGCATTATTTTCCCCAACTTGAGTAAGTTATTAAGTTATTTTATTAGCATTTCACTAATGTTGTCTAATGTTGAGAAATAATTAAATGACAACTTAGTGTAATAGCTCATTGGAAAGGTGATTAAATGTTTGCACATAATGAATTATTTAATCTAAAAGAAAGTGTTTTTTTAAGAAAAATAACGAAAAAGTAAAAAAAAAACATTTTTTTGAAAAAGAAATAAATGTTTCTCAAAAAAGCAATGAAAAAGAAAAAAACACTTTTTCAAGAAAGCACCAATTTTTTTGGTTTTTGAAAAGCAACAAAAAAAGCTATAAAATGAGGTGTTGGGGGCTCATTTGGACATGCTAAAGAATGATAATGTTATGTTGCCGAAATGGCTTTGATTCTCTTCAATCTTTGAGGATGAAGTCCCTCATAGATTTTTAGTTTTGAAATTGTAAAATATTCCCGAGCTAGAATGAGGTGTGATTTCAACCAGGAGTCACCATTGGAAATGCTTTGAAGTTTTAGTTTTGATTTTTCAGTCACTATTTTGATGATGGGATAAGTCACTCATAGCTCTGTTTGGAAACATGGTTATAGCTTCCACTCATTATGGGTCCATGTGGCAGTGATTTGGTAAATTTTTTTGAGTTTATATACCGTTGTCTAGACTGTAACAACATGGTTTTAGACCTCTTTCAGATTGCACTAGCCATCTATTTTCCAATCTTTGAGCTTGCATTCATTGTGGGTGCATGTGGGAGTGATTTGGGGATGTTTTTAAAGTTTATATCTCGTTGTCCAAACTATAGCAGTAGGGTTTCATGCCTCTTTTAAACTTACACAACAATCTATTTGCTAATATTTGAGATATGTTTTTTAATTCCATGATGGTGGTTAGTTCTTTGATGTTGTGATACATGTGGGGATGTTTTATCAATTTATTTCATGACGATACTTGTAAAAATAGATACATATCTTGAATGTAGAAATTTTGAAATGAGCTAACATTGTAACATTGAGTGGTAGTACCACTAGTGAGCTACTCTTGGTATTTTTTTTACTCACCCCATTGAATACATGGCTTATTGGTTCTCACTCATTGCTGAAAAGAACAAGAGTTAAACTCTAGTTTATTGTATTCACTCACTGTTGAAAAGTGGGAGAGTTGCTCTTTCTTGTTGTATTTGCTCCATTGAAAAGTGGAAGAGCTTGCTTGCATTTTTACTATTATATAATCTTCCCCATTGAAAAGTGGAAGTGTTGGCTAACCCACTAAATAAATGGGTACTACTTTCAACTTCTTATTTTCAAAATAATTTTTAATCCCATATATAGTATGCTCTCACCTTGCCCACATTGGAAACTTGGTGATCTGAAAGTGGAAAGGAAGTGCTTGACATTTCATTATGTTTTGAGCTAACAAGTTTTTTTAAATTTTTTGTAAGGGTGATTATTACAAGTAGGATAATCACCTTCTAAGATGTAATTTTTTTATGATTCATTCGTTGACTTCATCGATAAAGCCAAATATTTTGAGACACCAAGAAAAAGATGTGGGGCTTGAAGTTATCACTTGTATTAGTGAAATTACTAGAATGACAACTCCCAAAGTTCCATACAATGATCACATTTTGAGGGAGATATTTTTGTTGATTGTGGAAAGTTTCCAAGGTTTGGATGATATTAGAAGTCCTTTTTTCAAGAGGGTAACAATCTTAGAAACCATTTCGAAAATAAGATCATGTGATATGATGCTAGATTTTGATTGTGAATATACACACACACATATATACACACACACATACTGCAAGAATTAGGTAGCCCCCTATAAATTACAACATGCCTAGTAAACTTTTTTCATGTGACTGGTGGTGTTGGTGTGGCACACCCTATGATACCATGGGGATGAGGAGGAGACTAGAACTCATGACCTCTTGCCTACAATAGGATGCTTTAACCCCTTAAGCCAGGGCCCCCACACTTGATTGTGAAAATATTATTCTTAAAAATGTTTCAATATTTGTTTGTTCTATGACAAAGTATCATATAGAAAATGTTATAAATTCTTTACAAACATTATGTATTTGATCCTAAATGAAAGTGATGATATCTCCCATCCACTTGTAAATTTTGTTGGCCAATGTGAATAAGGATAAGCAAGAAGTTTCACTAGCAACATGTGTTGGCTAAAAATATTGTTGAACAATGTGCAGAAAATTTGAAGTCATATTTGACAATTGAGAAATTAAATTCTAGCAATACACATATTAAAGGAACTCCTAATATGATCATAAAAAAACTCAAGAGAGAGAATCTTTATTTCACATGCAAGGAATCATGGAAACCAAGCTACAAATGTTGGAGCAAAAAAGAAGTTTTTTGATCAAGGTGTTGGGAAAATGCGTCTCAACCTTGCAAATATATAAGGTATTGTTGATATGTTAGTACAAGGGGGTGCAGGGGGGTTACCCCCCTTGCAGGGGTCTAGGGGGACTCATCCCCCTTGGCAGGGGGTCCGAGGCCTGGGGGTTGCATGCCTTGGTGGGGGTTCAGGGGAAGCACCCCTAAAAGGCACATTTTATGTATATTTTATTATTGTAAATTTGGACCGTTCATCATTAGGTCTTAGATCTAATGGTTGATATTTTGTTGGCTTGAATTTCCCTAGAAGGCAACCCTATTTTATGAGGGTGTTGTATTATGGCTATTCATTGTGATGTATTCTAAGAGTTTGATAACGATCATGTTGCCTCTGGATCTCTGGTTGGTGATACTCCTGTGAGAAGCTTGCTCCACAAGTATATTGTAATCTTTTTGATTTATGAATAATATATTGGACAACTTTTGGAGTGTGGGGTTTTTCTCCTAAAAGGGTTTTCCCCACGTAAATCACTGTGTTGTGGTATGCATGATATTTATGTTTATTTTTTTCTAAGTTTCTATAACTGAAAAGATCTATAAAGTTTTGCATTATTCTCTTCTCAAGATTAGTGTAGGAAGTTTTTCAACTACCTTAACTTCCTGACAAGTGGTATCAAACCCTGATCACCTTTGGTTTCAGTTGTGGGTTGTTGGATTTTTTGAACTAATCCAAATTTGAGTGGGAGATTTTATAGAAGATACTTTGTGATCTTGTTGCAAGAATTTTCAGATGACAAGTTCATCAGGGAGAATAGAGGTGGATAATTTTTTTGGAAATAATTTTGAAATGTGGAAGCTGAAGATGGATGATCTATTGATAGATAGATATGTGTGGGATATTGTTGATGAGAATGTTTCAAGGCCTGCAAATCCTACTCAGGATGCTCAATATGATGTTATGGATCGTAAAGCCAAGGGTCTAATCAGACTGTGCTTGATAGACTCTATTTTAATCAATGTCCATGAAGAGGCCTCTGCACAAAATCCATGGAAGAAACTTGGTGAGATGTATCAAGCCAAATCTTTAGTGAACAATATTTTCTCAAGGAAGAAATTGTATTCCTTGAGAATGGAAGAGGGTGGACAAACTACAGACCACTTGGAAGCATTCAATATGTTGGTGGCTCAGTTGGCATCAGTTGGTGTCAAAATGGATGAGGAGGAGAAATATCAAATCTCGCTTTGTTCTTTGCCCGATTCGTGGGATTCTCTTGTTATGGCTATTGGGAGTACTTCTGTTATATTGAAGATTGAAGATGTGGTGGGTTCTTTACTTTCTCAAGAGATGAGGAGGAAGGTATCCATCAATTCCAAGGAAGCCCTAAATGTTCATGGAATACCTAAGGAAAAGGAAAGAAGAATGAGAAGCGTGATAAATCCAAGTCCAAGGGGAGATCTGAATCTCTTGGAAAGTCCAAAGTTACTTGGAACTATGGTAAGCATGGACATATTTGTAAGGACTACAAAGAAGAAAAGAAGAAGAAAATGAAGAGATTCAATTTTGATTCTGAGTCTGTGAAGGAAGATGGTGATGAATTCATTGCAACTTTGGCACTCGTGTAGATAATGGTGCATGATTAATTAAATCAGGCGCATCTTTCCATATGACCTTTAATAGAGATTGTTTTTCTAATTATGAAGAATTTGATGGAGGTAAGGTGTACTTGGGTGATGATTCTTATTTAAACATTGTTGGACGTGGCAAAGTTAAAATAAGGTTTCTTGATGGTAGAATAAAAAGGATTAATGGTGTGTTGCATATCCCTGGTTTAGCATGAAATTTGTTATCTATGAGTAAACTAATAGATGCAAGTGTGCATATAGTTTTTTGATTTAGGATGCAAGATAGGTAGAGGTGCTATGGTAATTTCTAAAGGTGTTAGATATGGAACATTGTATAAGCTTGATGCATGCATTGTTGAGTGCAATAGTACTTCTGTGAAAATCAAGTCCATGGATGAAGTGTGGGTTTCACCTTGAGCAGATGGTCATGGATTCTGGGTACCCAAGTGTGCTCTTTCTTCTAAATCAAAGTTACTTGCAGAGAAAACTATGTTGTGGCACCAGAGACTTGGCCACATTGGAGAAAAGGGTCTAAGGACCTTGAAAAATAAAAAACCTTGTTGAAGGTTTGATTGCAATCTTATGTGAGCATTACATTTGTGGAAAACAAAACCGCATTCAGTTTTACTCGAGTTCTCATTAATCTTGTGGTGTATTGGATCTTATTCATTTTGATATGTTTGGTCCTGTAGATGCTTCTTCAATTGGAAAATCCACATATTATGTTTCATTTATTGATGATTATAGTAGAAGGACATGGGTATATTTTCTAAAGAGTAAATCTAAATTTTTTAGTCGATTTAAAGAATTTAAAGAAATGGTTGAGTTGCAGACTGGAAATAAAATAAAATGTTTGAGAACTGATAGTGGCAATGAATTTTTGTCTAATGATTTTGATAAATTTTGTAAATATTGTGGTATTTATAGATAGAAGACAACTCCATATTTTCCACAAAAGAATGGAGTTGCAGAAATAATGAACATGACATTGATGGAGAAGGCTAGGAGTATGTTGGGTGGTGTTGGTTTAGAACAAAGGTTTTGGGTTGAAGCTATTTCCATTGCTTTTTACTTGATTAATAGGTCTCCTACATCAACCCTTGTTGATAAGACACTTATAGAGGCATGATCGGGTCATAATCCTTCATTAAGAAATCTTAGAGTTTTTGGTTGTGAAGCATATGCACATGTTCCAAATGAGAAGCAAACAAAGTTGGAGAACACGGTTGTGAAATGTATCTGTTATCAACAAGGATGCACCCGAATGCAAAAAAAAAAATACTTTGTGATCTTGTGTAACATGGGAATACCTTTAGGTTGTGGGTACCCTATATGAAAGTAAACCTCCGGATTCTAGGTCGGCTTCCTATATGATCATTTGATTATGAACTAAAAACTTGCTTGGAAAAGGGAAAAAAGGCTTGAAATAAAACATAAATTGAAATCTAAAACCGGGTGATGCACCTAATTGACTTAAAGAGCATAGACTGATTCACAAATGATCCCTTACGAAGCTTATTTTCACAACTTAGATTGGACAATTCAACTGCATCAATGATTCACAAAAAGGCCTGATAATTCATTCTTTATGAAGAAAATGTTATTTTCACAACTTAAAGATAAGGATATATTAAAAGCACAATTTATGACCTGCAACTAAGATTGCTTTTTCATGTACATACATTTACGAATGTGACATAATTTTAAAGGTTTTGATGTCAAACACATTAAATTTGCATCCAAAACATTTGTAAAACAAAACACCTGAATCTAAGAAGGATAATATTTGACTTGCAATGACAAAAGAAGGAACACTCTACAAATGATACTCTAAGATAACCTGCAAAATTTGCTAAATATCATAAAACTATGAAAACTAAGTTACATGAGGTCTCTTTGCTGAAGGAAAAGGCTGAAAACAAGAACTAGTGAAAAATGACTAAGTCATATCACTTTATACAAAAAGCCTCTCCAAGGCATAAAGGTGAAACTGAAAGTCAATTTCAGTGTGAAAAATGATAACTCCAAAGCAATCCATGAGCATAAATAAAAATCTCCAAAAAGAAGGCCCAAACTCATGCAAAAATGAGTGCACTCAGGTTCAAACTCACAGTCAACTCGTAACTGACCCATAGAGCACTCAAATTGAACTAAAAATCCCTCAAAAAGTGGATCCAAGCATGTGAAAGCCACCTCGTTTATGTCAATCTGCCCATGATGATTGAAACTCCATCCCTCTATTGTGCATGATTAATCTTTAGTTGATAATCCCCGATTCTTCCAGTTTCATTTACATCATTTGCATGATTTTACTTAAAGAGGATTAAGTGATTAAATATTAAAAAATAACCATTGTATGATTATTTTAATATCTAAATGTGGAAAAGCCCTCCTTGTTTTCATTTTAAATATTAATGTAATCATACATTAATATTTAATTACGTTGATAGCTCCAAGTAAAGTCATGCAAATATGCATGAGTCAAAGTGATCATTTCTTGTAGAAAGGAATAATGACTTGGTCATTATTAGTTTACTCCTCCATGACTCATGCAAATATTAGGTTTTATTTGACTTTGGAAGTCATAAACCATAAGGGATAAATAAAACATAATGATTAATTAAAATCATTGGTAAAAATCAACCCCATGTCAACTTAGGGCAAACAAAATCCTTCGAACCCTAATCATTCATGATCATTTTGTATTTTGACTTTTGGCGAAGAGGTTTTGTTGGGAGGAAGCGCCGCCATGAGCTAGGTTTTTTTACAGGTTGAAGCTCATTATTCAAGCTTAATCTTGGTCGATTCCACCTCTATAGGTAAGGTAAGTTGATTCCAAGCCGAGTTATGGTTTCCTCCATTCATTTTGAAGACAAAAATGGCCTTCAAGGCCGTGGCCATGCATTCCTTTTTTGCATTTTAACTCCTCCATTTCTTTGCTCTTATTCTTTACTCTTGCCTTGGTTGCTATGAGAGCTTTGTCCATGCATTCTAGAAGCTATAAGAGAGCTTGGCTGTGGGTTTATTGGTTCTCCAACAGGTGCAAGATGGTGAGTTTTATCTCTGTCTTTGTTTCCTTCTTAAAACAGAAGCTTTTGAAAGCTTTTCCCTATAGAAAAAATGATTTCCACTTAAAATAAATGCAGGCCATTGTTCAGGCCGCGAGCTTAAATATGTTTCAATGAATTTTTTTCAATGAATCCTTACGTTTTAAACACTCTTTGCTTCAAATTTGTGATTTGATAGAAAACTCAAATGGGTCCTTGATCTTCTTGTGAATTGATAGATATTTCATGATTTAAAAGAACTCCTCTAGGCTGCGGCCATGCTTTTCTTGATCTGGGTATTTTGAAACAAATTGTGTTCATTATTCTTGTTTATGAATTCAAAATTTGAAGCTATGATTTCAAAGATGAAAACCCAGATGGCCTTTAGACTTAGTGTAACTTCTATTTTACTTTCCTGAATGAATGCATTACTCCATTTTCTGGGCTCGACCCATGGTAGTAACTTATGGCATTTGTATTTTCTGAAAAAACCCTCATATAGGTAAACTGTGATAAGAGGAAAATTGCATTTTAAAACTGAAACCCCCATGTGGGTATGGAAGAAAACCTTTCTAATTTCTGGGCTCGACCTATTCTGCAACTGGGAAAACTTACTCTGATGTTCCTTCATGAAATTTCAGAACACAATTATATGCCTTCATAGAAACTGTGTGCAACAAATAAAGCCTCTAATTTTGATTCTTTTTTGTGGCTTCACATCCACTGGACTTCTTATATGGAAGAAACAACATCAGTCTCTGATCCCTAATTGTATGAATATTACTACTTAGTCATGTATGTTGTATCTGGACATTATGAAAAATGTATTGTCATTCATTGGCTCTTGTCAAAACTATCAAAATGAATTGAAGATTGCTGCTATGAATTGCATCCATGGAGAATGATGATTATTTTTATTCCATATTGTTGTCCCACATTATTGTTTATGAGCTGGGCCCAACCCTTGTGGGAGCCACATTTCTCACCACTCATAACAATATTTGTTGATTGAAATAATCTGATTATACCTGTTCCTGCACAATAAACAAACACATTAGCAAAATAATTGAAGCTGAAAGCTTCCATTGAACTTCGTGTTTCTATGACTTAATCATCTGGTGAATGCCTGATTGGATGTGTATTGCATTTCTATTGGTAATATAGGCATGAAGTAGGATGTGATTTATCATTTCTCTAACACCATCTTTTAATAGTCTTGCAGGAAATCATGTAGCTTGGAGTTGAAACAACCTAGAGGCACTGGAGACACAACAACTCAAAAACTTTGAGTAAAAATGATTCATCATTACACGAAATGATGAATCATTCCCTTTTCATGTTTACATTATCTTCAGTTGTGTAGTTTACAACTTTACTTGTATTCATTATTTGATTAAGAAAAATCAAATTAAGTTACTCCCACAACTTGTGTGGGACTTTGGTTTTTACAATATGAATAAAACAATATTTTCTTATGCAAACTTATGGGTTCTTCTATTACAAAAATTTGGGTAATAACACTGGAAATTCACAAGTAATCAAATTCTATAATAGAATGAAAACTTTAGTAGAAATTTTGTACATTTCAATGAGATGAAATTCAGCTCTACTTGTTTTGAGTTGTAGCTAAAAATAGGTAACAATATCTTCATTGGATACAGTTATGGCGCAAAAGGATACAAGCTTTGAGATCTTGTTGCATAGAAGGTAATACATAGTAGAAGTGTTACTTTTAGAAAAACTAAGCCTTCTTCTATTACATTTCAGCCATAACAAAGTAAACAATATGTGATTCAATCGTTCTACACCTAATAAATTTGAATTGAGGCCCATGGATAGACAAGAAGTTGAGGAGAGCTCATCTAGCTCAGAATCTTCAGAAGAGAAGAAAGAACCTCCAACTCAGCTTGTTCGTAGGTCTACAAGGCATAGACAACCACTTGAAAGGTATTCACTTGATCATTGGAGATGTATTTTTTATTTGAATATTGACATGGATGAACCTAGATTGGTAGAAGAGGCTTTAGGTATGAATGATGAAGAATCCTAAAAGATTATTATGGATGAAGAAATGAAAACTTTGAAAAAGAATGATACATGGGATCTTGTACCATTACCTGAAGGATGAAAACCTGTTGGTTACAAATGGGTGTTCAAGAAAAAGGTTGGTTCAAATGGACATGTTGAGAAGTACAAAGCAAGGTTGGTTGCAAAAGGTTGCTCTCAAGTCGAGGGTATTGATTATGGTGAGATATTTTTTCCTGTTGCAAAAATAACATCCATTAGATTTTTGCTTTCTATTGATGTTGCTTATGATTTAGAGGTTGAGAAAATGGATGTGAAAACTACTTTCCTTCATGGTGACTTGGAGGAGGATATTTATATGACACAACCAGACCACTATGTTGTGAAAGGTAAAAGTAAATTGGTTTGAAAATTTAAGAAATCTTTGTATGACTTAAAATAGAGTCCTAGGATGTGGTATCAAAAATTTGATACATACATGTTGAGTTTGGGATTTGAGCATTCTAAATTAGATCATTGTGTTTATTATAAAAATAATGGTGATAGTTTCTTGTTTATTACATTATATGTTGATGATATGCTATTTATTGGTAGAGGGAAATGTATGATTTCAGAACTAAAATCTCAACTTGCTGCTAAATTTGAAATGAATGATCTTGGTGCAATTAAACACATTCTTGGTATGGAAATTAAAAGAGATGGAGTGAACAAAAAGCTATGGCATGGCCAAAGTAAGTATTTCAATTCAATTTTACAAAGGTTTGATATGTAGGATTGTAGACTATTATGTGTTCATGTTTCAATTGGAACAAAGTTATCTATTTCAAATTGTCCAACATCCCCATCAGAGATGGAAGACATGAGAAAAGTGCCTTACCAGAGTGCAGTTGGAAGTTTGATATATGCTATGATTTGTACAAGACCAGACATTTCCTAAGCAATGGGAGTTATTTCCAGATATATGTCTAATCCTAGTAGAGTTCATTGGGATGCAATTAAAAGAGTTTTCAAATATTTGTGTGCTACCTCAGATTATTCCTTGTGTTATCATACTAATATGACTGAAGAGAAGATTTCCCTAGATATTCATGGTTATATGGATTCAAGTTGGGTAGGTGATGTTGATAGAAGATGATCCACTAGTGCCTATGTGTTTACTTTATTTGGTGGAGCAATTAGTTGGATGAGTAAGCGAGAGATTGTGGTTGCTTTGTCCACTATTGAAGTTGAGTATATGGCAGCTACTCATGCTTGTAAAGAAGCCATTTGGCTTAAGAGTCTGTGTTCATCAATTGGAATAAAATAAGATGTAGTGACAATTTATTGCGACAATTAGAGTGTGATATGTCTAGCCAAGAACCCAAAATTTCATGCCAGGACCAAGCACATTGATATACAGTATCATTTTGTTAGAGATATGGTCGAAGATGGTAGGGTGAAGCTGGTTAAGGTAGAGACTTTGATGAATGTTGTTGATTCTTTAACTAAGCCTGTGAGGACAAAGAAGTTTAGATGGTGTTAAGAGACTATGGGCCATTCAGCCCCTAACAATTAAGAGATGATGTTTATACACCCTCTTGTTGCTTTTGTAAGGTGTTCAACAAGTGGGAGATTTGTTGGGAAAATGTATCTCGACCTTGCAAATACATAAGGTACTATTGATATGTTAGCGTAACGGGGGGTGCAAGGGGGTACCCCCTTGCGGGGTTCGATGGGGCCGCGTGCCCCAACGGGGGTTTGAGGGCAACGCCCTAAAAGCCACATTTTATGTATATTTTTATTATTGTAAATTTGGATCATTCATCATTAGGTCTTAGATTTGACAGTTGATATTTTGTTGGCTTGACTTTCCCTAGAAGGCAACCCTATTTTATGAGGGCGTTGTATTACAACTATGCATTGTGATGTATTTCAAGATTTTGATAGTGGTCACGTTGCCTTTGGATCTCTGGTTGGTGATACTCCTATGAGAAGCTTGCTCTGCAAGTATATTGTAATATTTATGATTTTTGAATAATATATTGGAAAAATTTTGGAGTGTGGAGTTTTTCTCCTAAAAAGGGTTTTCCCCACGTAAATCTTTGTGTTGTGGTATGCATGACATTTATGTTTATTTCTGTTTAAGTTTTTGTAACTGAAAATATTTGTAAAGTTTTACATTATTCTCCTCTCAAGATTAGTGTAGGAAGTTGTTCTGCTACCTTAGCTTCCTTACACAAGGTTCAAAAAAGAAGGTGATGGATACTCTCATGGCACCAAGTATAATAGCTTTTTACTTCTATCAAATATTTATTCTAGTAGAATGATGATGAGTCCAAGGAATAAATTATGATAATGGAGCTCATGGAAGAAGAGAAGACAACATAATTTTTTTCTAAAGTTTTGATAGAATGTAAATTTCAGAAGGAAGAGCATTTAAAAAAAGAAAGTATGTTAAAACTCCAAAATGACCTTGTTGAAAGATTGATTTAGAAAATGAATGGGTGATGCAAGAAACCTATCAAATCAATTTCTATAATGATTCTATTGAAAGGATGCCTTATAAGAGAATGTTAATTTTTTCTTTAATTCTAGTAAAGATTCACTATCATTGCATGACTTTGGATTTCTTGATGGGGATTGTAGGAAATAATTGTTGGTAACATATGAGAATGAAGTGTAAATTATAACATGAAAAGGTTTCTTGAAGAATTAATGCAAAAATGTGAAGATATAACAACTTGAGCAAACCGTCACTATTGTAGATTTACAAATAGTTAAGAGTGTAATGGAAATAATATCTAAAATTTTGTACTTGAATAAAGACATAGATGTGGCTATAAAATTTGTAGGTGGGGCTTTAACTACATCCATGGAAATGAAGGAAAAGGTTGATAAGCTTGCATTTGGGCTTAAATCAACCAAGAATTTGTTAGAAATTTCTCAAAAGAAACCTGAAAAGGAAGAGGATCATATTGATGTTGTGGAATATTTAAGAAGCAAGAGAATGAAGCAAGGCCTAAGGAAATTAAAAAAAGTAATTAATGAGTTTGAAAGACTTCAAAAAGATTTTGATTTAGATATTTTTCTACAAAAAACTAGAAATTGTGAGGATAGAGTTGGATTTTTTTTTTAATTTTTTCATAACCCACTTTTTAAAATGGATGCAAAGTTATTTTTTATAATCCACTTTTTGAGAAGGATGCTAAGATTTTTCCTAATTCTAGTAACACAAATTGTGATAATAATAGAATTGTGCAACAAAATCCACGAAGGATCAAGGATTGGGAATCACAAAATCCCAATATTGATGTGAAATCTAGGTGAAGATTTTAAATATGAGATAGGTTCTTAAAAAAATACTAAATTTTATTTTCTATTTGTTGAAGTTTTCAGAATAATAACTAATGGGAGCAATTTGATCATCTTCATTATGGATTATGGTATAAAAGCATTGATACTAGCAAAGGTTTAAGGAAAGGCCTTTATCAAAATGAAAAGTACCATGAGACTGGGAGAATGGAAAAAAATATAAATTGTATCAAAGGTCACATATCCTTTTTCTTAAATTTTTCTTCACATAAGAATATGAAACCAAATTATTTCGTTGAGACATTTATTTTCAACAACAAAGGGCTATCCTCTAATTAGGAGTTGCAATTTTCTAGTAAGGACAACAATTTTCTTATCTTATATTGATTTTTATTTAGTTTTATATCTTAGCATTGACATTTGTAATGAGTTAAATCAATGTGGAATTGATAACACATATTGAAGAATATTATTTGACATGATTAAGATGGATAGATGATTAACAACTTCTTGCTGTATTAGAGTTGCACAACATAAGCATGGTGAAGCTCTTCACTATTGAATATTCATGCAAGAGATCACCAACAACGTATTTTGGAGGTTGATAGTGATAAGCGAAATATACCATGGAGGATTATAGGTCAAAATTTAGATTTATTGCTATTGTTATCATTCAATTCATCCACCACACGATTTCATTTGCATACATACAAGTGGGTTGGCAACACTTTTAGTCAAGGGATGAAGCATTTTTCAATTGGTGACTATTGGAAAGGAATTTGTAGCCTTTATAGAAATATTTTCAATCATTACAATACTCATATTTATTGTTCTTGCAAGGAGGTTTCAATTTTGTAGTTGTTCCATTTTTAAGTTGCTAATTTTGATAAAAACTAGATTATAAATTATTATTTTTGAAGTTGAACTACAATATTAATCATTTTGAGGTCACTAAATAATTGGAAAGTGTTGATAAATGGTTCAAGCTAAAGAGCATGAATACTTTAGCCAACATAGCTATGATTTAGGGGAAACACCAAGAAATTCATGATTTTCATAACTTATTTTCATCTTGCACACAAGTTGGTTTGTGTTTTTTCTTGGAAGGAATAATTAGCAAAATCATTGATGGAGATCATTTTGAGAATGTATTTGTTTTGGATTATACATTTAAAAAATTAGGATAAAACTTTACAATAAAAATATGTAGATAATTTTATGCATCCATATAAACAAATAGCAATAAATCATAGATGAAAATAGATTACAACATAAATGTACAAATCATAACTCAAGAATTACATGGAGAAACCCTTGTAAAAAAAACTCCACACCCAAAGAGATCCAAGGCTTGTTTTAATCCTTTAAATGAGTCATATAAATACAAATTCTCTCTAAATCATTATGTTGGATCTCAAAAATGCAGGTTACAAATCCTAAGAGGATGCCAACCTCTATGATCAAACTTGCAATGTTTTTGAACCAATGAATGGAGTTAACCTATATGGTTGATGACTCCCTACACTTCAGGCTTTGCTAGACCCTATGTGGGTGGATCTTGATAGCTAAAGCAGATTGTGTGACTTGTTTGTATTCAAGGATCTACACACAGTGGCATAAAGTGTGAGATAGATGATGGCCTGTTAACTATTTCTACTTCTAATGCGATAGTTCAAAATTTGGAATATGTAAGTGGATAAGTAAAATATAAATGAGATGTGAAGTGGACCAATGCTTTATTGGGTAAACGAAGTCAATAGAGTTTTATGACAAATGACTATTATTGTTTACACTTCTGATTGTTTGGCACTTATGGTTGTTTATATTTTGTATAACCATGCAAGAATGTAATTATCAAACTCTTCTTATTGATCCAACCGATCCTATCAAGCACTACTAAATTTGGCTCCATTTTTCGATGAATGTTCGTCGGTCGTTCGGCAAATATTTGTTAGAAAAGCGACGAAATGACGAAAATAATTTCGTCGCTATTTTTTCGTCGAAATTATGACAACACATTAAACGTCAAAATAACAGCGTAGATTCGTCGGTCGTCGGCATCATAAAATGACTCGGATGTTCATTGGAATATTGATGAAAAGTTTGTCGCTATTTCGACGAAATGGGCAAGGAGTTACGACGAAGCCTTCGTCGCAACTAAGCAACTTTGTCGGACCTTTTATGTGATTCATTGGTAGAGTTCGTCGAAATTGTGATGAAATGGGCAAGGAGTTACAACGAAGCCTTCATCGCAGCTAAGCAACTTCGTTGAAACTTTTCTGTGATTCGTCGGTGTCCTTCATCGAAATTGCAATGAAATGGGCAAGGTGTTATGACGAATCCTTCGTCGGACCTTTTCTATGATTCATCAGTGGACTTCGTCGAAATTGCGATGAATCGAGCAAGGAGTTACGATGAAGCCTTCGTCACAGCTATAGCAACTTCGTCAGACCTTTTCAGTGATTCGTCAGTGGTTTTCGTCAAAATTGCGATGAAACAATGCAATTTTCTTTTTAAAAATATTCGTTGAAATGTACCATCGTAGAGACTCTTGGCGATGACAGCCAAAGCCAACCCATCAGTGAGAGATCAATCATCGACACGGGATAGAAAACTCACTCTGATAGTCCATGTCTTGCCGATGACTTCCATCAGCAAGACAGATCCAAAGTCACACCGATCTCATCATGAGAACATAACTTGTAGAACATATTGTTGACCTAATCAAGCTCTTGAACAACTTAAACAAAATTAAAATACTAACACATACATGATACATGTAATGAACTTCCAATATCTGCTATCTTTTTTTTTGTATTGAAAATAGTTTAAGGTCCATTACATATCATGAAAATGCCTATTTGGCATTAGGACCACTACAACATCAAAGCATTTCCATAACAGGAAATATACCGTATCAGTACTTTACACAGCAAGAAAGAAACCAAAAAGCACCAGTTGTTTTCAAAACCAACATAGACAATACAAATTACTATTAACAGCACCACAGGTTGCTGCTATTCAAATCAGCGTAAACAATACACAGTGTTGATTACATTCTCCCCATTGCTGACTTCTTCAATATCAAGGTTCACCATTGTTTCTCCTTAGGGGTCCAACTGCTAGGGGCCGCGCTGTCTTATGGGCTTGCAGCTTCATCAATTGCTCTCTAGAGCTCATCAAATGTCTACTGGAACAACACGGTCTCTTCAAAGCTCAACCTACAGGCGGGTCCACTTCTCAGATCCTCTTTGGTATTGTTAGTAGTACCTTCAGTTATTGACTTCAAGAAATTCTCCATTGAGATCTCCACAAGAGTTGAAACCTACAGAGCAATAGAGTAGAAAGTGAGTCTCTTGCAAGACTCAGTAAGTACCCTCTTGATAACCTTAAATTTATAATCATTTATCGCCTTCCACAAATGCAACATGATCTCATTGGATAAGAAATACCAAAATAGCTTACAATCAAACTTGAGCTTGAAATTACAAAATAAAATATCATGCCAATTAATTTTACCATTGCTATTCTAGACCTTCAGCTTATGGCATAATAAGTACCAAATTTCCTGAGCATAAAAATATTCAAAAAGAATATGTTTGATAGTTTCTGGAGTCCTGCAGATACTGCAAATTTGAACACTTTCATGGTTAGATTTATAGGGATCTATCTTTTTCATTAATGCAGAGGTAGGTAAAGGACAAATAATTATAATTGTAACACTATTCATAGTCCAGTAAATTATGTTCGTAATTTGTGTTCAATGGACCTCAGTTTTATCATTATGCTGCCCATCTAATACCATATTTTAATCTAGGGTTCAACTATCTCAGATCTAAAGAAGCACCTTCAATTAACCATTTAAAGTACTATAAAATAAGGTAAGACTTTTACTTGAGAAAGATTGGGTACACTTGTAGGATTAAAGTTCTCACAATCATCAGGATTTATTGGCACACAGACACAACCCAACATATGAAGTAATGGATGACTACAAGTTAGTGAAATGGTCCTTAATATGTGAGTGGTTTGCAAATTGATTGGTAGAAAATAAGGTTACAAACAGATCTACATAAAAATTATGAGGACAATCTACTGTAATCATCAAAATAGATGAAAAGTGCAAAGGAAAGAGCCGAGCTACATCTCTAGAGCCTAAAAAACACATGCAAGAAACATAAAAAAAGAAAAACCAGTTTTGGATGAATACAAAATGGTGCCTTCAAAGAAGTGATTCATATGCTTTCACACCTGACAGGACATTAAGAAGATTTTAGTCTTCCTCTGTGAAATTAACTACTTATAGAATAAACCCAAAAACCAATATTATATACCTCCATGTCTAGCCGAGGGTAGGTATAAGAGAGAAAAAAATCTTCAATGCAATGCTGAAAAATATCAATGTGTGTAGGTTTGTATTACTCAAAATATCATTTCACTGCCTAAGGAAAAATACCAAAGTGATGTTTTAAATTTCAATCTTCACATAGGCTCCCTTATTGCTACACATGCATATACAAGCATTATTCGAGCTCTAAACTATTCAAATATTAAGGATTTAATTAACTATAAGATGGAAAGTTGTTGTTTAGACATAATCCATCATCTTTTACATATCTTTATTCACTCCTAGCACTTCAGATAAATTTGTGTAAATGAGACAAAATGTGAATCTTTTATGACAAAGAAAATTCTTAAAAGGAGGAGAGAGAAAAGGGTAGGGGGCAAGAGAATGCTTGAATGTATAGCAAAGTATAACATTTTGATCATTATAACAATGAAATGAATCTTAAGTTTGAAGCATTAATATCATTTACAACATTTATGATCAAGAATGAATGAAGTAGAGAAACTTTTGCATACCTGCAGATGGTACAAAATTTCATGGTTAAGTCAAAGCCTCTCATCAACAACAAGATACAAATATCCGTGTATCTATCTCAATCGAGCCTCTAAACCCTTTAGAGTTGTCAAATTTTCCACTAACCTGTTATGCACAAAAGTCAAATTTTAGAGTTATGTCACCACTAAAACCAAAAGAAACAGAGCTTTGAAACCAAATCCACACACAACATAATGTGGTATTCATATAAATCCATACAAACAAACTAAACTCAGAACATTGGAGTGGAAACAACTTCAAATTATGATGCAGAGCATGGATTCAGGGTATAAAGAGTCATTTTTCTGCCACCATAGTGAAAAGTTAGCACTTTCTTTCATCTTTGCATATTGGTTTGATGCTTCAAATGATGCATTTCTTATATTGAAAAGTGCATTACCTTATTGAGCTTTTTTTTTTTTGAGAATAGTTTAATATTCTCTACTTAACAGGGCCAACCACGTGATGGTGGAAGCTCATTTGGCCCTTCACCTCACACATCACTCTCAATTCCCATACCCAATCATATAACATTAATCATTCATTCATCCATTAATAACATATAACATTCATTCATTCATATAACATTGATTAATTAACATATTCACATTCATTCATTAACATATAATATTCATTCTTTCAGTTTTTACATATTATCAAAAATATGGTTGTCATGATATGATTACAATCACTTTTTTTTTGTTTCTTTTTGAAAGCTACATAAAGCTAAAGTGGAGTATTATTTTCTAAATCATCTGTCCCCCTTTTAGTTGTTCTTCCCTCTGCTTGATCTTAATGTATCCCTAGTCATCTGCTCATGTGGAAGCCGCTCAAGGGGGGGTTTGTTGCAATAACAAAGAAATGTTAAACTGATATGTTTTATTATTATTGTTACAAGTATTTCATTAATTAAAAGAACATTAGAGTGGTTCTCTTTACTTGATGGGTCCACATCATGTTCCTGAGACTCATACTCAACATGCTCAACACCCTCTAAATCCTCGATCTGAGTTGAAACATGAAATGTTACATTAATTAATACACCAATTGAAATTAAATATGTTTAAAAGAACATGAGAGTGGTCCTCTTTACCTGACGGGGCCACATCATGTTTCTTGATCATGCTCAACACGTTGATCGGCTCTACATGCTCTAAAGTTGAAACATGAAAAGGTTACATTAATTAATACACCAATTGCAATTGAATATGTTTAAAAGAACTTTAGAGTGGTCCTCTTTACCTGATGGGGCCACATCATGTTCCTGATCTTCTCTAGCCTGATCATGCTCAACATGTTGATCACACTCTACATGCTCTAAAGTACCGAGATGCACACCATGACCTTCATCTGCAGGTTGTGCTCCACACTCGCCAGGTTGCATTCCAATGTCATGTGCAGTATTATCATTGCTTGAATGTTTAAAACAAATAGGCATGTAATTAATTTATGGTGGAAATTAATATTGAATAGATTGCACAAGTATTCACTTTTAAATAAACTTTATTGAGTTTATTTACCTGCGTGTCAGATGTAGTGGAAGGTTGTGTTTTCCCAGTCAAGACTCTTAGGCGTTTAGCCATGCCTTCATAGCCTTGCTGGAAGGAAATATTTAGGTCATCTTCTATGGGAAATCTGTTGAATTCAGAGCCCTACATTCATAAGATCATGAATTTTGCTTCTATGGTGTGATAAAACCAATTTTTTTTTCAATTTATTATTTGGATACTATATTTCATTTATTGATACTTACAATTCATGTGGCTAATTTCATATAACCACCATAGCCAAGTTTGTGCTGCCCGTGTTTTTCTAGTCTTGCCTTTGTTGCCTTCGATGTGTTAGGCAGCCTATGAAAATTTTGAAATACATTAGATTATGTAAAAAGAAAGAGTGATTAGTATATAATTACATTGTTGATAGTATCACATACCTTCCTTGGCCCGATGGTGTCTTTCCTTTTTTCTTTTCAGCCTTATCCTTTCCATCCGACACCAGGTTCTTCCACTCCCTCTCTGGAATCATGGGGGGACGCTCGTACTTTTTGTTCTTCTCTAAATGTAACCTATATTGGTCCCTCACATACTTTAGATAGGTACCAGCTGTCTTAAGGACCTTGGTTTAGTTGAATGTTTTATCACCAAACAACACAACAAAACGGTTAATGAGCTCATCTTTTAAATCTTGATTTTGGGCATTCCACCGTGTACGTATGGTGGGCCTGAAGAGCTCAAATGTAATATCACTTATATTTTTATAAAAAACATCATTTCCTGCAAAATGATCATGGGATCAATAGTCTAAAAAAAGCGATCAATAAGTAAATTCAATTGGATTATTATAATAATAATTAAAAAAATTTAAAGTACTTGGGACCTTCTCTATCTTTATGGGAACGAAATCCTCGGTCACCACAAATGTGACCGGAAATATTCCTGTACTAGTAATACATGAAGATCCAGAAAATGCTCCTAAAACATCACCAGTACTAGTGGCCTCTGCATCCCTAGATACATGTCCTGACGCATGTTTTGGCATGTGTTCACTGCCAGAGGGTGCATTAACGGATGCCTGCATGGTATGTGTTTCTGACATTTCAAATGACAATATAGGCACCGATGATGGGTCAGATGATGTGATGTATGCGTAGGAATATTAGGATGGACACTTGTACCAACCCCTACTCCTCGGGCATCACTTGCAGTACCCTGATCATGGCCAGGAGCATCATGAGGAGGCAAATAATCCTATAAAAACAACACATATTTTAGTTCATGACATAAAAGAGAACAAAATATAAAATGATGAATGAACTTATGTTATAATTAAAGACCTCATGACAACTTACTTGCAATTTTTGTGATCTCTCAATCAATATTTTAACCCTCTCTCTTATCTCATCTGTTTGAGGCACTATGAATATCAACTTAACGATTTCTTCATTGCATTTTTTTTGGATCTTCCTTATCATATTGAGAGGGTTTGCTAAATAAGAGATGCCATCATCACAAAATATTGACTGCACCTCACTATGGATGCTCTCATCTACTGTTGGTGCCTTTCCCCAGTCAGTCGACCGCAACAAGTATATTAAAAAAATTATCAAAATTAACCCAATAAACTTATGAAAAAAACATAATAATAAAACATTTTGCTCGTATCTAATTTGTACAATTACAATGAGGTAAACTTGTCAGGTAGAAGCGCCTGAAGATACATCGCGATCTGTGCTTTGGGACAAAGCCTTCTCCATACGATCAATGTCCCACTGTGACAAATTAAATATAGAAAAACATTACCGAAATGAAACCAATAGACTTACGAGAAAAAAAATAAGAATAAAATGGTATATTGGAGTCATTAATTGGAGGTTAGGTAAAATGGTACATAGTATGTACCACCCCCATAGTAACTGTGTTTGTAACTAAGCGATTCAAATTGTAATCGATTAGCAACTCTTCCCCTAAAGTTATTGATTTTATTGCACATACAAATACACGGTTTCCCTAGCGCGTCTCAAATATGCAATTGGGTTGCTTATTTGTTGACCCAGGTCATGTACTATTTATAAACCCTGCAATATTCCTTGATGCTTTTGGCCTTCCATCAATGTACATAGCCACTCCTTTATTTTGATCCTTATCTTTTAGTTGTATATAATTTGCTAACAGTGCATACCTATGCATACTTCGTGTATATCAAACCAGTTGCATCCAATCTTTGTAACTATAACAGGGTTCGACTTACTCCATCAATTCAATAACTTTGTCATAATAGACCTTTATGCCGTCCATGCAAAATAGGCCCAAACCATGTAATGACAATGGTGCTATGCGATATATCCTCTCGTTGACACAAAAATTAGTGTTTATTGGAGGAAGTTCCTTGGGTACCCATTGTTTCCGTAGATGTTTGTACCTCAAGGACACCTCGACGTCGCCTATGCTCTCATCATAATAAGAACATGACCCCCCTTCAGCAAGAAAAAATTCCATGCATTTATGGAATTTTCTTCTAATCTTTTGACCTCTAGTTGATCTCCCTCTTTTAGACATAATACATGTCTCGCTTTCCTCTTCTCTTCCTGAATTCCCTCGCTCGAGGAAGACAGATATGAAAAATACCTATTTGGTGGTACCTGCACTCATAAGGATGTTGGATGAAGTTATTTCATGGTGATGTGATCCCAAGGTGACATTATGATTAATCTATCATTTCATCACTAGATTTCCACGGGTTATAAGGTAATCAAGTCTTGATAGATTGCAAGTTATTGTTACTACCATCCAAATGTGTCCATCACAAATCAAATCTAATTAGCGTTTTAACTCCCAAACTTTGTAACAAGTGTTAAATGTGACTATGGTCACCAGTTACACAACCAAGGCCTCAAATGTATTCTCTAATTGTAATCAAGGACTTTTTCTCTTCATTCAAATAAATAAACTTGAAAGGAAACACCACCAAGTGGTTTATTGGACACCTACATGACTAAAATAGCAGCAAATTTACATTTAATTTCCATATGTCTAAGTGGTTAATGGGGAGGGAGTGTGTACTAGGCCTGGTTAAGTCATCATAAGTTTATGCTTTGGCAATAAATTTTTTTAAAGTCATCTTAAATCTTCCTATGTCCAATTTCTAGGATACTTTTGGTATGTTTTAAGGTACAGGATGATTGATGAAAGAGCCCAAATACTAGCCTTTCTCCATGGTATCCGGGTACACATAACAATGGTCTTCTCTTATACGGTTGGACATGATTTAAAGAACTTAGCTAGGAATTATTCATTTAACCTAAGGTTTTCTCATAATGCCATAATTGGAAAAGTATGATTAAATTCTTCTATTATGAAGAATTGGTCTATGTGCCTCTAGTAATCACTATAAATGTTTGTAAGGATAAAATGACTAATTGCATCAGGTAGGAGAGAATCAACTTTGAGTTCTTCAAAGATTATATTTCTCTATTCATAATCTTTAAGGGTTGTGTGTGGAGGAGGTTATCACTACCAAGAAGGGAGGAGACCTTTCATGTATTCTTTTATAATTTTAATTATTCTTATTTTATTTACACTTACATTTACAAATACACATACATATGCATTTCTTGTTTTCATTTATTTCTCATGTAGTTTAATAGTTTGATCAATTTCATATTATATGTGTTGAAGACTTTAGAATTTCAATTACATTAATTTATGGATATGTTGTATCTATAACACTACAAAACTATATGCTCTTTGCATTTACACTTGCATTTAGAAATACACATTTATATACATAGATATAAATTTCTTTATTGATATGTTGCATTTATTGTTCTAGGAGAACATCCAGTAATTGCATTTACATTTAAAAATACATATACATACATACATACATACATACATACATACATACATACATACATATATATATGTGTGTGTGTGTGTGTGTATGCATATGATTTATATTCAGTGTTCAGAAACAACCCATTAGGTCTACACATGGATAAAAATTCATAAAATCAAATCTCCCATACATGTTTTGTTGAAACCTAGGCTTGAACCTCTCATTTCACATGCTTTTCTTCACAAAACTATTGAGGACAACAACTATACCTTATTTATTTCTCATCCTACGCCCTATTCATGCATCCTACAATTACAAAAGTATCCATGGGGCCTCTTACACAAGCTACATTAATCACAAAAAGTGTAAGAGCCCCTTTATATCATGTTTCGACTACAAAAATCTCAAAAACAGGGTAACTTCTTGGTGAGCTGTATGGACAAAATCGTGCTTCCAACTCATTCTTGGAGTCTTTTGAAGAAGCGAATGGTGGCGGTTAAGTGAACATATAGTGTCCAAGGTGAATGGGGTGATCAATTTTGATTGGCCAAGCCCGATGAAGAGTACCCGAGAGAAATGGGTAAATGTACATATTTAACTAGGGAAGAGTGAAAAGAGTAAGAACTAGCAGTTGACAAATCAGCTATTGTAGTTACAACAAATTCTAGTTTTGTTTTTTGGTGACAGTCTAGGTGCATAATTCTTGAAGTTCTTTGTTGTTGTATCAACCATTCTTAGCAGGTGCGATGAACAAGAAGATTCTGCAGAGTCTTGTTGTAATTTTTTGGAGAATATCACAAGGTGGTCGATTGGGTGGTGACATGCATGCTTTACGGTCGATGCTTGTTTTGCTCGCTAAGAGAAGGATTTCAAGGCAGGTAGTGCTGAGTTAACAAGTTAAGTATTTTTGGTTGGCGAGTCTGGGTAAGGATTCACGAGAGAAAATTGTAAGTCGATGGTTTTTAGGGAAAGAAAATATAATTTGGAGTTTTGGAGTCGATGCGTAGTAGGTTTTGAATTCATGAGGGATTTGATGTTTTATGGCGGTCTTGGAATTTGAATTGATATGATTGAAATTCAAACTCATGTCTCTCCATTGTTCAAGCATATCTGAATTTTGAATAAAATGATCAAGGGTTGTTTCGTTCATCTCATTGTTGTGGTGTATATGATTCTTGTTTTAGCTTTAATTCAAGGAATTAATTAAAATGCTTGAATGGGATTGTAGGTGGATATGTTTTGTATAAGGATTTGATAAGTAGTATTGGGTTAGAATACATATTGATGAGATTGTAAAGCAATGTTATCAAGGATCTTATATGTTATGTGTTAAATCTGTCATAAACCCTTAGATGCTTATAAATTTGACTCCTCTAATGGATATATGGCATTCATCTAAGTTGTACTTATTCGTATGGTTCAGTATTTGTTTTCCTTTACCTAGAGCTTGCTACAAATTTCAAATCAATGACTATCTTATACTGTGAAATGTTTTTGTAGTTATCTAATGCTCCAAATAGTTGATATTATTGATTAACAACCAATTCTATTCAGTATTATCCTATTATGTTGAGCTATTAAATGAGATTATCTGTTGTTGTTAAAGTTGTTTATGATGATGGTGCAGAGGTTGTAAACGCATTAAGGGATCACCCTCTCGAGTCTTGCAGAGCCCAAAGTGTAGGAGGTCTTTCAAATCCTCGTTAGTTGGTCCAGGTCCTTCGAGCTGCCCTTTATTGGATTTGGAAATTCCATAGGTAGATTAGAAGATCAACCTGCTTACCATAAAAACAACCAACACCTTGCATATGTTTGTGGTGGAGGTATTAAAGAAGAATTGTATGCCTCTATTTCCATTCATTAGATCTACCTTAGCCTAGCATATACTTGGGCTAAGTCTACAGTTGCTTCAGACTCATGCGATGAAGGTTATGTGTGATGAAATCCTAGACCTCAACCAAGATGTGAGTAGATTATGGGAGTTTTCCCAAGACCTGAGGTTGGTGGATAAAAATGTGAAAGACTAAGCTATTTTATTTTTTTTGTCTTATCTTATACCATTTTACGAGAATGGGGATGCCAATGTACGAGAAAATCTTTTGAAACTAGGCATGAAAATTGAAGGTTCAAGAGAATGGGGTGCCAAACTTATAGTAATCATTGCTTGCAGGTGACCGATTTTCCCTATAAGTTCCCTCAACCTAGATCCTCGGCGGTATTC